>CM062808.1:158946922-159546922 GCA_031772625.1 Pinus tabuliformis
ACTGTAGATTACCAAGCCGTTTGTGGCATTACTGCTTGTCATTTTTTAAACATTATTACTTTGAAATCGTGCTTTCATCGTGTCTTCAAATTCGTCTGTCTTAACTGTCCTTTTCTATGCTTCTGTCAGTGAAGAGTGTGGCGGTGCAAGAAATCGCTCTTCTTTTCTTTCTAGATTTCTAGTCTCCAACTCATTCTTGTATGTGGATTTGCGGTTCCTTTTGTCCCTTTTCTATAGAAAGATCCCACCTGGAATCTGCCTCCATTGGTCCTGCAAGATACGAACCCACTATGTCGCAGAGCCGTTCAAATTATACAAATGAAGCCTGACAACAACGCGTTATTTAAGGAATCTCAGACAAGCTTGGCTGGGAATGACATGTCAGAGAATCTGGGGTTACTTCAGGTCACATAATGGTAGATGCGAGACCCCTCGTGATAACGCTGGCGATGTCGACCAGTTCTTGCAACCATCGTTACCATGCTGTAAGGTAACGCAGGCGTACCCCAGTTTCGGTTCGCCAACACAGATAATGAAGTCGAATTCAATGTCGGTATCGTATAAATAAAGGCCCAAAAATAACAAGACAATTTCCACAATTACTCTTCGTCTTCTTATTCTCCAGCCAAATTTGCAAGGAGAAGACGGTGAGGGTGAATTGCACGGGGGACTGAACCGACGACCAGCAGCAAAACATGCAGCGCCACTGCAGCTTCCGCTCCCATCAGAGCTCGAACGTGGAAGATGCCCCGACCTTAGATTAACATGAACTCGTTTCTGCTAAGTAGTCTAATCTAATCAAATCAAAAGTCCCCAAGATTCCAAGGGAATCACCTGTCAGGAATCCAAAGTTCGAAACGCACAGAGACCAAATTGTATTTTTCCAGAATAAAACAAAAGGAAGAAGGAGACGAAGCTCGGCGGATGCAATTCAAAAAGTCTCAACTGTAAATCGGGATTCAGAACCACCATATATCTCTCTGCTCTGTTTATCTTCCATCAATTATTATTAATCTTTTCCCCATTATTATTTTATTGCCTGTAGATGCCAGAGATTTGCCAGAAGAGTTGAGTAAATTTTCAGCCTTTTTTTAAGGAAAACACCAGGCCAACAGAAGATTGAAAGACTGACACTGAAGAAAGAGCGTTTATTGAACGTTGGACAGAACATTAACCACAACGCCTTAGTCGCTGCCCAAATGCAGAAAGCAACTAGATTCTACAACGTTACAATTAAAAATACCCTTCCAAACTGTCCATCTCAAAATCGGAAAACAGGTATCCACCGTCCAATCCTAATTCGAATGAATACAAATAGCTGGAGACACAGGGATGCACATTTTTTTATGGAATTCACAATGCATTTACGGCCTTCAAAATAATTCAACACACCATACCAAACCTTACATATTTAAACAGTTCAATCTCACCATACAAAGTCTTCAACACAACATTGACAAAGCATAGTTTACGGTCTTTAAAACTCATTCAACACAAAAAATGCATACAACATGGAACTCGTCGGAGAGGATCAACGCACATGTTGTCACTGCACCATAGGTTATCAGTCCAACGCACATATACACCAGCATATAATCGGTCTTCAAAATATATGTGCCATCACCATCTTACATATACAACCAGCATATAATCGATGCGTAGGTTTACACAGGCCACACAAAAACAAGTGGCTCACAAAAGATTGAGCAGATTATGAATGTACTTGCTCTGATACCATGTTAAACACACATGGACAGCAAGAGAAATATGAAAGATAAAACATGAAAATACAATTTTTATTAACAATAGATATACATTTATAGTACATTATGTGACCGTTGGGTTCCACATCCCAAGGTCTCTTGGACTTCTTTTGTCCATTTGGCTTCCACACTAACCCATTGAGGATTAGGTGTCCAACACCATTCTTGACTTATTTGGTCCTGCAACAACGATTCTTCATACACAGCGAATGTCAAAGAGCAGCACTGCCTTTATCTTCCATGCAGTGAATTTCATCCTCATCTTCAAATTGTTCCTCCTCCATGACTACATTCTGGAAAGGAGCTTTAACTTTCTGTTTTTCATTTGGTTCTTTTCCCCTCTGAATGATTTGCAATTCTTCATTTTCTCTTCTGAATGGATTTGGGTTTTGTTATAGACATTTTTAGGCACTGCAATCCCAATCAGACATGTCCATAAACCAAGGGCTCCTAAGTCCCTAAAAGTATTGTTCCATACCCTAAAAGAACAAGGTCAGTTGATTACATCATCTCCCAGAAGTTCTCCATGAAAAACTGCTCAGAACTGGTCAAAACTGGACCATCTCACCTGCTCCATGCTCAAAGTGCGATGCATCCCACCTAATGCACATGGGAGGTGTGATGCATACTGAAAATCCATTCTATGGGGTGCGATGGGCGAGAGTGGACAAATGGCAGAGGAATTTTGCGAGGTGGATGATCATGGAATCTTCCAGAAACTTCTCCTGTGACACTCGCCTCTCTGAATTTGCCCAGGGATGAGTAAGAGATCATCAATCTCCAAGTGGAATCAAGAACTATCAGAGAAAAGACACTAATCAGAATCCCAGAAGCTGACTCACCCCCTTGCAATCATCTATATATGGATCCCTCATCCCAGAGATCCATAGGCTGGAATTTTGTATCTTGTAAGGAAGTGCTGTTGGTTTCTTGTTGGAATATCATAGTGTTGGGTGATCTAAGCTTTTAATGAGGTGAAAGAAGGGATTTCATGCTGGAGGGTGACGCTCGGTCAGAACAATTGGTTGTAATCCTCTTTGCTTATTCTTGATATTAATAAAGCTATTCAAGTTTTCCTCCACATTCTTGTATGTTTGATGATATATGCATTTGTGTGGTCGATATACATCTGGTCCTATATTGTTTATGATTGTAGATATCTGTTCTTCGATAGTATTATGCTGCTTTTATTCCACAGGTGCTATTTGAAGCTGGGTAGACAAAGGAGAAGTGGCAAGGATCTGTCAGAAGGGAGAGGAGCCAAGCAAGGAACCAAGCACAAGAATTAGGTTGGTGTCCATTCCACTCTCATCTACTTCTCATAAAGGAAAACGAAATTAGTTTTTGTTTGTTTGTTTCTAAGATAGCTACTAGTCTTAGTGGGACTAGCAGATCCGAGTGGACACTAGATTTCTCGATAACAAAGTGGCGACTCCACTGGGGAGCGAATAAATTGTTTGTTTGTCTATATTTGTTTGTTTTATAAACTTACAGACAGAGCCTGAAGTCAAGCCAACTAGCCTTCGAACTGCATTTGCTATGCAAGTGCAAAGTAGATCAATGCTGCTTCAGTCTATCTCCGGGTTTTATTTTAAACTGAACAATTGATTTGCAAACATTCTAATTGCCCTAGTGGTGGCTCTAGTAACCTCATTAGATCAGCCCCTATGATTGCTATTTACTGTACATCATTTGCTCAGCCTAAATCCTTGAACTGAGCTACAAGCTGTGACCAAGAGCCAAGTAAAGTCTCGCCCTGGTACCATCGCACCCTCTCTTCAAGGAAATCTGGATGCATCGCACTTCCCATGTGCAGTAGGTGGGATGCATCCCTGTTTCCCCGTGTTACAGGTGCGATGATCAAAAGAGGCTAATTTTGCCTCCAGGTTTTGGTTTTTCTTCACTCTTTTCAGCTCTATTCTAGAGTTTTTCCGTCTGCGATCAGTATACCAATGTGGAAACGCCTTTCCTTTCCATCATTCCACCTCCATTGTGCAAAGAACTGTGGATGTTTTTATGTATTTTCCACCATTTTCAGTTCTCTTTTACAAAGTAGTAGCATAGTCAAACTGTCGTCTTTTGATTTGAAAGTGTTGCAAGTTTCGTTTTCAGCCAAAGAAAAGAATTCTATTGTTCTTGATGGTCGATTATACAGTTACTCTTGTATTTGATTTGAATTAGTAGTTTTTCAAGTGTCAAAATCAGTTTTCAATTCAAAATAGTAAAGTGTTGTCATTATCTTCCTTTCATTTTTGAAGAGAAATCTGTTAGTGCTGTCGCTTTGAAAAGATAATTCAGATTTGTACTTAGCATTCTTCTTGTCATTCACACATTAAGAAAGCTGAAAAAAATACATGCATGTGCATTTGCATTTATATTGCTTGTTGGTGTGATTTAGGACAGTGCATCTTGTGTGTGCTCTCTACTCTATGTTGAAAGAATACTGTCTCTCTTTCTTTAGTAGCTAGGATTTTCATTGCAAAAAGAAGATTAAACGATTGTTTATCATCTTAGATTGCATTTTAGGAATTGTACATCTACATCACGCAGTGAACTTGAAAGGAAAATTTCTTAAGAAAGATCGACTGTAAAATAAATTTAATGAACCTAAAAACGCTTTGGAACCTAATGCACAACATCTAGAAGTCTAGGCTAGAGACGTATTCTGGTGTCGTAAAGCCTGGTAACTGTCGCTTTCACTGTTGGTTGGGTGATTCATCCTCTTTGAGATGAAAAGTGCCAGTACAAACTTGTGCTCCCATGTACCGTCAAGTATATATTGGGAGACCACAATAGGCTATATCCTTTATCCATAGGAAGCTGTGTCTGTCGCCCTATCGATCGCAATGCATTGAACACAACATTCGGGAAGATTGACTACCATACCGTAAAAAGTACTCTGCAGGTTTGCGATTGGTTTGGTAATCCCTCTTTCTAGATTTCCAGAGTAGTCTCTTTCATTCCTTTTCAGACTCCTTAAAAGAAAAGGTCCATCTGAGCACTTGTCACTTCAGGCTCATTAAAAATCGAAGGCGACTAGAGTCATCTTTTGTTTTTTCTCGACTCTTAAAAATTGAAAAAACGAGTTGTGTCAAAGCATCTAAAATTTATTTTAATCGGAATAATATCACCATTCCTGCATTGGTCTTAGGTTGAGAAAAATGCAGTCCACCAACCAAGGAGTTCCCCTTGGAGGAAATCCTAGTCCTTTCTCCCCTTGGGGAGATGTTGGTGCACCCCACATGGCCACATTGTCGCTTCCAGGAATGACAATTGGCTTGCCCGTATGGCGCTTCTCGACCTCCATCGTTCAGAACACCACAATTCTTGAACAATCAAGTCAGCATCTAGATGATACTAAAGTTACCCCTCAACCTTCTACTTCATCCGATTCTCCCCCTCCTCCTTCCTCTTCGCTTGATAAAGCCGGTAAGGCCCAAAACCAAGTAACTAAGAAGAAGAAGGAGAAGAAGAAGAAAGAGAAGAAGAAGAAGGAGCCACGTGAATTGTAGTACTTTTAGGCTCATCATCATTATCAGTGATTCCTCTCGTGCCTGTTAATGGCTTACATCATTGGTTGGTAGTCAGGCGATGTCTTTCCATGTTCGACTCCAGAACATCTTTCACATGGATCGACTTGTACTCTGAGTGAAGATTGAATGAGTTTGAAGACCCCGAATCTAGATTCATCCATCCGGGCTACGATATATTCAGGCAAATAAAGACATCAAATGTACATTCCTGCTACACAGATGATCATCCAAATCAAAGGATGATGACTCTATTAGAATCATCAGTCTCCCGCACAGACGGTTGCCTGTCTTATGCACATGAAAATGAATTTATAAAGTTGAGCATGGGGATGCCTGCCTTAGCTAGATCATGAAAAACATTATGAAGATAATGTATTGTATTGTATCTTATTACAGGTCGCCTTCCAGCTAGAAAAAACTTCAGATCCTCATAATAAAGCATTTCATCCGATATCAAAAGATTAACGACCTCATGCTTTAGGGGGCAACTATTATAGACATTTTTAGGGACTGCAATCCCAATTAGACATGTCCATAAACCAAGGGCTCCTAATTCCCTAAAAGTGTTGTTCCATACTCTAAAAGAACAAGGTCTGCTGATTACATCATCTCCCAGAAGTTCTCCATGAAAAACTGCTCAAAACTGGTCAAAACTGGACCATCTCACCTACTCCATAGTCAAAGTGCGATGCATCCCACCTTATGCACATGGGAGGTCTGATGCATACTGAAAATCCCTTCTATGGGGTGCAATGTGCGAGAGTGGACAAATGGCAGAGGCATTTTGCGAGGTGGATGATCATGGAATCTTCCAGAAACTTCTCCTGTGACACTTGCCTCTCTGAATTCACCCAGGGATGAGTAAGAGATCATCAATCTCCAAGTGGAATCAAGAAATATCAGAGAGGACACTAATCAGAATCCCAGAAGTTGACTCACCCCCCTACAATCATCTATATATGGATCCCTCATCCCAGAGATCTAGAGGCTGGAATTTTGTATCTTGTAAGGAAGTGCTATTGGTTTCTTGTTGGAATATCATAGTGTTGGGTGATCTAAGCTTTTCATGAGGTGAAAGAAGGGCTTTCATGCTGGAGGGTGATGTTGGGTCAGAACAATTGGTTGTAATCCTCTTTGCTTATTCTTGATATTAATAAAGCTATTCAAGTTTTCCTCCACATTCTTGTATGTTTGATGATATATGCATTTGTGTGGTCAATATACATTTGGTCCTATATTGTTTATGATTGTAGATCTCTGTTCTTCGATAGTATTATGCTGCTTTGATTCCACAGGTGCTCTTTGAAGCTTGGTAGACAAAGGAGAAGTGGCAAGGATCTGTCAGAAGGGAGAGGAACTGAGCAAGGAACCAAGCGCAAGATTGAGGTTAGTGTCCTTCATTCCACTCTCATCTACTTCTCATAAAGGAAAACTAAAGTAGTTTTAGTTTGTTTGTTTCTAAGATAGCTACCAGTCTTAGTGGGACTAGCAAATCCGAGTGGACACTAGATTTCCCAATAACAGGTTTCTTGGAGCAAATGTGTTATGCTGCCTTGTCTTTCCTAAATTCTGCTCAACCTTCAGCTTAGATATTTCAGCAGCCAATGACTCTATCATTTTAGTCATTTTATCTAATTTAGGCCTTGAAGATGAGGCAGAGGAAGAAGAAGCCTCATCTCTCTGCCTCTTTCTGTCAGCTTGACTTTTTAGCTTTTCTAAATCCATAATATTAGATTCCACCTCTAGTGCTGCATCCTGCATGTCAACTAGAGTGGCACATCTTCTTTCTCTCAATAACAGGCAGAAATCAGAGTCAAGAGCATTGGCATAAGTGAGTTTGGTAGAGGTGGGGGTAGGCTTTACCTCAGCAGGTATCTTACTATACATACGATTGAATATTTTATTAAAATCAGGCAATGATTCCCCATTTTCTCTTTTCAGGTTACCAAACTCAGTATGGTAATATAGCAAGTCCTTTTTATCTCCCCAGTGCTTCAAAAAAGCTTCTTCTAATGCTTCAATATCAGTGATAGATCTAGGGGCTAGTTCTCTGAACCACTCTCTGGCCTCTCCATCAAGGCTCGGGACAAAAATTCTCATCCAAACATCATTTTCACTTATATCTAAGTTATCAGCATAACTATAGAAAACCTCAAGGTGTTCTTCTGCTGTTACTCCCTCTGTACCAGTGAATTTCGGCATATATTTCTGATATTCTCCCATAGGCATGGGATTCAAAGGAATAGGCAAGACCAAAGGTCCATATCTAGCAGCAACAATTCTTTCTATCTTCGTAGGAGCTTGTTGTCCTGCCATGACTGGGGTATTTGGAAGGACACTGGCAGATTGAGCAGTACGAAACAATGAAATGGATAACAGAGACAAAGGGATGATATGGACTGTATATGAATCTTTCTTTGGACTGAGATTCAAAGGGGAACTAACTGAACAAGGGGCTGTATTAATCTCTGAAGGAATTTCCTTACTAACAGTGCTGGACTCTAAATCTTCAAACTATATATCTTCAGCTATAACTTTATCTTTCAGAGATGCATGAGTTTTCTTAGGCTTACCTGATCTTGATGCCCCTTTCTGTGATGCTTTGCTCGGTTTAACAATCCTCTCAGGGTCAGACACTGGTTCAGCTGGTGATTTCTGAGGATTTCTTCGAGTATGCCTCACAAACTGAGCCAGAATTACAATGTGGAGTTTCCACCTAGTAGGTTCTCCAGTAGAGTCGCCAGATAGATGATTACAACCAGAAATCTGCCCAAACTTTGTCTATCATCAAAATCTGGATCTATGTCATCTCCTAGGGAAGCTTAGCCTCAATCTTCGATCCCCAGCAACGGTGCCAATTAATGTTATCACCCCAAGAAACTCTCCTAGGTTGTATCTCAGAGATGCTCGGGAACAATACAAACTCAACAAAAATGTTGGAAAAAGGTGGATGAATGGAAGGAATGATGCATATTCAAGCCAGATAACCACTTCTACTATGCTTAACCCAAGACATGGGTGAACACCCCCAGGCTACAAGGCTTTAGACCACCAATTACTCACAGTTTGAGGATTAGGTGAACATGGAGAATACTGACCACACTAGCAGATGCACAGGACCCTGTGATGGCCGGTTGTAACCAGTAAAGAGGTCTACAAATCTATTTCCTAATTCACAGATAGGATGACAGCTCTCCGGCACTAAGTAAATAGAAACCTGCATAACACATTCAATGATACATACTATATTCTAACATAGAGGTGGGATGACAGCCCCTCTAATGCTAAGCATCAAGAGCACATGAAAAATGCATAACAAGCACAACCTAGAACAAAGCAGAAGTGGAAAGTGAGCAATTAACAGCAAAAGAAGCTTGTATTAGCTGAAAATGAAGATCAGATGCTATAGGTATCATAGTAGTTATAGTCTCCAGATGTTGAACCTTACATCAAAACTACAACCACCTTGCCTTCGCGCAGGTTACTTATCTCTCTGTTCTACCATTCATTACCTTCGTGAAATGTTACAATTGGCTTCCGTGCATCCCTAACCAGGGGTTGATATGCTTTCACGCTACTGGGGCATTGAATTGTGATATTTCCCAAACTATGTTAAGTATCTTACTTATATTATTAACAGATCTTACTTAACGAATACAGTTATACACATTCTTGCATCCTATAAGCATCAGAAGTGAAATTCATACCCGATATAACAGATTCATAAACAGGAAATAAAGATGAAAAAAATTATAGAATACTTCTCTTTATTGATAATTCCAGATGATTATAGACTCGACTCGCCCTGCGCACTCAGTTGCGGACTTCTAGGCCTCTGTGCACTCAGTTGCAGAGTCTCTACCTACACTACGACCCAAAACTTAGACTTCTACTCAGAGCTATCTCTCATACATCATATCATGTTCCATTATCTTTTTCTTCCCTTAACTACTTAGAGCTTTTCTCTATTTATATAATCCCATGGTCCGTGGACCGTGGGTAGATCTCTTACAACCAAAATTACATTATCAAAATAAGGGCCGACAACCTTATGACTCTTTAACATCTACGCGCTTTGTGACCACAAAATGCAGAGTCTTTACAAAAGTTGGACCAAAATATGGGCTTGAAGCCCCAAAACTGCCCTTGGGGGATCCCAAGCCCAACAGTTATTTCACTTTATTTGAATCTAATGGAAATTATGTGCTTGAAACATGGATGCATGAACATGCTTGGTTGGGTGGTTGAAATTGACTGTAAGAATTGACAACAAAAGCGAAACAAATTGGAACATTCATCAGTATGTTGGCATAGTACTTTACGAGCAGGGCCATTGTAGGACACTGGTACCCAATAGTGTACATTTATTTCCGTGAGCATGCTATGACATGTATGATGGTTTAAGGAAGGGATATTCCTTGGTTTTGTATCTTTCGATGCCAGGAAGCCTTACGAAGGGATGGATCGCCCAGGATAGGGGATTCCAAGGAACTTGAAAGGTGAGTGACTACATGGAAGGGTGTGACTGGATTTCCCGAGGGACTATGTAGTAGAGAAAGGAAGGTCACGTATATATTAGTTTCAGTCATGAGAATTGCTAGATGGAATTAGATGCACATTGGGAGTGCATGTTGGAATAATGAGAGAGTAACTATTCACTGAGAGGAAAAATAACACAAGATGGTAGCAATTGGACATTGGATGCAGCTTTGACTATGGTAGTGTATTCTGGACTTCTTGGGAAGGCGGTGAATCCTAGTATTACCTTTATGGTGGAGGTGTGATCCTATGGATTCCCTTGTTGATTGATACAACCATCATATCCTTTTATTTGATGGTTTAGCAAATGTGCATATGTGTATATGTCATTATTGTAAATACTATAATGAGCTATGTTATAAAGATCCACTATGAAATATGATTGTTATTTGGTCATGTTGTCATGACGTTTTTGTTTTGAGTAGGTATTTCATTGTAAATACTACAACGAGCTAAGTTATAAAGCTCCATGGGTAGTATGTTTTTTTTTCTAGTGGTTCTGCTGAGCTCTTGGTGTGGTTTAACAGTGAGGACAATGTTCCCTAAGGGGGAGGGTTTTGTAATAGCCTTGGTGAAAAGTTCATGTAATAAAGTAAATAAAGGTAAAATAAGACCATGAGTAAGGGACACGTATTCCAAGTTGAATTTTGGGCAAAGATTTCCTAGTGGGAATCAATGGATGTGTGTTTTGGCTAAGGAAAATTGGCAAAGGCTAATGCAAAGGCATTAAAAGGAAAAAATACATTTTTGGCACATTTATTTATGAAAATAAAGGAAATTAGGAGAAAAGGAAGGTGAAAGGTCACAGGTTGCATGTGAGGAGTAAAATGAAGGAAAATGAAGAAATTAGAGGCCTCATTCATAAAAAGGCTTCTGAGGATTAGTTGGAAGGTCTTGATAGAGTTAAGCTTTTGTCAGTTCAAGTTTGGAGCTCTCTCATTATTATCTCTCTCTCTCTCTCTCACTCTCTTGGCAACTTTTAGTTTTCTTAGAGCACTCTAGTTTGGAGCAAGGAAAGGAAAAATAACAAAAGGAAAGGAAGGCAAGAAAGGGTCAAGGAAAAGAAATAAGGACCGAGAAACTTCAGTAGGAATACTTGTAGGAAACCTTTTGCATGCGTCATTTTCTAGCTGGTTTGGACATGCAGGAATTTGCATGTTGGTGTATGGTTCTCCTATTGTCAGCAGCATGGTCTTGCTGAGTTATGATAGTGTATTTTAGCCTATCCTAGCCTTTTTCCAATGCCACGATATGTTGGGATGTTTATTTCAATTTTTGAGCTTTGGATTTGCTGGATGTATTTCATAATCCGAGGAAGAGGTGGTCTCAAGGTTCATTTCCAAAGGCCTAGGAATCCCTTGACTAGTTTTGGTGGGATACATGGTAAAGCTTGAAGGATAAGTCTCGATTTAGGGCCTAGTGATCTAGGTTTGGATTGCGGTAAAGCCTGAGATACAAGAAGATGAAAAATTCCTCAAGGATAGTGATGGATTTTGAATAGAATTCCAAGTTCTGTTCGGTTGTGATCAGAGCACAAGTTTTGGTGTGATCATGGTTTGGTGAGCATGGAGGTGGTTTAACCTCTGGATTCCCTTGGTTTTTCTTGGATTGGTTTTTCTATGAGATCCCACATTCATGCTTGGAGTATGGCACGTGGGTGACTGACTGAAAGAGAGATTTGGTTCAACCATGTCTATGGTTAGCTGGTACGTGGAAGTCTCGAACCTGGTTAGATTTTCCTATGATAAATAAAAGCTAAGTTCTCTTACTTTTGCACTAATATATATGTGGATTTAATGGCTATCATATCTTTGATATTTATATGGTTTTATGCTAGTTATAAACATGGTTGAAGGACTAGTTTTTGTCATGGTTATTTCATATATTTACTTGTAACTTTTAAGTGGATGGATGCAAGACCTAATTGATGATGTAGTAGTTCAATGGAGAAGGAGGTGATCCTTCTGGTTATGTTTCATAATTATTTTCAGTCATTTATGCTCTGTCTTGTATCCTAGACCTGTAGGTTGCATTAATGCCAAGTGTTTGACAAAATGTCAGTCCCGGTTGGGGATGCTCACGCCTAGTCCTAAGGGTGATATTTGATTTATCAACATTATTATTATGTTTTTAATGAAGTTTGGAAATTACAACTAGATCTGGGAAAAGGCCAAGATTCTGAGCTAGAAAAGTGGCTTAAATCCTCGAGTTGTTGGCGCAAAACTAGAAATTTTGGTCCATAGTCATTGGTAGGAAGGTGTTGGCTGATAAAGGGTGCCTTTTAAAACTCCTAATTATCCCACATTAATCATCAACCTGGGCATTTCCTCTTATTTCAAGTGTACACACTATGTGGCTGCTATTAATTCAGAGAGTAATGTTTCCTAAATTGTAGTATAGATCTTCAACACAAGAGTAAATGGATGCATCTAATAAACTCAAATTGCACAGATTAAAGAAAATATGACATCTAGCTTCAAAAATCAATCCTCTACTGAAACTAAATCTTACAGCAATTCAAGTAACAACATCATCAGCTGAGAGCATAGTAACAATAACTCACTTCTTCTTAGCTGATTCAATCTAAACTATACTCAATCTCTATAAAGCAATCAAAATAGGAATTATATCAATTCTGAGAGTCTAATACTGATAATCAAACTCTTATAGATGATTAAATCAATGTGATTCACTATCTAGATAATTTAATATGAAATAAACATAACTCGAATAAAATGACAACGCTGTAGATTATAATCAGAACATACACTAATTCAATAGAACGAAGCGATAAACATCGAATAAAGTAAACTCACAGAAACAAGAAATTATCAAACCAACCAAACATTAGAAGAATCATAAATATAACACAAGAAAGCAGTTAAATCCACCAGAGACCGAGCCCTTAGCCACCAGCGAACACTGCTAAGCTACTTCAGATAATGCGAAGGAACAACAACTTCAATTATATATTAATCATCGAACTTAAGTAGCATTACAATATAATCACGTTCTCCAATAGTGTAAGTCTATAATTAAATTTACAACTTGAAAAATAATAGAGATTCCTCCCCTTTCTTCCTACAATCGCTTTCTTTTATAATCAGAAAGGGGTAAAGGGTAAATGGTAAATGTGATCCCTCAGGATCTCCTGATCCTGAGGGATTCACAACCGATTGCTAACTTCAGACACCTTTCCTATTTTGTGTTGATCCTTCTGATTCACCCTTAGCCTTGTCCGCAATCGACGTGTTCCTTCCTTTGTTTGTCGGATTTTGCTGTTCCAACGTCAGGGAACATCAATCGTTCCTTTTGTTGCTTTCCTACATAAAGAAGGGTAAAAGTTATCTAAATCATAACTGCAAATAATTCCTTCATTTCTTAACATAATTCCTCAATATATTAGCACATTAAGATATGAAAAAGATAAGAATCAAGGAAAACGATGATCGAATTAATAGTAAATACATACCCATTTCATAACTCAACATACTCCCCTGCTTACCCTATTTCATGTCCTCATGAAAAGTAAGTAATTCTGATGGAGTGTAGTTAAAGAGTAGGCTGGAGAAGGAGCATCAAAAATTGGTTTGAAACCATGATGTTGAGCTAGGAGTGCAAAAGCAGGCCCTTCCTTTCCTTGAAGCAATTCATATATGGCCGTGTAACCTTCAGGAGGATACCAAATGATGGGGCTACGAAACCAACATCCTAACCAATAAGGTCCCTCTCTCAAAATAAGGTTGCTATAGGTGACAAAATGGGCTGCAACTGCTTTAAAATTTCTGTAATTAAATGGCTCCCTATCTTGCACACTAATAGTGGAGACTATCCACCTGAGCTTGGATGCAGCCAGAGAGCTTTGTTGAATGGATTGAAAATATGACACTCCATTTTGTACAATCTCCTTATGAATAGGCCCTAGGATTTTAATCACCCCTTCCCTTGTCATTAGACTCTTATGGTTGGCAAGCATTTGCAAAGGCTTGGGTTCACTTCTTATCCAAAGATCCAATCCATGCTCTTGTCATTGGAATGCATTATGAGATTTAAACCATTTAAGTTGGTTAACTACAAATGAGATAAAGGCCTGGAATTGAACATCTCCCACAAAAAAGTTAGGGTTATTTTCTACCTCATCGTCTAATACAAAATTGTGCCAGTAAAATTCGCAAAGAAGCCTTTGAACCTTTACACCATGCTATTTGCAACAATTTATAAAATCTTCAACTGTTTTTAGTTCAATTGGTTTTCCAGCTCTCACAGCTTTAATTTTCAATAGCAAGTATCATTCTAACAAAAACAAGGCATAATTAGTGGCAAGAGCCCTACATGCCAAGACATTTGTATATAATGAGCAGATGGTGTCTGTTCGAGCTATGACCCTATCTAATTTGAGATTGATTCTCTCTATTTTATCTTCTACTTTTTTGTATCTATCGAAGGTCTCGCTCTCTATTGCATTCATTTCTCGAAGATGTCTTTGCAGCTCTTGATATCTCTGCTTAGAAACAATTTCTTGTTCAATTCGTTCTAACGCGAGCCAAGCCTGTGCTAATTCTTCCTGAAGATTCAGTATAATGGGGTCATTGTGTGTCATGACATCTTTAGCTTGTATGCTTGTCTAAGCGCTTATGCTATGAGAAAGGATGTTTTCTGTCTGAATCTCTTTATTATGGGAGGCCCAAGCCTCTGTTTGAGTAGCCATGCTATAAGAGGGTACATCCTCTGTCTGAGTAGCCATGCTATAAGAGGGTACATCCTCTGTCTGAGTAGCTATATCTACAAAAATTTCATGTTTTTCTTCTTAAATGATGACTGGTTGAGTCAGTATAGGCTTAGTTTGAGTCCCGGTAGCCCTCTCTTCATATGATTCTGTTTGTATAGCTGCATTTACTGTCTTTGGGGTTTTGTCCTAGACTTTCCCCACTATGATTTCCTTTATTTTTCTTCTCAGCCTTTTTACTGTTTTGCGAAGCTTCTGTTATTCTTTCCTAGGCTTTTTCAATTTGGCTCTATACTTTTTCGAAGGAGCAACTATTCTGCTAATAATCTCGTTAATAGTTTCTGCTTCTAAAGAGCCTGGTTGCTCATGCTAGTGTTGTTCTAAAAGGACGTGTCTCCTAATTTGATTATCGGCTTCTTGAAGCATCTCTATCTCTACTTTTTCTTCTTGGCCTATGTTCTTTATGCTTAGGCCTACTTGGATATTTTCCACTGGGAGCATGTCACCGGATTGGTTCTCTACTTCCCGAATGGCCTCTACATTTGTTTCTGCTTCATGGCTTGCATCTTTTGAAGGAGATAGAATTTTGCTATCGCTAGAATTCTTAGGAGATTGGGTTTCTCCTAAATGAAGATTGAGTAGGCTTTCAAGCTACATGTAATCATTCATGTTGGCCAAGACCTGGGCCAATTCAAAATTGTGAAACAAATCGGCTTGGGGACTCATGTTTGGTGTTGAGGGAAGTCCTGATTTGTTTCTCTGTTCATCTCCAGAATGCCCTGTTCCTTCATCATGGTTTGATTCAGGGTTATCCTGGCCTTCTAACTCTAGCTACAAGTATTGTTCACTTACCGAGCTGGATAATTCTATGAGTTGACTAACATTGCCTTGAGGATTTTCCACCGCTCCTAGTTTTGACCTCAACCTTGTGGATCGTTTGCGCTTTTGAGGTATGTTCCTTGAAAGGGCAGTCCTCTTCCTTTTTGGAACAAGGGTAGGTGCAGGCAGGGCTAAACCTCCTTTGAGAGCTAATATTAGATCATCCCAACTTGATTGTTGGTGGGCGAGGTTATAGCTAACTATTGGCCTAATCAGATAGTGGTGGCTTACTACAGTTTCTATGTTTTGGGACTGTCTTATCCTCTTGGCGGTGTCATGCAGTGAAGAATTCAACAATACAGGTAAATTAACAGAGCACTTTCATTTTAGAACTACTAAGAGTTTGAGTTGATGCAACCTTACCACGTCTTTGCACTCGTCGCATGTAATGTAGTTCTAGACGATTCATGCTAGTTCTCCCCATGGTTCTCCAAGAGAAGATGGTTGAATGCCTTTGCCCTTCTTGATCAACTCCTGTCCTTTGTCCCTAAAAGCCTTTATAGCATCATGCGACTTCAATCGCTTACCAGCCCACATTGGTCCTTCTGCCGGTAACTCGGATACTTCTGCTATCACAGCATCTGATACCGTGATCTGTCTGCCTCTTACCACCAATTGTCCATATTACGGGATTAAGTACCCTAGGGCTTTGGTTTAGAACCCCAATAGAGCAAGAGTAATCTATAGTAAGAAGCACGCATACAACTCAAGAAACATGCTTCGATAAACAAACTATGCACGGATCAGCATACCCAGATGTCCTTCTTTTGGGTAGTCCCAGCAGGGTTCAGACCCTCTGCAACTCCTGATGATCTTCGAATCTGCAAATCAACCAATTCGAACATACATAGTAGCATATAGATAAAGCATTTCAATGAAATCGACTTTATATCATATAAGAAAATGGTTAGTTATACATCAAAATAGTCATTCATACATGAATTACAATAACATCTGATGCATAAGCAAGGTCAATCTCAAGAACAAGACAACGTTTCGTTTTATTGTAGAAAACTATAATAAACATGGAAAGAGTTCACCTGAGTCTTCTTCTTCTGGCTCCAAGCGGAACTGTCCTCTAGGTCTGTCTAGTCCCAGTCTTCAACAGCCTCCTTCCATAACAAATACCATGATATCTCAAGAAAGTGGGAGAATATCAACACTCAAGGAAACAAAGGTTTCCTGAACTTGGGAAAGTGCTTGAAGCATAGGGATACTTCAGAATTTGTTAGGGGATAATCTTAGTATAGTAATTCTATCTCTTCTCTCCTCCTTAAGGCCTTCCCATAGAAGTCTATTTATACTTCTCCCAATTAGTTTTTTAGTCAGTAAACAGTTGGGAAATAGTTGGGCCACAGGCACTAGGAGGTAATCAACAAGTAAAACCCGTGAACTCTTCACATAGTTAAGGAAATTTAATTTTTTAAAGTGTTTTAGCACATATACGCGGGTTGGGTATTGACTAACCCACGTGTACACACTTTTATCACTGGGCAAAGTAGCGTTCAGGGAGTAAAACACTGTTTTTAAAATATTTGGACCAAGTCTAGAAGGAGGGGTTTCCCTAGGCCATAAACCAAGCATCAAAAATACCAAGAGTGATATTTGGAGCTATAACAGATGCCTCATAATATATGAGGTCAGAAGGGGTACATGATGGCCGAAATGTATTAAGTATATGGAAAGGAAACCCATTGAAACTAAGAAGGACTTCACCAAATTTCAGCCTACCAAGCCATCAAAAGAAGATCAGAAAGAAACAACTATTTGAGGTCGGCATACCCATGCTCAGAGAAAGTAAAGCATGTCCACATATCAAGTAGAAGTGGATCCACTATGTATACAAGTATAAATAGATAAAAGTACATAATGGATCATCTGATCATGATCGAACAAGTACATGTCTGAATATCACATATAAGAAGATGATCAATGAAGCTAAAAGATGAAGTTGATCATTGATGTCAAAAACTGATCCCAATAGTACCAAATGAGCATGATGGAATAAGATGATACTACATCGAAACTCGGATGCCAGCATATAAGATGTCGCTATGAAGGCCTGCAACATATAATGTGGAATGGTCTTGACTAGCAGCAACAGGAGCAACTGACAAGTGAACCAAAGAATGTTGATGTAACCCGAGGTCTTCACCGACCGCCATGGTACATTTCTACACAATGGGAATAAATGATCTGAAGTTGACAATGTGAGAAATCGTTTGATTACCAGTCATTGATGTATACTATTAACAAACATGAGATTACTCACTGATAATGATAATGAGAGTCAAGGTACCCAGTACAATATAACAAGTACGAATGAATGAGCTGAGGTCAAACACCTAGAAGAATTTATCAATCAGGGGAGAATGATGGTTTCCCACTGTCGATAGCAAAGGATCTGCCACTGATGGCTAAAAACCCTAAGGTACTGCCAAATGGACTCTAGATCTTTTCCCCAATGTAATGAGTCGTAGTCGATAGGAAAATATCCGCTAGAAGGAAGGCATTAAGGCATCCTTCATTAATATAGCACGAGTGTAACTCGTAGGCCAATAATATGGAAGGAATCAGATGAAAAAAAGATGTAGTAACCCAACCGAAGCACGTTTCCAACGTACACAAGATGTAGCTAGCACACGATAGAAACCCTCTGAACCAACCAATAATGAAAGCTAACATAGAGGCGAGGAATCCACCAATAGGGTCAAATGGAAACCAAGGCACTGCACGAATCCCAAAGTGTGATAATGAAAGTTGATGTTGAACACAAAGGAAACCGTTCAATAAAAGATCCATGACACTGATCGATGGTGAGCACAACGTGACCTATCAATAATGAAAATACAGCTAGGGTGCGGCTTTAGCCCTGCTCTCAGAGCAATATGTCGTCGTCGATAAGGACAAGACCCGCCAACAAGAAGTCAATGGAGACCTTCTCAAATAGGCACGAGCACAGGACCAATTTAACTGATGTGATGACAAACAAGACACTGACAACCAAGGATGGCCACCTGAAAAGTAGGTCAAGAGACACCACAGAGAGGCCAACTCAGGCTTACTTCCCTTGAACGAAAGCACGACTCAATGATGACTATGTGGTAGCATATGATAACTCTGTATAAGTTTGTCATGCAAGAGGCACGAATGAACTCTCCATATGATTGGAAGAGATAACCAATCGAAGGAGAAATGACTCAATAACAAGGTTAAGGTGTACCTAAGTCAAACTAAATCTCGCCCAAAATGGAGGAGAGACTTTCTTTTGAGTGCTGTGTTGAAGGGTAACACAACTGACTCTAGTTGCCAACAATATATGGAAATGTTGTCTCGTTCCTGCTCTTTTTGGAATATATAATTTTTTTGTCTTTTTCTTTAAGTTGGAAAAATAATCAAACAATGCTATAGTACAGTGGAAAGAACGAGTGTTAGCGAAATAGATGATCTAGTTCCTGGGATGGGAACAATCCTATGCTCAATGTAGGGAGGCGAAACTAGTCAAGTACACTCAAAGGGATGTTCCTTCCATGGATCAAAGGGTGTGTCAAGTTGCAGAAGCTAAGTGATTGCAGGTTTGAGTTTGCAAAAGACATGGTCAAATACGTGGCTTAAACATGAGTCCAAGTGAAGCTGACTCAAGGCCACAAGGTGGAAATAGTTAAAATGCAATGCAGGAGTACAACTTAACACAAAGGAGCCTCTAGGGTATAAGGCAAGAACGAAGCGAAGAAGCAAATAGGAATGATTCTTCAACGCACAAGTCATGGCGGGACTAAAGAGGACTCCCAAGCCTACTCAATATAACAACATGGGCAACCAATGTCAATGAGGTGCTAACTACGATGCCCATGTAAAGGATGGCTCTACCATCATGTCATGATTTAAAAATCAGCGAGTGAACATGGTTACTAACCTTAACACGATGGGATTGACCCTATGGCAAGTGTATAGACAAGTGGAGGCTAGTATGCAAGATACAACGAAAAAAATGGTCCCTAACCTATATGCTAGTGAGTAAACGATACCTTCCATGATGGGTCAATGGTCATGGAACCGATATGAAATCTCGAAGAAGCATCCAAAATACCCTGAAAAACAACCTATTCCCGACAATCCAAGCTCACAAGTTAAAAGATTCATGAGACGAAAAAAATCAAGTTTTGAAAAAATTTGACAATTTCAAAGCTATAAAATGACCTTTTGAGTCACCATTTGTGTCATTTGTGTTGAGAGCAAAAGCTGTGGACAAAAAAAGAGAAAACTTCCCCCCCAAATAATTGGATTGTTCAAATTGGATCAAAATCATCAGGTAACCCTCAATTCAAGCTTGCATTAATTTGTGATTGTTTTTAGAAATTTTTATTAAGGTTTGACCGTAGGAATTTATGTTAAAAATTCCAACTCGGTGTACACGTGGGTTGGATGTTATCAACCCGCATATACGACGGCCCTACATGCGACTGTGTGTAAAAGGAACCCGCGTATACGCGGTTTGAAATTTAAATACAAACATATAATGATTGAAACTCAATTTTTTTTTTTAGGATGACTGTCACATGGAGAGAGACAATTGATGATGAATTTATGAATGATCACCAGGCATTATATGCATTGAGTGGATGTGGCTTGTTGAAATTTTTCAAAATGGCCAACATGAAAGCCAACACTCGTCTGCTTGAAATGCTAATCCACTATTGGAGTGTCGAGGATGATGCATTTATGATTGATCAGATGCCTTTGAGGATAGAGGTGGAAGATATTTACTTTATCACTTGTCTCTCCCGGAGAGGAGAAGTTGTGCATTCGATAGGTCGGACATGAGGTAGTCTTTCAGTGGAAGGCTACGTACACATATACTGTCTTGGGAATTCGGAAAAATTTGGAAGTCAGATTCCAATAAAACATGTGGAGAGCTTATCCCTAAGGATTCCACTATTCACCATAGCCAGGATAAACGGATCAGCTTCATTGCACCAAGCTTCACGAGTATCCATGAGCTTGTCCATGGAGTTCCTTACCACTGTTTTTGACTGGTGTACACCTCTTCTTAACAATATGAAGAGCCAGTTGTCCTCTATTCAGAAAGGGCAGAGTAAAAATTTCAGATATGGGACTATTTTGTGCTCCTTCTTCTTTGAGAAGGTTCCTGGGCTACATCCCAACATATTAGTCTCTATCAGCAGTCCCTGAGATCCTTGGATGGGTAGGTGGGCCAATTTGATGAAACACCTTGGAGGCGAGGACGTGCCGAGGAATACTTTTGATGATGAGTTCTTCACCTGGTGGGAACAACAAATCATCACTGTGGATGACTATCCCTATGCTGACATGGATTTCCGGGGAGATACCCACTTGGTGCTGCCACCAAACGCAACATGGGGAGAGATAGGTAACAATTTTTTAAGTTTTTTTTATCAATTTTAAAGATTTTTTTATGTTTTTTAAATATGAACTTAGAAATATTTTTGATGGGATTAAAGAATTGACATAAAGATCATGTTCCAGATGTGGGCCCGATAAGACTCGATGGATTCCTGTGGCACAGGCGTCGTGGAAGAGGTGCCGAAGAGGCAGCTGTTGAGATAGAGAGGGTCTTATATGTAGTCCAAAGAAACCTGGTGAGATTGACTCACCAGGTACTGATGGTGGCCATAGAAGACCTACCTGAGGAGATGCAGCGCCGCGTGGTAGGAGTACCAAGAGACTGGATTCACATACTTTGGTGTGTGGCCAATACAGTAGTCACCTTCTTAGCCACTCATCCTGAGCTGGGTCAATAGATAAACTGGACATGATTATGGGCATTTATTCCCGATTTTGTATATTATTTTTGAACACTTTATGTATACACGGGCAGTTTTATGATATATATATATATATATATATATATATATATATATATATATATATGTATATATATATATATATCTATATCTATATATATATATATGTATATACAGTTCCAAATTTTTGATGTTTGTTTTTATCTTGATGAATGATTGATATGCCAATCTAATGCTAGCGATAGAATCTGCTAGTGAATTTTTAGATCATGGAATGTGCAAATAAGTAGTATAAACAAATGATCATTGCAACACCCTCACTCTCAAAATTTTGGGATATAAATAAGGATCTTGAACCCGATAAATGTTATTTAATTGTGACACTACCAGCTGTGAGTCAAGATACACTACCAAAGAATCAATTCCATAAGAAATAGATTCAGATAGTAAATTAATAACGGTAATATATTCAACAATATTATTTGAAGCAGAACCAATACATACTCCCCTTGACACCATCAACTGATCAGATGGATAATAAATCACCCAAGCTATGGAAGGGAGATTTTGAGTGCACCGACTAGCACCATCGGTGAATCTGAAATAGACCAAGTCATCCTTTAACACCTACCAAAGTAGATCAAAAAGTGTCATTATCACAAAAATTCCCGATAAAATATGTACAAAAATACAAAATATACAAAGAAGCCTTTGCTCGGCAGTAACCTAAGCAAATCACTTCTTGAGGTAGAGCCCTTTTTGGGGCTCTGCCAACTTGTTCCCTTCAAAATCGACTAATTCATAAGCCCCTTTTCCTAAAACTCATTTCACTATAAAGGGACCATACCACATAGACTTGAATTTTTCTGTCCCCAAGGTGTCTTTATCTTGGTCAAAGCCCAAGACAAGGTCACCTTTAGAAAATACCTGAGAGCGGATAGCTTTATCATATTGAGTTTTAACCCTTTTCTTATGGGCCTCATTTATTATGGCGACATCTCGACACTGCTCATCGGATGTTCCAAATGAACGAGGCTCTCTTCGAGACTAGAGGTCTCTGGAAGAAGCTCAACAGCTAGCTTAAGGGATGGAATTTCGCACTCAATAGGAAAAATAGATTCCAACCCGTAAACTAATTGAAAAGGTGTAAAACCAGTGGTAGTCTATACCGAGGTTCAGTATGCCTAGAGAGCCGGATATGACATGATGTGCCAATTTGAGCAATTTTTGTCAATTATCCTTTACAGGATCGTCTTGAGGGATTTATTCACAACTTCGACTTGCCCATTGGCCTGAGGATAATACGGAGATGAATGCTCCTGTCGGAAGCCCAACTTAAGAGCCAATTTGATCATCAGTTGGTTCTAGAAATGACTGCCATGATCAGTGAAAATCTCTCATGGGATACCAAAACGTGAAATAGTCTGATTTAAGAGGAACAATGCTGCTATCTCACTATCATTTTTATAAGTAGGCATGCCCTCAACCAACTTCGTAAAGTAGTCTATGACCACTATAATGTACTTGTGATTCGCTGCTGAAGGTGGATTACAAGTGGTAAAGTCAATACCTCACTTTGTAAAAGGACCGATAGCGATAACAAGGAAAAGAGGAGCTAGATGTGTGCATATCTTTTGAGTATAGACTTGACAAGGGTGGCATGTTTGACCACTTCAATACAATCTTTGAAAATCAAATGCCAAAAGTAGTCGGCATGCAAGATTTTCTGGGCTGTTTCGAGCCCAGATAGATGACCACAATAAGCTTAACTGTGGCAATCATTGAGCATAGACTCTGCTTCCTCTAAAGTTAAATAATGCATAAGGATTGAATCAACCCCTCGGCGATATAATGTGTCACCAATGATGACATAGTTCTTAGCAAGGTGAAATAATTTTCGATGTTCATCCTTGGATGAAGTGGGAGGGAACTTCGAAGTTTGGAGATAGATGATGATATCTCCATATCAGGGATCTGGGAATCTTTCCTCATAAAAAATATCTTCTTCACAAGGCAGCTCGGAAATTAATTCCACAAAAACCAATGACTTCTTAGACTTGGCTGACAAGAACTTGAGATCAAATTCTTGTAGAATAACAATCCATCGATTGTATTTGCCCCTAATCACTTGCCTACTAAGGACAAACTGGAAAGGATTGACTGCTGCTAAGATGAACATTTTTCGAAGCAGAATATAATGATGAAGCCGTTGGATAGCATGGATAGTTTCCAAGGCCAATTTCTCAACGGAGAATAGCATAGTTCAGGGTCTACCAAGCCTCGACTCAAGTAGTAAATCACGTGCTCCATAAGAGCATCATCTTCCTAAACCAGAACCATACCTATGGTTGATTCTACGGCTGCAAGATATAAACGTAAATCTCTACCATAATCTGGTGACCTCAAAAGTGGGGAAGAGATTAACACCTACTTCAAGGTGTCAAAATGTCATTGCGCAAAGTTGTCCCATAAAAATGGAACTCCTTTCTTCAGAAAACACATAAATCCTTTAGTTATCTTAGCATAGTTTTCTATAAACCATCTCAAGAAATTTGCCTTCCCTTGAAGACTTTGAAGTTGTCGGATGGAAGACGATGGAGGCAACTGAATTATTGCCTCAACCTTGAAGGGATCAACTCGAATCCATTCATTTGATACAATGAACCCTAACAACTGACCAAATGTAACCATGAAAACGCACTTATTTGGATTCAACTGGATCTTGTAAAATCGACATCTCTCAAAAACTAACCGAAGGTTACTGGGATGATCGATTCGTTTTCAAGAACAAGCAGCTAAATCATCCAAGTATGCTTCGATGACATGCTTAATGTTGTGGAAAGCATAAGACATGGCCTGCTCAAACATAGCTCCAACATTTTTAAGACCAAAAGGCATCTTTTTGTATGCAAAGGTACCCTAGGGAAAAATGAAAGTTGTCTTATGTTGGTCTTCTAGATGGATAGATATTTGATTATAACTAGAGAATCCTTCTATGAATGAGAAAATCTCATTACCCACACATTCATCAACTATATGATAGAAAAACGGTGTGGGGTAATTGTCTTTCAGACAAGCTTTGTTCAAATCCCTAAAGTCAATGCACACTCGGATCGTTCCTTGTTTTTTATCAACTGGGACTAGATTAGAAACCCACTCTATTAGAGGAACGGGGTATATGAAACTCACCTTGAGAAGCTTTTCTACTTCAGCTTTAATAGCTGCTGCTTTCTTAGGATTGACTGGCCAAAGCTTTTGACGAATCGGCTTAGTGTTTTCATACATCTTGATCTCATGCTGGACGATGGATGGATCAACGCCAGGCATTTCTTCAATAAGACCAAGCTAATACATCCCGAAACTCTTTAAAGAGGTTTGTGTAAATTTGAATCTCTTCAGGGGAACACTTGGCTCTGATGAAGACATTTTCTATCACATTAGGGTTCCTAGAGATGTTATTGGTATGATTTTTGAAATAATTGACATATTACCTTTAGCACGTATGTGTGCTGGTCCAGCGAAAGGGTTTGAAACCGTACAAATATCACTATTAAGCAGATTGGAGAATCTGGATTCAACTTCCTACAATTGAGGAAGAAAATATGAACGATGGTGTAAATCTTCCCACGGTCGATCTACAGCCGTCATTGCTTCTAAAATTACTTCCTCAGATGGTAAAATTGTATCTAAGCAATCCATAGCAGAAGTAGAGTCAAGCGTCCAAGCTAGAGCCACATCACCATCTAACTCCTCCTCTGATAAAGGAGTAGGATGGTTATTTGAGAAGTTAACGATAGGTTGATATCTAAGCTCTACTGCAGACATAGGAAATGCCATTCCACCAACCTGCCCTTCATCTAATGTGGTTGTAGGTGAAGGTAAGGTCCAAGGGTCTAAAAAATAATGAGTTCGAAAGAACTCTTCCCATGAAGACTCTTTGGAGGATGAAATGGCATTGATTCTAGCTATAGGAGTGGGAAGATCAAATATACCCATCAATGAAGAGTACATCCCAACTCCTAAATTCTCGATAGGTTGACGGGGGTTATCCACCAATGGAACAGTAGAATCTGAAGTTGCACGAGGGTCAACTAGAGAATAATCCAATTGATCAATTTTAACAATTCTCCCCTCATGAGGAAAACAAAGGACACGAAATAGAGTTGAAACTATGGCATCCATTTCATAAATCCAATTCCTTCCTAAGAGGAGATTGTAATATAGGTTGGCATCAATGATTTCTACTTCGATATTAATGACCTTTCCTCTAACACAATTAGGAAAGGCTGGGATAATCCCGTGTGGCCTATCAGAATGTCTGTCAAATGCTGTCTAGAGAGTGGGTGAAGGAATAGCTAAAGGCGATCCAATGGCCTTCCAACATAACATAGAAATTACGCATGTGGAAGCTCCCTCATCTATAACTGTTCGAAAAATATTAGTTCTCCAGTAAGTAGACTTTATTTGAAAAGCCATATGATGAGGAAGTCTCTTTTGATAATAAGCATATCAAAAGTGAGCACTAAAGAATTGTTTGGATCAACTGCCCTGATCGCTGAAAGCAAAACACTTTGTTGAGCAGGACATGAGTGGGGTACCTCTAAAGAAGACATAGCGCACTTTGAGCTAGATCTTCTACAATGGAGTAGTTCTGGGCTCCCCTAGCATTAGGGTTAATAGTCACGTGCTTGGCGGAACCTTTCAGTATCCGAGGTATAGACTCAATAGAGGGTCGCTCAATATGAAGTGGATCCATAGTTCCGGGAATAGATTTATCCTTAGATGTTTCTACTTCACCATAATCATGTGACCGTGTAGCCAAATTGACATTAGAACTCATCATGAAGACATTTGAGGAATCGTCCCCTTTGTTTGGGAGCTATAAGACCCTTTCTGTACTAACAAGCACTAAGCATCTTGAATTTTTAGGTAAAGATGAGTCAAATGATCTCCACTGCATAACATGCATGGAAATTTAACCTTTTTCTTAGACTCTTTTCTACCCTCACCAGCACCATTGCCAGGCTTGTTTGCATTACCCTTCCCATCCTGATTCTTCTTTTTATCTCGTCCCTTCTTCTTCCCACCAGATTGTTGATTTCCTTTGGGGTTAGAGGCCTGAGCAACGTTTATGGAAGAAGGTTGGGAAGGCGAAGGAGTAGATGGTGCAGCTTGACTAGAAGAAGTAGTTTGTAGAGACAACTGTTACAACTGGTTCAAAAGGTTCATCGTATTAGGATCAACCAATCCAACTATACCATCAGGGTGAGGGCTTGGCTTCGGTTTGGCTACATCAACCATGGATCTAGGAGCATTAGGTAAGATTTTCTGAAGAGTCTCACTCTGAGAATATATCAGTTCTAACTGTTGGGCGTGAAAGATAGCATGCTCTTCCGAATAAACGCTTGACATATAAACATCCTTGGAGATCTCGAGTTGTAATGATTTTAAAAACCATTCCAGACGGAATTCTAGTGAAATTTCGGCTTTGATAAGCCTTTTTCTCCATCTCCATTCCTAGATATGATCCGAAATGTGAGTAGTCGTGTCCTAATGAAAGTTGGCCAGAAGCTTAGTTCCAGCTTCATAACGGACAGGAAAATGAAAATGGTTTAAGAAAATTTTAGCCAAATTAGCGAAAGAAGTAAAGGTGCCCCCTAACAACTCTATATACCACTTAGCCGCATTCCCAGTTAAGGTGTGCTGAAATAACCTCAACCTAATCGCAACATCGATCAGGGAGTTGGATGAGCACCATAAATGGAATGTGGTTACATGGTCGCCTGGGTCTTCACCACTCTTCCCTTCGAATTTTGGAATATCCGATGGAAGTTTGGTTGGGACTGGAGGCTAAGATAGATTGTATCTAACTGGATTATTTGTCAACTTAGTCAAGTCTAGTAGATTAAGTGTGGCCAGAAAAGGAAGTTGTGGAGGACCTTGAGGATTCCACCTAGAATGGGTGGGGTTCCCAAAAGTTTGAAAAGAATGACTTGGATTTTGAAAGGCACCAAGTTGCCCAAAGTAATTGGTAGAACCTACTGAACCAAAAGGTGACCCTTGTGGTCTAGCAACATTCAGAGTTTGACCAACTCTAGCTGAAAATCCTCTATAACCGTAAAATTTCCCCTTAACAAAGTATTGTAAGGAGTTGACAGCCCTTGATAAGGGTTCCAAGCGTTAGCTAAGGGTGGAAAACTTTGAAATGAATTAATTGAGGAATACAACACATTCCCTTGCTGACCAAAAAAATGATTCCGAGTTCTTATCCCACTAACCGTAGGGTTTTTCCAACTCTAAAAGGGATTACTACCTTGACTTGTGAAAGGAAAAGGCATAGACCATACTATCAGATTGGAATGTGGTATATGACCACTTCCAAATGGGAAACATTGAAAAGAAGTTGATCCACTCATCCTGGACCTAGAGATAGTTGATGGTACATTCAATGGAACTGAAGGAATACCTTAAGAGGGCATTCCAAAAGAGAAAAATTCAAGACTAGATGCATTGGCTTGAGAACTTCCACTCATCGATGGAATGGAAGTAGACCAAAATAAGGATGTTCTGGGAGTGTTAGAAGGGATGGAAATAGTTCCTCCCCCTTGCACAGATATGGGAGTCTGCATGTTCGCAACACTTGTGGTGGATTCCATGCTTCCAACAGTGGTCATCGAAAGGATAGATGTGTGTTGACCTGGGCTCGAAGGCCTGTGAGTCAAAGTTCCAATGTATAACAATATGTCTAGATGATCAGGAGGGAGAGGAGAATTCGAAGCCACAACCGACTTTGAAAACTCTTCTACTTCAATACTATCTTCCAACTGGAAGAGTACTCGAGAAAAAACTGGTGTGTTCCTCTCTAACTCTGTAGTAGTACCAGGTCTATCTTGTAAACTAATTCCCCAGGTGAAGGATCAATCTCCGATGTCCCTGTTGCCACTGGTTGAAAACCACTGGCAAAATCGCTCCTACGCCTTCTAGGAGAAGGCTCTGAACTCGCAGTTGAAAGCCCATGAAGTCTATAGGACCGTCGAGGTGGTCGGTCAGCCACTTTGAATTATTTTTATAAGATCTACTTAAAGACTCAAGAAAATTGAAAGCTAGGCCAACTAGGAGCACATAACACACACTAAAAATGTCCCTGAAGAGATCAGCAATCAAAGAACTTCCAAGTATTTCTGCTCCGGGTGATTAGGACCGAACACTAAAATACAAGAAAGTTAATAATAAGGGATTTTCGAAAATAGACAGGGGTAATTATGCCCTAGGTCTATTAGAGAAGGTATCAGAGGTAGTTACGCTGACCTCCAGACAACAGCCTTTTCCAGTGCAAGCCCCCAAGCTTCGCAAGGGTGCCCTCCAGAAGTAGTGCTGAACATGATGCAACGTCAACCTCAGGTGCCACGGGATTCCCCTCCACAACCACCTATGTGGATCCCTAGGATAGGCAATTAAGGACACGAACTCGTATCAGAAGCTGGGTGGAACAGTCGTGAGGTAGGATCCGACAAGTAAGAGAGGGGGTATCTCTCGTCCTTATTTTCACGAACCCTCGTGCTTAACTCCTAGTCACAGAGATTTCCTAGTCTCCCTAACGCTATTGGATTTCACTCTTTAATCAGAATTCTATGTTTTACAATTTAGAGTGGCCTTGGAGAGTTTACTCTCCTCCTGCCTAATCCAAGGCCCTAAATAAACCTAAAACTTGTTGGTGTATTCTGATGACAATACAAAAATTTCTAGTTTATTTTATTAAGTGCTTGATTTTAAGTGGTTGTTCTTTTAAGTCAAAGGGACAATATGGAAATGAAACCAATGGTGTTTGTATGACGCAAAACAAATTAATGAAAAACTAACTTATATGAAATGCACTTGTTTGTTCTTCGATGAAAAGTAATTTCTACTTGGGTTCTAAGAAACTTCTATAAAGCAAAAAACTTTTTTCTTTTCTTTTCTTATAGAAGACTTCACACTCACAAAAACTAAAAAGACTATTGATGCTTTAATAACGCAAAACTACCCTAATGCAAGGGGTACATGATAATGCAAGATTCTAGATTACTCTAAAAATAAATGAAAGCAATTTTTTAAAACTTTTAATAAGCCAATGTAAGTGTTTGAAAAGAATGCAAGTTTCAAATACAAATTTTCCTCCAAATAAGCAAGGAAAATCTCGAAAAATCACAATTCACTTTCAAAAAACCAAAGAAACCAAAATCAAACTCGGCAAAAAAAAGCAAAAATAATGTTTTTTAAGAACTTTTTTTTTCAAGAAACAATGAAAACAACTTTTCAAAGGCACTCAAAATGCCACCAAAGACTCAAAAACCGAAAATAAAGCACAAGGAAACTTTGTAAGTTACCAATTAAACACGAATGAAATCTTGAACAAAAAAGGGTTTCAACTTGCAATAAACAATCCAAAAGCAACAAAAGAGCTTTGAGAAACTGTCCAAGAAGTCAGGAAAGAAACACTTTCAAATTCATCAAAAAGAAACTTGCGAAAAGCAATAAAAGGTGTATGGACATGAAATGACGGAAAGCAAAGCAAGTAAACGAATAATCAAGCTTGACACATAGATAGAAAACAATCTTCTATTCTGGAAGACTAGAACAATCAAGAAGCTCTATAAGAAGTCTTGTGTGTTCAAACACAAATCGTAAAACTCACTCAAAAGCAAACCTAGGCCAAAACTTTTCAAAGAAGAAGAGAATTCAAAATAGTAAGCTCACTAAATAATTAAATTCTAAAGACAGAAACTGACCACTCAGAAACCAAACAGACAAAGAAACAAATATTTCTGGGCAGAAATATTTGAAAAAAGCATGCAAAAAATGGTATACGTGACTGCGTTCCAGCACAACTGCGTGTACATGCACTTCTCACAAAAGAAACTCGTGTATACGCTGTTTCACTTCACAAAAAAAGCCTGTGTACGCTACTGTAAACAGACAAAGGTGCGTATACTAAGTTTTTCAAGAAAAATAAAAAACAAGACGATGAAAAATGTCAGACTTGAGGTCTGAGTTCCTACAGGAGCAGGCAATACTGTCATAGCAAGCAAACCAAGAATTGAGCCCTGATTGACATTGAGCAAACCAAAATAGGAATAACAAGATTTTTATCCCTAGTGGAGTCGCCAATTCTGTTCTGGTAATAAGTACCCTAGGGCTTTGGGTCAGAACCCCAACAGAGCAAGAGTAATCTACAACAAGAAACATGCATACAACTCAGGCAACATGCTTTAATAAACAAACTATGCATGGATGAAAATACCCGGATGTCCTTTGTTTGGGTAGTCACAACAGGGTTCAGACCCTCTGCAACTCCTGATGATCTTCAAATCTGCAAATCAACCAATCCAAACATACATAGTAGTATATAGATAAAACATTTTAATGAATTCAACTTTATATCAAATAGGAAAATGGTTAGTTATACATCAAAATAATCATTCATACATGAATTACAACAACATATGATGCATAAACAAGGTCAATCTCAGGAACAAGACAACATTTCTTTTTATTGTAGAAAACTATAATAAACACAGAAAGAGTTCACCTGAGTATTCTTCTTCCGGCTCCAAGCAGAATTGTCCTCCAGGTCCATCTAGTCCTAGTCTTCAACATCCTCCTTCCATAACCAATACCATGATATCTCAAGCAAGTGGGAGAATATCAACACTCAAGGAAACAAGGGTTTCCCCAAGTTGGGGAAGTGCTTGAAGCACAGGGATACTTCAGACTTGGTCAGGGGATAATATTAGTATAGTAATTCTATCTCTTCTCTCCTCCTTAAGGCCTTCCCATAGAAGTCTATTTATACTTCTCCCAATTAGTTTTTTAGTTGGGAAACAGTTGGGCCATGGGCACTAGGAGGTAATCAATAGGTAAAACCCGTGAACTCCACCCATAGTTAAGTAAATTTAATTTTTTTAAGTGTTTTAACACATATATGCGGGTTGGGTATTGACTAACCCATCTGTACATGCTTTTATCATAGGGCAAAGTAGCGTACACTGAGTAAAACACTATTTTTAAAATATTTGGACCAATTCTAGAAGGAGGGGTTGCCCTAGGCCATAAACCAAGCATCACAAATACCAAGGGTGATATTTGGAGCTATAGTAGTCCATTATGTAGATTTCGTAAGAATTTGATGGCAATTTCCTCTTTGGGTGGCTGAAATCTCGTAAAATATGCTATCCATCCGGCTCAAGTTAAAATTTGCCTGGATTTGTCAGAAACAGCCAGTATTAGAGGTTCTCTGTGCACTATTCTTCCTCCCATAATTCTTGAATTCTATAAACGATAAGTGTAGCAGGGAAAGCACAGCGACGAATAGAGCTGAGTGATGGAACAACAAATGGTTGTGATCGCTTTATCAGGTGATACTTTATAAACATAGATACCATTATTGAGGGCTGTTATAATACCACGTGCTTTGTGATCATGGAATGTTGTATCATCCTGCAAAATCTAATGAAAAGATGACAACGTATGCATAAGTACACTGGACGTCCTTGCGCCCCTTCGAAATAATAGGTTGCCTACGACTAAATGAATGAAAGGGGAATGCGCTGGCGGTGAAGTACGGGTGTGATGGATTGGAAAGGCACGCATATTAATGAAAGGATCATAAAGGATATTGGAGTGGTGAAATCAAGGCGTGTACCAAGAACTATCAATAAATGGTAGGCTGTCGTGATGTGACATGATAAAGAAAAAGGGGCAGCATATGCAAGAAATAATACTTCAGTGCCATTATTCCACTTAATACTGTTGTGATTGATTTAAAAAAATTACTCATGCATAAAGGTTCAAGGTACATTAGGGACATAATCTCTCCATAGAAAGGGTAAAAACATAAGAAGAGGGTATTATAATGATTATTGATGTAAAATAAAGCTTCAATACCATCAACGGAGCTTCTGTTGCCTGCAGGTGTCCATAGCCTTGAAAAAGTTGTTTTCTAACCCTTGGGAACCATGGTCCTCTATGTATAATTGGGGAAGTGCCTTATGATGTCCATAGTAGAGGCCAATATGTTGGCTTGGTAACTAGGTGAACACATTGCCATTCACTGGGAAGTAGCAAAAGTGGTTAGGCCTGTTCATGATGAGACCTCCTGTTTCCAAGGACTTTGTTTGTTTATGCATCCATTGGATCATATCCCTGGTGTGGTGGCCATAGTGGGAATGCCACTTCGCTCCTTCCTTATGATCATGGCCGTCTAGCTCATGATGAGACCACCTATCCTCCATCTATGGAAAAAAATCATAAAATTGTTAGTGAATGAATATATATATATATATATCTATATATATATATATATATATATATATATTATTACTATTATTATTTTTTACAGCCCCCATTTTATACATAGAGGGTGGCTCATCACTCCTTAAGGGTATGGATGGCGGAAGAAGTTTGAACATATCAATAGAAAAAATATACCCATAATCTTATTGATAATACACAAAGAGAATTATACGAGAAAGGGAGGAACCAACATGGTACAGATAATCAATCAGTTTGGTTTATAGTGGAAATGAGGATAGTGAAGTGATATAGATAACTGTGCCATTTTCTTTTTTGATCATCACAAAGCAACCTTGTTAAAGATGATAGTATTCAAGATATTTGTCTGTTCCACTAGACTCCATACTTGTTGTCCTTAAATATGTATTGTACCTTTCATGCCATTAAGGATGATCATAAAGAGTGAACTGGGATGGTCTAGGGATGATTATGCAAGGAAGAGAAAAAGGATGTTCTCAAAAATATTCAGAAAGTGTTGTTCCTTATAGGGAACAATAGTTGTTCCTTGTAAGGAACAACAAAGAGAAATCGTAAAAATTTGTGCTGTTCCTTATAGGCAACAAGAATTGTTCCCTTTAGGGAACAACAAAGAAAACAGACGTAAAATGATGTTGTTACCTGTAGGGAACAATAAGGGGAATACATACGAAAATTGTTGTTCCCTATAGTGTACAACAGTTGTTCCCTGTAGGGAACAACAAAGGAAATACACACTAAAAATTCTTGTTCCCTGTAGGGAACAACAATAGAAAACACACGCAAAAATTTCTGTTCCTGATAGGGAACAACAACTGTTCCCTGTAGGGAACAACAAAGAAAATACACACAAAAATTGTTGTTCCCTGTAGGGAACAACAAGAAAAAATGCATACCAAAATTGTTGTTCCTTAGAGGGAACAAGCAAAATTCACACGAAAATTGTTGTTCCCTATAGGGAACAACAAAGAAAAATGCACGCAAAAATTGTTGTTCCCTGTAAATTGGATAGCCCAGTCACGTCTATGTGAGGCAACTTTTTTTGTTAGTATAAACTCGATTACTTTGTTGGTCTCAGCGGACGTTAACCATCATCATCATCATCATCAACAACAACTGTTCGTTGTAGGGAATAGCAAGGGAAAATACGCATGAAAAGTTGTTCCCTAGAGGGAACAACAGTTGTTCCCTATAGGGAACAACAAAGGAAAAATATAGAAAAAAAACTAATATACAATCTATTATCCAAGAAAATCCAATAAAATAGAAAGAAAACAGAAAGACAAATTTATGTACAGGTTTCAAAAAAATAGATTCTTCACTGGACTGGTGTTGTGGAAGGGTTGGCCTCCTCAACAGGAATTTGTATTGTGGGATCTTGCCATAACTCTTGGCAAAAGGATTCCCTTGTAAGCGGTTTGTGATAGAGGCGTGCTTGATGTCCATTTGCTTTAAAAGAATAGCTAGACCCATCAATGGTGGCTAATGTAAGGGTGCCATTGCCATGCACCTCTTTTATTTCATAGGGGCCTAACCATCTAGTCTGGAGTTTTCCCAAAAAATCCTAGAACCTAGAATTATACAGAAGTGCCCAATCAACTTCATGGAATGTTAGAAAATTATATATTACCGAGCAATGGAACACATAAAATATTGCAAAAATATAAACACAGAAAACGCATAAAACAAGAGAGACACAAATATATGTGGTTCACCCAGTTTGGGCTACGTCCATGAAGAAATAACCAATCCTTCCTTTTATCCAGCAAATTGAAGAGATACAACCTACAGTAGATCTGTTGTAACACCCTCTTCGCTCTCAATCTCCTCTCTCTTTCTCACTCAGAATACAGATCTACATAGACGCAATACAATTCCCTCATATATAGTGAGGGGTTGCCTTCCAGGGCAAAAAACCCTAAATTAAACATAATTCTACCGTCAGATCTCCACCTAATGAATGACCCAGATTGACTAGAAATTACTATACTTTTACAAGTAAATTTTACAGCGAATATTTTACCCCCCCCAGACCCCCCTGGACCCCCCCGCAGCGAATATTTTACGGGCGGTGTTGCTGCCCCATTTCGAACTGGGGTCCAATGTGGTAATACCTTTGAATAAAGAAGATAATCAGGCTCCACACCCAACATGGAAGATCATTTTCTTGATGAGGGCATCATGCCATTTCGCTCTTTGTTGTTGGATTAGTGTAGTATGTTGAAGAGCTGATAACCATATTTCATCCAATTCATTGATTTGATGTAGCTTGTTAATATATGCTTCATTCAAGTCCAGGCCTACTTCTTGAGCTATCCTCAATGTCTGAATTTAAAATTGTATTGGAAAAATAAGTTCTTTGCCAAACACTAGCTGATATGGGGAGTATCCTATGGTATTTCTTCATGTCATGTGATATGCCCACAGGGCTTTTGGAAATTGGATAGCCCAATCACGTCTATGTGAGGCGACTTTTTTTGTTAGTATAACCTCGATTACTTTGTTGGTACTTTCTACCTGGCAGTTTGCCTCTGGGTGGTATGGAGATGTGATTCTGTTCATAATATGATGATTTTTTAATGTAGCAGCAATCTTATGGCCTACAAATTGTGGCCCTCCATCTGTGATTATTTCTCTAGGCAAGCCATACCGCATGAAAATTTGGAAAAGAAAGTGGATTACTGAGTCCTCCATTGCCCTTGGTAATGCTTCTGCCTCCACCCATTTAGTCACATATTTTGTTGCAACCAGTATATATGTCTTTTGATTAGATGATGGGTTTATTGGGCCAATGAAATCTAATGCCCCACGTTCAAAAGGTTCAATGACTAACTGTGGATGCAGGGGCATCTCGTCACACTGTCTAGGGAAGCCCATTTTTTGGCAGCTATTGCATGCCTGGACAAAATTCTTGTCATCCTTAAAAATGGTGGGCCAATAATAGCCCATATGTAAGACTTTATGCCCAGTTCTGTGGTTTGAAAAATGTCCACCACAAGGTCCATCGTGGCAAGCTTTAAGGATGTCGAAGATTTCGTCTTCCCTAACACAACTTTTGGATATGCATATCAGCCCTCGTGTGAAAGAGGTATCTAGGAGAAGTGAGTGCTGCGTTGTACTATTAGTTTTCTTTCACTAGGCGTCAGGTGCTTGGGTAATTTTCCTACTGCTAGGTAGTTCGTGACATCCGCGTACCACATTGTTTTCACGGTTACAACAAATAGGTGCTCATCAGGGAACTGGTCTTCTACTACTGCCGATTCATCTGTCTTTGGCACATGTGAGAGGAAGTCTACCACCAGATTTTCCTTTCCTAGTCGATCCTTCATTGTTATGTTGAATTCCTGCAAAAGGATTAACCATCGTGTCACTCTTCCATTCATAATAGGTTTATTAGCTAAATATTTCATAGCAGAGTGAACAGTATACAAAACCACAGGGTATCTTGTTATATCGTGTCTAAATTTGTTAATAGCATAGATTACAACTAGAAACTCTTTCTCGGTCATGGTGTAATTCAACTCAACAGGAGTTAAAGTTTTGCTGATGTAGTATATTGCATAAGGTTTATTATCTTCCTCTTGGCCGAGAACTGTTCCAATGGCCATATCTGATGCATCGGATGAAATGTGAAATGGTAAATCCCAGTTCGTGCCCTGTAATACTGGGGCTGTTGATACTAGCCGTTTTAACTCTTCAAAGGCAATGTCACATTTGTCAGTCCATAAAAAATTGATATTTCCTGTTAAAGCATATAATTGTGTAGCAATTTGGAAAAAAATTCTTTATAAATCTTCTATAATATCCAAAAAATCCCAATAAACTACATACCTCAGTTTGTGTGTAGGGGGTAGGTATTAAGAGGTTTATCTGAATTTTTGCTAGATCTACCTGAATTCCAGCTGCTAAGATGTAGTGACCCAGGATGAGGCCCCATGTGGCATTTCTCATGGCTTAAGAAGAGTCTGGTAGCAATGCATCTTTGCAGGACTTTCTACAGTGTTTGTAATGCCGGATCGAAGTCATCTCCATAGGGTGTAAAATCATCCATGTACACCTCGAGTCTCTTGTTTATCAAGTCTGAAAAAATGCCGAGTATAGCTCTCTGGAATGTGGCAGGTGCATTGCACAGTCCAAAAGGTAATACCCTATAAGAAAATGTCCCCCAGGGGTAGGTGAAGGTAGTCTTATCCTGGTCTTCAAGGGAAATTTGGATTTGGTTGTAGCTGTTGAAGCTGTCTAGGAAAGAGAAGAACTTTTTACCTGGCAATGTGTCCAAAACTTGGTCAATGAACGGGAGGGGAAAATGATCTTTTTGGGTTTCTTTATTAAACTCTCTATAATCGGCACATATACGCCATTTCCCATTCTTTTTAGGCACCACAACTAATGGATAAACCCATTTGCTATTAGATATAGGATAGATGAAATTTACATCTAAGAGTTTTTGTAGTTCATCTTTAACAACATCTTTAAGGTGAGGGTTTAACCTCCGTTGAGGTTGTCGAATGGGTCTGGCATCTTTCTCGATATAGATATGGTGCATGCATAATTGAGGATCAATCCCTTTCATATCTAAGTAATCCCAAGCGAAAGCCTCTTTATATTTTCTAAGGAGTTGAACAAGCCTCTGTTGCTGGTCATCAGTCAGGTTTTTATTAATGTTTAGGACTTTCCCTGTCTCAATTTCAATGGGTTTACTGTTATAAATAGTTGTTGTTGGTATTGTTTGGTCATTAATGTCTTTAAAGGGATCTTCTTCAATTTCATTATTCAAGGCTGCTTCGATCATGTGACATTTTAGATTGGATATGGCATCTGGTTGGTTAATGTAAGTGTTAGTAATGTCATCTTCTGGTTGATTCTTAAATTCAAGAGCATCTTCTAAAGTTAGTGGTGATTGAATGTTTTTAGTCAAATATGATACAGGTTGTTTCCAAGTTCTTATTATTGTTAGGCTTGGCTGAGATAGAGTATATAAAACTAGATTCTTCACATTACTTCCTCTTGCCATAGTCATACTGCCTATTTGACAACTTATGTAAGCATCTGTGGTTAGTAGCCAAGGTCTTCCTAGAATTAGGGGATTTCCATCTAGCCAGTTTCTAGGATTAATAATCAAGAAATCTGTTGGGTATTTCCAAGAATCGACAGACACCATTACATCCTGTAATGTCCCTTTTGGTTTGACAACCAATCAGTCAGCAAGTTCCAACAAGGTTGTAGTTGGATCTAAGTCTGTAAGTTGTTGTTGTGAGAATATTAATGGCTGCTCCTAGATCAACTAATGCATTGGGAAAGGAACATACATTTATTTTTACTGTGACTATAGGGTTTCCTAGGTCCTCATATTTCACTGGTGTTTCTCTGCCTAATAATAAATCAGACAAAGTTCCAACTATGTGGACAATTGATGTTGTTTTTATTTTCCTCTTAGGCTTTTTAGTACACAATTCCTTAATAGTTTTTTCATAAATTGGAATGTCCTGAATAGCCTAGAGGAGGGGTATTTTTACACAAAGTTTTTTTAATTCTCCCAGAAGATTGAAATCAGGATATTCTGTTGGGTGAGGTATAATCAAACTTTCTGGGAATGGTGGAGAAGAGGTAATAGTTTGATCGTGGATTTTTTGTTTAACCATATTCTCTATTTGAGGTATTTGTTCTACAGGTAATGGTGTTGGAAATAATACTGAGAGGGGGGGTGAATCAGTATTGGCAAGTCAACAATTTTTCATTTCCATAATCAGATTCATATACAACTATGTTTAAGGAAACTAGCGTATATCCTGCAAACTTATGATTCATTTAATTCAATGTGGGTGAAAACCACCTACTGCAATCGTCTCTATCTTATTTTTAATAATAAGAAACTTCTTTTTACAATTTTTTTACTGGTGCAGACTTATACCAGTACGCAGGCTTCTACCTGCAGAAAGCTACAACCTTCTCTCGTTCTCCAGCTTCTACTGGAAGGGAGCTAGAACCCCCTAGCTCTTGTACTAGCTGATATATTTACTAGTATGTAGGTGTTGGCCTACAAAATTCTACAACCTTATCTTTTCATCCAGGGACCACATTTCATGAATTTTCAGACTGGATCCATCACTAACATCATTCAATCATCAAATATATCTGCATCAACCAATTTCCTTTGCACCAACCACAACTGAATCAATTAATTACTTTGATAACTCTTCAATCTGATCTTTTAGAATGCTATAACCAGAATATAGTAACCGGAACCCAAGCCAAAACCCAGAACACTGCAACAACAAACAAAAGTAGCTACAACATATTTTATAAGGTATACTCTACTTCCATGTGTCGAACCTGCATACAAATCTGCAAATCCAATTTAAGATGTATACGCTGTTTTAATATGTAGAACCAACATGTATACATGCCTTTTCTAAAGTGAACCTGCGTACAGATCTATAAATGATGATTTAAGCATTACAACAATTATAGACTTTAGTTATACCCAGATCATCATATTTACAGACTACAACATGCGCCAGTTATTCAGATAAATGATCAAACCATATAAATATACTTCACTTCAAGCCTTAAGATCTTGACCCATCATTAGATCTTATCCTTCATTAAGCGCTAAGGTTCATCCTTGGTTCAGATCCAGCTATGCAACATAACCCAATAACCTATACACTAGATCTTGCTCCTCATCAGATATTCATTTCTTGAGTGCATTGGCCTAATGATCTTCCCCTCCTTTTATAGTCTTAGCCCTTACTTAATACCATGGACCAAAACCACTTAGGACCAATACCTTGGACCCAATACTTGGGGTCAATACTTCGGACTAGATACCTTGGACCAATACCATGGATCAAAATACCATGGACCAAATACCTTGGACCAAAACTTAGTTTTCCAAGATATACATGCCTTGCATTCTGTGAAAGTGCGTGTGTACGTATACGCAACTTGTATATAGTGAACCCGCATGTATACGTGGCTTGGCCAATGGTGAACCTGTGTATACCTCTCTTTCTTCATCCTGATCTGAACTTTGTGCTGTTAACCTGCTGAACTATGATCTATCATCTAAGTGAGTTGCCATCAAGGACAACACCTGTGTCATAATGCCAACAATCTCCCCCTTTGGACTTGATGGCAACCCCAAGTCACTCTCCCCCTTTTTCATCAAGGGAAAAGGGTTATGCTCCCTTGGAGTACATGCTGAATTCTCTGATATGCTAAAGAGTGCTAATTGAGCTCCATGATTGAGTCCATGCTCCACCTGAATATAAGGAAGATCTACAAAAAGATGTTCTAAAAGAAGAACATGGCTCTATACATACATCATAAATGACCTTCCTATCACCAATGACTCATACATACATCCATCTCCCAACCAAGTGGGGATATACCAAGTTTGACTCATCCACCCAACTAAGGGGATATACCAATTGTTTATACATGTCAAAACAAGAAACATTACATTATCCATCCCATGCATAGTGGGGTAACAAATTAGGTAGTTTCATGACCTTTTCAAAAAAAATATACATGACATATATAACAGAGACCAAATATCTTAAACAAGACCATGATAGTCATCAACAACTATCATTAGTAGCATCTGTCAATCAACATCCAGACCAGCAACCATGTTCCCGCCCCTGAACCTGTTCCACCTGAATAAAATACAACTGTGTGAATCTATACCAAAATATTCCAAGATAATGCCCACAGTGCATTATTAGAAGCATATGCTCCCTGTCAACTTGTGCCAGGTGATCACTGTCAGATTTGATCATTTCATATAATAGAAGGGTTATCAAGGCATCATTATCAATCAGATATACATCAAGTTATCAACAACTTATGAGAGCCAACATATTTCCAAATGTTATCCACAGATTGTAACCATCATCAAGTAGAGCAGATAATTCACTGAACCATATCAGACCCCTTTCTTCCTGAGTTTGGCCCACTGCTTTTCTTCAAATCAACATATACATGACTGTATCCACAAAAACCAACGTATGTACATGACTACGCTTCATGAAACTCGCGTATAACCACCTTTCTCTAAAACAGATAGGATTTAATAGGAAGATGATGCATCAACTAATCCCAGCTTCTGTATGAGATATTCAAATATCTCTCTAGGCAGTGGTTTGGTGCATATATCAACAACTTGTTCTTTGGAAGGAACATACTCCAAATTGACCTTTTGTTGAAGCACTTGTTCACGTAGAAAATGATATTTTATGGGTATGTGCTTGGTCTTGGAATGCATGACTGGATTCTTTGAAATACTGATGGCACTTGTATTATCACATAGAACGGAGATGGGTGGAGTACATGTGATCTAAATGTCTTGCAATGTTTGCATCATCCAAAGGAGTTGTGTGAAACAAGTTGCAGCAGCCACATATTCTTCTTTAGCTATAGATAATGCAATTGAACTTTGTTTCTTGCCGAACCAAGACACTAATCTAGAGCCCATATAGAATGCACCACCACTAGTGCTTTTTCTGTCATCAACGCTTCCTATGAAGTGTAAGATCTGTATCTCTAGGATACCATAAACCAAAATTCTATGTTCCTTGAAGATATTTGAAAATCCTTTTGTCTGCCTGAAGGTTTGATTCCTTTGGATTTGCTTGGAATCTTCCAACTATTCCTACTGCATGCATGATGTCTGGTCAGGTACCTAATAGATAAAGTAGACTGCCAATCATGGATCTGTAAGTTGGTTGATGTACTACTGCTGATTCATCATTTGAGCTGAGACTACATCTTGTTACCATTGGGGTACATACTGGTTTAGAATCTTCCATGCCGTATTTTTTCAAGATCTGTTTGAGATATTTGGTTTGTGACAGAAAAATACCATCTTTATTTTGTTGAACTTGTAGGCCAAGCAAATATGTAAGCTCACCAAGTAGGGACATTTCAAATTCTTGTTGCATTACTGAAGCAAAATTCTGACTCATGGCTTCTTCATTGCTACCAAAAATGATATCATCAACATACACAAAATGTATTAGCAATTTATTATTGTCAATCTTTGTATATAGATTGCTATCAGCTGATCCCTTTGAAAAACCTTGTTGATGGAGATATTTGTCAAGACGGTAATACCATGCCCTTGGAGCTTGTTTTAGACCATGGAGAGCCTTTCTAAGTCTGCATACAAGTTTTGTATCATTTCCAAGAATGAATCCATTTGATTGCTCAATCTAGACTTCTTCTTCTAAGTCTCCATTAAGAAAGGCAGATTTTACATCCATTTGGTATACTTTGAATTTTTGAAAACTAGAAAGAGAAAGGAGCATTCTTATGGCTTCAAGTCTACCAACAGGTGCAAAAGTTTCTTCAAAATCTATACCTTCTTGTTGAGCATATCCTTTACAAACAAGTCTGGCCTTGTTTCCAATAAGTTCTCCATTTTCACTTAGCTTGTTTTTGAATATCCATTTAGTTCCTATGATATTCTTACCCTGAGGTCTAGGAACTAATTCCAAAGAATTATTCTTTTCAATTTGCTCAAGTTCTTCATTCATGGCCTTGACCCAACATTCATCTTTGCATGCTTCATTTACATTTTGACATTCGGTGGAGGATAACAATGCTAGATAGCTTGAAGCTTCTGTAATAGTTATTCTTGTCTACACACTTGCCTCTTTCTGTCCCAAAATTTGAGTCTTTGGATGAATTTTCTGAACATACTTGGATGGAGTCTTTTCTTCTACTGTATCTGTTATTCTGGTGCTTCATTGGTTTCTTCTTCAGAATTAGTCTAATTTGATGTGGGAGGATAATCCTCATCTTCTTCATAATCTTTGATTTTTTTTGTTTTGGATTTTTCCATGCTTCATCAACCACAACATCAATACTTTCAATAATTTTCCCAAGTCTTTTATTATAACATTTATATCCTTTACTTCGGGAAGAGTAACCAAGGAGAATACCTTCATCTGCTCTGGGTTCAAACTTACCAAGTTTTTCATCAATCCTTTTGATGTAACATTTTCTTCCAAAAATTTTGGAGTATTTTACAGTAGGAGTCTTACCATATCAAATTTCATGTGGAGTTTGAGTGTTGTTTACCCGAAAATTTTCTTGGTTGAGAATAGTGATGGCAGTGAATGCAGCTTCACCCCAGAAGGTTGCAGGAGTTCTAGACTCATCTAGCATAGCATGAGCCATTTGTTGAACAGTTTTGTTCATCCTTTCTACCACTCCATTTTATTGAGGAGTCCTTGCGGTGGAGAATTGCCTTTTTATTCCATGTTCTTCACAAAAGTCAAAGAATTCATCCGAGGTAAATTCCCCTCCTTGATCAGATCTGAGGCATTTGATTTTGCGATTTGATTCATTTTCAACCAAAGATTTGAAGGCTTTGAACTTTTCAAATGCTTCATCTTTATGCTTTAGAAGTCATATCCAACACATTCTGGAAAAATCATCAATGAACAATATAAAGTATTCTTCTCCACAAGGTGACTTTTTCCTTGATGGTCCTGTTGTGGCCACCAACAACCACCCTCCTTCTTTAGTATTAGCAATAACACTAAACAAGTGGGGACCCTTAGTAAAAAATTCAATTTTTTTTATAAATTCTTTTTTTATTATACTCCTTAAAAATACATCGCACGGAGAAGAGTAAAACATTTCTTTATGAGCACAATAAAAAACTGCAAAGAAGTGACGCGAAATTCATTGCATCGCATACATTAAGAAGCGCCCATAAATGAAGATCCTAAGAAATCTCCGATGGCCGATATGCGACATCGCATATCGCAACATCGCATAAACAACACACAATAACTTAACAAATTGCAACGATCTGCGATCTGCGATCTTGCGATAAATGCGATGATGCAATCTTGCGACAACGCGATAACGCGATTCTGTGATAAACTGATCAGGAAACTCTGCGATGACACATCTTGATAATGTGATCCGCGATGCTGCGATGCGAGTCGCAGAAATCACCCATCGCAAATTTTCCTCGGCTCAGCATTCAAGAAAAGCTGTCCCTAAACCAAAAATTGGGCACGCGCCTTAAAGGAAATTAATGAATGTATGCCAAAGTATTCATGAAGGACAATTTTGTGTTTTTCGAAGAGTCAGTTCACTATGGGTGTCATGATTTTACACATTCGTAGAGCTTAGAGCTTTCGTGTCAAAATTTATTATCATTACTCTTTTCCTTTGCGTGAACTGCAGGAATGAAAAATAGGAAACAACATGAAGCAATGTGCAGGAAACATCTAAGGAAGAAGGGAAAGCGTCAATGCTCGAAGAACAGAGAAGAGATGTCCTCATAGATGGATACCGCATGCAACAAAAACACAGATTTCAGAGTATTATTGAATAGATGCTGATATCAATAGGCGATTCGACACTCAAGGTCAAAAGCTCACAAAAGCAGCATTTTACAAAATTCTGAAGCTTATGCCCAGTAAAGGAAAAAGTGCTAAAGGCAGAAAACGCACCAGAAAGGCCCAGATCAAAGAACGGAGGCAGTTTTCAATGCGCGCATCGCTAAGAAAATTGTTCAGAAAGCAAAGTCCCTAACTTGCTTAGTCATCCACAAGTCCGGAAACCGAGATAGCAAAAACAGAAGCAATTTGAGAGAAATTTGGGTTGTTACCAAGTATATACGCAGTAAATTCACCCAGCCAGAGTATGATTCCCAAAAATATCTTCTAGTTTACTAAAATGTGGTGCCAGTGCTTGCCATTTCTATTTGCGTAGCTCAAGCAAAAGCATAAAACAACCAGCTGACTCTTCCCAGGCAAATGTTGCATGCTCGCAACATTAAGGAGCAAATGCAGAAATAGTTAGGAATTAGATTCAATTTTTAGAAATAAGTTTGCTTAGATAAATGGCGGTCATTTAAACTGTATCCTAAATTTATGTAATTAATTTATTTAGTTAACAGTATTTAAACCCTTCTCATGCATTTAGAGAAGGGTCCAGAAATTTGTCAAAAACTTGTCCTCAGAACATGCACTTTTGCACCCTTAGAGAAGGTTTTGGTGAATGAATGGATCAAGGTTTATTGATGTTTGCATTTGATATCTGCTACTGATGTTCCACTTCTATACTCTTGGTAGATATTAGAACAAGGAGAGATAAATCATTGTTGCTTGAAGCTTATGAGTAGGACCAGTCATAAATGGTACTTTTATCTCTTGACCATTTCTGCTTATATTCTTAAAGTGATATACAACTTTTAGTTGTTTATATGTTATTGCATGAATGTTTGAGTTACCATTTGGCACTTTTGTACGGTGGAGTCATTTATTTATGTTTGATATATGAATAACTTATTATGCGATATGCTGTTCACAACTGTTTTGCCTAGCTTTTTATGCAAAGTGGTTCATCTTAATTGATTTCCATTCTTATGATAGCTGAATGATCTTTATTACTAGTTATTATTTGAAATCTCTTTAGATCGCATAATAGAAGAAATACATCCCGGGTTAGCATAGATTAGATGTGCTGTTTTCATTAGATTACAATAGCATAGAATTAGATTAAAGTAGCTTAGATTAGAACTCTTAGATCAGCATCATCCAACTCTGCACACACACACACCCTTAGATTGGCAAACTGGTCCCATTATCCCCAGTCGAACCCGCTATACCAAATGGATAAGGAGCTGCCAACCAAGGTCCGGACCGGGCGGGTATCCCCCTTGTTGTCGACCCGATTTTCGGGGCTTCAACATATTTGGCGCTAGAAGGAGGGCCTGAACTATGAATGGCACCTAAATCAAAATCTAAATACCATTCTGAGAGTAAATTGCCCTCATCATCTCCCTCAACTTCTCCAGTATATTTAAATCGAGAGTCAGAAGTCGCTCGAGTATCAATCGCTGCTACACACCCTGATATTTCAAACCAATCTACCATTAAACCTCCTGGAGTTGAATCTCTGATTCACAAACTTAAGGGATTTTCCATTTCTCCTCAGAGGTCTGATAAATCTCAAAGCAGTGTGACTTCGCAGTACAATCCTGCTCATCCCCTAACCAGGTTAAAGAGTGAAAAATTTGGCATCCAGCCAACTGAGTTGCCTCTTCTCACCAGGAAAAGAGCGAGGAAATCACCACAAGAGTCTGACAGTGAGACTCTTTCGTCTACATCACCCATTTCAACTACCTCACCGCGAAGTCAACCACCCACACCTCCATTCCAAACCATTATCCATCCATCTACCGGAACTTCCACAACCCCTCTTCAATCATCTACGATCATAATATCCTCATCTTACCAGCCACAGAGATCATCTTCTACACTTTTCTCTACTAGCAGCTTAACGATGGCCCAGTCTCCATGGAACAACCCTGGGGCAGTTTTAGTGCCTGTGCCCTTGAGTCAAATACCAGCCCATCCTGAGAAATGGCTACCCAAATTCAATCCAGAAGCAGGCATGCTAGGAGAAGAACACATAAACAATTTCATGCTTTCTATCAATCTCAACGGAGTTACTAACGAAGATGTTGTTGTTTGGCTTTTTCCCTATACACTGCAAGGGACAGCCGGGTCATGGTATTTTTCATTACCCTCCGGGTCTATCACAAGTTTGGATATCTTCCAGAATCAATTCCTTATCAAGTTTGGTGATGACAGATCAACAACAACATTAATCAATGACCTATCCAATCTTAAGGCCCAAGCTAAAGAACCTATCAAAGATTTCGATTTACGGTTCAACAAAATTCTCAACAAAATTCCCACTGCTTCCCAACCCAGCGAAGAAGTACGATGTGAATGGTATATTACTGCTTTACCATCAAACATAGCAATATTCGTGGATAGATCAAATAAAACAACCTTAGTTGAAAACATGACAAAGGCGATAGCAGTAGAGAAACGCGTTATAGCCCTGGAAAAGAGATCCGCGATAGAGGGAACGCAAGTCTAAAAAAGTCACCTTCAAGGAAGACTCCAAGAAGAAACAAACAAAAGACCCTTTCGATTTGGAAGGATTGCAGAAAGTATTAAAAACCATGTCTAATGAGATGGTTGACATAAAAAAACAAGTAGCAGAAACTTCTTTAAAAAAGCCCTACAGAGCTTTTAAAAGAGGTCCTTCAATGGATGCAAAACCACCCAATGCCATCTCCAATGCTGAAACTGAGGAAGAGGAAGAAGAAGAAAATGCCACTGAAGGGCAGACCGATGATGAAGAAGTTGTAGAATTACAAGGAATGTGGGATTTCATCCTCCCATAAGAAGAAGATCAAGAAGTATTTCCGGTTAGCACACGAAGCAAAAATCATCTTGATCCTCCCCAAACTACCCCTAAGCAGAAGAGCGCAAGCCCTACAACAAAAGATAAAGTCGCAACAAAGAAAAAAACCACTAAAGCGACTCAATCTAGCCCAGTCCAAGCAGATCAAACAACTCCATCAAAAACACTAATAGTGTCGGATGAAATGGAGTACAATATTATTGATGACATGAAAAAGACTAGGGCTAATATTACCCTTTATGAATTGAGCAAATTGAAGCATCAACAGAAGATAATGATGAAAGAATTACATTCCGTGCCTATTGTACCTTTTCCTACCGCTGTACTCTCTCAAGCTTCCCACAACATGGGAAGACCTCCAACTGATGCGATCAATAAGATTGATCCAAATGATATTGCCTTGATTCGAGGAAGATCAAGATCTCACACTCCCCCATTTCTTCTCACTTATGAAATTATCAATAAAAATGTGCACAATTGTTTGGTAGATTCTGGTGCTTCATCGAATATTTTACCCAGATCAATATGTGCTAAGTTAAATGTTCAACCACAAAAATCCGCAGTGCGCATAGTTCAGCTTGATCGATCTCAAGTCGAAGTGATTGGTGAAATTGATCAAGTAACCATAAGATTGTCATCTAACCCGAAGGTATGTCAGGTTATTGACATTCTAGTGGCTGATATCCCAGAATTCTATGGCTTAATTCTTAGCAGGGATTGGTCTGAGAAACTCCATGGGTACTTTGCAACCGACTGGTTGCACATGTGGTTACCCTACAACGGTAAACCGAATCAAATAAAGGTTGAACGAGAGTTACACCAGAAGTACATAGTAACAGAATTAGAGGGAGAAAATGAAGCAGTATCGTATAATAGTAGTATCATAGGCAATTACTCGGTAGATTCTTTTCTCAGTAATTTCAATGCTCAGACATCACCTTACTTAGAAAATTCAGTTTTGTCCCAAGTCGAAATTTTTTCCCAAACTGATAGTTCAAAGTGTGTTAATTTTGTAGATAAACCTGTAAATACATCTTTGTTTTGGAAATTATATTTCGATGGCTCTAAATCTAATGAAGGAGCAGGAGCAGGATGCATTCTGATTAGTCCAGAAGTAAACAAGACCATGCTTACGTGCAGACTCGAATTCAATTGCACAAACAATACAGCAGAATATGAGGCCTTGGTGCAAGGCCTGTACAAAGCAATCGGGTTAAACGTCAAGTATCTTCAAGTCTTCGGAGACTCTGAGATTATCGTCAAATAGGTATGTAACACTATACATTGCCTATCAGGTCATTTAAAACACTATCAATCTTTAGTACAAGATTTGACTGAGCATTTCATAGCATTTAATATTTCTTCAATCCCGAGACTTCAAAATGCAAGTGCAGACCTTTTGGCTAATGTAGCCTCTAGGCTTATTCCCTCCGAAGATTTTAGTCCAGATAGATTCTCAATAGAATTAATCTTTAGACCGTCCATCCCTGACAACATTACAAATTGGAGAGTATTCAATGACGATCCTGATATTATAAATTTCCTCACTTTTGAAGGATCCTACTCCAATCAGATAATTGACGAAGACCATCACGATCGACAAAAACAACAAAATAGCACTGATAATGCTATACCGAAATCGGTGGTTAAGTTAGAAGACTTATACGATTTGAAAAATCGGCTTAAAAGGTCTACCAATTCAAAGCTCTACAGTCCAACTCTGAACTACGAATTAGTAAACCTAGGAACCGATGATAAACCACAAAACGTTAATCTAGGCATCGGCCTAGTCCCTGAAGAAAAACTAGTGTATATTCGTCTTTTGAGACAATATAAAAATGTTTTTGCTTGGAATTACGATGAGATGAAAACGTACGACACTTCTATCATTTAGCATACTATTCCTATGATTGACAACGAAAAACCTGTCCAACAGAAACTGAGAAAGATCCACCCCAATTTAGAAAATCAGATAAAAACTGAGCTAAATAAGTTATTAAAAGCCAGAATAATTTTCCCCGTCAGAAATTCCAAATGGGTCTCCAATATGGTACCCGTTAGAAAGAAAAACGGAGATATTAGAATCTGTATCGATTTTCGGAATCTTAACAAAGCCTGTCAAAAAGACAGTTTTCCTCTTCCACCTATGGAACAGATATTACAGGCAGTAGCAGGCTCAGAACTGATGTCTTTCTTGGACGGATTTTCAAGATATAATCAAGTGCTGGTGCATCCCGATGATCAGTTGAAAACCACATCCAAAACTAAATGGGGCACATATGCATATCGGAAGATGCCATTTGGTTTGATTAATGCCGGCGCTACATTTCAAAGAGCCATGGACATCACATTTAAGGGTTTAGTCAATAAATCTGTAGTAATTTATTTGGATGATATAACAGTGTACTCCAAGAAGCGAAGCGACCATCTCAAAGATTTAAAACAAATCTTTCAACGATGTTTAAGGTATGGGATTTCACTTAACCCAAAGAAATCTTTTTTCGCATTAAGTGAAGGAAAACTTCTAGGATTCATAGTGTCAAAATCCGGTATTCACATTGATCCTGACAGAATCAAAGAAATCTCTGAAATATCTCTACCTCATAATAAAAAAGCCATGCAATCTTTCCTTGGTCAAATCAATTTTGTAAAGAGATTTGTCCCAGATTTTTCATGAATTGTGTCTCCTTTACAAACCATGATTAAAAAGAACTCAAATTTTAAATGGGGTCAAGATGAACATGAAGCATTCAACCTGATCAAACAAGCTATTATTAATGCTCCATCTTTAGCAACCCCGAATTTTTCAGAATCTTTTGTTTTATACACATTTGCCTCAGAGAAATCATATGCTGCGATTCTAACTCAAGCAAATCAAGAAAAAGCGGAAGCTACAATTACGTTTTTTAGCTCAAATTTACAAGGTGTTGAACTCAATTATTCAGACGTGGAAAAATAGGCCTATGCTGTTTTCAAAGCGGTCAAATATTTCAGACCTTTCTTACTTAAAGCCCATACTAAGATCATAGTACTGTTTCCAGCAGTAAGAAATCTTCTAGTACAAAAGAATATGGGCGAGAAAAGAGCAAATTGGATCACTGCTTTACAGGAATACGACCTTGAGATCAAACTAGCAAACATTGTAAGAGGTCAAGGCTTCTGCAAAATGTTGGCTGGAGCATCACAAATCTCTGAAATTTCATCTAAAGAGATACAAATGTATGAGGTAAGCCTAAATGATGCAGAATCATTGTATGCTGATGTCATTTATTATCTTAAGAACGGGTATGCTCCATCACACCTGGATCACACTAAGAAAAGAGCTCTGAGATTGAAAGCTAAACAATATCAGCTCATAAATGATATTCTTTTTAGAAAGAATTATGATTCTGTTTTTCTTAGATGTCTTGAAAAAACTGAAGCTGAAAAAGTTTTACAGGAACTCCACGATGGACCAGCAGGCGAACACTATGCTGGAGATGCTATTGAACATAAAATTTTACGTGCAGGATATTACTGGCCTACGCTGTTCAAAGATTCACATAGTTACGTGAGGAAATGTCAAGTCTGCCAAACTACTGCTGGAAGACAAAAGAAGCCGTCCCTACCACTACAACCGGTAAACATCGAGCAACCATTCAGCCAGTGGGGCTTGGACATAATAGGTGAGATCGTTCCTCACTCTTCTAAGTAGCATAGATACATCCTCACGGAAACAGATTATTTTACTAAATGGGTAGAAGCAGTTCCTCTCAAGACAGCTAATTCTGAAAATATTATCGAATTCATAGATCAATTTATAATCACTAGGTTTGGATTGCCAACGACTTTAATGTTTGATAATGCATCATACTTTTCTGGAAATGCAATGATTGAGTTTGCACTTAAAAGAGGGTTCAAACTAAAATATTCGGCCAATTACTATCCGCAAGGTAATGGGTTAGCTGAGTCATCAAATAAAAACCTAATCATGATTATTAAAAGAACAGTTGACCAGAACCAAAAGAATTGCCGTAAAGCTTTGGTAAATGCTTTATGGGCAGATAGAATAACGAAAAAAGCTTCGATCGGCACTTCCCCCTTTAATTTAGTTTATGGGAAAGAAGTGGTTCTTCCAACTCACTTAGTCATTCCCTCTTTATCTTTAATACAATACATTGATGAAGTACCTACTTCCTCCATACAACTAAGATAAATGGAAATAATTAAATTAGAAGAGCAACGAGAACAAGCTAAGAAAACCCATGCTCATCATCAAGTGCTAATAAAATCCTCTTTTGATTCAAACATAATGACCAGAAATTTTTTTCAGATGAGAGATTTAGTTTTAAAATGGGATAAGGCTCATGAAGAAAAGGGCAAACATACAAAATTTCAAAAGATGTGGCTTGGTCCTTTTCAGATTGTTGAAGTCATAGGTCCATCAACATTTGTCTAACAAGATTTAGCAAGTAGAAGGGATTCTTTGCCTGTTAATGGACAAATCCTTAAAATATATTTTCCATAGAAGATTATTCTTCTATTTTGTAGAATAGTTTTATTTTTCTTTTCTTTTTCATAATAAAACCATTTGTAAATGGTTGCTACCGGTATTCACGAAAAGAAACCAATTCTCTTTCAGATTTTGAGCTTTTCGCTTGTATAAATAGTAATTTTTTGAAAATATGATCTTTATTATTGACAGATACAGTTAAAAACTTTAGCCTAGATATGATACTAGTTTCAACTTCAAAAAATTTGATGAAAGAAACCTTTAGCAAAGAAATTGTTTTATATCAGCACAATGAAAGGTATCAATAACAAAATAAAGATTCTCTGTAAAACTGCCGTTTTCAAACTCTATTATTGTCGTCCAGAGCTTTCTTAAGGAAAACAATGATTTCCTCCCTGTTAAAGAAAATCGCAGCATTCAGAGGGATAATCCAAGAAACACTATATCTCAAAGAATAAGAGGTCTCATCACTAGCCGACTTATCATGATCACAGATATTATAACTTTGCTGACTTTGCGAAACACTGTCCATCAAAACAGGGCAATGACTCAAGATTGTTGAAATCAAAATAAAAGGGGTCTCATCACGAGCCAGCTTGTTCAGCAAAAGTGTAAATCAAGTGAATGAATGTGTCATAATTTGGCTACCAAACCAAGACATTGTTCTTTAAGAATAAAAAAGGAAAAAGTGTCAATGTGGATTTTTCTTTGAAGGTTGTAGATAACCTTAAGCAAGATAAAGGATCATTGTTGGGTAACAGGTAACCCTGTCGAGGCTATGGACGCCTGCTAGCAGTAGAGGCTCTACATATGACAAACGAGCATATTTTAAAGCTAGCACACAGAGAAGAATTTATTTTATCTTTACAAGACCAAGTAATGGCTGATATAAATACAAGGACAAGCCTGAGGAAGCAAAAAATTAGAATAGAAAGAGGTTGAAACAAAATATCATTGATAGAATAAGGCATAATGTACTCTATCTGTCCATAACAAAGTTTAGATTTATGAAAACTTTTCCGTTTTGGAAGTTTAAAAAATTCAATAGAAAAGCAGAGATAACTGGTTCTTCCAAGTGAATCACCATTGTTGTGGCCACCAACAACCCTCCTCCTTCTTTAGTATTAGCAGTAACACTAAACAAGTGGGGACCCTCAGTAAAAAATTCAAAAAATTTTATAACATTTTTTTTGTATTATACTCCTTAAAAATACATCGCACGGAGAAGAGTAAAACATTCCTTTATGAGCACAATAAAAAACTGCGAAGAAGCGACGCAAAATTCATCGCATCGCATACATTAAGAAGTGCCCATAAATGAAGATCCTAAGAAATCTCCGATGGCCGATATGCGACATCGCATATCGCAACATCGCATAAACAACGCACAATAACTTAACAAATTGCAACGATTTGCGATCTGCGATCTTGCGATAAACGCGATGCTGCGATCTTGCGACAACGCGATAACGTGATTCTGTGACAAATTGATCAGGAAACTCTGCGATGACACATCTCGATAATGCGATCCGTGATGCTGCGATGCGAGTTGCAGAAATCACCCATCGCAAATTTTCCTCGGCTCAGCATTCAAGAAAAGTTGTCCCTAAACCAAAAATTGGGCGTGCGCCTTAAAGGAAATTAATGAATGTACGCCAAAGTATTCTTGAAGGATAGTTTTGTGTTTTTCGAAGAGTCAGTTCACTATGGGTGTCATGATTTTATACATTCGTAGAGCTTAGAGCTTTCGTGTCAAAATTTATTATCATTACTCTTTTCCTTTGCGTGAACTGCAGGAATGAAAAACAGGAAACAACATGAAGCAATGTGCAGGAAACATCTAAGGAAAAAGGGAAAGCATCAATGCTCGAAGAACAGAGAAGAGATGTCCTCATAGACAGATACCACATGCAACAGAAATGCAGATTTCAAATTATTACTGAATAGATGCTGATATCAATAGGCGATTCGACACTCAAGGTCAAAAGCTCACAAAAGCAACATGTTTACAAAATTCTAAAGCTTATGCCCGGTAAAGGAAAAAGCGCTAAAGGCGGAAAACGCACCAGAAAGGCCTGGATCAAAGAACGGAGGCTAAGAAAATTGTTCAGAAAGCAAATTCCCTAACTTGCTTAGTCATCCACGAGTCCGGAAACCGAGATAGCAAAAGCAGAAGCAATTTGAGAGAAATTTGGGTTGTTACCAAGTATATACGCAGTAAATTCACCCAGCCAGAGTATGATTCCCAAAAATATCTTCTAGTTTACTAAAAAGTGGTGCCAGCACTTGCCATTTCTATTTGCATAGCTCAAGCAAAAGCAAAAAACAACCAGCCGACTCTTCCCAGGCAAATGTTGCATGCTCGCAACATTAAGGAGCAAATGCAAAAATAGTTAGGTATTAGATTCAATTTTTAGAAATAAGTTTGCTTAGATAAAGGGCGGTCATTTAAACCGTATCCTAAATTTATGTAATTAAGTTATTTAGTTAGCAGTATTTAAACCCTTCTCATGCATTTAGAGAAGGGTCCAGAAATTTGTCAAAAACTTGTCCTCAGAACATGCACTTTTGCATCCTTAGAGGAGGTTTTGGTGAATGAATGGATCAAGGTTTATTGATGTTTTCATTTGATATCTGCTATTGATGTTGCACTTCTGTACTCTTGGTAGATATTAGAACAAGGAGAGATAAATCATTGTTGCTTGAAGCTTATGAGTAGGACCAGTCATAAATGGTACTTTTATCTCTTGACCATTTCTGCTTATATTCTTAAAGTGATATATAGCTTTTAGTTGTTTATATGTTATTGCATGAATGTTTGAGTTACCATTTGGCACTTTTGTACGGTGGAGCCATTTATTTATGTTTGATATATGAATAACTTATTATGCGATATGCTGTTCACAACTATTTTGCCTAACTTTTTATGCAAAGTGGTTCATCTTAATTGATTTCCATTCTTATGATAGCTGAATGATATTTATTACCAGTTATTATTTGAAATCTCTTTAGATCGCATAATAGAAGAAATACATCCCAGGTTAGCATAGATTAGATGTGTTGTTTTCATTAGATTACAATAGCATAGAATTAGATTAAAGTAGCTTAGATTAGAACTCTTAGATCAGCATCATCCAACTCTGCACACACACACCCTTAGATTGGGAAACTGGTCCCATTATCCCTAGTCGGACCCGCTATACCAAACGGATATGGAGCTGCCGACCAAGGTCCGAACCGGGCGGGTATCCCCCTTGTTGTCGACCCGATTTTTGGGGCTTCAACAGGTCCACATAAATCAGTATGAACAAGTTCAAGAGGCTTACTAGTTGATCCTTGCTTTTCAGGGAAGTGCGATCTGGTTTGCTTACCAAATTGACATGATTTACATATTGTATTTTCTGGAATGCTGATATCAGAAAGATCACGAACAACCTAGAATCTGCATGCTTTTCTTATTTGAGAGAGGCTTAGATGCCCCAATCTTCTATGCCATAGCCAATGTTCATCATTTTTGCTTAGAAAGCACTATTGTTGTCCTCCCTTGAGTATGTATAATTTGTTTGGAGTTCTTATACATTTGATCATGGTTTCTCCTGTATCAAGATCACGAACAACACATCCATTTGATCGAAATACTACTTCATTTCCTTGATCACACATTTGACTGACACTCAACAGGTTATGCTTTAGACCATCAACATACATAACATTCCGAGCTTTAAATTTTTCTTTTAAGAGAGCAAAGCCTTTACCTTTTATGACAGCAGGAGTGTCATTTCCAAATGACACCTTCTTTTCTTTTTCTAAGGCATTATATGAATGCAATTTTTATTTGTCACCTATCATGTGTCTTGAGCATCCACTATCGATGTACCACTGATTTTCTTGTCCTTGTGGTTCTTTCTCTCTCCATATTTTGGGACTTAATTGAGTTTTCTCCTTCTGAGATGTTTGCCGAAATTTACTCCTGCATTCAGATTCTTCATGACCAAAGTTGTTGTAGATAGAGCATTCTATTTCCTTTTCAAGAAGAGAAAATTTATTGTAGGACCTTTTCATGATCCATGTCACATTCATTTGATTTCATGCTTCTCTAGTCATGATGGTCATGTAAGCAACACATTGAGCAACTTTGTGTCTAAAGTTATGACATGAAAAACATTGGACATTAAAGAAGTTCCTGCAATTATTGAATCTACTGAACTGGTGATTGTAGTTTCTATTGATATTCATTCTTGAAGTAGATTGAGTATTATTTACCTGAGGTTGGTTGTAGCTTCTATTCATCCTTGAAGTAAATTGAGCTTGTTTTACCTGGTGATCTGCTTTATGCCTTTGCTAATGTTCATCAAACTGTTCATTGCTCTTTGCTGCATCAAGATAGCTTTTAGTGGAGGTTGACGGCTTCTGTGCTTGAGATGCTTTTTCAGTATATCCAAGACATGTATTTATCAGAGGAGAATGCTACACTTTGATAATTTCATTTAAGGTTTTTGATCCTTTATCAAATCTAATATTGAGAGCTTTTTTTTCTCAATATCCTTTCTTAGACCCACAATTTCACATTCTAGTTTTCCATTGTGTTTTTCTCTTTCAGCAAGTTCCAATGTCAAAGTATCTATAATCATATTCTTTTCTTCTAAACATATTTTGAGTTTAGAGATTTCTTCATAAAGGTCATCTTCATCTAAAGCATCCAATAAATCATCATCTTCAAAAGCCATAAGAAGTCTATAGTCATTACTATTTTCATGTTCATCATTAATTAATAAACCATCGCTATCTTCATGCGTATAGTAGCTCTTCTTACTTATACTTTGTTTTCTATTCCATGTTGTAGATTCTTTACCTTTATCAAACTTATCTTTATGAGGAAATTTGGCAACATAATGATTGAATCTTCCACAAGAAAAACATTTGAAAGGTAGTTTACCTCTGAATCTTCCAGAACCCCATTGAAGGTTCTTGACAAAGTTTGCTTCTTCTTCTCCTTCTGAAATATGTCCTAATTCATTGAGTTCTTCTTTTATTGAAGCTTTAAATGTGGCTTATCTCATATCTGATGGACCTCCTTTTCTCATCTCGAAAGCAGTTAAGATTCTGTGCAGCTGTGTCATAGTAATAGTCTGAAGATCCTCATTTTCTTCTATGGTAGATACTTTTGATTCAAACTTAGTAGACAAGGATATTAAAACATTTTCAACTAAAGTAACTTCTTTTATCTCTTCACCCAAATTCTTTATGCAATTAACAATCTCATCTATATGTAAGAAGTAACTAGATATACTTTCATCATTGTGCATTTTGAGAGTTTCATATTGAATTATGAGAGATTGTAGTTTTGCATGTTTTACCTGAGAGTCTCCTTCATAGCTTAGAACGATTTTGTCCCATATTTCTTTGGCGGATTTGAGCTACATAACTTTGACAAATTTTGATTGTGATAGACTTCCCAATAATGTATTGACAGCCTTGGCATTGCTTTCATATTGCCTTTTACCAGCTACATCTGTAGGAATTACTGATGGAAATGTATATCCTCCTTCCACGATTTCCTAGACATCTGTTCCAAGAGATTGAAGATAGGTTCTGGTTCTTACCTTCCAATAAACGAAGTTGCTTCCATCAAAGATTGGTGGTCTGATGGATCCCTCTCTTTCTTGATTACTCATGATGATGGATCTTCCTTCAAGAGAACAAGCTTCTTCTGAAGGACTTGCACTAATTCCAATTGTTGGAAATAATACTGAGAGGGGGGGTGAATTAGTATTGGCAAGTCAACAATGTTTCATTTCCATAATTAGATTCATATACACTACTTCAGTTAATGGAACTCGCGCGTATACGCAACCGTGTTTAAGGAAACTAGCGTATATCCTGCAAACTTATGATTCAATTAATTCATCATATGTTGATCTTTAATTAGTGCATCAGAACAACATAAACAGTAACCAGGTGCAGTAAAAACAGAATAGACAATCACACACATGAACACAAGATATAAGGTGGAGACCCATTATGTGTGAAAACCACCTGCTGCAATCATCTCTATCTTCTTTTTAATAATAAGAAACTTCTTTCTACAATTTTTGTATTGGTGCAGACTTATACCAGTACATAGGCTTCTACCTGCAGAAGGCTACAACCTTCTCTTTTCTTCCAGGGACCACATTTCATGAATTTTTAGACTGGATCCATTAATAACATCATTCAATCATCAAATATATCTGCATCAACCAATTTCCTTTGCACCAACCACAACTGAATCAATCAATTACTTTGACAACCCTTCAATCTGATCTTTCAGAATGCTATAACCAGAATACAGTAACCAAAACCCAAGCCAGAACCCAGAAAAATGCAACAGCAAATAGAAGTAGCTAAAACATATTTTATAAGGTATACGTTACTTCCATGTGTCGAACCTATGTGCATACGCTCTTTTCTCAAGGCGAACCTGTGTACAGATCTGCAAATCAAATTTAATATGTATACGCTATTTTGATATGCAAAACCAGTGTGTAGACCCATGATACTGATCGATGCTGAGTGCAAGGTGACCTATCAATAATGAAAATAGGGCTAGGGTGCAGCTCTAGGCCTGTCCTCAGAGTGAGATGTTGTCGTCAATAAGGACAAGACCCGCCAGCAAGAAGTCGATGGGGACCTTCTCAAACTGGCATGAGTAAAGGACCAATATAGCTGATGTGATGATAGACATGATACTAACAACCAGGGATGGCCGACTAAAAAATGAGTCAAGAGACACTGCAGAGAGGCCAACTCAGGCTAACTTCCCTTGAACAAAAGCACGACTCAATGTGACTATGTGGTAGCATATGATGACTCTGTATAAGTTCGTCATGCAGGAGGCACGAACGAACCCTCCATATGATTGGAAGAGATAACCAAGCGTGGGAGGACTGACTCAATAACAAGGTTAAGGCATGCCTAGGTCAAACTAAATCCCACCCAAACAAAGGATACTTTGCTATGAGTGCTTTGTTCAAGGGCAACATGAATGACTCTAGCTGCCAACAATAACTGGAAATATTGTCCCGTTCTCGCTCTTTTTTTTGGAATATATAATTTTTTTTTCTTTTTCTTTAAGCTGGAAAAAGAATGAAAGAATGCTATAGTACAGTGGAAAGAACGAGTGTCGATGAAATAGATGATTTAGTTCCTGGGATTGGAACATTCCTATGCTCAATGCAGGGAGGTGAAAACTAGTCAAAGACACTCAAAGGTGTGTTCCTTCCACGGATCAAGGTGTGTCAAGTTTCAGAAGCCAAGGGCATGCAAGTTTGATTTCGCAGTAGTCATGGCCAAAAGTTGGCTTAAACACGAGTCCAAGTGAAGCCGACTTAAGGCCAAAAGGGTGCAAATGGTCAAAATGCAATGCAGTAGTACAACTCAATACAAAGGAGCCTCTAGGGTATAAGGCTAGAACGAAGCGAAGAAGCAAAGAGGAATGAGTCTTCATCACATAAGTCATGGTGGGACTACAAAGGACTCCCGAGCCTAGGGACAAAAAATTAGCATGAGCGCCAAGTGACAACAAGGTACTAACTAGTGCACCCATGATAAGTTAGGCTCTACCACACATGTGATGATACTTCTAAGCAATGAGAACGTTTTGCACCATAACTTGGTGGGGTCGATCCTAAGGCCAAAATGGGAAAGGAAACTGATAAGTGCACAATGCAGGCGGAAAAACCTAACCTATATGCCAGTTTTGAGAACCAATACCTGTCAGAACGGACCAACAATAAACTTCCAAAGAAGAAATCTCCAAAGTTCTGTAAACATAAATAGGAACACTAGACAAGAAGTTAATACATCCCACATATAAACTTCATATAAAATCTTGTGTTATAGAATACAAAACTTGAAAATGTGTACCTTATATATACAATATGGTACAGGGAACCACGCAACCTTGCGGCTTACGTATAATAGTTCTTCTGGACAAACCACTTGCAGGGATTAGGCCAAGGACTCCTTTGGTAGTCAAAACTCATGGCTTCAAAGAGTTCCTCTTGTGAAGGAAAATCAAATTCTAAGAAATCATGAGAACTACAAGGATCAAAAGAGGGAATTAAGGGGTCCCATGTCCCTATAGGAAGAATCTCTCGGTCAACTGCTGGGACCAAGTCCCAAGAAGGAGAATAATAAGTCAAAGGATCCTTCTCAGAAGCATTTGAACATTGAGGATTCAATGCCACATAATTGACCCGTGGTGGGGTAGAGTCTACTTGAACACTTGGAACAAACCAAGGGGTATTCTACAGTAAAGTCGAATTAGGGTGGTAATTATCAGATGCAAGCTAATCAATAGTGACAATATTCCCATTATGAGGAAAGCACGTTACTCGAAAGAGTGAAGACACCACAGCATTCATAGCATAGACATATTCATGCCCAAGTAGCATATTAAAGTCTAAAGGGATATCAACCATCATCATATTGATTGAGACAATCTTCCCACCTAATGTGATAGGCAATTGAGGAAGAACACCCATAGATTCACCAGGCCTTCTATCATAGGCCAACAACTAACTCTGAGCTATCAACAACTTTGGGGAACCCAAATCTTTCCAAGTAAAAGAGGATACAATACTTGCAGAGGATCCTTCATCCACCATACATCGATAGACATTTGTGGAATTAACTCTAACCTTTATTTGGAAAGGTGCAGCAGAAGAAAGACAAGGCTCGACAAGACTATCCCAATCAAAGGAAACATTCCTAAAACTTGGAGGGGGAACATTCGAAGAGACTGGAATGCCCCCTATACTAGAAGACTATGTACTAGAGATCAAACAGACTCTTTTGTTAGGCACTTCACCACCCAAAAGGGGAGTGTAATCAGCCAGCGATTGCACTGGCTCAACCACATTATAAACCAATGGTTGATGGGATTGATGAGAAACCATATGAGATCTAGGAGTAGAAGTACTTACAGACTTGGACCATATCCTTTGAACCTTTGGAATACCAAGGCATAAATGAGTAAGATGGTCTCCCTTGCATATCTTACAAGGGAACTTAGGTTTAAAACTTCTACGTCCAGGTTTCTTATCAACTTCCATTCCACCAACATGACTAGCAGTGGTTTGCGGAGAGTCTTGAACATGATTTACAGATGATCTTGACTAGCAGTGGCTGAAGACTCATCTCCAACATGACTAGCAGAGGTTGAATATGAAGTGCTAGTATGACTTGCAGTGACTAAAATTGTGCCCCCAGCATGACTAGCAGCGGCTAAAGGCTCATCTCCAACATGACTAGCAGAGGTTGAAGATGAAGTGCTAATATGACTTGTAGTGACTAGACTTGTGCCCCCAGCATGACTAGCAGCGGCTGAAGGCTCATCTCCAACATGACTAGCAGAGGTTGAAGATGAAGGGATAGAATTATTCTTCTTCTTTGACTTCCTCTTTCTCCTATTTTTAGATTTCTTAGTACAAGAAGGAGGAGAAAGAGGAATCCTAGATTTCTCTTTGAAAGAAGATGAATAATTGGCATCCATGTGATGCCCTTGAAATAAAGGATTCAACTGAGAAGCTTCAAGAGCATTTGGAATATTCGGAGTGGACCACAGCCAAACGGGTAGTCCAACATTCAACCCAGGAATATTCAAAGTGGCCATCAAGGGAGGACCAAGGTTTCCAAAGAAAGGAAAAGCACAAGGATCCCCTTTTAGAAGGGTACCTTGGTTGGTTTCTACCAGAATATTGGCCATATCAAATTGATCCGCAGAGCCTTCCCTTACGGGATTGTAGAAATAAATTTTCAAGGAATATGGATAGGAAATCAAAACCTTTGCCCTTGAGGAGGCAACTCCACAACTTCTGAAAGAATGACCAAAAGCCTTTCAGGATCGGTAGAGTGGTAAGCAATCACTCAGAAAAAAAAGTCCAAACGTGACTAGAAAAAAATACCTAAAGCCAACTATATACAAGGAGCAAAGAGCACTCACTAAAAAGTCCCTAAAAGATATCAGCCAGTCAAACAACGTTCAAGTATTTCCGCTCCAGGTGATGAGGACTGGACACCAAAATACATGAAAGTGAAGTAAGGGGCCTTTCGAAGATAGTCTGGGATAATGATGGCCTAGTCCTACCAACGAAGGTAAGAGAGGAAGTTACGTTGACAGCCTAACAATAGCCTGCGCCGGTGCCAGCCCCCAAGCTTCATAAGGGTGCCCTCCAGTAGTACCGTTGAGAGTGATACAACGTCGACCTCAGGTGCCATGGGATTCCCCTCCGCAGCCACCTATGTAGATCCCTAGGAGTAGCAACTAAGGTTACCAACTCGTATCAGAAGCTAGGCAGAACAGTCTTGAGGTTAGATCTGACAAGTAGGAGAGGGGGTATCTCTCTTCCTTATCTTCAAAAACCCTCGTGCTTAACTCCTAGATCCGGAGCTTTCCTGGTCTCCCTAATGCTATTGGATTTTCACTCACTATTCAAACTCCTATGTTTGACAGTTTAAATGGACTTGGAGAGTTTTCTCTCCACTCACCTAATCCAAGACCCTAAAATAACCTAAAACTTGTTGGTGTGTCTAACTTGACAATTATGAAAAGTTCTAGTATATTTTAATTAGCGCTTGTTTTTAAATGGGCTATTCTTAAGAAAGGGATAAGCGGAAATGAAACTTGTGGTGTTTTGATGCAAAATAAATTAATAAAAACCAAACTATATGCAAATGTACTCATTTTGTTCTTTTATGAAAGAAATTTCTACTAGGTTTAGAGGAACTTCAAAGAAAGCAACAAATTTTTCTTTTCTTTTCTTTTACTCAAGCTTCACACTCACAAAAGTTAACAAGACTATGGATGTCCTAAAAACATATGCAAATTTATCCTAATGCAATGATTACATGCTAATGCAAGACTCAAGACTACTCTAAATCAAGAAATGAAAGTAACTTGTTTATCAATATTATTTTCCACTTAATTGGGTCCATGACGTACTCCATGATCTCTCAAGTAGAAAGACATTATCACACAAGGAAACAAGGGTTTACTGTAAATGGGGGAAGTGTTGGAAGCACAAGGATGTTTAGACCTAGTCAGGGAAAATCTTAGCAGAGTGATCTTTCTCTCTATTCTCTCCTCCCTTAGGCCTTCCCATTGAAGCCTTTTTATACTTCTCCCAAAGTAGTTTTTTAGTTGGGAATTTGTTGGGAATAGTTGGGCCACGGGCACTACTAGGTAATCAGCAGGTAAAACCTGTGATCTTCACCCAAAATTAAGGAGTTTTAATTTTTTTAAGTGTTTTAAAACATATACGAGGGTTGGGTATAGACAAACCCGCGTACACACGCGTTTAGCTCAGGGCAATGTCGTGTATAGGGAGTAAAACACTATTTTTTGAATATTTGGACCAGGTGTGGAAGGAGGGGTTGCCCTAGGCCATGAGTGTAGCATCACAAACATCAAGAGTGAGGTTTGGAGCTATAATAGTTGTGAAGGCTACCATTTTCAAAATACCATTGGAACCAGAGGAAATAGTGCAGCTAGATTGGTCGCATCAGTTGAGCCAGGCCCTAGAATGCTACAATGTGCAGGTAGAAGATGATGATGATGACCCCAGAAACATCAATATTTCGAAAATAGAGGGGAGTCGCGAGGTTTGCGAACTAGCAATCGAGGATCCCGACATCACCATGCTGCTGAAAATGAAACAAGTAAACATTGGTAGGGAGGAGGAGCCGAAATATGCAACACTTGGGGATTATTGGGATGAAGCCACGGTGGAGAAGGTTGTCGAGTTACTTCGAGAATATCAAGATTTATTCCCGACTGAAATCACGGAGTTAAAAGGGATCCTCTCTGACCTGGGAATGATGAAGATAACCTTGAAGCCAGACGTGAAGCCATTCAAGCAGCAGCCTTATCGGTTGAACCCAAAATATAAAGCAAAGGTCCGCAAAGAATTGGATAAAATGCTTGCAGCATGAATAATTGAACTAGTGGAGGAATCCCACTGAGTAAGTCCTACGGTGGTACAGGAGAAAAAAAATAGAAGGGTGAAATTCGCATTTGCCTGGATTTCAGGAAGCTCAATGATATATGTGTTAACGATCCATTCCCGATGCCATTTACAGACGAGGTACTAGAAAATGTGGGTGGACAGGAAGCCTACTCCTTCATGGAGGGTTTCTCGGGATACCACCAGATCAAGATCACATCGGAGGACAGGAGTAAAACAAAATTTGCCACCGAATGGGGTTGTTTTCAGTACACTATGATTCCCTTTGGACTAAAGAATGTACCAGCTATATTCTCGTAAATCATGGTGGTTGCATTCAAGAAATTTATACATAAGTTCTTGGAAGTATATCTTGATGATTGGACTGTATTTTGGCTAGTCAAGAAACATACCGCGAGCTTACGGTTAATGCTGGATACTTGCCGACGACACCAGATTGCGCTAAATCTAAAGAAGTGTACTTTCCTCGTCCCCTTCGGGAACTTTCTCGACCATGTGGTCTATAGGCAAAGCCTAATGGTGGATCCGATGAAGATTAGTGTAATACTCAATTTGCAAGCACCGCACAGTGTCAAACAATTGCGTGCCACGCTGGGACACACTAATTACTATCGAACGTTCATTAAGAGCTACGCGCAAATCATGGCACCTATGGAACAGTAGTTGAAAAAGGATGCTACTTACTGTTGGAATGAGGAATGTAACAAAAGTTTGGAGACTCTCAAGGAGAAGATGGCATCAGCTCCCATTTTGGTCTTTCCAAAATGGGACATTGAATTTCACATACATGTTGACGCGTCATGTATTGCATTGGGTCCTGTACTTACACAGGAAGGAGCAGAAGGAATTGATCACCTGATCACGTTTGCAAGTCGGCGACTATCCAAAGCAGAAAAGAACCACTCCACTATTTAGCATGAGGGCTTGGCGATGGTATACGCACTCTAGAAATACCGCCACTATCTAGTTAGGACACTTTAAGATGTATACTGATCACTCTGCGCTAAAATACCTAGTGAATAAGCCTGTGTTGGGGGGGCGCATTGGTAGCTGGCTACTATTATTTCAAGAATACGATTTCAAAGTCATCGTAAAGCCGAGACGTTTAAATGCAGGCCCAGATCACCTATCCCGAATTGAGAACGGCAAAGAGCCCACAAACATAGAGGAAGGACTACCTGATGCACAGCTGTATGCAGTACGCGTCATAGATGGCCACTTTGAGGATATAATCCACTTCTTAGACACAAGAACTATGCCACCGGGATATTCCGTTCAGCAAAAGAAAGAATTGCTGATATGCGCAGCAGACTTTACTGTCATTGCAGGGCATCTCTACAAAATGGGCAATGATGAAATATTATGTAGATATGTACTTGAATTTGAGTGAGGATAGATCCTTGCCGAAGCACATGGGGGGGTTGCAGCAAGACATTATGTGGGACATGCCACAGCACATAAGATTCTTTGTGCTGGACTATGGTGGTAAACTCTACATCAAGACTCAAAAGCATACTATTGGGCCTGCGACATATGTCAATGGACTAGGAAACCATCGCGGAGGAATGAAATGCCACTTAAGCCATAGATGACGCTGCAACCATTGGAAAAATGGGTGATTGAATTTGTGGGACCTATCATATCTCAAGGAAAGATAGGGGCACACTATATCATCACCGCGATAGAATACTTGACCTGATGGGTGGAAGCACAGCCAGTTAAGGGCTGCATGAATGCTACAGCTACGAAATTTTTGTTTGAGAATGTGTTAATGTGGTTTTGATGTCAAAAAATTCTAATGAGCAACCACAGAACACACTTCCTGAATGAGACTATCAGCGTGCTCACTAAGGAGTTCCAAACATATCATCAACAAAGTACATTATACCATCTGCAAGCAAATGGGACCGTTGAAGCTTTTAACGAGATTTTGGAGACTATGTTGACCAAAGTATCAAATGCACAACAGAATGATTGGGATTTGCGCATACCTACTGTGCTATGGGCATACCGAACAATGTGCAAGAATTTGATGGGCTAGACACCTTTCTGGTTAGTCTATGGTAAGGAAGCCATCATGCCAATGGAGTACATTGTACCTAGTTTGTGCATAGCAGTGATGACAGGCATGGCAGACCGTGGGGCTTTGGAAGAAAGGATCACGCAAATAGAATAACTTGAGGAGGAATGGCTCCTAACAGGATTCCATCAGCAAGTACAAAGGAAGCGGGAAAATGCTTGGCATGATCACCATATCAAGATGTGCACGTTCAAAGAAAATGATCTAATATTACTATACGAAAGCAAGTTCGAGAAATTCCCTGGAAAGCTCCAAATGAATTGGTTAGGACCCTATGTAGTCAAAGAAGTCACATATGGAGGCACAGTCCAGCTTGCCAAGTTGAATGGAGAGCCTTTCCTGGGCAGAGTAAATGGAAGTCACCTGAAGCTCTACACAGGTGGGCTGATCACCTGACTAACCGACCGAAGGACAGTCTGACCACTCCAGGCAGTTGACAGAGAGCGTGGGACAATAAAGCAGTCTGTGAGGGAGCTACATGACAACAAGGGTGCGCATAGCATTGGTATGTCACAAGGGGCTGCACTGCTACGTGGACAAGCAAAGAGGTGATCATTGCTGACACTGTTCATGACAAGATGTCTGAGCTATGGTGAAAGGGAGCAGGCGACGGGTAATTAAGAGATGTGGTACGAGCCCGATCCAAAACGATCTGCCGTAGGCATCATGTTATGGCACCAGAAAAGGAGGGAACTACTGAATTTAAATTTAAAAATGCTTATAAATCACAAGGGAGCATCCCAGGGGTTGTAATATGGCCAATGGAGATGCTGGACTTTCTGGATAATGTGGTATTGATGGCCGCAGGCACCGCACAGAGTTCAACACTGTTGGTAGGGGATGTACCGAAAACTATAGGACACGAAGAAGAATTGGTCCGGATGTCGGTGCCTAACCCATGGGCTCGCTGGTGACCCATAAAATATAAGGGAAAGACTATTAATATGGAGACAGATGATAGAATTGTAGTAAACAGTTTGTCTTTGAGGCACCTTGAATATTGGGATCTCGTGGATAACAAAAATTTTCTTGCAAAATTGCAACACAAGCTGCAGTAGATAGTGCATATAGTAGACCAGAAATTGGAAACTTGCTACATTTGCACGAAGAGTTCCCATATGCAACACCCCATCTTGAGCTAAAATCCTATAAGGGGGTGCTCTGTGTTAACCAAGTAGAGCAGAATGATCATCATCGGTTGTGCGAATTAGTGGAGGTAATGGATCAGGAGCTTGAAGAAGAGTTGTAGGAGACAAAGAGGGAGCAACAGAACGTAGTGTGTCATTCACAGGGATGGTGGACCGTGAAGCCTTGGCAGAACGTATCACCGCACCGATGAGTGACTCGAGATGAGTCACGATGATTGTGTTGGGGGCTTGTTGGGTAGCGGAGGCCTCGCATAACGGTTTTGGGGCTTAAAGCCTAGAAGTTAGGATAATGATATTGTAAAAAGCTCTGCGAAATGCGCGGAGCACAAATTGTAATGAGTCAATTCAAAGGGTTGTCCACCCAAAAATAATATAAAATAATAGGAAGTGAGTCAACCTGCTCATGGTTTGCAGACCATGGGAATGTATAAATAGAGTGAGGCTCTAAGGGTAGAAGTTAATTTTTGAGAAGATCTTGAATGTTATGGGTTTATGAAGGAAATAGTTGCTCTGCATCTGTAAGTCCAAGTCAAGGGTGTTGGTAGATAGATAGAGGCTCTGCAACTGTGTGCGCAGAGGCCAAGTAGAGTCTACAGCTGTGTGTGCGAATCCTTGCAGCTATGTGCGCAGGGCGGATTTGGTTGTATTAATAGAAGATAAATAAAGATAAGAATTTCTGAATCATTGTGTGCTTTATCATGAATCTATATATTGCTTATGTTCTGAATTTTTGCACTATCTTTAAGAATTGTGATTGCACGCACTGGGTTTTATTGTTAAATGTTTGCTTAAATATTGTATGAAGAAGATCAGATCTGTAATAATTTCATTAATAAGAAAGTGCATCTGTACAGATCTGCGTAGGAGCCTGACAGCGGTACAAGGCCGCAAAACGGTTCGTGACCCCTCCAGACCACGTCAAAGACATCCCAAGGGTGCAAAAACCTGGTTCCAGCACCCCCCCTACTACCTTGGGTGAGACTTCAGTCCATACTCCGTAGTCTATTGCCGAAAGGGCTGGTAGTGCGGGATTTGTTTGGCTAATAACTCTTCTAAACGTGGGTTAGGCCCCAATACGCCAACACTTCTTCTGAGGAAATTGGGTGCAAATTTTCAATATCTTGAAAACTTTTCTCAGTTCCTTCCATTTTACTATAGACCTCAGCGCATGCTACAAATGGTGAGCCTATGGCCCGAATGGAGACAGTAGGTTGTCTAGAAGCAACGGTTCGGGGACCTACTGACGGTTGAGATTCAACTTTCTTTAAGATGTCATCGATGAAAGTTGATCGTCCAAGGGTCACTGGTACATTAGATTTTTCAGGTTTGGGATGTGGAATTGGATTGTTTTCTGGTCTTTTCTTCTTAGTCATTCATGTAAAAAATTTCAAATGTTTATCTCTACCTTAAGTTCCTAGCAATTCTATCAGAAATTGGATGGGGGGGCAAGCATATTACTTGCTCCGTACATAAGTTCTTACCTTCTATTTTTAATACCGAGTTCTCTCTGAACAGACAAGCATCAAACACCTACTTCACTTTTCTATAATTGTGCTCAAAAGAGGGTAGAGGAGCAAGCACTTTACTTGCTCATTATGTAGGTTCTTACATTTCGTTTTCAATACCAAATTCTTCCTCAACAACAATTATCAGATATACATCACTCTTTGTAAATGGCTACACTCTCCCTGGAAACGACGCCAAAATGTTGGTTGATAAAAGGTTCCTTTTAAAACTCCTAATTATCCCACATTAATCATCAACCTGGGCAAGTCCTCTTATTTCAAGAGTGTACACAGTATGTTGCCGCTATTAATTCAGAGAGTAATGTTTCCTAAATTGTAGTATAGATCTTCGACACAAGAGTAAATGGATGCATCTAAGAAACTGAAATTTCAATGATTAAAGAAAATATGACATCTAGCTTCTAAACTCAATCCTTTACTGAAACCAAATCTTACAGCAGTTCAAGTAACAACATCATCAGCTGAGAGCACAACAACAATAACTCACCTCTTCTTAGCTGATTCAATCTAAACTATACTCAATCTCGATAAAGCAATCAAAATAGGAATGATATCAATTCTGAGAGTCTAATAGCAATAATCAAACTCTTACAGATGATTAAATAAATGCGATTCACTATCTAGATAATTTACTCTGTAATAAACTTAACTCGAATCAAATGACAGCGTTGTAGATTATAAACAAAACATACACTACTTCAATAGAAGGAAGCGATAAACAACGAATAAAGTAAACTCACAGAAATAGGAAATTATCAAACCAACCAAACTTTAGAAGAATCAGAAATATAACAAAAGAAAGCATTTAAATCCACCAGAGGTCGGGCCCTTAGCTGCTAGCAAACACTGCTAAGCTACTTCAGATAATGCGAGGGAACAACAACTTCAATTATATATTAATCATTGAACGTAAGTAGCATTACAATATAATCGCGTTCTCCAATAGCGTAAGTCTGTAATTAAATTTACAACTTGAAAAATAACAGAGATTCCTTCCCTTTGTTACTACAATTGCTTTCTCTTATAATCAGAAAGGGGTAAAGGGTAAATGGTAAATGCGATCCCTCAGGATCTCCCGATCCTAAGGGATTCACAACTAATTGCTAACTTCAGACACCTTTCCTATTTCATGTTGATCCCTTTGATTTTCCCTCAGCCTTCTCTATAACCGACATGTTCCTTCCTTTGTTTGTCAGATTTTACTGTTCCAACGTTAGGGAACAACAATCATTCCTTTTGTTGCTTTCCTACATAAAGAAGGGTAAAATTTAGCTAAATCGTAACTACAAATAATTCCTTCATTTCTTACCATAATTACTCAATATATTAGCACATTAAGATATGAAGAAGATAAGAATCAACGAAAACGATGATGAAATTAATAGTAAATACATACCCATTTTGTAACTCAACAGTAGGTCTGTGAGAGCGACTTTGGGTTTTTGGTCACTCCCTTGCCCATACCATGAGAGCGACTATGACCTAAGAGCTATAGATAGTAGTGGGACCGAGGGACATGCTATCTAAGTGTCTAACTTGTCTCTTGAGAGTTTTGTTGATGATGTTGGATTACTGTATGTGATGTTCCATCGATTCCACTTCCTTAAGGTGATGTAGGAGGTTGAATATGATCATAGTAGCATCTCTCCTCACATTTACCCCGGTTAGAATGGTTACTCTGGGTAGACCTAGGAGGGGTTGTTACAATCAATATGGACAAGAGTGACTCAATTAAGAAGTATTTGACGAAGTGCACCCAATGTCGGGATGAGCTTGGAAGTGTCAAGATTACTATTTCTGAGGCGATCTGGTGAGCCCAGTAATTCTAGGACTTCCTAAGAGCTGGCACAATTACCAGGACTTGGTTAATGGAAGGGAGAAGCTACTAGAGTGGGAGTGATTGTGATATGACTTGGTACAGGAAGAGATTTGGTGGAACACCAGAGACGAATCCTCATCAAATAATGATGATGAGGAGAATTGTGCCTTAGATGGTAAGGAAAATAAAGGGAAGGGTAATTCATCCCATTCCAAATCATATTCTTATCAGGGTAGAAAGAAGAAGGACTTATTGAAAATCAAATTTTTTCACTGTCACAAGCTGGGATGCTTTGCCACAAAGTGTCCACACAAGAAGGCCAATAAGAATCCCTCAGGAGGAGTGGCAAGTGAAGCTATTGCTTCATAGGTCAAACTAGATTTTACCCTCGTCGCTTGTATGGTGTCATCAATGGCGAGGAGTGTGTGGTACTTGGATAATGGAGATTCATTCCATATGACCAGTAATAAAGAGCTCTTCAGTAACTTGGAGGAGAAGGATATCCAGATGCATATTGAGATGGGTGATGATGGGAGGTATAACACAACCAACATTGGTATAGTTACTTTTCAGAGGGAGTCTAGTTCTCCGCTCACTTTGCAACATGTTATGTATGTTCTAGGTTTGAAGAAGAACTTGGTTTCTATTGCCATGTTGGAGGATAAAGGATACGATGTGATATTTAGTAAGGGAAAGGTGTTCCTTCGTCACATAGCCATAGGACAGGTGAAGCGGATAGGGGTTCGAGTCAAGAACCTCTACAAATTGGAGGTCCAAGACCGCGCTACTTTGAGAACTAAAGTAGAGAAGGTGTAGATCTAAGACATCAGTGAGTTGTGGCATAGGAGATTGAATCACTTGCATCATGGCACTTTGAAGATATTCCAAAAAATTTCTATAGGGCTTCCTGAGGGTCACTAGAGAAGAGAGACACAAGCAAAGGGTGTACATTGGGGAAGTACACCGAAGCTTCCTTTCATGACAAAGATAGTCGAGCACAAGCGATCCTTGATCAAGTTCACTTAGATGTGTGTGGACCATTCTCAACAACATCCATGACAAAGAACATGTATTATGTAATATTTGTTGATGATTTCTCTCATAAGTGTTGGATTTTCTTCATGCAGAAGAAAGATCAGAAGTTCGCTAAGTTTTGTGAATTTAAAGTAGTTGTAGAGAAAGATACTGGAAGGAAAGTTAAAGCTCTCAGAAGTGATAATAGTGGATATTATGTGTCGAATGAGTTAAAAAAAAATTGTGCATCAGAAGCCATTTGACAAGAGTTGATAGAACCTCATAACCCATAGAAGAATGGGGTGGCTGAAAGGAATAATAAAATTATTGCGGGAGTGGAACGAGTGATGTTGCATGATATGGGCCTACCATTGCACTTGTGGGTTGCAGCATGAAACACAACCATTTATTTGTAGAATATAAGCCCTCATCAAATTCTTAGGATGAGTACACCAGAAGAGGATTTTTTAGGGAAGAAATTAAATGTGGCACAATTTCAGATCTTTGGTTGATCCATCTACTTCTATATTACCAAATATGCATAGAAAAATCTAGAGCCAATAACTGAGTTGGGAATATTTGTGGGTTACACTGATATACCTCACAAGTATCGAGTGTACCTACTAACCAACAGGATGATGTTGGTTCACAGATATGTGAAGTTTGATGAAGATGTGGCCATGAGATGTTCCCTTGAGAGGGAGCTTTAGCTACATGCAGTTGAGGATATTTTAGCTCCAAAGGAGGAACCTCAGGATGATGTGGAGCAACCACATGCAGAGGAGCAAGGAGTGGAAACACCCACTCATACTGAGTCTTCCAGAAAAGGGAGAAAGTGCACCAAAGAGGCTGACAAGTTATTGCATGATGATAGAGAGAATGTGGGAGCACCCACATCACAATGTAGGTAGAGGAGGTCACGAGAGAGGTACACTACCTACATGGCTTTGATGAGCGGGATTGTAGAGATTAAGCCATCCTCTTTTGAGGAAGAAGTGCAACAACCAATTTGGGTTGATGCCATCATTGAGGAGTATTACTCAATTATCATGAACAATGTTTGGGAAGTGGTCCCAAGGTTAGAACACAAGTCATTGGTGATTTCTAGATGGCTTTACAAGGTAAAGAAAGCAACATATGTAGTGTGGAGAAACACAAGGCCAAATTTGTGGCCAGAGTGTTCTCTTAGGTGGAGGGGATTTATTAAGATGAGACTTTTTCTCCTATATCAAGGTAATCATCAATCAAATCCATTCTAGAACTGTCAGCACAGATGGGATGGAAGATACATCAGATGGATGTAAAGACAACATTCCTCAAGGGCATTATTGAGGACGAGGTGTATATTGAGTAGCCTGAAGTATTTGAGACCTTCAACAAAGAGTCACATGTGTGTAGACTCAAGCAAGCACAGTATGGACTAAAACAGGAACCCCATGTTTGGTACACCGGGATCAACGGATATTTTTCCAGGTTGGGCTTCATCAAAAGTGAAGTAGATGTGAACCTTTACCATATTGTGGTTGAAGGTAAATTGTTGATTACATTTTTATATGTCGTCGATTTGATTTTGGCAGTTGATGATAAGTTTCTCAAGTCTTGCAAAGAGGATCTTGCAAGAGAGTTCGAAATGAAGGAGTTGGGGCTCATGCACTACTTTCTAGGGATGGAAGTATAGCAAGGAGATGAGGAACTATTTGTCTCTCAGGAAAAGTATTCCAATGATATATTGAAGAAGTTTCACATGGAGAGCAGTAAACCCATGGAGACTCCTCTAGCTGGTAACTGGAGGAAGGAGGATGCTACTTCTAGTGAAGTAGTGGAGGTTACTATTTATAGATAGCTTGTGGATTCACTCATGTATTTGGTGAGAACATGACTGAACATGTGTTATGAAGTTAACCAACTTATTCAAGCAATGGTTAAGCCTACAAAATTGTATTGGAAGGTAGCCAAACATGTGTTGAGATACCTCATAGGCACCATTCAGTTTGGTCTTTGATATAGATGGATAGAGGGAGTGAAGCTTCAAGGCTTCACTGATGCAGATTGGGCAGGAAATCCATTCGAGAGGAAGAGAAAATCAAGTGGTATCTTCAGTATCATGTCAACAACTATTTCTTGGTACAACAGGAAACAATGATCAATTGCACCGAGTTAAGAAGAAGCAAAGTACATGGCTACTAGTCAAGCATCTTGTGAGGTTATCTAGATGATGAAGTTTCTTGTTGGTTTGTTTGATTAGGAGATTGATCCAATAATGATTTACTGTGATAATAAGAGTTTTATCAAACCCTTTGAGAATCTAATTTTTCATGATTGGTTCAAGCATATTGATATCTGGTATCATCATCTTCGAGATTGTGTGCAAAGGAGAATCATGTTGCTGGAGTACATTCCCACAAAGGAGTAGGATAAAGATATTTTGGCAAAGGCCATGTCAAGAAGACAATTCAAGTTTCACAGAGGTAGGATTGGGGTAGAAGACAATCCATTTCTTGTTGAGAGGGAGTGTTAAAAATAACAACAAGAAATCCTAATTTAATTTGTCCTTAAATTAAATTAGGAATTAAATCAAAATTCCATTCTCATAGAAACTTGTAATTCTTAACTAAGTTAATTTGACTTAGTTGGCTCAGTAAATTCGAGTTGGAAGGCTATATAGATTCATGTAGAGTGGTTCCTAAATTTTAGGGGTCCAGGTTGAGTTATTTTGATTTGTAACTAATTAACTCAATCTAACTGAGTTATAGTCAGTTAAACTAGTTCAAACAATTGGAGGAACTAGTAGGAGGTCTAGTAGTGGGGAGAAGCTTTAGTGAAAATTCACTACTCCACCAGTTAACTGAAGATTCACTCATAAATAACTCATGCATGTCAGTTCAGAGGAATACCCAATTGAGATTAGATTTCAGGGACAATGTACTACTAGTTGCATAATTTTCTGAGTTGTATAGATGGTGCATGATATTGGTAGAAGGCCTATGATGGATTGCACAGTTGTGGTGAGGGATTTTCCCAACTAAATATGGGCTAATTTTTTCAAGAATTGTGTAAAGAAGTAGGGGCTTGATAGACAACATAATTGGCTAATTGTTGGCTTGAGCTTGGTTTGTGATGCAGAGAGACATATTGTACTTGTGCAGGAATTGTTCAGGTTGAACAAGCATTGTATTTTCTTCTAAGATATTTTGGTTAATGTAATATAGATAGTCAGGGTTTTGAGAAATTTCTTTCCCCATAAAAATAGTGTGTTATGTGCAATTGAAATTCTTCCTTTTCTGCTTAGTGTTTTCATCGATCAATTTTTTTGTTTCCGTTGATCAGTAGAGTAGATTCAAGTCTTTTGTTTTAGCATATTACATAACTAGTTTGAATCTACAAGTAAAAATATACAATTTAAATCAACCCTATCCATTTATCTAGGGTTTTCAAATAGCGAGTTGAATCATCTCTATTCATTTATCTAAACTTTTTAAAAACATAAAAATAATTGACAATATGAAGAACTGAATTGAAAACATTTATAACCTATGGAACATAGAAATTTCTAAACATAGATGAAAACAATATCTAGGACAAGCGTCATTTATATAAAAAATCAATATAATTAACCTTATTTGAACTCTTAATCAGAATGAAATGGAATTTTGAAAGTTAGAAAGAACCATTACATGTATAAGTAAAGAACAACACACTTTTTCATCACATTAAAATCTTAATTCTTATACACCATAGAAAATCTTTAAGGTGTATATATGTTATTGTAAATTATGACACGATTATGGATAACTAAAAAAATAATAATTAAAAAAAAAATGAAACAATATTTTAAAATTCTTCTACTCTTCATATCAAAATACTACTTTAGCATGCTTGAATGTGTGTAGAGTTTATTATCATTGTGATATAAGTCACATTGAATATATGGCAACTTGTTATAGCCACATTGAAAAAAATTACCCCATCATATAGTGTTAACATTCTTATATGGAAAAGGGAACTACATGGTCATGTTAACAATGGACATTGCAACAAACACTAGAGTTCTTGCGTTGTGCAAGAATTATGGAGTACAAAATGAAAGACTGATTTTTTTATGCTAGCCATGGTTTTGTTGTCCACACAATTTTCATTGAAGGGGCTTATTTTTTTGAGGTTCTTTCGACATCGTTTGCAGTAACTGGAGGTCTATCTGAGGTGGGAGGGCTCCTTGCAAATGGACTTATTTTGTGGTCAATTCTACCACGGTCCTACCTCGCTTTGTTCATGGTCCAACCTTGCCTTGTTAATCCATTGTTGTTTGGGAAAGGGGACTACCATTGGTTATCCTTTTCATCAGATGCATTTGAAATTTTTGTTTGGGAACAACAGTGAGGTTGGAACATCTAGTTGAGAAGTATGCTCACAAAATGTTCGGCGAAATGTGTGTTCAAAATTTGTGGGTTCGCATATGAAGTTTTTTCACAACTTCCCTACCAGATATTAGTAAAATCATGTGTTTTTTTCCCTACAATCAGGATACACAGTCTTTAGAGCTTGTTTATTTTTTATTTCTTTTCAAAACCTTGGCTAGAAGATCCCTTTGCTTCATAGTCAGGGAGAGAGATTTGATATCCTCCTTTGGAACTAGCATTCACACCTAGACTAGACTCCCTCTGGAGATGTTGTGTCTCCTTTTTGAAGGGAAGAAACTAAATTTGTCTAAGGATCTTAAAGAGTTTGGCATAAAAAGGATTCCACTATTTCCTTTATTACAAGGTTGAGTGAAGGTGGCAAAGGAAAGGGTGTAGCCTCGACATCCAAACCCTTTTCTTTTAAAGATTCCTTCAAGCCTGATGTTAGCTCTCAATACTTGAAGGCTCTTTCAAGTCAATCATTTGTGGTGAAGCATTCTTAGGTTACCTCTTCATTTCAAATGAATGATCTCTTCACTTCGCTCAAGATTCTAGACTATAACTAATGTGTGGTCATTTATCAGTTTAATGGTTTCTGGCCACAAACACCCTTCCTAAGGGCTTGGGTTCATCAGAATTGGACCCAAAGCTTGGATTTATTATTCTGCTCTAGAGGTTATTTTGTGGTTGTTTTCAAGGACCTTGATGATCAATAGAAGGTATTTGACCAAGGCCCCTGGTTCTATGGTCATGTAGGTCTCATGATTCCGCCTTGGTTCCCAGAGTTCAAAACCATCTTTATGAAGTCCTTGGTTACTCTAGTGCGGTTTCGTCTTGCTAACTTACCCCTCGATTGGATTTGTAGAGAATTCATAGAAGCTATTGGAAACAAATTATGTCATTTTTCAAGATTGATAATGAAAGATTAGAAAATGGGTACATCTCTTTTGTCTGCATTTGTATGGAACTGAACTTAAGTGAGGAACTTCAAGATAAAATTAGCCTGAAAGGGGGTGGTCAGGAGTACCTACAACCTTTAAACTAGGGGAACATAACCTTTAGATGTAGAGTTTGCCAGGAACCAGGGAATCTTCAAAATCATGCCCTCCCTCAAAAGGGAAGTCTGGTTCCTGGACATTGTGAAAACTGAACAACAGTCAGAGGGAGAAGAAGCCATATTCCATAGTATGGACCATGAGAAGCTAGCAGAAGGACTACTATTAGTAGCAAAAGACAACTTAAACCACCTCATATTCTCAAGTGCAAAGACAATTCCCTGGTGATTCATCTCATCCTTTTATTGAGGAGAATCCCATGCGTAAGGAGAATGTTGGTGTTTCAACTCTAATTATGTTTGCATCGAGTAAGAACAAATGCTCCTTTGAGTCTGACAATTTAGAGAGTGATAAGGGAATCTCGCGCTCTATGGAAACAATTGCAATGGAGCTTTCCCAAGAAAATAAGAATTTGGCTTTATCTCTAGTTGTAACTTATACTTATATAGGATGGGTAGATGTATGTATAGGAAAAGGGAAATGAGAAAATCCCCCATTCAATTCTAGTATGTGACACTAGAAATGCAAGCTTTATGGAGTTTATGACTTCTTGATGTATTTTGATGTATCCTGTTTTTTTTGTTATAATAGAATTCGGTTTACAAAAAAAAACATTCTTAGATGGAATTATAAAAAACTAGACATTACAACATTGATTAAAATATTATGTCATTGTAACTTACTTAATCCAATGTTATTAGAATTGAAAATTCTAATTGGTTTGACTGATTTCAAGGCCATTTTGGTCTAGTTTTAGGATTTAGACTAATTTTGGTTAGTTCGATATAGAAGTAGCCTTAAAGCACCAACCAACCAATTACAAACAATGTCGCAGTTAGGAACCACCAAAAACTATTTTCTTCAAATGAATTAATTAATTTATTTGCAAGATCATTACTTAACCTTAGGACTTACTAATTCTGTTTAAAGAGACCTCTCCTTCTAATTTAGTGGGCTTAATAATTAATGGTAATATTAAATTCTTAAAGTAAAAATGACATTCTTCTTTATCTTTTATTACCATTTTTTTTCTTAAATTTTAAAAATTACCATTAATTATTTTAAGATGTTGAGATTTATTTCAACCTCGTTGTATTCCACATGGAGAAAATATAATATTAGATCTCATTCAAAACTTATAGGTTCAACAATTTTTAAGATTTGAAGATTGACAAAATTGATACATTTACATTGGAATTTGAAATGTATGAGGGTATAAAATGTTGAGCATAATACTCAAAGGGCCGGGGGGGGGCTGAATTAGTTTTTACAAATCAATAACTTTTTCCATTTCATAATTAGATTTATATACACTACTTTAGTGAAGGGAACTCGCGTGTGCAGGCAACTGTTCTTAAGGCAACCAACATATATCCAGTGAACTTTTGATTTAGTTAATTCATCATATGTTGATCTTTAATTAGTGCATCAATAATTTATTAAACATTAAATAGTAACCATGTGGAGTAATAACATAATAAATCATCACACTTAAGAAACACACATGAACACCAAGATTTAAGGTGGAAACTCAATGCGGGAGAAAAACCACCTGTTTTTGTTGTTTCTGTCTTCTTTTAATATAAAGAATAATCTATTTACAATATTGTACTGGTGCATACTCATACCAGTATGTAGGCACCCACCTACAGAAAGCTACAACCTTGTCTCATTCTCCAGCTTCTACTAGAAGGGAGCTACAACCCCCTAGCTCTTGTACTAGCTGATATGTTTACTAGTACGTAGGTGCCAACCTATAGAAGGCTACAAGCTTCACTCATTCTCCAACTACTACTGGAAGGGAGCTCCAACCCCCTGATAAAATCACCAGCCACTACTGGTAGGAAGCTTCGACTTCCTCACTGAAGGCTCCAACCCTTAGTATCCTCTAGGGACCACGTTTCATAAATTTTCATATTGGATACTCCTGGTACACAATAACACACTATGAAGGCACGTTTCATCAAATTTTCATACTAGACCCATCTGTAACATTAAAGCTCAAAATCAATCACCACTGCAATACAAACATCAAATACATCTGCATCAAATAATCACTGATACCCAATCATCAATCTATGATATAACTGAAACCCAATCATCAATCTCTGAATCAACCACAACTAAATCAATCAATCACTAAAATCTTTCTCACACTGAATCAAACAATCATTGAACCTTTGACACAACTGAATCAACTATTCACTAAAAACCCAGTCAACTAGAATAGATAGATTAGTGTAACTAGTACACATATCTGAACCCAAAACATTGTATCAACAACCAGAACCAACTGCAACCTCAAAAATCACGTGTCAGAATGTCTATGCTACTTCAATGAAGCCATCCTACATGTATACACCACTTCATTTAACCCAACCTGCATATACGCCTAAAAATACTGAATCATAAAAACCTCTGAATCAAAACTGTATCAACCAGTAACATTATGACACTCTACTATCAAATTACAGATATGTAAACAGGTAGCAGTAATGATCACCCTTCTCACATAATCAATTAGTCAATCAGACTCAATCTCCTTATAAATTCAGTTCTACATTCAGATCTAAAGAAGACAACATTGACAGACAACAATAAAACAACAACACTGATCAGATAGATCAGTCATCTCTGAACAATAGGCTTTTCTTTTGCATACGCTACTTGGAAGAGTATAACCTGCGTGTATACGCACCTTCACCAAGGCAAACCAATGTATAGATTTGAAAATACAAACTTATAACTTCACAGCTATTCCAGACTTCAGATATACCCATATCATAACATTTAAAGGACAAAACATTTGTTAGCACTCAGATCTAGCCTATCCATTATCAGATCACATAATGATAAGTCATTATGATCCTGATCCATCATTAGATCTTATCCATCATCAAAACACTCAGGTGCATACTTAGTCCAGATTAAGCAAAGAATCAGAAACCCATAACATGCATATTTCATTTTGATCTAACTCTTCATAAAATATTCATTAATTATTCCCATATCCCTTTGATCTTCTCCTCCTCATATAGTTTTAGCCTTTCTCAATACCTCGAAGCAAAAAAACCCTTAGAACCTATGGTATTCTTAGATGGGATCAAATAACCATTAATCCAGTCAATATTATGGGTTAATACCATGGTATTGACCCTTGGTATTCTTTAGTCCTAAATTTCCTTGATTTTCCAACCCATAGACACTTTTCCTCTTGTGAAAGCGCATGCATACGTGAACCAACATGTATATGTTGCTTGGATAAGGTGAGCTTGCATATACAAATTAAACTATATGAAAGCATTATTTTCCTTAAACTTCTTGATTCTGATCAGTAGACCTTTGTTCCAACTTCCTGTTCTTCTGTACCAATGCCCTGTTACCTCTAAATTAACCCATTACATTGTGACTTTCCTTTTATCAAATCTAAACTGATCTATGAGTGAGTTGCCATCAAGGAAAAAACTTGTCTCATAATTCCAACAATCTCCCCATTTGGACTTGATGGAAACCATATTGGTGTTGATTATTGCAAGCTGTAGAAACTATTAGAGATATCAAACAACACCAAAAGACTCTCCCCCTTTAACACCAAGGGAAAATGGCGGACCGAGATATTCTCTCCTTTTGAGATCAAGGTCAAATGGATGACCAAAATGAAGAATTCGATATCTGAACAACTGAATATGAACATTTATCATGCTCTCCCTAAGCACATGCTGAATTCTTTTATTGAACTCCCCCTTTGTACATGTTGAGATGCACTAAACCGTCCATGCTCCTCCTGAGCACATGTAGAGTCTGCAAAAATATTTTCCAAAAGATTAACATGACTCTATAACTCATCTATGTGAGTATGAACTTCCTATCACCAATGAATTATACGTACATCAATCTCCAAACCAAGTGGGGATACACCAAATGTTTATACATCACTGAAACATAGCAATTATTGCATCATCCTTCCCATGCATAGTAGGGTACATATTACATCATATGACCAAAAAGGACTCATTGAAATTCTATGATAGACAGAGACATATTATTACATTGTGGACCTTTATATGACCTTTACATCTAATGATATACATGACATTTATAACAAAGACCAAATATCTAAGTAAGACCATGATAATCATCAGCAACTATCACACACCATATATGACCTACACCATAAGCATCTGTTAGCAACATCCAAACCAACAACTTGTAGATGTCCATCATCAGTTCCCAAGATATGACGATGTAAATAGCATCAACCTATGACAAAGTATGCTGCATGTAGATATCAACTCATACTCTTGATCTCGTCAAGATCAACTTGCTTTGTTTCCTTAGTAGAAAGAGCCTTATCATAACCTTCCATGAATCAAATAAGCATATGTCATATCTCCAAGTAGTAACCCAATATCATTCACATCATATCATATGTATGTGAAAACACCATGGTCATCATCTATGATCACAACATCATCATGAAGAATTGCATGATATTTCCACAAGAACCCTCAATATATCAACCATGTATCATCACTAGGAAACATCTCACATCTGATAAGAAGCAACCATGATAATCAACATATGTGAATACCAAACCTATCATCATAATTTAAGGAGTCATCATCATTATGTGACTAAGTAAGCCATGTTTCTGAATATCCATGTCTTCAAATAGCTATGAGACCTGCAATAACACCATTCTCTTGGCCAACCAACAATATTTATCAATATGCAACTTTAAGTAATCATCCATGTATCCAACCTAATGTGTATCCGTCAAGGAGATAGCAATATGTATCTAGCAAACCATGAGCTCATAGTCATTTGTCAAGATTTCTTGATACAATCAATAGCAGTAATCCTCAACCATGTGAGAGCCAACAACTATAGGAATCCTCATCCATAACAACACCATATGAACTTTATGCATCTTTGAAGGCATGATGATAACGACATAAAAGAAATGACACTTATCAAATAATGAAGTTGTGTACTCAAGCTTTGTTCTTCTTCTTGTTCTTATGAAGATCACCATGTAAGTAACATAGCATATATGCATCATAAAAAAGTGTCATCCACAATCATCCATAAATCTGATCTAGCTCGAGCAATATAAGTATCATCTGAGATTTCATCATAGGAAACTTATGAATGTAGCATAGCATGATGTATTTAAACACTTCAACAACATAAGCATCCTCACCATTAATAAGAATCGTTATGTACCAACAAATTCTAAACATAATGCCAACAGTGCATTATTAGAAGCATCACATATTCTCCCTCTAAATCTGTGCCAACTGTTCACTGTTGTTACACAGTAATTTGTCACTGCCTTCACCCCAGTCCTTCTACTGTGTCATGTGTCCAAGTAAAACATGCTCACACTAAACAAATGCTCTCTTATGTTGCCAATTGACCCACTTTTCCTAAGTTTTCTTCCTCATCACGAGAATGGACTTAATATACATGATGGAAAGCGGTCCTAAACAGTCCAACCATGCTTCCAGCGTGGAAATACATCTGTTTCCCACGATGGTTGGATTTCATGCTCCGGCGCGAGGCTATTTGCTATATTTAGCGATGGTCTGATTGGATACATTACCTAGTAGCGATCTTAGCGCTAAAGCTTAGTTATAAACCCGCGATGATCCAGATTGGGCGAATTCGTTCCAACAGTCAGCCTTCTGGATGTCTCTGGACCTAGTTTTTGGGTTAGTTTGGGTTGCCCTCCTCCCCCTGGCATGGTAGTTCCGTCTTTTATGCTGCTTGCCTTGAGGATAAGCTCTCTCTCCCTCATTTCATGGAGACTCCTTCTCCTATAAAATCACTCACCATTGCTATCATCTACTAGTTTTTTTGGTTGTACAGTGCTGCTGCTGCTTTTATGTTTGATAGATAGTTGGTGTGAGTGTGACAAGTGTGGGATTGCTTTGTAGTTTGTAAGAAGGTATGGAGTGCCCTTAATATTGTGTAAAGCTTGTGAAAGAGAGAGAAGATATTGCCATTTGGGAGACCCATCTTTTAGAGTGAATGTTTGAAGAAACACACTGGTTGGACCCTCTGAGAAGGCTTGCAACGTCAAGACCCAGTTGTAAGCTTGCTCTTATTTCATTATTAATACAATCAATGATGATTTCCTAGGTCTTGTATGTAATTTACTTGATAGATCATGACTTCTTGACTTTGTGAGTAAATAGATCATTGTTATTTTCCGGTTATGTGCTTTTTTGTATTTCCTTTACATTGTTTCAAGTTGATCACTCATTGACGAGAAGGAATCAGAAGCTGGGGCAGTGCAATGGAACTTCATCGACCACCGGTTGAGGTAGGCTTCCAACGATGACTATTTAAGGAAATCAATTGTTGATCTGTATTTGCTGTGATTAGACCCACTCTAGGGCTAGAGGGGTTGCCTCTGGCTGCAGAGGGAACACTTTCCTGCATCACAAGTTGGTGATTCCACTGGGGATCTCACCACTATCCTATGTTTTTCTCTTGTTTGCTCTTGTTTTGATTTTGATTTGGTCTCTCTTGAATTTTGGGGATTAAATGTCAGTCTTTTGGGCCACCTAGATCGATCTGGGTTGTCCCTCTATTGTCTGTAGGATTGACTGGTTTTTGTTTGGGAGTTTTTTTGTTCGTTTTTCATTGTTTTTAACATCGTCGCGGAAAATAATTTAACAATCATGGTGATGTCGTGCTCACTCTTTTGTAAAATCCTGTTTGTCGCTGAATACCATCTCACAGTCACGACGACTCCTGAAATCGGTACCTCGTGGAAAAGACGTGTACTTCTGTGACGACGTCGCTCTGTTGCTACAACTAGTTGCTGATAGGCACTAGTTGCTTATGTAGTCCTCGCAACGATTCCTATAGAATTGTTTTTTCAATTTTGTCTCCTGAATTCACCAATCCTATTGATCCCTTGCTTTTTTCTCTTGCTCAGTAGCTTGTTTTTTACTGGTTAAGGCACTCTTTCTTTGGCTTTGTTGAATGAATCTTGCATTTTTTCCTGTGTGACCTAGTTTTCTCTTTCAAGTTCTTGAATCAATTAGCTTGGTTACTAGTTTGCCCAAGGTTCATTTGCAACTTTCTTGTTGGTTTGTTTGAGACTTCTCCATTTCTTGTCTCTGGTTGATTTTTAGTGACAATTATTGAACCAATATTTGGTATTGATTCGATATCTTTTCACTACCGAACATAGATCACAATTGTTTGGGTCGATCGGTTTTTTCACGCTTGCTTTTTTGTTTCCTTTAAATTTAGAACATCAAAATCAAAAGATTGCATTCATTTAGTATACGAAAGTGAAAGTAAATTTTCATTTCAAGTTTTCATATTGGAAAGAAAATGATAAAATCTCTCATTAGTAGTATCCATGCACTATAGGGATTGATGTCTATATGCATTGAGTGACTGCATTTGTTTATCTTGGTTTTCTTGGTTTGGGAATGATCTCTCTACCCTCCTGTAAGTAGGTGTTCATTGAAGTAAAAGGATATTTCACTCATTCTAGCTGCATCCTAGGTTTTGTTGTATACATACGGTAAGGCCTGAAAACTGAAACATAATTCAAGATCAACTTTAAAATGAACTGAATAAACTTAACAACGCATTGGAACATAACGCACACTATTTAGAGGTCTAGGCTAGAGACGTGCTCTAGCATCGTTAAACCTAGTCACTATTGCTTTCACTCAAGGTTGGGTGATTCCTCCTTCTGTGACACAATAACAGTCTAGTACGGAATTGTGCTCCCATGTACCATCGAGTATATGTTGGGAGACCCCACTAGGTTATCATCCTATATCCTTAGGAAGCCATGTCTGCCGCCTTGCAAACCGTAATGCATCGAACACAGCATTCGGGAAGATTGACTGTCGTACGGAAAGTCCTTGGTTTTCATATGACTGCCAAGGTGTATATGTAGTTTTACGGGTTGTTTGGTAAACCTTTTGCCTAGTTCTCCAGAGTAGTCACTTTCGTTCCTTTTTGGACTCCCTAAAAGAAAAGGTCCATCTAAGCACTTGTCACTTCAGGCTCATTAATTATTCAAAGGCGACTAGAGTCATCTTTTCGTCCTTTTCTCAACTCTTTAAAGATGAAAAGGTTGAGTTCTGTTCCCGTGTCTTAAAATTTATTTGGCCATGTTCACATTTACCCTGTTAGATCTTGTTTGCATTTTAGTTTGTGTAGGGTTCTTTCTTGTTATTTTTCCTAGGATTTTGAATTGAATCATCTTGGCGAAATCACCGATCTCGTCTCTCGTTCCAAGTGACCAAGGGTCTCCATCCTCTGTAGCTTCCGAGGTACCGACTGTTAGTGATACTCTCCCTGTCATCCTGAGTATCCAATCGCTTAACTCTCATGCTCCAGAGGATGTGTCTTATGACATTCGTTGGAACCCCGTTTGGGAGCCTTCCAAAGAAGATATTCCCGTTAATCCTCCCAGTGTGTCTGTCCCAATGTCTTCTTTTGACATGGATGAGACGAACCCCATCCTGGGCGAAGAAACCCTCATGGCTAGTGGTGAGATCCCTGTGTCGCTAGAAACTTCATCCTTCCATGTCACCCCTCTCGGTGTCACGCTACCTTTGCGGTGTAATGCTTTAGCGGATATTATGGGTTCTAGATCTCCCCTTATGAGTTCAATGTGGTCTCATACCGTCACTTCGACTTCGGGGCCTTTTACCCCTCAGATGCTCAATGTGTCTGTCACCTCAGTCTAGACTATTCCAACTCTTTGTGTGGCTTCTTCAGCCCCTGTTGTTAGTGCCATCACTGCATCTTCATTTGTGACCACCATTGTTGGACCTTTGTCTAGACCTACGAATAGTGGTCCATCGGCATCTACATCTGGAGTTGTTAATCCTACAGTAAGTGCCCCACCTTCTTTTGGTTCCATTCCAGCAAGGGAGACATATGATTAGTATTTACAAGCTCTTTAGAATCCGGATCCCCAAAATCTATTTCATTATTACGATTCTCGAGGAGCTCATATTTATTATCCTGGACCTATACCATCTCGACCTACAGTTGAGGTCTTGGTTCCATTTTTCTGTTGCTTGGGGTACCACTACTTATCATGGTGGCCAAGCATCGCCTGAAAATTTTGAGGGACCACCCTATCAAGGGCAGCCATCTTATGGACAACGTTATCTAGGGAAACCTGGAAGCCCACAAGGACAACCCTTCCAGGGACAACCTTCGGCCTTTGGTGGTTCCTATTTTACCTATTTTGGGCAATCTTCTGGTAATCCAGGACAACCTTACATACAACAACGCCAACTTGGTATCCACCAAGGCTACCCTTTTGGGCAAGTTGGTCAGCCTTATGTTCAATAAGGCCAACCCACTATCCAGCCTAGTCAACCATCTAGAAAAATTGGTCAGCCTCAAAACCAACCAGGCCAACCAACTGTCTAGTTTGCTCAGCCATTTGGACAATCAAGACAACCCTCAGTTGTGCAAGGACAACCCAATACCCAACAAGCTAAACCTTCTGGGAAAATGGGTCAACCTCAATCTCAAATAGGTCAACCTTCCAGCCAGATGGCTCAGCCTCAGTTCTCAAAAGGACATCCATCTTGGCTTGCCCAACCGGGCACTCAAATGATTGTTGCTTCTCAAGCTCCACCCGGTCTTCAGCCCCAGTCTGGGCTTCAGACCCAATCTGATCTTCAAATTTAGGTTGGATCCCAATCTCAACTTGCTTATGAAACGCAGCCTGGCTCCCAGGCTCAGTTTGGAGCCCAGCCGCCTTATGGTTTTTAGCAATCTCAAGGGCAAACCCAATTTGCCCCATATCAAAATTATCAACAACTGCAGGTAAATCCTTACCAGAATTTCCAGCAACCATATGTTGCTCCTGCAGGTCAGGTTGGTAATTAGTGGAAAGCTGGGGGGAAAATCCAGGGCCGGCCGTCCAGTTATAGCTATAACCCCTATGGACAAAATCCCTACGGACAAAACCCTTATGGGCCAAATCCGTCTGGACAAAACCAATGGGGGCAAGAAGCAACTGGGTGGAACTCTGGCTACCTCCTACCCATGACCTCAGATGTCCTTTAACCCTCAATTACCCTTTTTAGTGACATTGGAATTACCGGATGTGTCCAAACTGAAAAATGATCCCATTCTTCATAATCTGTATTGGCCGCCGGTCCCAACTAAAATTCCATGTGATTGTCCCACTCGGAGGAGTAACGGGAATATCTTCATTAGAAGGCTCCCAAATGGGGTTCCAACGAATCTCTTCTTCCGACATGGATGAGATGAATCCCATCCCGGGTGATGAAACCCTCATGGCCAGTGGTGAGATCCCTATGTCGCCAGAAACTTCGCCCTTCCATGTCACCCCTCTCAGTGTCACGTTGCCTTTGTGCTATAATGCTTTGGTAGATATTATGGGTTCTAGATCTCCCCTTACGAGTTCCATGTGGTCTTGTACCATCACTTCGACTTTAGGCCCTTTTACCCCTCAGATTCACAATGTGTCTGTCACCTCAGTCCCAACTATTCCAACTGTTTGTGTGGCTTCTTCAGCCCCTGTTTTTATTGCCGTAATTGCATCTTCAGTTGTGACCACCGTTTCTGCACCTTCGTTTGGACCTGTGAATAATGGTCCATCGACATCTACATTTGGAGTTGTTAATCCTACACTAAGTGCCCCACCTTCTTCTGGTTCCATTCCAATAGGGGAGGCATATGATTAGTATTTACAATCTCTTCAGAATCCGAATCCCCAAAATCCATTTCATTATTACGATTCTTGAGGATCTCATATTTATTACCCTGGACCTATACCATCTTGACCTATGGTTGAGGTCTCAGTTCCATTGTTTGTTGCTTGGGGTACCATCGCTTATCATGGTGGCCAAACATCGCCTGCAAATTTTGAGGGACCACCCTATCAAGGGCAGCTGTCTTACAGACAATCTTATCCAGGGAAACCTAGAGGCCCGCAAGGACAACCCTTCCAGGGACAACCTTTGGCCTTTGGTGGTTCCTCTTTTACCTATTTTGGGCAACCTTCTGGTAATCCAGTAAAACCTTACATACAACAAGGCCAACCTGGTATCTAGCAAGGCTACCATTCTGGGCAAGTCGGTCAGCCTTATGTTTAGCAATGCCAACCCACTATCCAACCTAGCCAACCATCTGGACAACTTGGTTAGCCTTAAAACCAACCAGGCCAACCAACCGCCCAGTCTGCTCAGCCATCCGGCTAATCGGGACAACCCTTAGTTGTGCAAGGACAACCCAATACCCAATAAGCTCAACCTTCTGGGAAAATGGGTCAACCTCAATCTCAACTAGGTCAACCTTCCAGCCAGATGGCTCAGCCTCAGTTCTCCCAAGGACATCCATTTGGGCCTGCTCAACCGGGCACTCAAATGATTGTTGCTTCTCAAGCTCCACCTGGTCTTCAGCCCTAGTCTGGGCTTCAGACCCAATCCGGTCTTGAAATTCAGGTTGGATCCCAATCTCAACCTGCTTATCAAACACAGCCTGGCTCCCAGGCTTAGTTTGGAGCCTAGCCACCTTATGCTTTTTAGCAATCCCAAGGGCAAACCCAATTTGCCCCATATAAAAATTATCAACAACTAAAGGTAAATCCTTACCAGAATTTCCAACAACCATATGTTGCTCCTGCAGGCCAGGTTGGTAATCAGTGGGATGCTGGGGGGAAAACCTAGGGTCAACCGTCCAGTTACAGCTATAACCCCTAAGGACAAAATCCCTACGGACAAAACCGTTGTGGGCTAAATCCGTCCGGACAAAACCAATGGGGGCAACAAGCAACTGGTTGGAACTCTGGTGCTACCTCCTACCCGTGACCTCAGATGTCCTTTAACTCTCAATTATCATTGTTAGTGACATTGGAATTACTAGATGTGTCCAAATTGACAAATGATCCCATTCTTCATAATTCGTATTGGCCGCCGGTCCCAACTAAAATTCCAGGTGATTATCCCAAGTTTGATGGTAAAGCTGGAGAAGATCCCGAAGCTCATGTCATGAATTATAATTTATGGTTCTCGTCAAAATCATGGCTTGATGATTCAATCTAGCTCCGCCTTTTTCAACGGACTCTCACTGGCTCTGCTACTAAATGGTATATTGAGTTAGCTCGCAGATCTTTTCAGGACTTTAACTCGTTGGCTATGGTATTTTTAACTCATTTTTAGTTACCGATTTGATATGAAATGGGCACACATCTCTTAACATCCTTGAAATAGACCACGGCCATGCATATCTCTGATCATATTCATGAATGGAGACAATGTCATCGTTTGATTAAGTTTTGGATTCCCAATTAGCTTCTGATTGACTGGTTCACAACCTCATTTGTCAGTCCGATAGCCCTAGACATCGCTATGGGTGTGTGTGTAATTGAAGAGCAAGCTATTGTGCATGCTCAGTACCTTGAATTGGCTTACTCCTAGTCCGGTACGGTATATGATTATTTTCCTGATGCTCTGAGGCCCGGAACTTCCAAAGCCCCACCAACAACATCTGTTGATGGTGTCATTGGTTCTGTCAATACATCCTCTAAGAAATCTTCACCGAACCCTGTGAAGCAAAAGCCAAATGCTTCAAATGAAACCACTTCTCAGGCTGTATCCAATTCTGGTAACACTTCTGAGGTTAAGGCCATCCAGTCCACCACGGCGGACAAAGCCTCAAAATGTAAAAAGAAGGGAAAAGGAAAGAATAAGGCTGATCAACTGAAGCAAGATTCCCCTAAAACTCCACCCGAGGAAGGTGCCAAACGCAACCCTAAGTATCCTTGCATTATCTGTGATGAGGATCACTATACCAAAGACTGCCTAAGGCGGTCCGAGGTTAGTCGTTTGTTGAAAGGTGCCCCTGGAACTCCTGCCATACTCAAAGAGCCTTTTCCCTCGCAGCAAACTCAAATGGTGGCTGATCCGTCTCAATCCTCTTCTCCCTTTGGTTCTCAGGTATTTATGGCTGGGACGGTTCCCATCCACATTAGTACTCAGGCAAAAGAGTATCCATCACCTGCAAAGAAGGAGCCTGAAATCCCCTCTAGTGCTCCTCCATCTAGTTCTGGTCCTCTTCATATTGAGCAACCTTGCACTGAAGTGGTCATCTGACCTCCTCCTAAAGGCATGCTCCGGAAATCTTCATACAACCCTAATTCTCATGTTGCTCAGCACTATAGCATCACTGAGGACTTAGCCCAGGCTCTGTCAGCTATGTCCACATTAGAAGTTCTCTAGAGCTGCCCCTCTCAGAGGAAGTCCTTGCTATCGGCCATCGGTAGCATCGACCCGACTGATTCAAATTTGATCAATTTTGACTTAGACAGTCGTATACTGAGATTGCCTCACCAAATTTCCTTCCTTATTCAGGTCATCATCAATTCTAAAATGATTCATCATACCATCATTGATGAAGGCGCTTCTACTTGCATAATGTTTGTTGCTTATTGGAAGGCTATTGGTTCCTCGACTCTGAGCTAGTATCGTACAACCTTGGAAGCCTTTGATGGGAGAGAGTCTCGTCCTTATGGTATACTCCAACGCTTGCCTATTACTCTAGAAGGGAAGACAGTCAAAGTGGAGGTTGAAGTTGTTGATGTAAATTTAACTTACAACTTCCTTTTAGGACGAAGCTGGACATATGCAATGCGAGCCGTGGCTTCATCTCTATTTCGTGTCATATATTTTCCTCATCAGGGGAAGATCGTCATGGTAGACCGGTTGTCCTTCTTCACCTCCTCCTCCTCTAATCGCAACGTGCCTTTCGTGGAGCATACCTCCGTTCCATGTGAGAGTGTGGGTGCTGGACTCTTTAAAGATCCTTCCCTTATGGGTGTTTTTTCACTCCCACCTCCCAACATCACTCCCATTAATATGATTTCTATTCGCTCTGATCCTTGGGTTCTTCCTCCTGTTGATTAGATAGAATCCCGGGGCAATGAGATGTCATTGAGTCCTGCCGAGCTCAACTACGTCAAAATTGTTTCTACATCGGCTCCATACTCTGAATCTTCTCCTTCGCACAAAGCTCTCAACTCGTATGTTCAGTCCCCTTGGCTTGGAGATGGCGCTTCTTCAGACCCTTTAAAGGAATTTTTTCCTACTATTGAAGTGATTATTGAGACCATGTCTTTTGAGGAACCTCTTTGGTCAGATCATCACCATAGTTCCTCGTTTCTCCCTACCCATCGGGAAATGCTTACTTGTCTCGCGTGGTTTGCTCCTTGTCTCCTATCACAACCCCTTCAGACACCCATCCAAATTCGTCAAGTGTCTTCTAAAGGGAATATGGGAACATTACACAAACTCAACCAATCAACATCTCTGTTGAACCAGTGATTGCCGAGCACATCCATGTTGGAGTAACCTGTACTCTGGAGGAGATTTAGCTTTATATTGGTCTTTTTTGTGAATTTTGTGATGTGTTTGCTTGGTCTTACGAAGAGATGCCCGACATTGATCCTAGAATTGTGGTGCATGAGATACCTACGTATTCGGGTGCCAAACCTATTTGACAGCGTCTATGCCCTGTGCACCCCCGAAAGGCTGTAGCTATTAAAGCAGAAGTTGAAAAACTTCTTAAGGCTGGGTTCATTTACCCCATCCCGCTCACAGATTGAGTCTCTAATATCATCCCTATGACTAAAAAACAGGGCACTATTAGGGTATGTGTTGATTATCGTGATATTAATTGTGCCTGTCCCAAAGATAACTACCCTACACCCTTCATTGGCTAGCTCATTGATGAGTGTGATGGGAGTGAAATATACTCATTTATGGATGGCTTTTCTAGTTATAACCAGATTAATATTGCGCCTGCAGATCAACACAAGACTTCCTTTATCTATCCATGGGGCACTTTCACTTATAAAAAGCTCCCCTTCAGTTTAAAAAATGTCGATGCCACCTTCCAATGCACAATGTCTTACGCGTTTCATGATATTCAACACATTGTGCAGCCTTACCTAGATGATCTTCTAGCTCATTCAGCGAAGCGCCAGGACCATCCAACCCACCTTCGCGAAATTTTTCTCCGTTGTCGACACTATCGTATCTAGCTTAATCTGCATAAGTGTGTCTTTTGCATTGAGTCAGGCAAACTTCTTGGGTTCATCATCTCCCGAGAGGGTATCCGTCTGGATCCCCTTAAAGTCAAAGCCATCCTGAATCCTCCTCTCCCTGCTTCTTTATAGCAATTGTAGAGTTTGCAAGGTAAAGCCAATTTTTTTCAATGATTTATTCTGAATTATGCCGAAGTGGCTAAAGGCTATACACGGTTATTAAAATGCGACACTCCTTTTCTTTAGGATACCGCTGCACAAGAGTCATTCGAGCACCTCAAGGCCCTCCTTGTTTTTGCTCCATTGTTATGTCCCCCTGATTATCACTAGGACTACACTCTTTATTTAGCCGCTGCTGATACCACTATTGGCATGGTTATAGTTCAAGATGATGATGATGGTACTGAGCATGTCTTTTATTATCTCAGTCGCATTCTGCTTGATATGGAAACTCCTTATGCCTATGTTGAAAAGTTGGCATTGGCCGCCGTTTGTGCTGTCCAACATTTCCGCCATTATATATTATTTCACACCATGACGATGATTTATGATTGCAACCCAATGATGTACATCCTATCACGTTAGTTACTGGGGGACAAATACTCAAAGTGGATTTTCATCCGAGTCGAATTGTAGTTCACCACCGCCAAGTCCAAGAAGTCCCTCATCTTCGCTGAGTTGCTTTGCTCTCTGCCATCTGTTACCATGCCCTCTTGATTAGAGGATCATATTCCAAACGAAACTTTGTTCTTGATTAGTACCCTCGATCCTTGGTAAGGGGATATTATTGTCTATCTTCATACATCCTCTTTTCGTCCCGAATTTTCCAAGGATGCTAGAGGATGGATTCGCCATCATTCCCAACCTTATCGCAATATTGTGGACACCCTATACCATCTTGGCGCCGACTCTGTTCTCCGCCGATGCTTAACATTTGAGGAAGCCGAACGAGTTCTAAATGACTACCATTCTAGTGCTTGTGATGGTCACATGTCTGGGTATGCTATTGCTCAGAAGATCCTCTATGCTGGTTATTTTTGACCCTCTATCTTCAAGGATTTCATTCTTGCCATCCGTTCTTGTCATGAGTGCCAAATCTACCAACGAAAGATGCGCGTGCCTCCCGCTCCATTGCACCCTGTCGTTACCGTCGGCCCTTTTGCCAAATGGGGCATTGATTATATGACTTGTAACCCTCGCTTGGCCAGGGGGCATGGGTATATCATCATTGCCATTGATTATTTCACAAAATGGGTCGAGGCGATGCCTACACTATCTGACGATGGTCACACAGTGGTGCAATTTTTATTCAATCATGTTATTTCATGAGTTGGAGTCCCTCAGGCTATCGTCACTGATCATGGCAAACACTTCCGTAATCATATAATGACTGAGTTAATGACCCAGCTAGGCTTGCGACATGCTAGCTCGACACCGTACTATCCTCAGGCCAATAGCCAAGTGGAAGCCGTCAACAAAGTTCTAGTTACAATGCTTCAACGCACCATTGGCATGTACAAGTCCAACTAGCATTTGATGTTGTTCTCTGCCTTATGTACCTATTGAAATTCAGTGAAGGATGCCACCAGGTTCACCCCATTCCAATTGGTTTATGGTCTGGAGGCTACCCTTCCGATCAAGTGTGAGATCCCTTCTCTGAAATTAGCCGTCGAATTACTTCCCAACACTACTCCGGTAGAAGAACGTCTTCTCTATCTAGAGCAACTAGATGAGACCCGTTGACTAGCCTCTCTAGCCATTGAAGCACAGAAGAAGAGAGTGAAAACTCACTTCGATCATACTATCCATCATCGTTCTTTTGTTGAAGGAGATTTAGTCCTGCTTTATGATCAAGCAAATGATAATCTAAGGGCAGGCAAATTCGAGCCTATGTGGCACGAGCCTTATATTGTAAAGTGAGTTTTGCAAAAAGGGGCCTATGAGCTAATTGATTATGAAGGGAACCCTCTGGATAAGCCCAGAAATGGGCTTTATCTGAAAAAATATTATGCATGAACCCCGTGCATTCTGATTTGTACATACGTGTGTTTTCAGCAGGTGTATTGTGTGTGTGTTTTCATATCTAGCTTGGTGTGTAGTCATAATTGCCACTTATCATGTATTTTTGTTTCTTGTGCAGATGTCTGGTACACCTTATGTTGGTTTTGTTGGTGGTGCCTGCCGTAATACCCGGAACCTTTCTTCTGCGGCATGGGTGATCTACAATCCTCACGGTGAGTTAGTAGACCTTCAAGGTGTTTGTCTAGGTTGTACCACAACAATGTCGCTGAATAGAGTGCTGTTATTGAATTACTGACCGAGTCTATTAACCTCGGCATTCATACATTCGTTGTGAATTTGGATTCTCAGCTTGTAGTCCACTAGCTTAATGGGCGTTATTTCGTTAGAGATCATCAGATTTTAAGGTTGTATTTGTGTGTTAAATTGTTAGAAATGAATTTTGATTTTACTACATATCAACACATTCTGAGAAGATTAAACACGTTAACTGATGCATTAGCAAACCATGTATTAGATAGACATCTACATAACATGTAATCAAAACAACATATAGAAGCATTCAAAACACAATAATGAACCACAGGAATATGTATATATATATATCTATATATATATATATATATATATATATATATATATATATATATATATATATATATATATATATATATATATATATATATATATATATATATATATATATCTCGTATGGCACACCGAGGTGCTCAAAAAATAAGTGTATATGTCCAATAGAGTTTGTGTTCTCCGTACATCCTAGACACATGTCTTTCAAAAAATCAGCAAGAAATAAAACCTAGGCATATACTGCGGTGGGTTATGCTCCCTATAGCACATCACCGCTCGTGTGACTCACCTCAACAAGCATTGCACCCTGGGTATCACCCCTATTGTATGTATCTGGAACTCTATGGGGACCTCCTCGATCCCCATGAATTAGGGATCCCCTCCGTCATGCCCTCAAGAGTTTGGGCCACTGTCTCCACTAAACTGCCAGGTGGGGGAGCCAAGGCCATCTCTTTGATGCCATGTTGATCCCTTTGTGCCTCTGGAGCTAATCCCACAAGCCTCATTGGTACCACATCTGCAAATACCATAGAGTACATCATTAGGACATACGCATAAAAAATAAATCTAAAAAACATCATAAAAGACAAAATAAAAAAGTAGCGTGATCAAGTGTTTTACTGCCATCGTCCCACTGCTCACCAGTGGGCAGCTACATGTCGGGGTCTCAGCGAAAGTCCATACCAGCATATGGCTAGTCCTTGATGAAGATCATTTGGCAATCCAGCCACTCACGTAATAGTGTCCCCCATGACACTGGTCGTCTGCCACCCCCTCGTGGAATAACATGCGCCCACCGTGTGATCCTGGTCTCCCGCGGTCTGGGCCTGTCCAAGTCCATATCCTATAACTAAAGCGCTGACACCCGCTCCAGCATGAGCGGGATCAAGATAGACTCGTAGCCAAATTGTTTCGCCTCGTCGCGACGACAGTTGGTGAGCTGTCTCTTCATGTTGGCCATCACTGTTTCCGCCCAAATGAACATGGTCGGGTTGAGGCATTCAAGATCCAATCGGAGTTGGGTCTTTGTTGCCTCGTGTTGGGCTTGGGAGCCCGCTACCCTCATCACCATAAATAGAACTACACGAAGAACCAAGTCTTCCACCGTTGGAATTGCCACCTTCCCGCTTTTTGATTTGCATGCTCATGGGCACTCTCATGCTATCAGCATGTCTAGAGATTCGCCCCTTGTTCGTTGGCCCTCTAGAATCGGCCTCTCGCCGTGACGAGACAATTTGGTCAGGAAATATATATTCGTAGTGTCGAACTCAATGTCTCTGCCTTGGATAATGAATTTTCTGTCTGTTGGGTTCCAGGTACGAATTAGCAGCACTAACAAATTGGGTTGGGCCCGAAGGTTTAGAGTGAGGAAGAATTTTAGTAATCCGCACGCACGTAAAGCATTTTGGCACCCAGCATCAACAAAGGATTCCTCATCGTTGACATCGTGAGTTCGTTCCTGCCAAACAAATGCCATGATGCCCTGCATGACAAGAAAAAATGAATTAGAACTCCTTTTGTAAATCTAAATTCATAATTTACACAAAAATGTAATTTCACGTCACCATCACGACTATTTCTAAAACAGTCGTGATGGTGCTCAGTTCACAATTCATTTTCCCGTGATCATTGCGAGAATACATTAGATTCTCGTGATGATCACAAAGGTGGTATGTGTAAATCATGCTCGGTTTTCGCGGGCCCAAGTGGCTTTCCCGCGACGATCAAGAGGCGGACTCGGATTTGAAAATCCGCCTAATTCCACCTACCTAATGCTAAATTGCATGAAAAAACTACTAAAATTTAGCACAAGAAGAAATGTACTTACTTGGCGAAGGTTTCGGGATGAACCATGGACATATGAGGCCGAAATCACCTTGAGAAATTTCCTCAGGTTGGTGCTCCAAATGCTGAAAGGTAAAATGAACAGTGCAAATGGTTAAAACAAATGAATTACCCCCCCTCTTTATAGTAATTTTTTAAAAAATAAAATAATTAGACTTTAGAATGTGGGTTTTTCTCATTTTTATCAAATGGTTAATTAGAGTTTTGGGTTTTTAACTGTGTTTCCACATATATTAATCATTTATGTCGAATGGGTTTTACGTTTGATGTGTTTTGTGCGGAACTACAGGTGGTGGAGTTACGTCGTACTTCGTGTGCACTTGATCTGTAAAGTCTTCTTTAACGCTCTTTTCCAACTCAAAAGACGAAAAGATAGCCGAGTTACCCTTTTGACTCATTAAATGAAATAAGAGGCAGTCTGCTTTAAGCTCTTTTCCGACCGTATAAACATGAAAAGATTGCTGAGCTTTTGTTGTTTCGGGTTCGCTATTAGTTACGAAACAATGTGGTTTCGATCGCTTTTCTACTTTTTTGGATTGAGGTAACTAATCACGAAAAGTACTCCTTGATCGTAATGGTCAAGCGGTTCTTTAGAGTATTGTTTTATACTTTTTTAGGCTTGAGAGACACAAATCTACAAAAAGGACCCCCCTGGAGTTTTCTTTTCCGTGTCTTTTTCAAACTCCTTAAAAATGAAAAAGACTCCAAGTTTTACCTATGTCGGACTTGTTAAACCCTGAAAACATTGGACTCATAACCATGACGAGACTCGAGCTTCTCCTCCCTAGGGCTCGTTAAACTATTACTAGGTTGGATTCGACCGAAAGTCAAACTTACAAGAACATGGTATCCCCTTCAAGCTTGTTTTCAAAAATAATTGGGGTACTCACCAGCAATGGTGGGGGGAAATTTGGAAGTTGTCATTGATTACCTGCGGCAGCTAGTCACTCTTGAACATCGACACTTTTTCTTCTTATCGGGTTGGGATATCCATACATCATCATTTGGCCTTCTGGGGTTTTGGGTTTCCATTTAGCTTCATTCCATCTGATCCATGCTGTCTCCATCAAACCTCCAATCCATTGGTACCTAAATGCTGCCACCCTCTGGAGTCGTGTCACCAACATGTTCAAGAGTATAATACTTCTGCAGTTCACATCCTTACCTCCTCCTCCGATACTCTATTTCACCACCTACCGCTTGTTCCTTCTCTCGTGTCATTGATGGGGGAAACATTATGACACTCTTGCAATGGATCATCTCCTGTCGACATCAGCTCATTATCCAAGAGATTGATCTAGAGATCCCCTTGGTACCTTGGAATTTGCATGCCTCAATGGCAAGTTCTTCGTACTTGACGGTCGACTTTCATCATTGGTCATCGATTAGGTGATTCCACGAGTGTTCGACTTCAACTCATTCTTCACACTTCATGGATTGTACTAGACAGTACCTTGAGAGCCATTGGCATTATTGGTGGTTTCTCTCGCGCTTGTTAACGATTTTCATCATCGACCGGTAATCAAGTGACTTTCTATCATGCTCAACTTTAGCACATCTATTCACATGCTAGAATTTGTACTATGATCGGTTGGGTTTCAAGACCCCGAATTCAGATTGCACATGTTCAGGTTGCGTGGATTGGTTCATGATTACATGAGTCATTGATGGATGGCTGCGACCATACCTGAGTCTTCACGGATGGCTGCATCCATACCACAGACCTAGTTCGTATGTCTTTTGGATGGCTGCGCCCATGCCTAGACTACATGTATTTCACTATCAGAGATATTAGTTGTACTTGCGCCTGCAGGTTCTTCCAGATGGTGTTCCAGCTCAGATATTTTCGTAAAGCATTTCACCACTCCCACTCTCTCGGGCTTCATACTTTAGGGGGCATCTGTTACATAGTAATTTGCCACTGCCTTCACCCCAGTCCTTCTGCTATGTCATGTGTCCAAGTAAAACATGCTCGTACTGAACAAATTATCTCTTATGTTGCCAATTGACCCACATTTCCTAATTTTTCTACCTCATCACGAGAATGGACTTAATATACGCGATGGACAGTGGTCATAAATGGTCCAGCCGTGCTTCCAGCGCGAAAGTACATCTGTTTCCTGTGACGGTTAGATTTCATGCTCCGACGTGAGGCTATTTGCTATCTTTAGCAACGGTCTAACCGGCTACATTACCTACTAGCGATGTCAGCACTAAAGCTTAGTTATAAACTCGCGATGATCCAGATTGGGTGAATTCATTCCAACAGTCGGCCTTCTGGATGTCTTTGGACCTGGTTGTTGGGTCAGTTTGGGTTTCCCTCCTCCCTCTAGCATGGTAGTTCCGTCTTTTGTGCTGCTTGCCTTGAGTATAAGCTCCCTCTCCCTCATTTCATGGAGACTCCTTCTCCTATAAAATCACTCACCATTTCTATCATCTACTAGTTTTTTTGGTTGTACAGTGCTATTGGTGCTTTTGAGTTTGATAGATAGTTGTTGTGAGTGTGACAAGTGTGGGATTTCTTTGTAGTTTGAAAGAAGGTGTGGAGTGCCCTTAATCTTGTGTAAAGGTTGTGAAAGAGAGAGAGATATTGCTATTTGGGAGACCCATATTTGAGAGTGAATGCTTGAAGAAACACACTGGTTGGACCCTCTAAGAAGGCTTGTGACGTCAAGACCGGGTTGTAAGCTTGCTCTTAATACAATCAATGATGATTTCCTATGTCTTGTATGTAATTTACTTGATAGCTCATGAGTTCTTGACTTTGTGAGTAAATAGATCATTGTTGTTTTCCGGTTACATGCTTTGTTGTATTTCCTTTGCATTGTTTCAGGTTGATCACTCATTGAGGAAAAGGAAGTAGAAGCTGGGGTAGCGCAACGGAACTTCATCAACCATCGGTTGAGGTAGGCTTCCAATGATGACTGTTTAAGGAAATCAATTGTTGGTCTGTCTTTGCTGTGACTAGACCCACTCTAGGGCTAGAGGGGTTGCCTCTGTCCACAAAGGGAACACTTTCCTGCATCACAACTGTCATATTTGATCATTACATATATCAGTAAGAGTCATCAAAGCATCATCATCGACTGTTTATACATCAAGTCATCAACACTTATCAGGGTCAAAATAACTTCTAAGTAACATTCACAGACTATAGTCATCAATCATCTAGATAGAAAAGATACTTGATAATTGTCTGAACCCTATCAGACCCCTTTCTGAGTCTTTCCCACTGCTTCTTGATCAAACCAACATATACGCAACTGAGCAACATCAAACTCACGTATATGCGTGAATTGTCTTCATGATGACTGCATATGAGAATTAGAACACTGAAATTTCATACTTTCAGTTCCTCCTGAGTCTATTCTGTTTTTATAATGAGCTATGCCACATATTTTTTACTGTATTTCCTTCTTCTTCCATACCTTGGAGTGTGATGATGTTTTCTCCTTTTGGTATGTTGGCTGAAATTTTCTCTTGCATTCTTTTGATATATGCCCAAACTTTTTACAAGCATAACATCTTATATGTTTCATATTCCTTCTACAACAATCAATGGATTTGTGACCAAACATATTGCAAGAAAAACAATATCCATTAAAGTACTTGGAAGCTGATGATATTTCTGTGTGATGGTTATTAGCTTGAACCATTCTACTTCTGCATCTTGCTGCAACATGTCCAAAATTATGACATACAAAACATTCAACATTATTCATCAGAGGAAAGAACTCATTATCACTTCCATAGTTAGGACTAAATGATTTTCTTTGAAGTCTTTCTTTCCTTGGTTGTTGATGGGGTTGACCTCTCATCTCCTTGTTGATCATTTCATATTTTTCATTAGAGTTCCTTGCCTCATATTGTGAGCTAGATTCACCTTCAATAGTTTCATGAAAACCAAGACTATATTTGATGATAGGAGACATTTGACTACTGAGAATATTATCCAAAATCTTAGTACTATCTTGAAATTATAACATTTTATCCTCATCTTCTAATTTACCTTTTAAGATATTTACTTCAACTTGATATTTCTCTTCCTTTTCCAGATAGTGTTTCTTCATGATTTATTCAACCTTTCTACCTTCTTCCACTTGTTTCCTTAATTTGAGAATCTCTTTTCTTGTTCTTCATCTACTTGCGATAGTTCTTCATTCTGCTTATTTGAATTTTCAATATCTTATTTTAGAGAGACCATCTCAGCTTCAAGAATTTTATAGTAACTGGAGCTTTCTATAAGTTTCTTGATTGTTGTATCCTTTTCATTTACTTCATTTATCAATGATTTTACTTCATCCTACAATCTTTGACATTGATCTTCCTTTTCCTTGTACTGATTTCTTTCATTGTTTCCTTCCTCCAATTGAGCTTTTAACCTGGTAACTTCTTCGTTGTGAACATTCCCTTTTTTCAATTAGATCATTTTGATTTCTAATTGTGTATATGAGATTTTTAAATTCTACCTCTATTTGATTTCTTTCTCTTTCACCCATAAGAGAAAATTCAGTTGTTTCGTTGTCACATTCATTATATTCAAATGAACATAGAAATGTATCACCAGAGGACAAAAAATTCGTACCTGATAATTATTTTTCTTGTTCATCTTCATTCTAAGGTGATTCTAAATCTGAAGAGTTACTTCCACATAATGGCCAATCATCTCTCCCACTGTCACAGTTCCTTTGATATGTCTTTTTCTTTTGCTTCTTTCCCATTGTTACTATGGTTCTCCTTCAAGCGATCAAGATTTTGCCAAAGTACCTACTCTGATTCCAATTGTTGGGAATAATACTGAGAGGTCAGGGGGTGAATCGGTATTTAAAAATCAATAAATTTTCCATTTCATTATTAGATTTATATACGCTACTTCAATGAAGGGAACTCGCGTGTGCATGCAATTGTTCTTAAGGCAACCAGTGTATATCCAGTGAGCTTTTAATTCAGTTAATTCATCATATGTTGGTCTTTAATCAGTGCATCAGTAATTTATTGAGCATTAAACAGTAACCATGTGCAGTAATAATAGAATAAACCATCACACATAAGCAACACACATGAACACCAAGATTTAAGGTGGAAACCCAATGTGGTAGAAAAACCACTTGCTGCTATTGTCTCTGTCTTCTTTTAATATAAATAATAATCTATTTACAATCTTGTACTAGTGCAGACTCATACCAGTATGTAGGCACCCATCTGCAGAAGGCTACAACCTTCTCTCCTTCTCTAGCTTCTACTGGAAGGGACTTACAAACCCCTAGCTCTTGTACTAGTTGATAGGTTTACTAGTACATAGGCACCAACCTACACAAGGCTACAACCTTCACTCATTCTCCAGCTTCTACTGGAAGGGAACTCCAACCCCCTGATCAAATCACTAGCCACTACTGGCAGGAAGCTTCAAATTCCTCAGTGAAGGCTCCAACCTTCAGTATCCTCCAGGGACCATGTTTCATAAACTTTCATACTGGATATTCTTGGTACAAAACAACACACTATGAAGGCCATGTTTGATCAAATTTCATACTGGACCCATCTATAAAATTGAAGCTCAAAATCAATCACCACTGCAATACAACCATCAAATACATCTGCATCAAACAATCACTGAAACCTAATCATCAATCTCTAATATAACTGAAACCCAATCATCAATCTCTGAATCAACCACAATTGAATCAATAAATCATTAAAACCTATGACAAACTGAATCAAACAATCACTGAACCTTTGACACAATTGAATCAACCATTCACTCAAAACTCAATCAACCATTACTTAATCAAAATTCAACCAATCAATTGAAATAGAGAGATAAATGTAACTAGTACACATATCTGAACCCAGAACACTGTATCAACAACCAGAACCAATTGAAACCTCAAAAATCATGTGTCAGAATGTATACACTACTTCAATGAAGCCATCATGCATGTATACGCCACTTCCTTTAACCCAACCTATGTATACCTCTAAAAATACTGAATCATAAAAACCTCTGAATCAAAACTGTATCAACCAGTAACATTCTGAAGATCTACTGTCAAATTACAGATATCTAAATAGACAACAACAAAGATCACCCTTCTCACTTAATCAATTAGTCAATCAGACTCAATCTCCTTATACATTCAGTTCTACATTCAGATATAAAGAAGACATCATTGATAGACACCAGTAAAACAACAGCACTAATTAGGTAGATCAATCATCTCTGAACAACAGGCTTTTCTTTTCTATATGCTACTTGGAAGAGTATAACCTGTGTGTATACATGCCTTCACCAAGGTGAATCAACGTATAGATCTACAAATACAAACTTATAACTTCGCAACTATTCCAGACTTTAGATATACCCATATCATATAATTTAAAGGAAAAAACATTTGTTAGCACTTAGATCTAGCCTATCCATTATCAGATCACATAATGACAAGCCATTATGATCCTGATCCATCATTAGATATTATCCATCATCAAAACACTCGGGTGCATACTTAGTCCAGATCAAGAAAAGCATCATAAACCCATAACATGCATATTTTATTTTGATGTAACTCTTCATAAGATATTCATTACTTATTCCCATATCCCTTTGATCTTCTCCTCCTTATATATTTTTAGCCTTTCTCAATATCTTGGACCAAAACAACACTCAAAACTAGTGGTATTCTTAGATGGGATCAAATAACCATTACTCCACTCAATATTGTGGGCTAATACCATGGTATTGACCCTTGGTATTCTCTAATCCTAAATTTCCTTGATTTTCCAACCCATATGTGCTTTTCCTCTTGTGAAAGTGCGTGCATACGTATACACCCTCTTTGTTATGTGAACTAGTGTGTATATATTGCTTGGATAAGGTGCACCTACATATACAGCGTAAACTATATGAAAACATCCTTTTCCTTCAACTTCTTGATTCTGATCAGTAGAACTTTGTTCCAACTTCCTATTCTTCTGTACCAATGGCTTGTTACCTCTGAATTCTCCTGTTACAATGTGAGTTGTGTTTTATCAAATCCGAATTGCCCCGTGAGTGAGTTGCCATGAAGGACAACACTTTTATCATAATGCCAACATAAAACTAGTATCTAATCAAGAATGCCAAACTATGTATATAGCTTGATGTTTGTGGCATTGATTGTTTTGGTCAAGTGTCATGACCCTTCTAAACATGTATCCTTTACTTGAGCAGAATCATTGACTTTTCATATTAATTTGTTTATCTTATTTTAATACTTAGAGGGAAATATTGACGACGAGGATCTCAATATAGACAATAATTTTCATGACATGTATTTATTTGTTGTAACATGAAATTTTTGGACTATAGAGGCCATTTAATGCTTTTTGTTGATGTATTTTTATTCAAATATGGACTGCATTCATTGAAATTTTGATTATATGCACCCTCTCTCTCTCTCTCTCTCTCTCTCTCTCTCTCTCTCTCTCTCTTCTCTCTCTCTCTCTCTCTCTCTCTCTCTCTCTCTCTCTCTCTCTCTCTCTATATATATATATATATATATGTATGTATGTATGAGAAACTTTGTATATTTATGTATAATGGTTTGGATTTATGGATTTACATGAATATGCATGTGTTTTTTCAAAATTTGAATATTTTTTTGTATCTTTTAGTCAACCAATTTTTTGGTCTAATTTTCTCCTGTTTTGATCTTGATCTATAAACTTTTATGGATATTTCACTTAGTAAATCATCAAAACAAATCTAATAAAAGAAAATGAAACGTACACTGTGAAGGTTAAATTCCTTTAGATTCAATATACTTTTAATTATTGATTTTTTCCTAATGCACGAAATAGATAAAATGATAAAAATATAGATAACAATAAATAAAATCACACATCATCCATAATGAACATAAATCTTTTCTCTTGGAAGCCCATACAAGAGAAAACCCAACAAGAAGGTGAGGTTTCTCTACTTTGTTTTCTCGGGTATGGAAATAATGCAAGCACAAAGGAGAAGCCTACCCTTTATGGGGTTACCTAATACTAGTGGCCTATTAGGCTACTATGGAACACTAACCTTTGCTATTATGATTTATAACTCACACTGATAATTGCTTTTCTGTACTATGGAACAAGACACATTAGCATAGAATGGAACCCCTACTCTTCCTAGTAAGTTTGGTGTAGTATCTCTTTTCCAATCCTTGAGTTTTATAAGTGTAATTATAATATGATAATGCTAGAGGGACAACATGGATATCTTTCCAAAACTATTTGATTTAAATATCCTATAATGTTTAATTATAAAATTTTAAAGCTAAATGAGAGGGAAAACCTACAGATATTAATGTCTAAATGGATATCTTGCTTGAGGAAGCTTATAAGGGGGATTGGTAAGTTTCCTATCTTTCCTAAGATTAATGATTTTGCTAATGTTATAATTGAACTACCAACTTCCAAATTAGATATGAGATAGATGGGGAGTGGAGGTATCATATTACTCAAAGCATGGGATACATACAGGTAGCAAGTTCTGGAGAATTCCATAGCCCAAGGAGGGATGCTAGAGATCTCTTCCAAAAGGTAGTGCTCTTGAGAAAAGGAGGGAGGTCTAGCCATTACATCACTTAAACCTACATTTTGTATGGAAAGGAACCTTAAACACATTGTGAATCAATGACCTCTAAACCTATGTGTGAATTTGGGACTACAAGGGCTATGCTAGAGTGGCGTATATAGAGGACGAGAGAATAGTCCCTTTAGTCATGGAAGAGTTGCAAGAGAATCCCTATTTGAATTTTGATTGGAAACCAGTGAGGAAACCTCAACCTGAGTTAGGTATCCTGAGAGGAACTTAATTGTTTATTTGTATTGTGCAAGATAAGCACTAAAAACAAGGATAATCACCAAGGGACTATAGGAAGTAGTGAAGGGGTTCATTTTGTGCTATGTAGGCCCCTAGTGGCCATAATTTGTTGTGTGAATAACCTAGACTAAGTTCTAGATATATACTACTATTCAATGCAAGTGAAGGAAATCGATCTTCAAATTCTATTCCCTAAATTGAAACCTTTTGAAATTTCCTAAGTGAAGCAACCCTCAAACATTGGATCTAGTTCGGGGATGGATATATACATGAAAATTTTAGTGTATTTGTGCCTATGGTTAAGTGAAGAGTGGTTGTCAATTCTTCAGTTTCCAACAAATTCAAGTGGAATAAATAAGTGTATTTCCTTCTTTGTAAATTATATATCAACATTGTTCAACACTTTGTGTTTAAATGCTATACTGGTACTAGTATGCATATAATGGTATGATGAAATTTTTGTAATGTTATAGAGTGAGTATGATTAGTGAACTGAGTAATTAACATACCTTTCTTGGATGTTTGTTTGCATTCCTTTTGTGAATGTGAATGTTGTATGTAATGGAAGCCTTGAACTTGTGCTATCTGTGACTAATGTGTGCTATATGTGCCTAATTAGGAGTCTAGCCTTGGCTGTAATGCTGACATTTAGTTACAACTTTATGAAAGTTGTCATGTAAATCACTGTGTATAGTAGGATTGGGGAATGAAACATGCATAATGATGGAAGCTTAAGTATTCATGAATTTATGGAGATAACCTTGAATATGGGCCTTATATTATAGGTGATAGAGATGAGGAGGCCCTAAAGCTTCTTGGTTAAAGGTAGTGCATTTTTTTCTAGGAGTAGTAGAGGAACCTTGAATATCAAAAGTAATTTGGGTAGAAATATTTGGGTTGTCTTTGAAATTTTGGAGTTGGGAATATCAGTCTTATCCCCTAGTCGCATGGCTAGAGAGGAGCCATGACCAAGAGCTAGCTGGAAGATGGATTACCAACATATTGGGTTCTAGAACAATAAAAGTGATGCCATTTGTTAGTCTTTGGTATGACACAACTCTAGTCTAATAATGGAAATTGATGATAAGATATTTATTAATCAAGTGCATTACTTGATGGGACTGAGCGGACTTCTGAAAGATGATGTCATGATGAAATTAAAAATGATGATTTGGAAATGGTAGTGTAGGATAGTTGTCACCCATATTTGGTGTTTTTAGCATGCTTTCTAGGAAAATATGTCTGACTTGTGGCACACATCAGTAGTGCCACATGGCATAGGAAATGTTAGCAATCACCACATGTCAAGTGGTGATTGGATGTTTGAGATTATATGGAATATTGATTAGTCATATTGACATATCAAGATTTTGTGAGAGTTGTATTATGAAAAGTACTTGATATCCCAATATTCTAGTATACACATTACTAGTGCCATGTGTCGAAATGTGAGTGCTCACCACATGTTGAATGTCAATTGAGTGTTAGAGATATGATGTGGCATACTGAGATTTTTACTAACCTATCAACATATGGGGAATTTTAAAGGAATTGTGACAATAGATTTGTTTTCCAATATTTTAGTATTTACATATGATGATAATAAGATATCAACATATTGGCACATTGAAGAGTTCCAATAATGGCATAATGGAATATCAATGTTTCAAGCTACTCGTATACCAATATACCATAACACTAGCATAATGTGGACTAGTGTGCGAGAGACCATGGCTGAGGGCTGCCATGTGTCATCCATGTGGCTTGTATGGATATTGATGTGGCCTTAAAAGGGTAATATTTTTAAATGGGCATAAATTTGTTCTTGGATCTTAGAATGAGATGAAATTTATATCATTGGAATTATCTCGATGAGTAGAAGATGATGGCGATATTATAATTTTGATTTGGGATGATGGAAGATAGATGAAATTTGATAACCCTGTCTTCATTATAAGCTTTGAAGTTTCTGTCTAGTTATGCCCCATGTCCCTAATACAACATTAGAAGGTTGGGTGATGCCACAAAGTACTATGAAAGTCATGGTTTAAACGCTAGACTTGGAAAGCTAGAAATACACCACAATGATAAATTTGGAGCTCAACTCTAGAGAGCTATTAGAGCTTAAGGTTCAATGCTTGCATTGAATAGGCTTAGATTAGAGAGAATTAATTTGAATATTTGTTCCGATAGATTTGTTGATTTTAAACCTTGCTAATTTATTTATCCTATGTTTGAATGAGTTAAACAACAACTTTAGGCCAACCTAAGCTAATGTTTGTATATCTAAAGTAACATAGTAGGTCTAAATTTTGTTTGTAATTATTTAAAACTAACAGTTGTATTTATTCTTCCAACAAATAATAAAATAAATTTCTAGTAGAATGAAAAAAATGAATGTGCAGGAACATGGTCCAATACAACTTTGACAAAAATTCCTATAATGGAGAAGAGGAGTTAGATGAGAGGAGGGTAGTAGAGAAACCTCCTAACTCGATGGAGACCCTTAGAAGCTTCAGGGATGAACTCAAGAGTTATAAGGTTGATAATGAGAAAAGTATCAAATCCAAAGAGTAGTAGGAAGAGGTAAATGTTGTGATATTCCAAAGTCTACCAAAATTGTGATCCGGATTTAAACAGGAACGCAACAAATTATAGAGATAACCATATACACAAAGATGCAGCAGAAATAATACTTCATTTCATTAATGGAAATTACTGAAATATGCTTACAACCAAAAATGGAAATAAACCAGCTAGGGCGATGGTAGCTTATCTCTGAGAAGAGATGTGGTGGCTACATGCCTCTGAACTGTTTTGAACCGTGTTACAATGAGGCTCGAAGGCCTATTTATTGTTGAGAAACAATGGAAAACCCTTCACATCCCAAAACATAACCCTAGAAGATGAAACGCCAAATTGTGGGCCCCGTTTGGGTAAATTGGTACATCAATTTCCCGGGGTCGTAACTTTGGCATACAATCTCCATTTGACACGTACAATAGCTCGTTAGAAATATCTATCCGAGCACTACAACTTTGGGAGGGAACATCGTCCATGGACCCATGTTGCCCCAGATTCCCAAAAAAACGTCGTTTAGGGCCTCAAAATGGCTCCGGAAGTTCAGGACCCGAAAAACTACTAAAAATAGTAAACTGTGATACAATTTAGGAAACTGAAAAAGCTGAAAGAGACAGTTGTGGGGGTCCAAATGGGATAGGTGGGTGGCCACCAACATCCACCTGGATCATTCCTCCCCCATTAGGAAGCAATGGTCCCCATTGCATTGAGTTCCTCCCTAAGATGAGGAAGCTTCTGCTGAGCTGGGTCTCCGGTGAGTTGTTCTGCAATCTCTGATGTGTCCAGAAATGGTGGAAAGCATGGTCGACGATGGTCCACATTGAACACTCGGTGCAAGCGAAGGAATGGAGGAATGTTGTGCTTCAAAGCATTGTTGCCCGTAGCCTTGGTACTGGTGTAAGGACCATGTCGGAGTGGTCTGAGTTTCTGATGGGTTCTGGTAAGGCATTCTCTCTGTCGATGCAACCAGACTTTGTCGCCCACCTGAAACTTGTGTGGTACCCCTGTGGGTGAGGAGAAGTTGTTCCTGTGTCTTGTCATGACCGTATCCCTTTGCTGCTGCTGCTGCATGGAGGAATCCTTCGCGGGGGCCATGGATGTAGCAACGATCTTCCCCATACAGATGAATTTCCTGGTCTGGGAGATGAGCTTGCTGCCTTTCTTAGTGGTGATCAAAGATGTGGCAGTAGGTGGGGCTACCTCCGGTATCCTGTATAATGAATTATTCAAAGAAATAATGACAGCACGAGGCCTTGACTCATACATAGCATGTCGCCTCCACAAGTATGGCTTGCCTAATAGTACATCACAAACATCCAGAGGTGTAACATCACACAATACCTCGTCTGTGAAGGGTTTGATGCTGTAGGGAAGGCGGCACTGCTGGCGAACTTTCAGATCTCGTCCTTCGTGAAGCCACCCGATACTGTACGGCTGCGGGTGCGGGTGCAGTGTAGTCGGTAGGCCCAACCGCTTCACGACCTCTACTGAAATGAGGTTCTTTTGGCTCCCACTGTCAAGAATGAATTGCAGCGACGAACCCTTCACCCACATCTGTGAGTGGAAAAGACGCTCCCCTTCCTCTGGATTTTCCGGCTCATTTTTCTAGATCTTGGCGGTGGCAACAGTGGTGCTGGGATCCGCATCAATGATTTTCTTCCCCTTTCCATTCCCCTTGTTGGGTTCTGGCTCAGGGTCGGGACATGCATCTGATTCGAAAGCCTTCAACTCGGCCACCAGCGACTGCTTGGTCCGACACTCACTTGTGTTATGAGTGGGACTCTTGTGGAACTCACACCACTTTCCTGTGTCCTTCTTCGGCTTCGTGGTGTTGTTCTTTTCTTGCGGCTTCGACCGGTTGTCTTGGGTCACCCCACCTTGGCTTTGTCCTTTGGGCTTCAGATTTGCAGATCCAAAGTCTCGCTTCTTCTGTTTGAACTTTTGCTAGATTTTGACAGCGTATCGGTATGCTGTGCCGAGTGAGGAGATGTTCAAGAACCCCATCTCTTCCTGGATGTATTTGTGTAGGCAGCCGCGGTATTTGAGTACCAGATGCCGCTCAGTATCTTTGATACCCAACTGTGTGCGAAGGGTATGAAAAATGTTTGTGAACTCCGGCACATCTTGGTCTCATCCCTGCCGCAATGTGGTCCATTTGATGTATTTGTCCTCATAGCTTCCGACAGGGTAGTACTGCTCCTTGATGGCATCCCGGAAGTCATTCCAAGTGGGCGCGGCTGAAAATAGTGAGCCTGTACTTTCATCCTTCTGCTCGCAGTAGGTTTCCCACCAGTCCTTGACGTGGGGGGCTGCTTTAAGAAGAGCGAAAACAATCTTTTCCCGACTTGAAAATTCGTGAACAGAAAAATACCCATCTAGCAGATTTAACCATTTATCTATGGCATCTGCGTCTATTTTACCCTCGAAGATGGGGATTTCAAAATTAACTTGTACCTTGAAGGGTGTGGCATTTCCAAAGTCGCTGTTGGAAGCCGATGCGTCGCCTCTGGGTAGCCGTTGAAAGATCTGCGCAAAGTTATCCATCATCGTGTTCCTTTGCTGCTCGAGCACTTCTTCGAGCAAGATTTTGATAGGATCTCCTGCCCCCTCGTCTTTCTTCTCATCCGCCATGGGAGGCCATCGGGATTTGCAAGGCTGGCCTTGCAAAGGTTCGACCAGTTCAAGCCCTAACTCCTTATATCCCGACCTCGTTGGGGACATGCAAAGAAAAACAGAGAAAAATCAGACCGCTCTGATACCACTGATCTGGATTTAAACAAGAATGCAACAAATTACAGAGATAACCATATACACAAAGATGCAGCGGAAATAATACTTCATTTCATTAATGGAAAATACTGAAATATGCTTACAACCAGAAATTGAAATAAACCAGCTAGGGCGATGGTAGCTTATCTCTGAGAAGAGATGTGGTGGCTACATGCCTCTGAGCTGTTCTAAACCGTGTTACAATGAGGTTTGAAGGCCTATTTATTGTTGAGAAACAATGGAAAACCCTTCACATCCCAAAACCTAACCCTAGAAGATGAAACGCCAAATTGTGGGCCCCGTTTGGGTAAATTGGTACATCAATTTCCCGGGGTCGTAACTTTGGCATACGATCTCCGTTTGACGCGTACGATAGCTTGTTAGAAAGATCTATCCGAGCACTACAACTTTGGGAGGCAACATGGGTTCCCAGATTCCCAAAAAAACATCATTTAGGGCCTCAAAACGGCTCCGGAAGTTCAGGACCCAAAAAACTGCTAAAAATAGTAAACTGTGATACAATTTAGGAAACTGAAAAAGGTAAAAGAGATAGTTGTGGGGGTCCAAATGGGATAGGTGGGTGGCCACCAACATCCACCTGGATCAACTTGCCATGAAAAAAATAGCATGAACCAGATGATAGTAGTTTCGGAAAGCATAGATACAAATAGGTTCATATTCCAATTGAAATCCAAAAGTATGGAAAAATAGATAGCAAGGTAGAATGGAGAAGACTTAGAAAGAGGCACAAGAGTGCAAGAGAGGATACAACTAACGTGGATACTTCAATAGATACCCCTGAGGGTTGAATTGATGGTTTTGATAAATTGTTTAGCACAACAACCAAATGAGGGCCAGATAAGAAATAGAAGGAGGTTGGGAGGAGGTTATTACCTTAATAATTTAAGAAGGAAACACTTCCTACCTATGATGAGAAAGTTAGAAAGAGTGAAGAGGTTGAAGCATGGCTTTTGGAACTAAAGAAATATTTAAGAGTGCATAATTACTCTGAAAACTTGAAGGTAAGAGTAGCCATATTTAGTTTGAGAAGCAAGGTTGGCATATGGTGGGCAGATCTCAAGAAGATAACCTAGAATAATTTTTAGAGGAAATTATATATATGAAAGGTATTATGATGGAAAAATTAAGGAATTCCATGAGCACAAGATGAGACAACTCATTATGGAAGCATATGCCAATAGGTTCAAAATGTATTGAGATATATATGTACCCTATATCGATGATGAGAAGATAAAAATTCAACATTTCCTCAGAGGAATACCACACTCCTATCAATACTAAATAGAGTTTTATGAACCTAATATGTTGGAGGACACCATATGGAAATCTAAAAATTCTTATGATGAGTCTAAGCATGAGAATGAACTGTAAATGGAATGGAAAAAGAAGGAAAAGTTCAAGTTTAGGAAGTGAGAACTGAGACCATCATGTTATAGGCAGGTTGAGAAAAGTGTTAAGTTTAGCATGCCAACTAAGAGGGAATTCTAACAAAATTTTCCTTCTCTAAGTGGGAATAAACCAAATCCACTAGTAAAGGAAGATGTCAAAGAATCAAGGAAAAAAACTTTTAAGTGCTAGGGTTGTGGGAAAGGGAACATGTTAAGAGACTATCCACAATGAAAAAAAGATAGAAAAAGGGTGTACAATGTCTAGGAGGCTACTACTATCAGTGATGTGGCTAGGAGTGTACTAGAAATTTATGTAGCTATGGAAAATAGGAAAGTGGACCACCATGCCCCAATGGTGGATATGTAAGTTATACGTTTCAACCATACTAATTCAATTTTAACTGAAGCTTGATATAACCTCAATCATGTAACTCCAAAAGTTTTCAAAGCATTGTTTTTACAATGAAAATGTTAGGTATGTGTTATATTATTTACATGACTTATATGCACCACAAATAAAGACGGGTCCTAGAGGGGTTTTTCTTCCCCCCTTGGTTGGGGAGTATGTATAGGGGTAGGAGCCCCCCTATAGAAGGTTCAATTCAAAACCCTATTTTTTTTGGTTATTTTTTGCATTCGTTTATGGTAGTTTTTGGTCCACAGTTTTTCTAAAAGTAGTTTTATGGTGCATGGTGTTTTTTCCCATCATTTTCTGGTTTCGGTTTGTTGGGATGGGATCCCCTCGGTTAGTTTTGGGGTTAAAATAACCCATGTTTTGATGTATATTTTGTAACTAATGTAAAGTATTCATGATTTGTGGATGCAAAGCGTCTAGATGGTTAGGAGTCAAAGGGGTTTTAGTTCCTTGTTTATGTAAAGTTTGAGCTGGCTTTGAGACCCACCCATGGTCCATAGACCATGGTATGGACCATGGGACTGTATGGAAAAGGCTATAAATAGGTGTGTCATAGAGAGTCTAAGGCATGTTTATGTTAAAGACGAATGACGTCTTAGAAGGGAGAGTGCAAAGAAGTGGGTCAGATAGGGGAGAAAGGCTCTGCAACTGAGTGCGCAGAGGCCTAGGTAGAGTCCGCGACTGAGTGTGTGGACCCTGACAGCTAAGTGAGTAGGGTAGTTTTGAGTCTGTAAACAGGAACAGAAGATCAATAAAGAAGATTATTGAAGAATTCCTATGTATATCTGTTTATTTTTGTTTACTTATGTTTACAATATATGTTGTGGATGAATAATGTGTTTATGAAATATTGATATAATGATGCGCGATTCACTTGAATAAATATTAATAGATGTGCGCAATGCATGTTAAGTACTTTCACAAATATTGTAATGAATTATGTTATGTTTAATAAATAACTTAAGTAGATATGTGCGAACACTAATTTAGGATTGTTTTTCGAAGCACATGAGTGGATAAATCAACTACTAACGGTCCACAAAGGCTAATCGTAGACCTTCGCGAAGGTCTAAAGGATGTTTTAGTAGAGTTGCAGTACCAATCCCTAAGGGCTTATCGATCTACATGAAGGCAAATCTAAGGCGCTAAAAGACATCACACTCATCTCTGGATGCAGAAACTTGGTTCTTGCATCCCCCCATACTGCTTCGAGTGAGACAGTAGCTTGTGCTATGCAGGTTGTCTTCGAAAGGGCTGGTAGTGTAGGGATTTGTTGGTTAGCGCAAGTAGCTCTGAACCTGGCTCAGGACCCCTAAGCCAACAAATGGTTTCGTTGTCGGGGCCAGGATCTACGTGAAGGAGATGTGTGATGCTGCATCATTGGAACCCGATGAAGAAATAAATTGAAAGTGGCTGGATAGAAAAATTCACGAATTTGCAGTGCAGGAAAACAATAATCCGCACCTGTCAAAGGAGTAGTGGTTGGATAGGTATTTGTATATGAAGATGTACAAAATTTTCTTCTACACATTCCTGATCGAATTATATAAGTGGTTAGCTAAGTTTGAAGACAGTCAAGGGAGGTGGAAGCTTGATGCTCCAATAGCATGGACTCCAGATATGGTATGACGATTAGAAGCATTTGAAGACAAGATCACGTGGGCCGTTGATCATTGACTCAATCGAATTATAGGAGGATTTTTTACTAAATTCGCAGTTGATACCTCAGTTAGCTACAACAAAGCGGAGCAGAGATTTTTCAAAGGAATGCGAGGTAAGTATTTAATATCTTTGCATACCTGGATTAAAATGTTGTTATGTGAATAATGTGTTATGACATTGCCTTGATGTTCAGAGCTACACGAAGTGGAAAATTATTCAGAAATCGAGAAGGATGAGGACCGAAGTATAGTCCCTTGATTAGACCTTCTGTGACGACGAAGGGGCAGAAAGGACTCTGCTGAGAAGCATTGTTCAGTTGATAACATAGGGTTTTCCATGGACACATCATCCATCCACTCAACCTCCATCTCCACCTCAACCACATACACCTTTGCCCACACTTCAACCACCACCACCACCATTCAACATGTCGAACACAATGAAACTACCAATTTTCAAGGGCATAGAGATGAAGATACAAAGAAGTTCTGGTTTGTTGCAAATGTTGTGTGGATAGTGCAAGAGATTACTGATAACAATATAAAGAAGGCACAGTTGGTAACCACTTTGCAGGATCACGCGTTGACTTGGTATATTAAGTATTGTTCTAATAATCCTCTAGCAATGCTAGCAGAAACTAAGGCTACTTTAAACAAAGTGTTTAGTAAGCCTAAGTCTGACTCACAGTCAACAGTCAAATTTAAGGAAACCATGATGAGGGTTGATGAGACACTATGGGAATTATATCAAAGGTTGAAATTAGTAATTTGAGAAGCTAACATGCATCTCACTGATGGTCAACACCACGAATGGTTTATAGCTTCGCTTCTGCCCCACCTGAGGATTTCTCTATCATAACAGAAGATAGGAACTCAGGCAGAAGCGCTAGAAATCATGATGAGGTTGCATCCAATGCCCATTTAGGATGCAACCTTGAGGATTCAGTAGATTCACTCGTAGTTATAGAGCCTCTGCTTGGAACTGAAGAGCTTGAAGAAAGACAAGGAAACTAAACCAGAGGTGTGCACAGAAGTCTGGTGTTTGAAGTATAAGGGCTAGGGGCACGATAAAGACCATTGTTCTATATTTGCATACTATATCATAGGAGGAGGACCAATTCCCCTGAGGCCAGAAGCTCCAATAGGATCAAGAATGGTGGTTGCGCTATGGTGCACTATTTGTCAGGATGCTGGACAACATGCGACAGATAACTGTCATTTGCTTCAAAAAAAATTTTAGACACCTCAACATTTGTTCTGTAACTTCTGCAAATCAATGGACCATGATGAGTGCCAATGTCGTAGCTATGAGTTGATGATGGAAAAAAACCTACATATCATATGCAAGTAGAAACTCAGCCTCTAGAACAGGGTGCCGAAGGAGCGCATGGGGAAAATCAAGGACGGGGATGAGGATGAGGAGGAGGAGGGCTTGGTAGAGGCCAGGGACAAGTTATCTGTTACAACTGTGGAACACTAGGGCACTACGCGCAGGAGTTTTAGAATCAGACACACCCATCATGTTAGTATTATAGCCAATTTGACCACATTATAGAAGAATGCCTAGTGTTGATAGCTAAGTTGCAGGAGAAGAAGGCGCAGCCTGAATAACTTATGCATAACTTACAGATGATGAGAGTTGAACCTCATGAGGAAGATCAAAGCATGAACATAGTGCTAAGAAGTGGAATAATGACCGATGATGATAAGGGTAAACAACCTGAAGAGGACGAATGGGTTTGCAAGACCCTGGAAAAGGAAGTCAGTTTTTATCTTAAGCATGCTAAGGAAACTTTTATGGAAGCCAAGAAGAGCTTCACTATGGCCTCCACCTCCAGAAGCCGGAACAAAGTGCAAGAAATCAGCGCACCTAGAGAGGTTGATCCCTCTATCCTTACCATGTTCTTGGAGACATGCATGAAACTGTTGCGTGATAACAAAGCTGTCAAGGGCCTGCAGGATTTAATAAACAAATGCACCATCAAGGAGAACATCGTTGAGGGACACCACGTAGTTAGAAAAATTGGCAAACATAAGGCGAGAACGGGGCATGAAATGAGGCTCACCTCGCAAATAGGAGATTATGAGATGGGTGAGGTCCTCTTGGATTTGGGGTCCGATGCGAATGTTTTGCCAAAATAAAAATGGAAAAGAAAGGGGAGACATACGTTGTTGTGGTATTCAATTCAATTCAGAATGGTGAACCAATAGAAGATCATCCCTATAGGATGATTATATGGAGTAAGAGTTGATATAGAAGGTGCGAGTGCAATGGCTTACTTTCAAGTTATATAGATCATTGATGACAGTAATCCATACCCTGTGCTCTTGGGAATTGACTGGGCCATTCACATGAATGCGGTCATGAGCTAGAAGAAGAGGACAATGTTGTTTGAAAGGAAATCACTTAGGGTTGTAGTGTTGTTGGGTTTTGCAGAAGGGGTGCATTACACTGAACCAATCCTTGACTATGAAAAAAGTCAAGATGTATAGGATTAGATCTAAAAAATAATAGTGCATGACCAGGACTGGATCATCCCAATGGAAAATGGACAGATTGCATGGGACTAGGAGAGTTCCTGCACCCCTGATTCAGATGAAGAAATGGAGCATTGACATAATCGGCTGCAAGAAGTATCTACACTATGTTGCAACATGATGACTAAATCACTGCGGTGTGTTTCTTCTGAGGTAAGGAACTTACCTTATTATGATGGTTTAACTGACGTGGATAAGCTTTTGGATGCATTTGAGCGTGAAGTCCCTGAGCATCACCGCTTCCAAGAATTAGATTTTGCACTGCGTACTATGCCCACACGATGGCGAGGTACATACAAGGATAGATTTGATGGATGACGGGATTACAGAAGAATGCTGAGGTTAAGGTTTGGGCACCCTAACACTAGATTGATTGATAAATATAGTAGGAAGAATGATCTGTGCAATCACCTAGCGAAATGGGCTAAATTTTATGGAACGGAGCCATAGTCGGAGTGGATAGAATTATTTTGCCATACTTTGGACACAATCCCCATGAACTAGTATTTGGAAACAGAGCTCCGCCATGGCACCACAAAGTGGGATATATTGAGAGAAGGATTCTTATTAACATTCAGTTTTGAAGACAAGTTTGTGAGCATTGATGAAGCCCTACAGGAGATTAAGGAAGTTATCTTGAGAACGCCATAAGAACCTCTGGAATGGGTCCAACCAGATTGGAGCACCCAGATGCACCATGCGCTAGAATGTTATCACGTGAATGTTGAAGAGGAGGATGAAGATCTAATAAATATTAATATTCCAGAGGCAAAAGGGCATCACGAAGTCAAGGACCCACAAATTGATAACCCAGAAATCACCGCACCATTGAAAATAAGGCAAGTAAACATTGGAATTGAAGCAGAACCAAATTTTGCAAAGATTGGAGATTACTAGGACGACACCACTGTGGATAAAGTTGTTGATTTACTCTGCAAATATCAGGATCTTTTCCCTACCAAGTTTTTGGATTTGAAGGGCATAGTTGGTGATTTTGGCATTATGAAAATCACTCTAAACACAGACACAAAGCCTATTAAACAGAGGCCATATTGCCTTAATCCTAAATACAAGGAAAATGTTTGCTTAGAGTTGGATAAGATGCTGGAAGAAGGCATCATAGAACCTAATGAGGAATCTGATTGGGTGAGCCCGATGGTGGTTCAGGAAAAGAAGCAGAAGGGCGAGATAAGGATTTTCGTACATCTAAGGAAGCTTAACGATGTGTGTGTCCATGATCCCTTCCCAATGCCATTTACTGATGCAGTATTAGAAAATGTTGGAGGGCAGGAGGCCTAATCATTCATGGATGGGTTGTTTGGATATCATCATATTAAGATTGTGCCTAAAGATATGAGCAAAACAACCTTTGTGACAGAATGGAGTTGCTTTCAATATACTGTGATGCCATTTGGAATCAAGAATGCACTTGCGATCTTCTCTCGCGTATTCATCGCAACATTTATAGAGTTCATTCATAAGTTCTTGGAAGTATACTTTGTTGACTGGACCGTGTTCGGATTATTAAAACGCCACGTAGCAAGTCTACGCTTGATGTTGGATACGTGTCGTAGGTATCAGATCACGTTGAATCTAAGGAAATGCATATTTTGTGTTCCCTTTGGAATCTTTCTGGGTCATGTGGTGTGCAAGGAAGGGCTCATGGTGGACCCTCCAAAGATCGTGGTGATAGTGAATCTGGAGACCTCGAGGAATGTAAATCAACTGCATGCAATGTTGGGACATATAGGTTGTTATAGAAAATATATCAAAGAATATGCTCAAATTATTGTGACTATGGAGAAACAACTAAAGAAGGATGCAACATTCTATTTGGACGAAGAATGCCAGCGCAACTTAGATGTCTTGAAAGAAAAGATGGTCACCATGCTAGTCTTGGTATTCCTAGATTGGAAGAAGGAATTTCACATCCATGTGGATGCCTCTTGTGTTGCGTTGGGTGCAGTTCTAATGCAAGTCAATGAAGGAGAAATGGACCACCCTATAGCCTTCGCGAGTAGGAAGTTATCAAAGGCCAAGAAGAATTACTCAACAATTGAGCGCTAAGGATTGGCCATGGTGTACGCGCTATAGAATTTCAGGCACTATCTATTAGGAGGGCATTTCAAGATGTACATAGATCATTCTACTTTGAAATACCTGGTCAATAAGCCTGTGTTGGGGGGGAAGATCTGCCGATGGTTGTTGCTATTCCAGGAGTATGACTTTGACGTAATTGTGAAGCTAGGGAGATTAAATGTAAGCCCTGGCCATCTGTCATGGATTGAAACAAGAGAGGAGCCTAATAATTTGGAGGAAGGTTTCCAGATGTGCAGCTCTTCGTGATGGACATAGTGAATAATAATTTTGCAGATATTATTCACTTTTTTACTACGGGGATGGCACCGGAAGGGTATACAAGTCAACAAAAGAAGGAGCTAGTAGTGTGCATGACATATTTTTCAGTGATTGCAGGACATCTCTATAAGATGGGTGCTAATGAAATACTACGAAGATATGTGCCAGATTTTGAGAGAAATAACATTCTCAATGAAGCCCATGGAGGGGTTGTGGGAGGACATTATCCAGGAAAATCGACTACGCAAAAGATTTTGTGCGTAGATCTATGGTGGTCAACACTACACAAGGATTCCAAAGCGTATTGTAAGGCATGTGATGTATTTCAGAGAACTGGAAGACCATCACGAAGGGATGAATTACCATTACAACCTCAAGTATCTTTGTAGCCACTGAAAAATGGGTGATTTATTTTATTAGGGTAGTTCAGCCCCCAGGGAAGAAAACTGGTGCACATTATATCATCACCACGACGAAAAATCTAACCAGATGTGTAGAGGCATAACCGGTTAAGGATTGTATAAGAGCTACAACAAAAAAGTATTTTTTTGAGTATGTGTTAATTAGATTTGGTTGCTTGAAAGTGTTGATGAGCGACTGAGGTAGGCACTTTTTGAATGAAACAATCAGCACATTAATAGAGGAATTCTAGGTCTACCATCAGAATAGTACATCATATCACCCATAGGTCAATGGAACGATTGAGGCCTTCAACAAGCTTTTGGAGAATGTAATAACGAATATCTACAATGTGCAGTGGAATTATTGGGATGTGCGTGTACCTGGAGTCCTATGGGAATATATTAGGTTGGTCAATGGGGTAGAAGATGTAATGGAAATGGTGTATATTGTGCCTAGTCTGCATATATCGTCTCTCATAGGTATGGCAGATTGTGAAGCCTTAGAGGAATGGGTCATGTAGCTGATAGAGCTTGAAGAGGACCAGTTCTTGGCTCGATTGCATCAACAAGTACAAAAGGAACATGAAAAATCATGGCACAATCGCCACATCAAGATTCTCACATTTAAGGTAAATGATCTTGTCTTGCTATATGATAGTAAATTCACTAAGTTTCTAGTGAAATTTTAGATGCATTGGCTAGGGCCATATATTATCAAAGAAATTACAGATGGAGGCGCAGTTTAGCTTGCGATGCTGAATGGAGAACCTTTTCTGGGATGAGTGAATGGGAGCTAATTGAAGCTGTATAGAGGGGATCCTGCGCAATGACAATATGGAAAAAGGATAGTCTTAGTGCTCTAGGTAGTTGCAAGGGAGCACGAGACTATAATTTACACTTCCAGGGTTGTAGGACTATGTAGCAGGCAAGCTGCATGGAAGATGATGAAGATGCAACCTATGAATCTATGCGCAGGAAGCTACTCTATGGAGGGAAGTGCCATACAGCATAACAGAAAAGTGAGCATTGGAGTCACTATTCATGACTTGATAGCCAAAAGATGGTTAAGAGGAGCAGGCTAGTGGAATTTAAGGAAAAAACCTTTGAAGATCTACTGCCAAAACAACATTAATTGTCATAATTTAGGGGGAACGATTGGATTCAAATTCAAAACCCCCTATAAATTACGCATGCCAGTCCAACAGAGAACACTTTGCACCCTTGGAGATTTTTTTGAGCTTTTCTCTCTGTCACCTATGAATCGATCGCATTGGGAGGATTTAGTTGCGATCCCTGCATTTGCTAAGTTGTCTAAGTTGAATCAAAATTTCATCCTTGAAAAGTTGATTGGACCAAGCCCTACAGAAACCATGAGTACTGGTGGCGATGTTGCCTCTGAGGGAGCCACCTTTGAAGTGGTGAGTATGGAAGCTCTGGCTCCTGTGCCTACGGTGCCAAGGTCACCTAGGTCGAAGCCTACTCCTGCAAGAGAAACCCAAACCATTAAGCCAAAGAATGATAAGTAGAAAAAGCTATTACGAGTGCATGAATCCCCTAGGAAGCATTTTGCGATGCAGAAACAAAAGAAGAACAAGCAACATGAGAATGTAGTTGACCTAGAGGCAGAAGAAGTAGAAGACATAGATCCTAAGGGAGTGGATTCTATTACGAAGCTACCTAACTATATCCCTCCACGCAAGGGGAAGGTGAAGGTCCAAAAGGACCTAGATTTAGAGAAGTTTTCCATTTCTATGCCCCTACTACCTGAGCAGGTTCCCTTTGAAGGTTCAAAGCTTGCGGGGATCCCACTACTAAATATGGAGGATTGGGACCTTAGAGATCATGCTAGGTTTCCAGAGTTAGCCATAGATAAGTACATGAAGCGTGTTTACTACTCGGATTTAGGTGTCACTGCCTTAAAAATGGTGGAATGGATCTGTGGTGTTGAGAATTCGGGATTACTGAATCTATTGTGGGTGCCCCATTATCACCGCACCCCTATCAACACAATTTGTGTGCATCAACTACTCACTCTGGTACATGGTGGGTTTTTATGGCTAGGAGGGCCTATCCCCATCACTGACATGCTCATTCATAGGATTACACATCTAGCATATGAAGATATGAATCCAGCCAAGGAGTTTGGCGGAAAGATGAGAGACGAGGACTTGGTAGAAAGAAGGAAGAAAGAATTTGACCTCATGAAGAAGGCACGAGGATATTCCGTCACCTCAATAACAAACCGAGTAGTGAAAATTGCCATGTAAATCTTGGTAGGAAAGGTGACGAGGAAGTGTCGCGTGGATGAAGTTTAGGTGCCTGTAGTGTCCTTGATTGCACAGTGCGTGAAGGGCGTGTAGTTCAACTATTCCAGGTAACCGTTCCAAGAATTCCTTGTGAATTACTGCGAGGACCAGGATCAAACCAAGCCATTTCATTATGCTTGGTTTTTGTTGTCTATTGTGTTGGTTGTGTTGGAATCGTTGGAGGATAGCCGATTTCCTCCACATGAACATGAATTACCAGATTCAACATAGTTTGTATCTCTATGGGCTACAAAGGACCCCGAGTGGTTCACAAAAGCAAAGATATTTTGGGTCTTGATGGAATCAAGTCTCTGCATGGATATTAACCAGCGCCCAAGGTTGTCCCCGACCTTGTACACGTAGCTGTGAGCCTATGCTGCATTCATGGATGACTTCCATAGAGTTTAAATTCAAGCACAGAAGGATCCATAGTAGAAATGAAATGAATTTCCATATTTGGTGACAGAGACAGATGTGCAGGAGTTGAATGCATGATGGCCTGCAAAATGGTGCGCTCCCACAGTTCTAGATGCTAGTACAAGCAAGGGCGCAGCAAATTCTGTAGCGTAGAAGAGAAAGGAGGAAGATAAGCAAGCTACATGCACACTTGCAAAATAGAAAATGAAGGAAGCAATGGAGACTGTTCATGTGGAGAAAGAGCACATTTCCAAAGAGCAGGCAGAGTAGGAGCATCACGAGTCACAAAGAAGTGGAAATCCACCTTCACTAGAAACTGAGGAAGAAGAAATGTTAGAACAAGGTAGCTGAGGCGATGAGGGGTAGAGCACGCCATTTATTATGAAGAGATGTGCCAAGGGGAAGTAGGAAGGTCCAAGGAAGAAACAAAAATCAGACAAGTCGCAGGGTGATCCATGGTCTTAATAAAGGGTGATCTCGATGAGATCGGGGATAAAATAAGGGACACTATGATTGAAGTGTTGCAGGAGTTTGAGAAAAAATATATGCAGATGTTGGGAAGCGTCCAAAAGGATCTACGTGAGCTATAGATCCAAGAAAATAGGATACAAGTGGGTGCTGGTCAAGTGAGCACAGAACCAGTGAGCCTGGCACTAGGGACAAGTCAAGTAGCTGAGTTCATAAGGACCCTCAACCTTAGAACTATTGCATTACTAGAGGGGTCCCTTCGCATGGAGACAACTAATGTTTGCATCATCCTAAGCATAATGAGGAACATCGGGCTGAGCATAACAACACTCCCCAACAAGATCCTCAACGCAATGCATGCAGGAGTGACAAAGGAATTGAGAGCTCGGGAGCAGCGTGCTCTCAACCTCATCAGCGAATATAGAGTAAACAATGAGAAGATGTTCGTTGAGAAGACATAGGCCTTAAATGGAAAGGAGATGTTGTAGTCAAATAGTTCCCAACTGGAATCTACAGTTACAAAGGCATGTAGGATAGTTCCTAAGCTTCACATCCCTAAGGATGCACAACCATAAGCAAAGATTAGAAAATTAGCCACTAGTGTGCATGAAGCGAAGGCAGAGGTTGGCCGAATTCAATTTCAACTCAATATGAAGATCACATAGGTGTAGTTCAAGTTCTATCCCATGACTCCTCCTAAGGTTCAGGAGCAACACAGAGCCACCACTAAAGAAGTAATGACCACCTGGATGCCACAATCGCTGACTGTTCGACATTATTTGAGCAAGCCATGGAGTTGGTCACCAATCTGCAAGAATATCCAAACCTGCAGACACTGAATACAGAGATTAGGGAGCCACAATGACAGTATGATGAGGTTAGGGAAATGACGTGCTCCATTGCACCAACACAGTGCCTAACCAAACTATAGGAGGGGAAGTAGCTCCTCACACAGGTAGAGCTGACACAAAAGAAGGAGGCCTTGCTAAAGGGAAGGCTACAACCATGGTTGGAAGAAGCTTATCAAATCATGACAACCATCCAAGACAGGCTAAAGGGCTTGTCGTAGATGCAACAGACAATGAGGCTTGCCACAGAAGGCTGAACTACAGAGAAATTAGTCCAAGAAGTCAAGCAGGTAGCCACACAAAATGCTGCCAAGGTTGCAGTAGTTCAATTGGAGCTAGGGTATCTTTGCAGAAAGATCACAATGATAGCCGAGTGACTCGAGGGCGAGTCATGATCTTGGTTTTGAGGGCCTATTGGGATGGGGTCCCTTGGGTCAGTTTCTGGGTTAAAATAACCCAAGTTTTGATTATATTTTGTAACTAATGTAAAGTATCCATGATTTGTGGATGCTGAGCATGTAGATGTTTAGGAGTCAAAAGGGTGTTATCTCCTTGTTTATGTAAAGTTTGAGTCGGCTTTGAGACCCATCCATGGTTTGCGAACCATGGGATTGCATGTAAAAGGCTATAAATAGGTGTGTCTCAGAGAGTCTAAGGCATGTCTATGTGAATGACGAATGGAATCTTGGAAGGGAGAGCATAGAGAACTGGGTCACATAGGGGAGAAAGGCTCTGCAGCTAAGTGCACAGACGCCTAGGTAAAGTCTGCAGCTAAGTGCGTGGACCCTTGTAACTGAGTGTGCAGGGTATTTTTGAGTCTGTAAACCTGAACTGAAGATCAATAAAGAAGATTATTGAAGAATTCATGTGTATATCTATTTATAATATATGTTGTGGAAGAATAATGTGTTTATGAAATATCGATCTAATGATGTGTGATTCACTTGAATAAATCTAAAAAGGGTACGCAATTCATGTTAAGTACGTTCACAAAGCGTGTAATGATTTCTGTTATGTTTACTAAATAAATTAAGTAGATTTGTGCGAGCACTAATCTAGGATTGTTCTCCAAAGTGCGGAAGTGGATAAATCAGCTGCTAAGGGTCTGTAAAGGCTGAGCATAGAGCTTCGCAAAGGTCTGAAGGATGTTTTAGTAGAGTTACAGTACTGAGCCCTAAGGGCTTAACGATCTGTGCGAAGGCAGATCTGAGGTGCTAAAAGACATCAAACTTGTCTCTGGATGCAGAAACATGGTTCTTGCATCCCCCCATACTGCTTTAGGTGAGACTGCAGGCTACATTATGCGGGTTGTTGGCGAAAGGGCTAGTAGCATAGCAATTTTTTGGTTGGTGCAACTAACTTTGAACCTGTGTCAGGACCCCCTAAGACAACATGGTTAAAGAACTATTGTTGGATTGGAGGTTCATGAATGGGATGGGATAATTAGTTTGAATTCTAATACTATACAAATACTATAATAATAATAATAAAAATAATGATAATAATAACTTGCTAGTTTTCCTAGGTTTTAGTTTCTCGAATAAAATCTCTATGTAAATTTATGTTTTTTCCATTATATCTTTTTTGTTTTATTACAAATCTGTTTACAATGATTAATTGTATAGCATTAAAACCTAAATTTGTTATCATAACATTTTTGGATTTAAGGGGATTCCTTTATGGCTAAGGGGTTTGGCTCGGGTTTGTGGTAGAATCTGTTATAGTGGGAGATCCGCAAGAGTGATTCTTGTGTTGAAAAGAAATTTAAAGTAGTTAAAAATATAAAGATCAAGAAATTTAATGGAAAATATTTTGAGTTTAGAAGTTTAAAATAGAAGACCTATTGTTGGATAGAGATCAGTGGATTACTGTGGATCTAGGGACTACACCAACATGGATGTCAATAAAATATTGGATGAAGTTGGATTAAAAGTCAAAGAGAATAATATTATTTTATCTCTTAGATGCAATATCACTAAATGTGTCCGAGGAAGTGACAACAAAGGCTTTGTGGGACAAGTTAGGGGCTTTATATTAGTGTAAGTCCAAGGTGAACAAATTTTTCCTATGGGGAAATTTGTATAACACGAGGATGAAGGATGATGACTAGGTAACATTACATCTAAACACCTTCAATAGTATGGTGAGTCAATTTTTCTCCATTGATATTAATATTTCAAATGAGGATAAGTGCATTAGTTTGTTATGTTATCTACCAAACTTTTGGGATAGTCTGGTTATTTCCATAGGTAGTAATGCAACTACCTATTGGATAAAGGGGCTTGGACTTGGGTTCAAAGTGTACCACACAACCAACAAAACCCTCAACCACTAGCCCTTTTGGCAATGACCTGCAAGAATATCACAGTCTCACTCGAAGCGGTTATGGGAGGTTGCAGAACCAGGTTTTTGTAGCCAGAGTGATATGTGCACTGTGACACTTATGTGTTTAATTATGTTTTATACCTATCTACAACTTTGCATACATAAATAACTTCGGGAAAATTATTTACTTCACATATTTGTACTTATTGCATAAATATATGAGAAAACAATATCACATTTATTCTTTTGCATAATTTAGAAAAAAGCATGCATAACAGTATGTATAAACACAGATTAAGAGTATAGATACACAATATTTCACCAAAACTTCTTCTTATTTATTAAGATATATCTGGAATACATACAATTTCCTCGAACTGCGCACCCTACTGTAGGTGCTCTGCACACTCAGTTGTATACTCTTCCAGATGTTTACATAGTCAACTATAGAGCCTTTCCTTCAGGCCCAAAAATATAGACTAAAAGCAGGAGATATCAATGATTCATCTATGACTTCTCTTATCTACTACTTCTTTCGAAAAGGCACTATATGTCCTTATATGCATTTCATTACTACAAGACGATGGTCCACATACCATGGATCCGACAAAACAATGAACTAACACCCAATAACTGTTAAAAAATAAGGGGTTTTGACCCACCCCAAAGCCCTTAAACATCACATTGTAAATATAAATTTGTGGACTCCATGCAATCTACTCCTCAAAATGTGGACTCTTTGACCAAAATTGGAGCAAGTTGGGCTGCACCCAACAGGTCCCCAACACTCACATGTGACTTGTCCCGAGTCACTCAGCTGCGATGCCCTTGATCTTCATTACAATGCCATTTTAGAATGCATTTTACTGCTGGAGTGTTTCTACTACTTGTTTCTCCTCGTGATGCACGTCCTCAAGCAATGCCTTTGTATTTGGACCAACATCCTTCTGTAATACTTCTTTCTCCCTTTCCCTTAATTGGTTGAGCCTTTCATCCACTACCTGCAAAAGTTGGAGGGCCTCATCCTGCCATGGCTGAGTCTTCTCTTGTAAGATTTTCTCCTTCCTCCGAAGATCTTCTCTCTATTTCTGGAGGTTCTTTCCTTTAGTAATGTTGGCAAGCCTCTGCAAGACTGCTAGGGTCTTCACAAATTCTTGTATATCTTCCCACCGCTTCTTCTTCTGTTATAGCTCCTCCTCAATCTTCTGAATGTTTGGATCCTCCTGTAGTGAGGTCCAAATTTTCATAGTTTCATCTAGCAACTTTCCACATTCTACCAATGTTTCAGAGATGCCTTTCAAAGCTGATTTTAAGTCCTTCTCCCTTTTTTCACATCCAAAACTATGTTACAAGTTCTTGCAATGGATTTTTCTAATTGCTGTGTTTTTTCCATAACTCATCTCCTTGCTTAGCCAACTATTCCAACTCCTTTTTCAGCGAAGATTTCTCCTTTTCCATCGAATTGGTCAACAAAAAAGTTCGTTGTTCGCAGTCCTATAATTCAATCACTATATTCTGGTGGAATTCATGCAGTACTTGAATAGATAGTGTGACAATGTTCATGTTGATTCTGCTCCAGGATTTAGCGTGTTCCCTATCCTTCAGTGCATCAAAATGTAGTGCTCTAGATGTCAACCTAATGATGATTAACCATGCATAAGAAAATGTCTTTCGTTGTTCCTACACTACCCTGTTCTCTTTCAAAAATTCCTTAAGTAAATAGGTGGCATAGTTCAACTCGACCCTAATGTTGCACTATGCAACCAAAGAAACCATGGCTTGCAGGGACCTCATTTGATCTACACTTCCGCATGATCTCTCCTGCTAAGATGTGCATGGTGAAGCGCACCCCTTGATTACTGATAGAGCTAATATCATATCCACGTGACTTCTTGACAATTTGAAACTTATCCTTCATTCTCTGTGCCATCACCTTGTCTTGATTCTTGCCCACAAACTCCTTAGTGAGATCTTTTCCTTGGTGAGGAAGTCATGTAATCCTTCTGATCAACATTTCTTTGATTAGAATCCTCGTCCCCAGCCATAGGCATCCATCATGTACTAATGCGAGAAGTTGGAATATATAGGTTGTATTGGATGTGATTCTATCGAAATGTGACACAAGTATCATATTTAACAGGCCTACTCTCTATAATCCTGTAGCCCACCAGTGTGGCTCCAACCTTGTAACTCCACTTTTTGGGTAATATACCTATTGCAGGTATCTGCTCAACTCAAACTGTGGGTATTTTCTCCGATCATTGAAATCCCAGTCCTCCATCTTTAGCTGTGGGATCTTCCCCAACACTTCACCATCAAATGACACTTCCTCCGGTAGCAATGGAGTGAATGTGCCAAACTTTGCATCTTTTGGGTCCTTGACTGGCTTGGAACTCGATTTTCTCGGTGGCCAATAGGGTGGGAGAACATAGGGAATTTTTGCACCCTCTGTCTCCATTCGGTGCACCTCAGCCTCTTCCTCACTATCATGAATCTCTTGTGGTTCCTTCTACTGGATTGGTTTCTTCCCCTTCTATGTAGGTTTATTCCCCTTGTCTTCCTTTTTATTCATTCACACTTCTTTCTATGTCTTCTTCCTCAGGGATGTCATTAATTCTATGCCGAAGAGCTCACCTGGCCTCTTTTCCTATTTCTTCTATGGTTGAACTTCTGTGGGTACCTGCTTTTGCAGTGACCTTGCATGCATTGGGGACATGGGTACATTTGCTACTATGGTTTGACCAACCTGGGATTCCATGACTCCTGCTAACCCTTTCTCTATAAACACTCGAGAAAGTTCATCAAATATTCTCTTAGACATGCAATAGCTTACTTCTCTCACACTTAGTTGAAAGTTCTCAAACTAAATTCTCCAGACAACAAAGTGTAAAAGGTGGTGCGAGATATGGATTTTATAATGAATTTGAATTTCAGACTCCATGATTAGCTAAGATCTTTGTCATTTAATGTAGGTATGGTGGTAAATTCAATGATATGTGCTTGATAAATGCATTTCTCCCTCTCCCTTTAATGACAACTTCCTTCTAACGATAGATTTTTCCTTCTCACAGTCATATTTACAACCAAATTTGATGAACCTTCCCTTGTGGTGCAATCATCCTTTATTTGTTGTAGTTCCTTTGGAGTTCATCATATTCCTGAGTATTGCACAATAATCTTGCTTTAGCAAAGTCCCTTTTTGTAGAGTAGTTTATAGTCCTGTGCCCACCTTGAATTGCAGGTGGCACTAAGACTTTCTTCCCTTCATTTTTCAGTTCAAAGTTCGAGGGACATAGATGTCCCTGTATACTTTCAACATGCTACCATTCACTTGTCCTGGAATCATCTGACCATTTAACTTCACGAGATTCACTACACCACCATCAAATATGTCCTTGATGATATATGGCCCTAGCCAATGTGTTTTAAATTTTATTGGGAACTTCACAAATTTTTTATCATATAATAGTACCAGATCTCCTTCCTTGAATGTCTTCTTCTTGATGTTCCTGTCATGCTAGGCCTTCTCCCTTTCTTTCTGCACCTACTAATGGAGCCCTGCTATGAACCTGTCTTCTTCTAGAGCTAGTATCGATGACATCCTTTCCTTCATAATGTTAGGGTCTACCATATCTATGAACGTTGCAATCCTCAGAATTGAAACAATGTACTCCATAGGCATAATTTCCTCTTGTCCATATACCAACCTAAAAGGTGTTTTCCTTGTAAATTTCTTGCATGTTGTCCTATATGCCCACAACACCACTGTAATCCTTATGTCCCAGTCATCTCTATTCAAATTTCATACCTTGTTCAATGCATTCTCCAAAATCTTATTGAAAGCTTCCATTGTTCCATTTGCCTAAGGATAATAAGGATTTCTCTTCTAGTTCTCTTCTAGTGGTAAACCTGAAATTCCTCAGTTCATGATTCAATGGTCTTATTCAAGAAGTGTGTCCCTTTGTCACTCATCAAAATCCTTGTGCAACCAAATCTGGACCGTATATATTCAAAGATGAACTTCACAATAGTTTCTACACTGCAATCCTTCACTAGTTGTTCTTCAACCCATCTTGTCAAATAATTAGCTGCAGTGATTATATACCTTGCACCAATCCTTTTCCCTAGTGGACTGATAGGTCCAACAAAGTCAATAGCCCATTTTTCAAAAGCATACAATGTTATGTGTGGTACTAGTGTCATCTCATCCCTCCTATATGGATTCTGTAATCTTTGACATACATCACATGTTTGGCATAATTCTTTTGCATCCTTATGTACTGTGGGCCACCATAACCCAACTCTAAATATTTTCTACATAGTGGACTTTCCTGCATAATGTCCACCTACGGCTCCTCCATGAGCTTCTATTAGAATACTCTGTCTTTCCTGTTCAGGGATGTATATGTTCAGTATTTCATCAAAACCCATTTTGTACAAGTGTCCAGCAATCAACGAGAAATCATCTACTCGGACAACCAACTCCTTTGTTTTCTTCATAGTGTATTTTGTAGGTGCCACTCCTGTAGCTAGAAACTGAATAATATCCACGAAGTGATCATCTGCGACTCTGATTGTGAATAACTATGCATTAAGTAGGTTATCTTCAATACTTGTGGGTTCTTCTCTTGTCTCTATCCTTGATATATGATCATGCCTGACATTCAATCTTCCTGGCTTCACTACAACCTCGAAGTCATACTCATAGAACAATAACAACCATTGACAAATTTTTCCTCCTAAAACATGCTTATTCACCAAATATTTCAGTATAGAGTGATCGGTGAACATATTGAAATGTGATCCCAATAAATAGTTCCTAAACTTCTGTAATGCATATATCATATCTAACCCCTCTCTTTCTCTCGTGCTATAGTTCTTCTCTACCTTGGACATTTTTCTGCATGCAAATGCTATGGGGTGATCAATTTCTCCGGCTCTTGGCTGTGCTAGTACAATACCCAACATTATGCAAGATGCATCAACATGTACATGAAACTCCTTATTCTAGTATGAGCAAAAAAAAAAAGGCGTAGTCACGATCTTCTCTTTCAGTACATGTAAAATTTTCTGGCAATCTTCACTCCACTGAAAAGTCACATCTTTCTTCAACAATTTCTCCATCGGTGTAGTTATCTATGCATACCCCTTTATAAACTTTATGTAATAGCCAGTGTGTACCAGTGTCATGCGTAGTTGTCTCATTTTTTTCGGTGCTGGCAAGTTCACAATAGCTGCAATCTTCACGGGATCCACCTGTTATCCATGATAACCCCTGGAGTTAGTTTTTGAGTCAATTGGTTAGGTTAGTTAGGGTTTTAATTTTTCTTAAAATAAAATTCATGTACAAAAAGTCTTTTTGGTCATATACACAATTTGTAGGCTCATTTTGAGTTTAAGTGGGAAGTCATCATAAAGGTTAAAATCCACTTACATATGGCTCAGGCTTATCTCTTCATCATTAGTGTTTTGAGAGTTTAACATATTTTCATAGCAAATCTAGCTATGGAAACCGAGGGTTTTCTATGGAAGTTTTTGACACTTCCACAACTGATCCATCTCTTCAAACACTTGTCTTGCTATGAAAGTCTATTGTTGTGGTAACAATATAGTATCGATATAATTTTTCAAAAGGATTATGGTCAAAGTCACAATGGGTTATGATTACACGCTATTTTTCTTTATCCATCATTCCAAAAACACGTACACCATATAACTTCATTCCTATATCATTTTCTTTCCACTTTAAATTGCTCTTGCTATGATAAAATTAGTCTTATTTCCCTTCGAACCAATTTTACTATTAAAAGCTCAGTTTTACTTTCATGCGAGTTGGTCTTGCTATCCTTAGGATAGGTCTATTGGTGTCAATAGTTGGCCTAGATGTCTTCAGGGTAATTTTTCAGGTGAGAAGCATCTCTCAACGTGTTGAAGCTATGGTAGCACATAATTTTCTTTTTAAGGAGGCTCAGTTGTGAGATATGAACCAATGGATATGAAACTACTAGAGGAGGACCCTGAGTTCACTCAAGCAATTTTTCCAACATGGGTTGCCTTCATTTCTATCATAAGCTACAAGGTTACCAGGGTAAAATTTCCAGATACTTTGCTATCAATTTCTTAGGGACAGAATCAAAGGTGGGCATGTTGGGCTTTACAATGCCCCCTAACACCATTTCTCATCCTAGAAAATTCCCTAGGTCTAAAAAATGTGGTTTAAGCTGTAGAAGCTTCAACTGCTGAATTGAGATGAGTTTCTTAAGGAAGAGCTCAAAAGGATTGATATTATTGCAACCATCTCTAGAACTAGCCTCGAAGAACATTATTCTAAACTCCTGTTGGTCGTTCAGAAGTACTTCACATGTTACGACAGGTTCAACATGGTCTACCAATACCATTTCAAATTGATACTGCACTTCACAGTTAAACAACCCTTAGGTATTCCTTTTTATCTATATAGAAGTTTGGGAAAAATGGCTGACAAGGTGCAAGCCAAGCCTAATGCCAGTAATACCTTTGCTTTCCATCTTGCTCTTATTAAAATTCAGTTGTAGAAGAGTTAAACATGTTGAAAAAATATTGGCTGACCTTTCTATTTTTAAGTGGCTATGAGTTAGATACTGCCACCCTAAGGAAAATTCCCAAGTCCCAATCCATAACCCCTAGGGAGGAGAAGCAGCCTGAGGCAGAGCCTGAAACAGAACCTGTGGCAATAGTAAAAGCTTCTTCATGCACTGGCAAAAGGCTAACCAGAAAACAGAGTAAAGGGAAGGGTAAGTTAGATGATATTCTAGAAGCCATTGAAATTGAAGAAGGTCCAGGTTTGCAACCTTTGCAAGTAACATAAACAAAACTCAGAAAAAGAGCAAGAGGGACAAGGAACTTGATTTTATGCAAGAGGAGAAAGGTTTTATCCTTAGACCAAGAAATCCTGTATCAAGATGAACACAACAAACATAAAAGATGCCAGAAGAACCCTTTGGAAAAGTGGAACCGACAAAGAGAAGGAAAAGGAAAGAGCCTGTGCACGAAGAAAGACAGATAGAAGTTCTATAGAAACAATTGAGAGAGGCTAGACAAGAAGTGATAAATTATAAATTTGATTTTGAGAATTTGCAAAGGGAGATTGATGGGACAGGGTCCCCTATGGTCAATTTTGGGGCAAAAGCCCAAGTTTTGGGGTAGAAAGACCAAGCTTTTGCGATGTAAAGTGTAAAGTCTCTACAAGTTATGGTCACAGAGTGCATAGATGTAAAGTGTCATTAAGGGTTTTAACCCTTCATTTATGTAAATTGTGTCATCTTTAGTAGATCTACCCATGTTCTGCAGACCATGGGATTGTATAAAAGGGAAAGTCTTAGAGAGTCTAAGGAAAGTTTTTTGGTACCGAGAGATATGAATGTAATGGGCCAGTAGAAGTGATGAGCGAAGAGTCTTAGAGTAGAAGAGAGGCTCTGCAACTGTGTGAACAGAGGCCTAGAGTAGAGTCCACAGTTGAGTGCACGGACCCCTATAGCTGAGTGCGCTGGGTAGATTGAGTCTGTAAGAAGATCTGAAGCATTAATAAAGAGGTTGTTCCGGAAATATCTGTGTTTCGTACTTTTACTTTTATTATGAATGAGTGTGATTATGTTATGATGAATAATGGGTTTATGATTTAATGTTGTGTTGATGCGAAATTCTTCATGGTTTACATTGTTATATGAATGCAAGTAAGAATATATGTTTATGCGAAGAATATCTTAATGCATTCTAAAGATATCAGACACTTAAGCTGATCTGGATAAATATAGAAGTAGAAACAATCTCAGAAGTTCGTAAGCAGTTGATTCACCTGTTTAAGGTTCGTGAAAGACAGTTGTAGACCTTTGTGAAGGTCTAAGGGTGATTAAGAGAAGTATATTAATAAGCCCTAGAAGGCTTATCGATCTGCAGGAAGGCAGAGTTAGGGCATAAAATAACATTACACTAATCTCTGGGTGCGGAAACTTGGTTCCAACAACCCCCTATACTACCTCAGGTGAGACTTCAGTTCACATTCCGTGGATTGCTTTCGAAAGGGCCAGTAGTGTAGGGATTTATTTGGATAACTTAATGCTGAACCCAGGTTAGGACCCCCTAAGCCAACAAATGGTTCCATTGTTGGGACCAGGATCTGCATAAAGAGATGTGTGATGTCACATCACTGGAATCCATCTAAGAAGGAAATTGAATATTGGTTGGATAGAAAGATCCATGAATTCATGGTGCAAGAAAATAGGAACCGTGATTGATGAAAGAATAAAAGTTGGATAGGTATTTGTACACAGAGATACATGAAATTTTATTTTTTCCTTCTCGGTTAAATTATACGAGTGGATTTCTAAATTGGAAGATGACCAATGAAGGTGGAGGCTTGACGGTCCGATAGTGTGGACCCCATAGTTAGTGCGAAGATTGGAAGCCTCTAAAAATAAGATCACACGTGCTATCGATCACTGGCTTGATTGTATCATAAGAGGATTTGTGATAGAGTTTGTGGTCGATACTTTGGTCAGCTACAATGAAGTAGAGAGACGTTTCTTCAAAGGACTGCGATGCAAGTATTTAAGATCTTTGAGTACTTGGATTAAAATTCTCTTGTGTGAAAGGCGGGTTATACAATTACCTTGATGTTTGGAGCTATGCGAAGTGGAAATTTATTTAGGGATAGAGGGTGAACAGGACCTAAATATAGCTCACTGATCGAGCCTCCTCTGAGTGACGATGAAGAAGCAACATAGTCTTCTCCGCAGAGCATTGTCTAGTTAATGCGGTGAGGGTTCCTGCTAATACCATATCCACCCACACCACCTCCATCTTCACCTCCACCACATACAACTTCACCCACACCGCCACCACCTCCACCACCTCTATGGACGTATTTCATGGGACCGCGAGAGCTCCTACACATTAGATTCAGATGAATAATTAGACAACTGGCAGAATAGATTGCATGAAGTGTCTATGCTACGCTGCAACATTATGACCAAATCGTTGCGCTATGTATCATCAGAGGTAAGAATTCTACCTTACTATGATGGCTTAACTAACGTTGATAAATTTTTGGATGCATTTGAAAGGGAAGTGCGAGAGAAGCATCACTTCCAAGCCTTGGATTTGGCACTGCGCGCTCCGCTCTCAAGATGGTGGTGTACGCAAAAAGACAATTTCGATGGATGGCGCGAATATAGAAGCATGATGAGGGTGTGGTTTGGTTGCCCAAAGGTATGATTGCCAGAAAAATATGACGGGAGTAGTGATCTGCACGATCACTTAGGAAAATGGAATGATGTTATGTAGCAGAACCACAACTAGAGTGGTTGCATCTGTTCTATCACACCTTGGATGTAATACCAATGAATTGGTACTTGGAGACAGAGCTCCACCATGGAATGAACAAATGAGAGATTTTGAGACAGGGATTCTTGTTGACATTCAACTTTGAAGATGGATTCGAGTGCATTGATGAAGTGCTACAGGAGGTCAAAGAAATGATCTTCAGAATCCCCCATAATCCCTTGGATTTGATTCAACCAGATTGGACCACCCAGCTGCGTTGTGCACTGGAATGCTACAATATGACTACTGAAGAAGAAGAGGAGGATCCAAGGAACATTAATATCCCAAATACAGAAGGTCACCGTGAAGTTGACGAGACACAGATAGAGAATCCCAATATCACCACACCATTGAAAATGAGACAAGTGAACATTGGGATAGAGGCGGAGCTGAAGTTTGCAAAGATAGGGGACTACTGGGATGATTCTATGGTGGATAAGGTCACTAAGTTGCTTCGCGAGTATCAGGATTTGTTCCCTGCAAAGTTTTCAGACTTGAAAGGGATAATAGGCAATTTAGGTGTGATGAGGATAACATTGAAACTAGACACGGACCTATGAAATAGAGGCCATATCGCCTCAATCCTAAGTACAAAGAAAGGGTCTGCTTAGAATTGGAAAAAATGTTGGTAGCAAGAATCATTGAACTAGTGGAGGAATCTGATTGGGTTAGTCCTATGTTAGTGCAGGAAAAGAAGTAGAAGGATGAAATAAGAATTTGCATAGATCTCAGGAAGCTGAATGATGCTTGTGTGCATGATCCTTTTCCAAATCCATTCACCGATGAAGTCCTAGATAATGTAGGAGGACATGAAGCATATTCATTCATTCATGGGTTCTCTTGGTACCATCAGATCAAGATCGCACCAAAATATAGGAGTAAGACAACCTTCACAACTGAGTGGGGGCACTTCCAGTATATTGTAATGCCTTTTGGACTGAAGAATGAACCGACAATCTTTTCACGCATAGTCATCGCAATGTTCAAGGACTTGATTCACACGTTTTTGAACATATCATTTGAAGATTGGATGGTGTCTGGGCTGGTAAATGCCATGTAGCTAGTTTGCACTTGATGTTGTATACATGCTGGAGGTATCAGATCACGCTAAACTTGAAGAAGTGTCTATTTTGCATCCCTTTCAAAATATTGCTAGGTCATGTAGTACGCAGATAAGGATTAATTGTGGATCCAGCTAAGATCACGATTATAACCAATTTGGAGGCACCAAGAAGTGTTAAACAGCTGTGCACAACACTGGGACATACTGGTTATTACCGAAATTTCATCAAGAGTGATGCCCAGATTACCACGCGGATTGAAAAATTGTTGAAGAAGGATGCTACATTCTATTGGAATAAAGAATGTCAGCGGAGCCTAGATGTGTTAAAGGAGAACATGGTCACCATGCCAATCCTAGTCTCTTTGGATTGGAAGAAGGAATTTCATGTGCATGTTGCTGCATCATGTATTACGCTAGGAGCAGTACTGACACAAAACGATGAGGGAGAGCTGGATCACCCTATCATGTTTGCAAGCGATAAGTTATCTAAGGCCAGGAAGAATTATTCAACAATAGAGTCCAAAGGTTTGGCTATGGTGTATACACTCCAAAAGTTTAGACACTACTTTCTAGGTGGACACTTTAAGATGTATATAGACCATTATGCATTAAAGTACTTGGTCAACAAGCCTGTGTTGGGGGGGGAAAATATGCAGATGGCTATTGTTATTTCAGGAATATGATTTCAAAGTCATTATGAAGCTAGGGTGATTGAATGTAGGACTAGATCATATGTCGTGCATTGAAATAGGGGAGGAACCTACCCATTTAGTGGAGGGGCTTCTGTACACATAGCTCTTTGCGGTGTGTGTAGCAAACAATCATTTTGTAAACATCATACACTTTCTGACTACATAATGGCTCCAGAAGGGTACACCAGCCAAAAAAAGAAGGAATTGGTGGTGCACGTGACAGATTTTTCTCTTATTTCCAGTCACTTTTATAAGATGGGAGTGGATGAGATATTGTGATGTTATGTGCCTAAGTTTGAATGAAGAAGCATCCTAGCCAAAGCTCATGGAGGGGCTGCGGGAGGCCATTATGTAGGAAAAGAAACATCGTAGAAGATTTTACGCATTGGGTTGTGGTGGCTGACATTACATAAGGATTCCAAAGCTTGTTGTAGCACATGCGATGCATGTCAAAGGATGGGCATGCCATCGCAGAGGGATGAGATGCCTCTGAATCTACAAGTGTCGTTGTAGCCATTTGAAGAATGGGCAATTGATTTTGTAGGATTGATTTAGCCTCCAGGAAAAAAGACGAGTGCGTGGTATATCATCACCATGACTGAGTATTTGACTAGATGGGTGGAGGCACAACCTGTAAAGGGTTTTATAGGGGAAACAACAACGAAGTTCCTATTTGAATATGTGATGACTAGGTTTGGTTACCTAAAGATTTTGATGAGCGATCGCGGTATGCACTTCCTTAATGAAACGATCATCTCAGAAATGGAAGAGTTCCAAGTTTATCATCAGAAGAACACACTGTATCACCCTCAGGCTAATGGGATGGTGGAAGCATTTAATAATATATTGGAGAATGTGGTAGCAAAGGTTTGCAATGCGTAGAGAAATGATCAAGACATGCACGTACCAGTGGTGTTATGGGCTTAATTAACTACTTGTGAGAAGCTGACTGGATAGACACATTTTCAACTGGTTTATGGTGTAGAAGCTGTGATGCCAATGGAGTACATTGTGCCTAGTCTACGAATAGCGGTATTCACAGGAATGGTAGACCGCGGAGCCTTAGAAGAAAATCTTGCGCAATTGATAGAGCTAAAGGAAGATAGATTCTTGGTTGGATTCCATCAACAAGTTCAGAAGAAGTGCAAAAAGGCATGGCACGATCGACACATCAAACTGTGCACCTTCAAGGTAAATGATTTAGTTTTATTATATGACAACAAGTTTGATAAATTTCCAAGAAAATTTCAGATGCATTAGTTGGGGCCATATGTGATTAAGGAGATTACCGATGGTGGAGTAGTTCAGCTTGTGAAACTGAATGGAGATCCATTTCCCGAAAAGGTAAATGGAACTCGATTGAAGCCATACACCAAGGATCTGACCAGATGACTATATGATGGTATCACAATATTAGCATTCCAGGCAGCTGCAAGGAGGCATGGGACTATAAACTACATTGTTCGGGTTGTAGAGCTACGTGATGAGGGGCCTGTGCAGAATAGAAGGGTTTCATAGTGTCAGCAGACAGATGAAGGGAGCTACGCTATAGGACAAGAGACTATGCAGTGTGGCCAGAAAGTGACCACTACTGTCACCGTTCATGATTTGACAGTGAGAAAATGGCTAAGAGGAGCGGGGGGCAGCATTTAAGGCTGAATTTAACAGCGTGAAATTTGAAAATTTGTCGTTAATCTAGCATCTATGAGTAGATTTTGGGGGCAATGTTCAGATTTGAATTTGAATTTTCCTATAAAATACAGATGGCTGTCCAACAGGAAAACACTTTGCATTCTAAGATTTTCTGAGTTGTGCCATCTATTGCGCATGAACCGTAAGTTCTTTGACAACTTGGTGGCTAGTTTTATGTTTGATAGGTTACCTGAGGAGACCCAACAACTCATTAACAACTTCATGTCTGCACCCGTGGAAATTTCAAGTGCCAAAGAGTCTATTGCCTCTGAGGGAGCTGCCTCTAAGGTCATGAGTATGGAGGTTCCCGCAACGGTACCTAAGTTGCCTAGGATAAAGCCTATGCCAACAAGAGAGGTTACCAAGAGGAAGAAATATAAATAGAAGAAGATGTTGCCATTGCGCGATTCACCAAGGAAACATTAGAGAAAAGAAAAACCAACCACGCAGGAGAAAGGAAAAATGGTAGATCTAGAGGCCGACAAGGGCACAAAGGACATTGATATTGAGGGGGTAGACCCTATTTTGAAGCTTCTAGAATACATCCCTCTATGCCAAGGCAAGGTGAAGGTCCCAAAGGACCCATATGAGGGAATTTTTCTCCTTCATACACCCCTACTGCCATAAAATATCACGTTTGAAGGTCTGTGCTTGGAGCGCATCCCACATCTGGATCTTAAACATTGGCACTAGGGGGACACTAAGTAGTTCCGCCACATGGCTACCAATACTTCTATGAAGTGAATTTTCTACGAGGAGTTTAGTGTCACCGCATTGTTTCCAGTGAATTGGATTCGTGGGGTGGAGAAGGCGGGATTTTTGAATCTACTATGGGTGCCACATTACCATCACGCCCTAATAAATTTGATTGTTATCAAATAGTTGCTATGCCTGGTGCACAATCGATGCTTGTGGTTGGGAGAACCAATCTTGATAACCAACATGATGATCCATAGGATCACCTTACTACCACATTTAGGGCTAAATCCGGCCAAGGCATTTGGTAGAAATACGGGTAAGCACGCCCTTGCTAAAATGATGAAGGACAAGTTTAAGCTTGTTAAGAAGCCACCCGGGTATTCAATTTAGAGCATTACGAACCTCCTGGTGAAGGTGGCCACCCAGATCTTGGCTAGCAAGGTGATGAGGAAGTATCATGCAGACGAGGTGCCAACACTAGTGGTTTGGATCTACCCATGGTCGAAAGACTATGGGATTGTATAAAAGAAGTGTTAGAAGAGTCTTTTAGTAGGGAGAAGTAAGTTGTAGTCATTGAGGAATCTGGGACAAGCTAAGAGTGAGAGTCTTAGATTAGGAAGAGGCTCTGCAAATGAGTGTGCAGAGGCCTAGGGTAGAAGTCTGCAGCTGAGTGCATGGAACCATTCTGCTATGTGCATAGGGCAGATACAGTTTGTATTGAAAATTTGAGTCATCAATAAAGAGAAGTATTTTGAAATTATTGTGTATTTTTCCTCTGTGGATCGCATGTGATTATGTTATGTTAAGTTCTGGGTTTATGTTATAATGATAATTTGATGCGCGAATGTATATGTTTCTATTTGTTATATGAACGCAAATAATGATATATGGTTATGCGAAGATAATATTAACTACATGGTAAATTTGTCGAACACTTAAGATAATTCAGGAAATTATACAATAACATAGTAGAAAAGGCGCGTAAGTACCTGAGCCACTGGGTAGAGTTGTGTGAAGGACAATCATATACCTTCGCAATGGTTCTAAGAGATGAAAGAGAAAATACATCGATAAGCCCTAAAGGCTTATCGATCTACACGAAGGAAGGGGTTAAGTTATAAAACTGACATCACAACCATCTTAAGGTGTGGAAACTTGGTTCCTGCATCCCCCCATACTGCTTCGGGTGAGACTTCTTTTCACGCTCTGCGGACTAATGCCAAAAGGGCCAGTAGTGTAGGGATTTGCTTGGCTAACTAACAATGAACTTGGGTTAGGACCCATCAAGCCAAAAAATGGTTCCGTTGATGGGACCAGGATCTGCATAATGAGATGTGTGATGTCGCATCATTGGAACCCAACTAAGAAAGAGATCAAAGACTGGCTGGATGGAAAGATCCACAAATTTGTGGCATAAGAGAATGGGAATCCATAATTGACAAAAGGATAATGGTTAGACATATATCTATGCAGAGAAATACATGAAATATTCTTCTGTTCCTTCTCGATTGAATTATACGAGTGGATCGTGAAGTTCGCAGACAACCAAGGGAGGTGGAGGCTTGATGGTCTGATAGTTTGGACACTGGATTTAGTGTGGAGATTGGAAGCTTCTGAAGACAATATCAGACGCGATGTTGATCAATGGCTCAAACACGTTATATGAGGGTTTTTGATAGATTTTTGCAGTCGATACTTCTACTAGTTACAGCGAAGCAAAGCATCACTTCTTCAAAGGACTGCGAGGTAAGTATTTAAAATCACTAAATACTTGGATTAAGATGCTCTTGTGTGAAAAGTGGGTCATGCAGTTACCTTGATGTTTGGAGCTACGCGAAGTGGAAGGTCTTTCAGGGATAGAGGAAGAAAAGGTCCTGAGTATAGCCCACTGATTGAGCCTCCTTTGAGTGACGATGAAGGAGCAGCACAAGCTTCCCCACTAAGTGTTATTCAGCTGATAAGACAAGGGTTCCCGTGAATACCTATAGCTCCTCCATCCTCATCCCATCCATCCACACTACCCCCATCCTCACCTCCACCACTTAACCCATTGCCCACACCAGTGCCACCTCCACCACTATTCAATATGGCGAACTCCGTAAAGCTACCTATATTCAAGGGCATAGGAAATGAAGATCTGAACCAGTTTTGGTTCATTGCGAAGGCTGTATGGGAAGCTCAGGGTATCATGGATGATCAAATGAAGAAAGCAACATTGGTTAGTTCTTTGCAGGACTGCACACTAACGTGGTACATTAAGTACAATACTCATAACCCAATGTCTGCGTTGGCAAATATCCAAACTGCACTGAATAGAGAATTCAATAGATCTAAGTCTCAAGCACAATCAATTGTTGGATTCAAGGAGATTAAGATGAAGCCTGAGGAGACACCCTCGGGTTTGGATCAAAGATTGAATGGTTCGTGGCCTCGCTCCTATCCCACCTAAGGGTTGCGCTATCACAACAAAAGATCAAGACCCAGGCATAAGCTCTGGAAATTGTGATGAGACTACATGAGACACCAATGCAGGATGATAAAATGGGTGTTCAGTAGATTCATGCACAGTTGTAGAACCTTTGCCTCAAAATGCAAAGTTTGAAGAAATATAGAACAACTCGGCCGAAGGTGAGTGAAGAAGTTTGGTGCCTGAAATGCAAAGGTCGGGGGCATGACAAGGATCACTTTCCAGTCTTTGTGAACTATGTTGGAGTAGGGGCCAATGCCTCTAAGGTTGGAGGTTGTGGAAAGGCCAAGTGCAGGGCCCACGCTATGGTGCACTATGTGCTAGGTAGTTGGGAAACATGCGACTGAAAATTTCCATTTGTTGCTGAAATTTGTACAGACACCACAACATCTCTTCTGCAATTTCTTTCAATCAATAGGTCATGATGAGTGCAATTTCCGTAGTTACGAATTAATGATAGACATGACACTTGCATACAGGGTGTAGGCAGAAACATGACCTCCGGACCAAGGCGCTGGGGGAGCACGAGGTGAGTATCAGGGCGTGGCTGAGGCCAAGGTGGAGTGGGGCCTGGTAGAGTCCGAGGGTGGCTTATTTGTTACAATTATGGGGGACCAAGACACTACGCAAGAGACTATCTGAATCCAACACGACTGTCATGTTACAACTGTACCTAGTTTGACCATGTGATTGAGGATTTCCCTATAGTGTTGGCTAAGATTCACGAAAAGGGTGCGCAACCTCCAGAGTCGACACAAAACCTCCAGATGATGAGGGATGAGCCTTGCGGGGAAGACCCTATGATAAACATTATGTTGCGGAGTGGAATAACGACTTGTGAGGATAAAGGAAGCAACCTGCAGAAGGTGAGTGAGTCCGCAAAGCACTAGAAAAGGAGACTGGGTTTGATCAGGGGCACAATAAAGAAACATTTATGGAAGCAAAGAAAAGCTTCATTGAGGCCTCTACCTCAGGAAGTTAGGAGAAACTCGTTGAAGAAATGGATGCATCCATGATTACCACGATCTTAGTGACCTACATGAAACTACTCTGCGATAGTAAGGCTATGAAGGGACTGTAGGAACTAATCAATTGGTGTGGTAGCAAGGATAGTGCTACTGGAAAACCATGCATAGTCAGAAATCTTGGTAAGCATAAGGCAATGATCAGATGAGAGATGAGACTCATTGCACAGATAGGGGAATACGAAATTGACCAAGTTATCTTGGATCTAGGGTCCAACAGGAATGTTTTTCCAAAACAAACATGGGAAAGAATGGGGAAACCTATGCTCCAGTGGTCTTCAATCTAGTTAAGGATGGAGAATCAACAAAAAATTATCCCAATGGGGAGTGTGTAGGGGGTAATAGTTGACATCGAAGGCATGAGTGCACTGGCGGATTTTGAAGTAATAGAGATTGTGGATGATAGCAATCCCTACCCTGCACTCCTTGGGATCAATTGGGCCAGTGACATGATTGCGGTAATCAACCTAAAGAAGAAAAATATGATATTTGAAAAGAAATTGCTCCACATAGTGGTGCCACTGGATCCTATAGAAGGACCGCGCTATATAGAACCGGTCCGCGATTATGAAAGTGATGATGATTTGGACCAAATTTACAAGATAACAATGCGAGAACAGGATAGGGTAAAACCAACAATAGACAGATGTATTCCATGGGACCGTGAGAGCTCTTGCACATAGAATCTAGATGACGAACTATAACAGTGACATAACTAGATGCCTTAAGTATCTATGTTGCATTGAAATATGATGACTAAGTCGTTGTGTTGCGTATCATCAGAGGTAAGGAATCTGCCTCACTATGATGGGCTAACTGATGTTGATCACTTTTTGGATGCATTCAAATGGGAAGTGACCGAGAAGCATCACTCATAGGCATTAGATTGGGCACTGCGTGCTACACCTGTAAGATGGTGGGGTACGCACAAGGTTAGTTTTGATGATTGGCACGAATATAGGAATATGGTGAGGATATGCTTTGGCCACCCAAAGGTGTTATAGACATTTTTGGGCACTGCAACCCCAATCAAACATGTCCATAAACCAAGGGCTCCTAAGTCCCTAAAAGTGTTGTTCCATACCCTAAAATAACAAGGTCAGCTGATTACATCATCTCCCAGAAGTTCTCCATGAAATACTGCTCAGAAGTAGTCAAGACTCGACCATCGCACCTGCTCCATGGTCAAAGTGCGATGCATCCCACCTAATGCACATGGGAGGTGCAATGCATACTGAAAATCCCTTCTATGGGGTGCGATGGGCGAGAGTGGACAAATGGCGAGAGTGGACAAATGGCAGAGATAGTTTGCGAGGTGGATGATCATGGAATCTTCCAGAAACTTCTCCTGTGACACTTGCCTCTCTGAATTAGCCCATGGATGAGTAAGAGATCATCAATCTCTAAGTGGAATCAAGAACTATCAGAGAGAGGACACTAATCAAAATCCCAGAAGCTGACTCACCCCCCTGAAATCATTTATATATGGATCCCTCATCCCAGAGATCCAGAGGCTGGAATTTTGTATCTTGTAAAGAAGTGCTGTTGGTTTCCTATTGGAATATCATAGTGTTGGGTGATATAAGCTTTTCATGAGGTGAAAGAAGGGCTTTCATGCTGGAGGGTGACACTGGGTCAGAATAATTGGTTGTAATCCTCTTTGCTTATTCTTGATATTAATAAAGCTATTCAAGTTTTCTTCCACATTCTTGTATGTTTGATGATATATGCATTTGTGTGGTCAATATACATCTGGTCCTATATTGTTTATGATTGTAGATCTCTGTTCTTCAATAGTATTATTCTGCTTTGATCCCACAGGTGCTATTTGAAGCTGGGTAGACAAAGGAGAAGCGGCAGGGATCTGTCAGAAGGGAGAGGAACTGAGCAAGGAACCAAGCGCAAGACGGAGGTTGGTGTCCTTCATTCCACTCTCATCTACTTCTCATAAAGGAAAACGAAAGTAGTTTTAGTTTGTTTGTTTCTAAGATAGCTACCAGTCTTAGTGGGACTATCAGCTCCGAGTGGACACTAGATTTACCGATAACAAAATGGCGACTCCACTGGGGAATGAATAGATTATTTGTTTGTCTATATTTGTTTGTTTTATAAACTTACAGACGGAGCCTGAAATCAAGCCAGCTAGCCTTCGAATTGCATTTGCTATGCAAGTGCAAAGTATATCAACGCCGCTTTAGTCTATCTCCAGGTTTTGTTTATAAACTGAACAATTGACTTGCAAACTTTCTAATTGCCCTAGTGGTGGCTCTAGTAACCTCATTAGATCAGCCCCTGTGATTTCTATTTACTGTACATCATTTTCTTGGCCTAAATCCTTGAACTGAGCTGCAAATTGTGACCAAGAGCCAAGTAAAGTCTCGTCATGGTACCATTACACCCTCTCTTCAAGGAAACCAGGATGCATCGCACCTCCCGTGTGCAATAAGTGGGATGCATCCCTGTTTACCTGTGTTACAGGTGCGATGATCAGAAAAGGCTAATTTTGCCTTCAGGTCTTGGTTTTTCTTCACTCTTTTCAGCTGTATTCTAGAGTTTTTCTCTCTGTGATCAGTATACCACTGTGGAAACCCCCTTCCTTTCCATCATTCTGCCTCCATTGTGCAAAGAACTATGAATTTTTTTATGTATTTTCCTCCATTTTCAGTTCTCTTTTGCAAAGTAGTAGCATAGTCATATTATCGTCTTTTGATTTGAAAGTGTCGTTTTCAGTCAAAGAAAAGAATTCCATTGTTCTTGATGGTCGATTATACAGTTACTCTTGTATTTGATTTGAATTAGTAGTTTTTCAAGTGTCGAAAGTTGTTTTCAATTCAAAATAGTAAAGTGTCGTCATTATCTTCCTTTCGTTTTTGAAGAGAAATTTGTTACTACTGTCGCTTTGAAAAGATAATTCAGATTTGTACTTAGCATTCTTCTTGTCATTCACACATTAAGAAAGCTGAAAACAAATACATGCATGTGCATTTGCATTTAGACTGCTTGTTGGTTTGATTTAGGACAGTGCATCTAGTGTGTGCTCTCTACTCTATGTTGAAAGAATAGCATCTCTCTTTCCTTAGTAGCTAGGATTTTCATTGCAAAAAGAAGATTAAACGATTGTTTATCATCTTAGATTGAATTTTAGGAATTGTACATCTACATCACACGGTGAACCTAAAAGGAAAATTTACTAAGAAAGATCAACTGTAAAATAAATTTAATGAACCTAAAAATGCTTTGGAACCTAATGCACAACATCTAGAAGTTTAGGCTAGAGACGTATTCCAGCATTGTAAAGCCTGGTAACTGTCGCTTTCACTGTTGGTTGGGTGATTCCTCCTCTTTGAGATGACAAGTGCCAGTACGGACTTGTGCTCCCACGTACCGTCGAGTATATATTGGGAGACCAGAATAGGCTATATATTTTATCCATAGGAATCCGTGTCTGCCGCCCTATCGATCAAAATGCACAAAACACAACATTCGGGAAGATTGACTGCCGTACCGTAAAAAGCATTTTGTTGTTTTGCAATTGGTTTGGTAATCCCTCTATCTAGATTTCCAGAGTATTCTCTTTGGTTCCTTTTCAGACTCCTTAAAGGAGAAGGTCCATCTGAGCACCTGTCACTTCAGGGTCATTAAAAATCGAAGGTGACTAGAGTAATCTTTTGTTTTTTCTCGACTCTTAAAAATTGAAAAAACAAGTTGTGTCAAAGCGTCTAAAATTTATTTTAATGGGAATAATATCACCATTCTCACGTTGGTCTTAGGTTGAGGAAAATGGAGTCCACCAACCAAGGACTTCCCCTTCGAGGAAATCCTAGTCCTTTCTCCTCTTGGGGAGATGTTGGTGCACCTCATATGGCCACATTGTCACTTCCATGATTGACGATTGGCTTGCCAATATGGCTCTTCTCAACCTCCATGTTCATAACACCATGATTGCTGAACAATCAAGTCAGCAACTAGATGATACTAAAGTTACCCCCCAACCTTCTAGTTCATCCGATTCTCCCTCTCCTCCTTCTCTTCGCTTGATAAAGTCGGCAAGGCCCAAAACCAAGTAACTAAGAAGAAGAAGGAAAATAAGAAGAAAGAGAAGAAGAAGAAGGAGCCAAAGGCGAAAAGGGGCAACCATGCATCGTCTAGCGAAAATCCACACACTGCACCATCTAGGCCTAAATCTCCTTGTGTCATTTGCAAAGGAGACCATTATCACTGAGATTGTCCCTGCATCCCTCGGATCTTAAGGGACTAGTCTCCTCGTTTTCACAACCTAGTGTCATCAACCTCTGAAGACCATGTTGAAAGTACACCATCAACTAGTGAAAGCGAAGCATTTGCACAAAAAAGGAAATGTAAATTTCCTTGTAAATTGTGTGAAGGCGATCACGCCATCCACCGTTGTCCCTTCCTAGATGAACCTAAAAGAGTTTTGGATGACCGTCTGGCTCCACCGTTACGGCTTCCTCCTGGATATAAGAAACTCTTGCCAAATCCATCACTAGTTGAAAATCTGACTGACACGCCATTGTGTTCGGTCGAAGCACCTGTCATTGAAGATAAACCCGCTGAACCCATACCAGATGAAAGTCAAAAGGTTGAGGCAGCAGTCGACTCGGTCTTGTCTTCAGAAGGTCCATCTTCAGATGACACAATCACCGAAGAGAATGAGAATGACACCGTCCAAATTCTTTTCGTAAACACAGACTCTGATGAACATGGGGGTAGTCTACCCGTTCCTTTACCGCAGGAAGGAAGTTCATCAGAGTCATATTCGACCGTCTATTCGGTCCCACCTCCAAGCAACCTAGTCGTTTCTTTCGATTGGAATCTACTAGGCAGACCCCGGGTACCAGCCAATGTACCATTCCGAATCATTGTACAAGCTTAGAAAATGATCATGGTTGGCACCATCATAGATAAAGGGGCTTCTGTGAGTATCCTTTCCTCAATTTCTTGGGAAACGCTTAGTTCGCCATCGCTTCTGCCTGAGATGAGAAATCTGACAGGCTTCGACAAAGGAACCAGTCGACCGTTAGGGATCCTTCCCAATGTGCCCATAACGTTGAGAAGAAAAACTATTTACATGAGCGTAATGGTAGTCCAAGGACCTCTATATTATAATCTACTCCTTGTACGCGACTATATTTATAGCATGGGAGTCATTGTCTCCTCAGTCTTTAGAGTAATGTGTTTTCCGACTGAAGGCAGAGTGGTCAAGCTCGTAGAACAACTGTTGTTTCCCGGCTCACACATAGCTGATAGTCAAATACCATCCCTAAATGGTCTTTTCATGCAAGGAATGTCTCATCAATCTCCAGTTCGTCCACCTGATGAGCGCGAGTGATTCAGGAGGACATGACTGAATCCTAGGGGGCATGCACCTTGGTCTGTTTCGGTAGGAAAACCTTGGATATAGGGTAGGTTTCCGCGAAGGATATATGACTAGTCTGACACACCTGTCCATTTAGGAAAATGGGATTAGACTGGAATAAGATTCCTTCGTGAAGGTTAGGAGGTTGGGATTTAGAACCACCCTGGTCCAGATGGACTAAGCCAGGAAGTGTTTCTATCTGCGGTGTAGATGGGAACTATCTTGCGAAAGCAGGAACTTCTATATGGTAACCTGGAAATTTTTCACTATACCTAGGGGCATGCAAACCTTTTTGCATGCAAGTGAAGAGCGACTATTTATTTTCATAGTTTGTAGCTTCTCAACCCTTTAAACTCGTAGGATTGGTCATTCCTAACTTGCATAAAGAAAGGATCTGGGGCAAAGCTTTGAAAGGTGCAAGCTCCATAATAAATGGAATCTTAGATGAGATATCCTTATTATATGACTGGAATGAGCAATTTTTATGTGGAGTTCGAGCTCGTTAAAAATTAAACATAAGCAATGAGAAAAAGTTCCCCCAGAGTTTTTGCTCATTAAAAAATGAACCAATTTCCAGTAAATAACCATTGTGAATGCATTTTCATTAGCTTTTGAGCCTTGGTCGTGTTCTCATCATCACCTCCACTCTGTTTTAGCCGATCATTCACCTCCATTTGATTGTTTACCCCTTTTGAGGAACAACTATGAAGAGTGATCCTGTTAGCCATCCTTGTGACATTGCCGTGATTGGAAAATTACAAACCTTACCTGGAATTAGTTGCTACCTGAAATTATCACTCGTTCCTCGAAAATGAGTCTCCTTTAAGCTCTTTTCACCTGACTTGTAAAATATGAAAATATTGTCGAGCGATTGGCCTTTCCAGCTCATTAAAGTGACTGGAAGTGCTATCCCTCTAGATTTTAATCTTTTTGGACCTGAGGGATTATTACACAAAAAGATCAAGCACTTGTCTTGTTCGGCTCATTAAAATTACTGAAAATTCATCCCTTTCGTATTATTTTATACCTTTTTGGACTTAAGGGATTATATGATGAAAAAGGATTATTGGAGTTTCCTTTACGTCCCTTTCAGACTCTCTAAAATTGAAAAGGACTGAGTTATCTTTGTCGTTAAACTCATTAAAACTGAATAGCGACAAACTTTTCCATATAGATAAGAACAAGTTTCACTATCGCTAGGCTCGTTAAAATATAGCGACGGGTTTGCCCGAAGCGAAAATTATAGAACAAGCATATGTTATCCTCCTCAAGCTTGACAAAAATAAATAGGCACTGGTCAGCAATGACTGGGGAAAAATTGGGAAGAAAAATTGAAGAAACTTTATTGGTAGCAAGTTGCTCTTGAACATGACACTTTCACACCGCATCTGAGTTAGGTTGGGTTGTTCCGTTCACTGGTCATATCACCATTGGTCCATCACGCCATCCACATTTGGGGTTAACTCTACCAATCCATCATGTCAATGTCACCGGTATGTTCAAGAGAAGTTGCTCAGAGAATTCACCTATGTCTCATCCACTGGAATACATTCACGCTCCATTCTTTCATGACTGCCACCCTAAACCCTGTATCATCAGATCATTTTCACCTCCAAAATCAATTACTTTGTTCCGTGTCATAGATGTGGGATTCATTAAGGCCCTCCTACAGTGAGTCGCTTCTTGTCAACATCAGCTCATTATCCAAGAAGTCGACTTAGGAACAACCCTTTCAGTACTTTGAAGCTTGCATGCCTCAATGGCAAATTTCTCACTTCGAGCGACAAGTTTACATCAATGGCCTTCGACTGAAAGATTTTGTGTGGTGTTCGACGCCAAGTCACTTATTCACACCACGCGAATTGTACTGTAGTACCTTGAGGGTCATCATCATTATCGGCGATTCCTCTCGCGCCTGTTAACAGCTTACATCATTGGTTGGTAATCAGGCGATGTCTGTCCATGTTCGACTCCAGAACATCTTTCACATGGATGGACTTGTACTCCGAGTGACGATTGAACGAGTTTGAAGACCCCGGATCTAGTTTCATCCATCCAGGCTACGATATATTCAGGAAAATAAAGACATCAAATGTACATTGTTGTTGCATAGATGATCATCCGAATCAAAGGATGATGGCTCTATCAGAATCATCAGTCTCCCGCACAGATAGTTGTTTGTCCTATGTACATGAAAATGAATTTATAAAGTTGAGCATGGGAATGCCCGACTCAGCTAGGTCATGAAAAATATTATGAAGATAATGCATTGTATTGTATCTTATTAAAGGTCGCCTTCCAGCTCGAAAAAACTTCTAATCCTCATGATAAAGCATTTCACCCGACATCAAAATATTAACGACCTCATGCTTTAGGGGGCAACTGTTATAGACATTTTTGGACACTGAAACCCCAATCAAACATGTCCACAAAACAAGGGCTCCTAAGTCGCTAAAAGTGTTGTTCCATACCCTAAAAGAACAAGGTCAGCTAATTACATCATCTCCCAGAAGTTCTCCATGAAAAACTGCTCAGAACTGGTCAAGACTGGACCATCTCACCTGCTCCATGGTCAAAGTGCGATGCATCCCACCTAATGCACACGGGAGGTGCGATGCATACTGAAAAGCCCTTCTATAGGGTGCGATGGGTGAGAGTGGACAAATGGCAGAGACAGTTTGCGAGGTGGATGATCATGGAATCTTCCAGAAACTTCTCCTGTGACACTTGCCTCTCTGAATTCGCCCAGGGATGAGTAAGAGATCATCAATCTCCAAGTGGAATCAAGAACTATCAGAGAGAGGACACTAATCAAAATCCCAGAAGCTGACTCACCCCCCTGTAATCATCTATATATGGATCCCTCATCCCAGAGATCCGAAGGCTGGAATTTTGTATCTTGTAAGGAAGTGCTGTTGGTTTCTTGTTGGAATATCATAGTGTTGGGTGATCTAAGCTTTTCATGAGGTGAAAGAAGGGCTTTCATGCTGGAGGGTGACACTAGGTCAGAACAATTGGTTGTAATCCTCTTTGCTTATTCTTGATATTAATAAAGCTATTCAATTTTTCTTCCACATTCTTGTATGTTTGATGATATATGCATTTGTGTGGTCAATATATATCTGGTCCTATGTTTATGATTGTAGATCTCTGTTCTTCGATAGTATTATGCTGCTTTGATCCCACAGGTGCTCTTTGAAGCTGGGTAGATGAAGGAGAAGCGGCAAGGATCTGTCAGAAGGGAGAGGAACCGAGCAAGGAACCAAGCACAAGACTGAGGTTGGTGTCCTTCATTCCACTCTCATCTACTTCTCATAAAGGAAAATGAAAGTAGTTTTAGTTTGTTTGTTTCTAAGATAGCTACCAGTCTTAGTGGGACTAGCGGCTCCGAGTGGACACTAGATTTCCCAATAACAAAAGGTATGACTAATAGAAAAGTATGATGGGAGGAATGATTCATGCCATCATTTGGCCAACTGGACTGAAGTATATGGAGCGAAGCCTCAATCAGAGTGGGTTCATCTTTTTTGTCATAACTTGGAGGTTATTGTTGGGCATGGAATGCCCCCACGGCATGTTTTGGGGCTCAAAGCCCACGTTTTGAGTTGATATTGTTGTAAATCTTCGCGAATTTCATGTGCGAAATGTATGTTAGAGTCATAGGGTTGTCCACCCTAGTTTTGAATGTAATGTCGGCCTATCCATGGTCCGTGAACCATGGGATTGTATAAATAGAGTGAGGCTCTAAGTTGTAAAGACATTGAATAGAGAATGGGCATGAAGGCTCTTAGAGATTAAGTCAGAGTGCGAAGTGTGTCTTGGGTTGTAGAGTACGAAAAGGCTCTATAGCTGAATGTGCAGAGGCCTAGTAGAGTCCATAGCTGAGTGTGCGGACCCCTGCAGCTAAGTGCATAGGGTAGAGTTGAGTTGGTAACCAGAGAAGAGATTAATAAAGAAAGGTATTGTTACCAATTCTGTGTATCTGTTCTGAGTTATTACATGTTTGATATCATTTATGAATATACTCTTTCTTTACTATGCGTACTTGTATGAATTGTGAATATTGTTAAGTATAAATGAAAGCATATAGATAAGCTAAGTTAATTAACTAATACTAGAATACTAGTAAGGACTTGGGTAATAACATTGTTCTGTCCCCAAGTAGGGCTGTGCAAAGGCAACATCTTAGGTTGCGAGGCACGAGTAAGTGCGTGTAGTGATGTGCATGTAGGGTCGAACCGCAGACCACTTGAACTCATCAGACATCTCCAGGGTGCGGAAACCTAGTTCTAGAACCCTCCCATACTATTTCGAGTGAGACCTCAGTCTACGCTCCGCAGACTGTTTCCGAAAGGGCTAGTAGTACCAGGATTTGTTTAGCTAAATCACCTCTGAACCTGGGTTAGGGCCCAACAAGCCAACAAATGGTTCCGTTTCCAGGACTGGGATCTGCATAAGGGATGTCTAATGTGGTGTCACTCGAATCCGATAAAGAAAGAAATTGAAAAGTGGCTAGAAAAAAGATTCACGAGTTCGTAGCTCAAGAAAATAGGAATTCACAAGTATCAAATGAACAGTGGTTAGAACACTACGTGTATATGGAAATCCACGAAATTTTCTTTGCATCCATCCCATCTGAGTTGTACGAGTGGATCGCGAAGCTAGCAGACAGTCAGGGAAGGAGTAGGATCGACAAACCAATCGTGTGGACTCCAGAGTTGGTGTGCAGACTAGAAGCATCAGAAGATAAGATCATTCATGCTATGGACCATTGGCTAAATCGAATTATAGGAAGGTTTATCACCGAGTTCATGCTAGATACGTCAGTCAGCTACAGTGAGGCGGAACGATGCTTCCTAAAAGGACCATGAGGTAAGTATATTAAATATTTGAACACTTGGATTAAAATGATACTGTGTGAAAAGTGGGTTATGCGAATAAATCAATGTTTAGGGCCACACAAAGTGGGAGGATCTATAGAAACAGAAGTAGTGACAAATTAGAGACTAGTCCCTTGATTTCACCTCTATGAGAAAGCGAGGAAGAGATTGTGAAAGTTTCTCCGAGAAGTGCAATCAGTTTGATAAGGCAACGAATTCCATGCATACCACACCGACCTACACCACCACCGGTTTCACCATCATCACCTCCAACCCCACCGACACCACCTCCGCCACCACCATAGTTCAGTATGGTGAGCGCAATAAAATTGCTGGTATTCAAAGGAGTAGGAAACGAAGATCCAAACCAATTTTGGTTCATGGCAAAGTCTGTATGGGAAGCACAAGGGGTCACATATGAAAACATAAATTAGGTAACATTGGTAAGCATGTTGTAGGATCATGCACTAACATGGTACATTAAGCAATCTAATGACAATCCAAATGTAGGGATCACAGATATCCAAGCTACGCTAAATAGGGAATTTAACAGGCCAAAATCGGAGACACGATCGATTATCGCATTTAAGCAAATCATGATGCTTCCAGGTGAGATCCCCTAGGAGTTGGATCAGAGACTAAAGGGAATGATTCACAAAGCCAACATGACCTTGATAGATGGACAACACTGCAGATGGTTTGTAGCGTTACTAACGTTGCATCTAAGGATGGCACTGTTGCAGTAGAAGTTTTCCACCTAGGATGAAGCTTTGGAGATTACAATGAGACTACATGAGACCCCAATAGAAGATCCTGGCCTGGGAGTCCAAAAAATCCACACACAACTGAAGAATTTGTGTCTGGAAATGCAAAGTCTAAAACAAGACAGGACAACTCGCCCAGAGGCACGTGAGGAGGTATGGTGCATAAAGTGCAAGGGATAGGGACATGACAAGGACCATTGCTCAGTCTTTGTGAATTACTTGGCGGGAGGAGGGCCAATGCCAATGAGACTAGAGGCATAAGTAGAATTGAGCGCGACACCTGCATTATGGTGTGCAATTTGTGAGATAGGAGGAAAACATGCTATGGATAATTGTCATCTATTATAGAAGTATACGCAGAGGTCCTAGTAGTTTTTCTATAATTTCTGCAGGTCGGTAGGCCATGATGATTGCACTTGCAGAAGCTTGAAATAATGATGGATTAGACCCCTACCTACAGGGTGCAAGCCGAAACATGAGTCCTCGATCAAAATGCAGGGATGGTGCACACTGGATTTCAAGGGCGTGGAGGAGGTCGAGGTGAAATGGGACTAGGAAGGGGTTGTGGATAGTTGATTTGTTACAATTGCGAAGGGCTAGGGCATTATGCCCATGATTTTACAAATCTGACGAGAGAATCATGTTTATATTGTACCCAATTTTATCATGAGATAGCTGATTTCCCTACATTGATAGTGAGGTTGTGTGATAAAGGAATACTCCAACCTCCCTCGACTCAGAACCTACAAATGATGAGATCTGAGCTGTGCGAAGAGGACCCAAATGTAAACATCATTTTCGAAGTGGCATCACGACAGGAGATGAAAAAGGTAAGTAGCTTGAAGAAAGTGCATGGGTTCATAAGGCTCCTATAAAGGAACCTGAAATTGATTTGGAGAGTGCGAATGAGACATTCATGGAAGCTAAGAATAACTTCATGGAGGCCTCCACTTCAGGTAGTAAGGATCAACAAGAACTAGAGATGGATCCTTCAATGCTCACTACCTTTCTAGAGACATGTATGAAGCTTCTATGTGATAGCAAGGCTGTGAAAGGATTGTAGGAAGTTATCACTAGGTGCGCTGGGTTAGGAGAACCTCGTGTAGTCTGGAAGCTTGAAAAACATACATCACGAACAGGAAGGGAAATGAGATTGATTGCACAAATAGGGGAGTATGAAATGGATCAAGTAATTCTAGACCTAGGATCAGACATGAATGTATTACCAAAGGAGACATGGGAATGCATGGGCAGGCCCGCGTTGCAGTGGTCTCCTATTCAATTGTGAATGCCAAATGAATAGAAGATCCTACCCATGGGAAGATTGCAAGGAGTAACGGTGGATATTGAAGGTGCGAGCGCGCTTGCAGATTTTCAAGTGATAGAGATTGTTGATGACAACAATCCCTATCTCACACTACTAGAAATAGATTGGGCCACTGATATGAATGGGGTAATAAATCTCAAGAAGCACAAGATGGTTTTTGAGAAAAAGTCACTACGCATAGTGTTACCGCTAAACCCTGTGGAAGGAGCGCGCTACACATAACCGGTCCGTGATGATGATAGTGATGATGATCTCGATTGTATCTACAAGATAACCATGTGAGAGCAGGATTGGGTGAATCCAACAACAGATGGCATGATTTCATGGGAGCACAAAATCTCTTGCACGTCAGATTTGGACAAGGAAATAGAATGATGTGAGAACCGGTTACACGAGGTAACCACGCTAAACTGCAACATGATGATAAGGTCACTATGATGTGTAGCAACAAAGGTGAGGGATCTACCTATGTATGATGGGTTGACCGAGGTGGATGAATTCCTAAACAAATTTGAAAGCGAAGTGCCAGAACAGTAGTGGTTCGATGCTCTGAAATGGGTACTCCGTGCTAAGCCTGCAAGGTGGTGGGGTACACACCAGAAGAGTTACGGTGACTAACACAAATGTAGAAGGATGATGCACCTACGATTTGGGAAGCCTCAGATGTGGATGGAAGCTGGGCATGATGGACGAAACAGCCTGTGTGCCCACCTTTCTAGATGGGTACAGGCATATGGTATGCAGGCCACATGAATGCACACCACTCTCACGATAGGAAACAGGAACTACAAGCAGAAGTAGGCAAGATAAGTGCGCGAATGGTGAAGTATGATAAAACCTAGCGTGACAAAAATCATACATGGGGAAGCCTTTGAAAAGGTGTGTGAAGTGTTGAATAGGGTCCACAATGTGAGACACATTGACTGGGACTTGTGTGTACCAGCATTCGTATGGGCTTATAGGACCATGTGAAAAACTCTTATTGTGCAAGAAATTCGAAAGCAGAAGTATGAAGTAGGGGATGTAATCCCAACAAATCATGTGAAGCTGAGTCCATGCATAATAGCACCCATAGATACGATAGTCAGCAAAGCTCAGAATGAAGAAATCACACAGCTACAAGAAACAGAACATATAGGACTTGAGGAAGAAATCCGACAGGGAAACCTTAGACTTCGCGAACTTGAAAAAGATCGGGTACAACTAAGGGAGAAAATTGCTTTGATGGATGCAGAGGTCAAGAAGCTGGAAGACGAAATAAAGGAAGAATTTCTCATTGAAAAACTAGGAATGGTAAGGCAAGGTGCATACGATCGTACTAACAAGTTGGAGGACTATCACCGTGAACTGGTTAGTCTACTACTGTGGCTTGGACCACATATTGCCAAATGAAGTGACCAAGGTAGCACATTGCAAGTAGTAAAGTGCGTGGTGACAATCACCACAATGGAAGATAGGGACTCTCCACAAGCCATGGTGGAGGATGGGATGGAGCCCCGCATAGGTGGTGCGACCACCTGACAGGCCATAGAAAGAATAGTCTTAGTGCTCCAGGTAGTTGAAAGGGAGCGCGGGACTATAAAATATTCTGCCTGGGAGCTACGCGATATTGGAGATGCACGTAGAATCAGAATGTCACAAGGTTCGCGACCACGCATGAGGGTTGCGCTACCACATGGGTTGGCTGGGAAATGACCGTTGAGGTCACTATTCTTGATGGGATGTGTGATTTGAAGCCAAATGGAGTGGGCAGCGGGTACTTAAGACATGAGTTATGGGCAAGATTTGGGAAAATCTGCCACCAAGAAAGCATTAATGGCCCAAAATTGGAGGGAACGGTCGAATTAGAATACAAAAGGCACTATAAAACACAAAGGGTTGGCCAACAAACAACACTTGGTCATTTGAGAGCTGAGCGTCTGAGGAGAGCACTGAGAATTGGGAGCCAAGTGATAATTGAGCCCCTAAGTTTGTGAGTGACAGAATACAACCTAGATATGATGATGGACACTAAGGATGGTTTGGGAATTGAGGAGGCAACCGCCGGTGAGGTCGCACAGACCCAAATGATGGAGGATGCTCCAGAAGGCACTGGGGTTGTGACAGAATCCCCAAATCACTGCGAACACCAAGGCTCAAGAAGGATAAATAGGCAATGGGTCTAGTACACGTGTCCCCAAGGAATCTGCAGCATAGTAAAGTATCCATGGAAGAGAAGGGGAAAATAGTAAAAATAGAAACAGATGAGGAAGAAGAAGACTTGTAGGCCCTGATCGCCATAGAAGAAGAAGAAGAAGACATGGAGGAGGATATCCAACCATTACGCTCTGCAACAAAACTGCCTGCATATGTCCCTCCGCAGAAAGGGAAGACTAAAGTATCGAAGGATCTGGATGAAACCAAGAGTCTGCTCCAGACCCCGCTCCTCCCAGATAGCATCGTGTTTGAAGGCACGCACCTAGGCCATGTGCCAACCATGAGTTTCAAAGACTAGGACCTCACTGACCATGAGAAGTTCCCTCATCTAGAGACCATGAATTTGATGAAGTAGAACACTTTGGGGTGGTGACAACGCTCGAGCCACGGAAGTGGTTGTGCGGTGTGGAAAAGGCCGGATTATTGAACTTGCTTTGGGTACCACATTTCCACCATGCAACAATCACCATTTTTGTCATCAAGCAGCTGCTCTACCTGGTGTATGATGGTTACCTATGGCTGGATGGGCCTATCCCCATCACAAGCAATCTAATTCATTGCATCCCTCAGCTTTCCTGTAAAGGAAAGGACCCCACGACCATAGCCAAAGGAAAGGGCAGCGATTTGGCCCTTGCAAAAGCCATGAAGACAAAATATAAGCTGGAGAAGAGGAAGAGGGGCTATGCTATCTCCAGCATCAAGGATAGAGGGGTCCACGTAACAAACCAAATCTTGGCCGGAAAATTCATGAGGAAGTGCTGCGTTGATGAGGTACCGGTGCCAGTGATCGCACTGGCTGAGCAGTGCACGGAGGGGGTCCAGTTCAACTGGTCTGAATTCCTCTGCGAAGAATTTTTTACGAACTGTCATGAAGCCCAAGAGCAGGGTAAAACCTTCCACTATTTGTGGTTGCTATTATCCATATTGCTCATAGCAGGAGCACTACCGGAGGATAGTCAATTCCCCAACATTGACAGAGAATTACCAGAGGCCATGAAGTATGCTTTGCTCTGGGCCACAAAGGATGTGAAACGGATATGTCACACAAAAATATTCTGGGTGCTCATGGACATGAACATCTGGATGTTGATCAACCAAAATTCGTGCTTGTCACCTACGGTGAACAATAGTCTGTAGAGTTTTGCAGACTTCAAAACTGATATGCACAACATTTATATCAAGGCATGAAAGGATTCAGAAAAATAGTGGATGAAGCTACCATTTGTAGCCAATAACGACGTGATTTTTACTATCTTGGAGACATAGCCTCCCAAATGGTGCACCCCATATCTGGCAGAACTGGAAAGGCGACAGCACAACAGAAAAATGACGATGCCAAGCTGCACATCACTCAATTGGCAGAGAAAAGGCGGAAGGAAAAAGCAGTAGCTAAGGTAAGGGCAGCGCGAGAAGTGACACAGAAAGCCACAGAGTAGAAGAAGGTAGCAGAAGCAGTAGCAGCAACACATGCAACAGAGGCAGCAACAATACAAGAAGATGAGGGCCAAGCAACATCCTCGCAAGGGTAGGAGGTAGAGGAAACAGAAACAGCAGAAGGGAGCATGGACCCAGGGGCCACGTCCACACAGTTAAAGCACCCACGCATTGTAGAGAAAGAAGGACCAAGGAAAAAGGTCAAGGCCTCAAAGTTTGCCATTGACCTGATCACCTTAACTGAAGGTGATCTCCATGACATCGACGAGACAGCCCGCGATGTCACCAATGAAGCACTTTAAGAGTGCCAGACTGTGTTGGGGGCCCTCAAGGTGCAGCTATAGGAGTTATAGGTGTGGCCCCCTCAGGTGGGTACCCTTTCTACCCACCTCGCAGTAGGATCCTCGGCAGCAGAGTAGATGTTGCATGCACGGATGGACAATACGATAGTATTGCTAGAAGGGGCCATAATTGCAGCGAATGTGACCGATAGATTTTCGGTTAGCATGTTGAAAGGACTTGGCCTTAATTTGGCTGCCCTTCTATGAGAGATGTTGTATCAGCTACAGGATGGGATAACGGCAGAGCTGCGCACCAGGGAGAGCCACGTGATCCAAGTTCTTGGCGAGCAGAAGATAAACATAGAACAACTCAGCCTGCAGCGCAGCAAATTGGTGTTGCAAAATAAACATTTGGTGTAGATGGTAGATGACGCTTACCGACATGTCCCACAGCTAGCCATCAGAACAGATCTACTGGTAGAAGTGCAGATCCACAATTTGGCAACCAGATTCCTTGAGGCCAGGGAAGAGATGAAAAAGGTGCAGCTGGAGTTGAACCTCTAGATCTCCAAGCTACAGTTGAAGGCACATCCTTCCACTCCCCCAAAAATCAGAGAACAATGCACTAGCACTATCGCAGCAGGGTTGGAAGAAATTGGAGGTGCAGTGTGAGACTATATCGGCATGTTAGAATAAGCATTGGAGGTCCTCATGACTTTACAGGACCCCAACATCCAGCACCTAGAGACAGAGGCGTGAAAACTTTAGCAGCAATATGACACTGTCAGGGGAACTGCACAGATAGTAGTCCTCACTCAGCGACTTGCGAGGACGCAACAAGCTAAGGCACTAAAGGAGCAGGTGGACGCCGCGTGACATAGGGAGGCAGCTCTCAAAGCACGTGTTCAGCCATGGATTGACGAGGCCTTCACGATCACAAAAAATATCGAAGGGAAGCTTGCGCACATATAGGGGATGCATGTGCAGATGTAGGAAAGTACGCTAGCCATAGAGGTCTCGGAAGAAAGGATGCAATAGGTTCAACACGCAGTAGCTCAGTGCACTGCATACATCAATACCATTCGAGAACAGTTCGAGGGACTTGAGGGTGAGTCACAATGTTTGTGTTGGGGGCCTGTTGGGCATGGAAACCCCCACGGCATGTTTTGGGGCTCAAAGCCCAAGTTTTGAATTAATATTGTTGTAAAGCTCTGCGAATTGTGGGTGTGAAATGTATGTTAGAGTCATAGGGCTATTTGCCCTATTTTTGAATGTAATGTCGGCCTACCCATTGTCCGCAGACTATGGGATTGTATAAATAGAGCGAGGCTCTAAGTTGTAAAGACATCGAATAGAGAATGGGAATGAAGGGTCTTAGAGATTAAGTCAAAGTGTGAAGTGTGTCTTGGGTCGTAGAGTAGGAAAAGGCTCTGCAGCTGAGTGTGTAGAGGCCTAGTAGAGTCTGCAACTGAGTGCGCGGACCCCTGCAGCTGAGTGCACAGGGTAGAGTTGAGTCTGTAACTAGAGAAGAGATTAATAAAGAAAGGTTTTGTTACCAATTCTGTGTATCTGTTCTGAGTTATTACATGTTTGATATCATTTGCGAATATACTGTTTCTTTACTGCGCGCACTTGTATGAATTGTGAATATTGTTAAGTATAACTGAAAGCATATAGATAAGCTAAGTTAATCAACTAATATTAAATTACTAGTAAGGATTTGGGTAATAACACTATTCGGCCCCCGAGTAGGGCTGTGTGAAGGCAGCATCTCAGACTGCGAGGAACAAGTAAGTGTGCATAGCGATGTGCGTGCAGGATTGAACCGCGGACCACTTGAACTCATCAGTCATCTCTAGGGCATGGAAACCTGGTTCTAGCACCCTCCCATACTACTTCGGGTGAGACCTCATTCCGCGCTCTGTGGACTGTTGCCGAAAGGGCCAATAGTACCAAGATTTTTTTTACTAAATCACCTCACAACTTGGGTTAGGCCCCAACAAGCCAACAGTTATACCAATGAATTGGCACTTGGAGAAAAAAATCCATCATGGCATTGAAGAATGGGATGTTTTACACCAAGGATTTCTGATGACATTCAACATTGAGGATGGGTTTGACTGTATTGATGCGGCACTACAAGAGGTTAAAGCAGCAATCTTTAGGATACCATAGGATCCTTTGAACCTGATTCAACCTAATTGGACTACCCAGTAGAGCCACGTACTAGAATGCTATAACGTGACCACTAAAGAAGAAGACGAGGATCCCAGAAAGATTAATATTCCAGAAACCGAGGGTCATCACGAGGTTGAAGGACTATAGATATATTATCTATACATAACTACACTATTGAAAACTAGATAGGTCGACATTAGCACAGAGGCAGAGCCAAAATTTGTGAAGATTAGGGACTATTGGGATGACACGACAGTAGATAAGGTCACCGAGCTCCTTTTTGAATATGGGGATTTGTTCCCCATGTATTTTTCTGATTTGAAGGGAATAATAGGAGACCTTGGGTGTCATGAAGATCACCTTGAAACCAAATGCCAAACCTGTGAAACAGAAACCTTACCGCCTTAATTCAAAGTATAAGGAAAGGGCCTACGTTGAGTTTGATAAGATGCTTGCAACAGGTATTATTGAATTGGTGGAAGAATTTGATTGGGTGAGCCCAATAGTGGTTCAGGAAAAGAAACAAAAGGAATAAATAAGGACATGCGTAGATCTCAGGAAGTTAAAAGATGCCTGCATGCATGATCCTCTCCTGACCCCATTCACCGATGAGTTCCTGGATAACGTAGGCGGTTAAGAAGCATACTCTTTCACATATGGGTTCTCTGGGCACCATCAGATTAAAATTGTGCCTAAGGATAAAAGCAAGACTACCTTCGTGACTGAATGGGGATGTTTTCAATACACTGTAAGAATGGGCTGAAGAATGCGCCAATGATCTTTTCGTGCGCAGTCATTCTGACATTCAAAGACTTCATTCATAAATTTCTAGAGGTATACTTTGATGATTGGATAATGTTTGGATTGGTCAAGTGCCATGTGGCAAGTCTGCGCTTGATGCTAGAGACATGTAGGAGATACCAAATCACGCTTAATCTAAAGAAGTGTCTATTTTGAGTTCATTTTGGGATCTTGCTGGGTCATGTGGTATGCAAAAAAGGATTAATGGTATACCGAGTGAAGATCACATGATAATCAACTTGGAGGTGCCAAGGAATGTGAAACAGCTGCATGCAACTCTAGGGCATGCCAGATACTATAGGAAGTTCATCAAGAGCTATGCCCAGATCACAGCGCCTATTAGCTCTGTTGCATATCTTTGATTTCTAAAGGTAAAAAATGAGCTTGGTCCTTGGTCATGCTCAAAAGAGACTCACAACAGTCATTTTTTCCTTCCCTTGCACCGCTCATTCTCCCTTCATCAGTCCTAAAAATGATTAATTCCTTTATTGGGTCCCAGTTTAAATGCTATCGCAAGTCACATCCATGTGTGTATAAAGGCTGTGCCCCTTGGCTTCTGCCGATGTGATATTGCGATGTGATGTGATTGCAATTGCACATCACCATACGTAAAGGCCCAAAACTACCAAAAAACTCCGACTCGACGACTCTCGTCGCACCCGATAAAGGGACTTGCCCGATCAGTCCTCCACCGTCTGGTCAGTTCCATCAAGATTGAATGGCCTTCACACGCCCTCACCGTTTTACCAGCTAATGCCCAAAGGCAGTGCAATCGAGATTGCTTATCGCTTAATCCTTTGTCCCCACCTTATAATGGTCGTGCTCCTTCATCGCCCAACCCTCATTGGATCAGTTCCGCCAAGATCCAACAGTCCACGCTCATTCTGCTCCTACTTCTTCTGATATCCCCTGCCAAGCCATCTCCACCATCTATCCTCCCAATTCAATGGCTGACCTTTCTCCCTCATTCGGCTCATCCATGTGCCACACAGTCCACATCCCTTGACCGTTCCGTGCACTTGAAGGACGAAAGTGATCAGCTCACCAGTACCAGTTGCAGTGGCTCCTCAACAACCACATTTAACAAATAGCATGGCCGAGGAGGAAAAGGATAGATCTTGAGCATGTAACTGCATTTAGCAGTTATGGAACTTCATGAATACGAGCACCCTAGCTGACTGAGAAGACAACAAAGCACCCGAGAAGATCTGATTCACCCACTGAGACAAGTAAACACACTCAAAGACTCCATTAGGTATTTAAATGCAGTTGGTGGTCAATTATGACCCCTCCATACCTAGAATGGCCAAGCACCTTTGTAATGAAACTCTATATACCCACAAACAAGATGTAATCAAGGTTGATGGTTGATGTTTTGATGTAAGGTTCAAATTCTGGAGACTGTAACTATTTTGATACCTGCAGTGTCTCGTCTTCATTTTCAGCTAATACAAGCTTCTTTTGCTGTTAATTGCTCACTTTTCATGTATCTTCTTTTCTAATCTATGCCTAATATGCTATATTTCTAAGCTCTTGATGTTTAGCATTAGAGAAGCTATCATCCTATCTTTGTGTTAAAATCTTGTATGTATCAGTGAATGAGTTATTCAGGTTTCTTCTCACCTAATGCCAGAGAGCTGTCATCGTGTCTGTGTATTAGGGAATTATATTTGCAGACTTCTTTATTGGTTGCAGCCGGACATCACATGGTCTTGTGCATTTGCTAGTGTGGTTAGTATTCTCCATATTCACCCAATCCTTAAAATGTGAGTAATTGGTGGTCTAAAGCCTTGTAGTCTGGGGGTGTTCACACATCTCTAGGGTTAAGCAAGGTAGAAGTGGTTATCTGGCTTCAACAAGCATCATTCCTTCCATTCATCCACTTGCAATAAGTTGAATTTATATGTTCTTGAGCATCTCCGAGCTACAACCTAGGAGAGTTTCTTGCGGGATAACATTAATTGGCACCGTTGCCAGGGAGAGGAGATTAAAGCTCAGCTTCCCTGGGAGAATGAAACAGTTCCAACTTTGATGATAGACAAAGTTTGGACACATTTCTAGCTGTAATCATCTATCTAGTGACTCTACTGGAGGACCAACCTAGTGGTGACTCCACATTATAGTTCTGGCTCAGCCTATGAGACATACTCAGAGAAATTCTCAGAAATCACTAGCTGATACAGTGCCTGACCCTGAGAATATTGTCAAGTAGAGGAAAACATCACAAAAAGGAGCATCAGAATCAGGTAAGCATAGAAAACCTTATGTGTCTCTGCAAGAGAAAATTATAGCTGAGAATGTATAGTTTGAAGATATAGAGCCCAACATTGCTAGTGAAGAAATACCCCCAGAGATTCATAAAGCTCCTTGTTCATTTAGTTCCCCTTTGGATCTCAATCCAAACAAAGTCTCCCATAAAATCCATCACATTCCTTTGTCTTTGTCATCCATTTCACTGTTCCCTACCATTCAATCTGCCAGTATCCTTCCACATATCCCAGTCATGGCAGGCCAGCAAGCTCCCACAAAAATGGAAAGAATTATAGCTGCTAGGTATGGATCCCTGGTCTTTCCTGTTCCTTTGAATGCCATGCCTGCAGGGGAGTATCAGAAGTAGATTCCCAAAGCTTTCATGGAAGAGTTAGGCCTTGATATCACCAGACCGTATCATGATTTATTCTCATTTGATTCAAGAAAGGTAAAATGCCTAGGATTAATCAAAGACTTGGCCATTACCCTAACTCAACCACCCATGAAGGGCATGATGATGGACATTGTGGTAGCAGATGTCCCTCCTAAGTTTGGCATGCTACTATCTAAAGGGTGGATTAAGAGACTAGGTGGGACATTACAAAATGATTTATCTTATGCCACTGTCCCAGTTTTTGGATGGGAAAGAAGGAGATTGTATCGAGAAGCACAACTGGCCTACATCATTAGTGATGAGAAGAATCCTTCTAATCATCACATTTATGTTGTGGACACCGATTTTGGAGCATGTATCCTCCAAATTGAAGAATCCCAAAAGGCCTCATTGCAGCTCAAGAAACCAATAGCCCAGGCCGAGGGAAAGCAAGGAAGTCAGGGTTGGGAAATGTTCTTTGATGGAGCATATTCCAGGGAGACTGCAGGAGCAGGGGTAGTGCTGATATCTCGAGAATGAGAATGCACAAATTTGGCTTTTAAGTTGGAATTCCAAGTAACCAACAATGTAGCAGAGTATGAGGCTCCGATATTGGGTATAAACATAGCAAAAGACAGAGGAATCAGAAACATAAAGGTGTTTGGAGATGCTCACCTTATCATTCAGCAAGTAAACGAAACTTTTCAAGCAAAGCACCCAAGGCTGAAGGCATACAGAGATGAGGTATGAAGACTCAAAGATTCTTTTGATAATTTTTGTATCTCATACATCCCTAGAGTCAAAAACCAGCTTGCTAATTTCCTTGTTGTGTATGCTAGCATGTTTATTCCTCCCATGCCTCCTAGACTAGTTTATGAAGTTCAGATGAATATAGACCATCCTTGCCTGACAATGTCTAGCATTGGAAAGTTTTTGAGGATGATGATGAGGTAAATAGATTTCTTCAACTCATTGATGAATTCTCTGAAATGCGAATTAACCAAGAGAATGAAGCCTTAGAAGAGAGTCCCTAGTCACAGCTTAGAAACAAAATTGGCAAAGATAGCATTGTCCAACTTGTTGACACCTAATCCTCTACGGTTGAGTGAACCTGGAATGTGAACAGTCATCAGAAGATGAACTGAGCAGTCACATTCTTGTATATAACAATAGCTACCTAATGTAATAAATCGAATCAGTTTTCTGAGTTTTATGCCAAACTGGAGTTACTCCTGGCCTGACATGGTATCAGAGCCTGGTTCTAAAAATAGTTGTAACTCCCTTCATTTTTGCCACTGCCTCTGTCCTGAGCGTTGCTCTGCCTCTGTCCTGAAATAGTCTGCCACTGCATCAGCGTTGTTGTGCCTCTTTCCATGGCCTGACATGCCCAGAGATGCATTGGTGCCTCTATGCAGACCTGTCCAAGCTCATTTTGCTCTCACCTGACCGAGTTGCTGTACGCTGAAGGCGTATGGTATTGGGATCTCAAGATCTCCTGTAACATTTACCTTTGCTATGAAAAGTGCCTCTTCATTTGCCCAAACCATTCTACTTTGCTGTAAAAACCATCATTTCATTGCCCTGTTCGACCTACATGATATGTGAACGATATTCTATGGTAACTTTCGGCACTACTGTCGCTCTGAATGCCAACTCTTTTTTTCCTGGAGCCGAGAAAGAGCACTACTGTGCGTTTGCATTAACGCTTGAATATTAATGCACAGTCGTATTAACGTTTGAGTGCTGACGGCAAGTGGTATTATCGTTTTGAGTTTTGAATTCTCAGTGCTGACGGCAAGTGGTATTATCGTTTTGAGTTTTGAATTCTCAGTGCTGACGGCAAGTGGTATTATCGTGGTATTACGTTTTGAATTTTGAATGCGCAGAGACTTCTTTGAGTCTCCCAATTAGCTGGTATCTGCTATTGTGTTCAATTCAGAGACTTCTTTGTAAAGCTGATGACAAAGGCTTCTGAATGGTGAGGGCTTTTTTGAAATTTGCTGCCTTGAAATTTTTCACGAACAGTAGCTGAAGATTGCTTCCTTGAACCTACTTCATTGTCGATTTCTACATTAGGCAATGGATTCTTTGAAACACTGATCGGCTATTTTATTCAATTCTCTGAACTCCGTGAAAGATAAAAGGCTCCTTTGAAAAGCTGAAGTCATATTAACGTTTGAATGCGCTGTTGAATTAAAGCTGAAGTCGCATTGATGTTTGAATGCGTTTGCATTAATGTTTGAATGCGTTTGCATTATTAACCTTGTTGAATTAAAGCTGAATCCGCTCACTATATTCAAGTATTGAATGTGTATTAAAGCTGAGCGCATCCGGGGAAAACACTGTGGGTATTAACGCTGAGCACTGTGGGTGTATATATATATATATATTGTCCAAGTCTGTGGTATATATATATATATATATATATATATATATATATATATATATATATATATATATATATATATATATATATATATATATATATATATATATATATTGAATGGTTTTCTTGTTTAAAAGAAAATGAAAGGGGAGGATATTTTATAAATTTTGGAGACATTTGAAGAAAACTTAGTGCATAAAGAATTTGAAATCTGTTGCCCTTTTGAGTACAACTTCACTGTATATCAGCAGAAAGTTTTTTTAATCAACAGAAGTTATTTATCAGCAGAAGTTTTTTTATCAGCAGAAGTATTTTTTACAGAATGCATTCAATCATCTCTATGGTAGGAATAGTTCTCACTGGCAAGGAGAACTATCCTGAATGGTCCCGGATGATAAAACACACCCTCATCTTCAATGAGTTGTGGAAGGGAGTGTGTGTTGGATAAGGAGACAATGACCCAGTGCAGCCTACATCAGACAAAGAGCTCGTCATTTGGGAAAACAAGAACAACAAAGCCTATGCATTAATCGCAACATCTATAAATGAAGAAGTAAGTTGCCATATTTCATCATATTCAACTGCCTTTGAAGCTTTACAAAAGCTAAAAGAACTCTGACTCACATCCTGCACTTGAAGTTGTTCAGCTCATGATTAAACTCTTCACTCTTGAACTGAAAAATAATGATCCTCTTGCTCTTGCATCTGAAGTAAAGTCTATAATGCATGATATTAAATCCACTAAGGTTGAGTTGGATATCCCTCTTATTGCCTTTCTCAAGGCACTCTATCCTACCTACTCCAATTATCTTGAGTCTTTACAAGAAAATGGAAATCTTAAAGATATAACCTTTGACTCTCTTGTGAAAAAGTTTGCTGAAAGAGAGAAAGCCTTTGGAAAGAAGACAGCTCCTGAATATTCTGAAGAGACTGTGTGCCTTGCTCATAAAGAAAAGCATCCTGCTCAAGATTCTACAAGAGGAAGAGGTGGACGAAGAGGAAGAGGAAGATACTTTAGAGGCAGGGGGGCAGACATTCTCAAGGAGAAAAGGCAGATCTGCATTGCATTCGCTGCAAACGAAATGGATCACATGATGCTTCTACATGCAAGCTACCATGGGACAAAATTGAGCAGAAAAGAAACCATCAGAAAGGTAAAACTGATGATACAGACAAAGGTAAAGCACCTGAATCCGCTCACTGTATTGAGGCACAATGTAACATTGGAGTAAATGAAGATTTGTTTAATGCTTCACTTGCTTCTTCGAAAAATGATTGGCTGCTTGATTCAGGAGCAAACTGTCATATGACTCATAGAAAAGATTTTTTTGAAGATTTCACTGACAATGTTGATGGAGCAGTATACTTTGCAGCTCAGTCAAAAATCAAGCCATCAGGGCTTGGCACAATCTAGGCTTAAACTGCCTGGTCTTCCAGACTTTCTTCTGGATCATGTTCTATATCTCCCACAGCTCAAGAGAAACTTGCTGTCCTTGGTCCACATCCGCCAGCAAGGTCACTCCATTCATATGTTTGATGTCAAGCTTGAGGTAAGAAAAGCATCTGACCACTCACTTGTCATGAGGGGAATAGAAGAAGAAAGGCTTCTCAAACTGCAAGGAACCTCTGCTCATGCACAACATTTCTCATATATTTCTCATCATGAAGAAGGTACACTTCCATCAAGTTTATTATGGCATGCTAGATTTGGACATTTAAACTATGACAATCTCCGCTTATTGAAGAAAAATGGTGTTGCTGGTTTGCCTACAATTCCTAGGAAACATAAGAAATGTGATGCTTGCATTCTAGGAAAGCATAGAAAACAGTATTTTCATGATTCACATTCAAGAGCACATAGGAAGCTTGAACTCATTCATTCAGATTTATGTGGTCCAATGCCTATTCCTTCTGCAAATGGAAATAAATATATCATGACATTTGTTGATGATTACAACAGAATGTGTTGGGTTTATTTATTGAAGAACAAATCTGATGCTTTTCAAACATTCAAGAATTTTCATAAATCGATTGAAAATGATGCACAATCTCATATTGGGTCTATTCGCACTGATAATGGAAAAGAATATACATCAAATGAATTTGAAAACTATCTTCGCCAACATGGGATCAAACATCAAACAACTGTGCCTTATAATCCCCAACAGAATGGTGTAGCTGAAAGAATGAATAGAACAATCTTGAATATGGTACGATCCATGCTTTTCTTCAAAAATGTAAAGATAATGTTTTGGGCTGACTCTGTTCTATGTGCTGCATATATAAAGAATAGATGTACATCTAATGCTATAAGAAACAAGACTCCTTATGAATTGTGGTATGGACATGTTCCTTCGGTAAAACATCTCAGGATCTTTGGTTCCACCTGTTATGCTTTGATACCAAAGGTACATAGAAATAAAATTGGTGCTAGAAGTCGTAAGTGTATCTTCCTGGGGTATTCAAACACCTCTAAAGCATACCGCCTCTATGATGAAGTAAATAAAAAGTTTGTTGTATCTAGAGATGTCATTTTTCTTGAATCATCCAAATCTGACAATGTTGTTGAGCGGCAACTTGATCGCTTGGATAGATTCGCAAAAACGAAATCATTTCAAGAATTTGATAATCAGATTCCACATCTTGAAGGGGGGATTCCTATACTAGAACAACATGTGGAATCTTCTTCTGAATAACAATCTCCTCTGCATGAAACTCCAACAACGGATGATGCTTTAAGTGATGTAATTGATAGAATTGGGAGCCTCAATCTTGATTCAGTCCCAACTCAATCAATAGAGCAGCCTGGACCATCTCAAAAAGGTCCCCCAAAGTGGCTGACAAAGACACTTGAAAGTGTTCATCCTGATGAAATTGGAAAAATAGGAACCAGAAATTCAAACCGACAAAATGGAGGTGATGTAGATGACTCTAATTCACCTGTTGATATGGATGTTACTTATGATTGTAAATTGAACTTGTCTACAGATTTTGAACCAACTTCCTTCAAAGAAGCTGCTTCTCATGATGAATGGAAAGAAGCGATGCAAAAGGAGTATGATGCCCTCATAAAGAATGGCACTTGGAAGCTGGTTGATCCTCCATTTGGAACCAAACCAATTGGCTGCAAGTGGGTCTACAAGAACAAGTACAAAGCTAATGGATCACTTGACAAGCACAAATTTAGGCTTGTGGCAAAAGGTTTTGCACAGAAGGAAGGGGTCGATTATGAGGAAACTTTTTCCCCCACAGCAAAATGGGCCACCATCTGGACACTCTTTGCACTAGCAGCTCAGAACGGTTGGAAAGTCCATCAAATGGATGTAAAAACTGCATTCTTGAATGGAGATCTAAAAGAGAATGTTTTTATGTCCCAGCCTGAAGGATTTGCTGTGAAAGGACATGAACAAAAAGTATGCAAACTTGTGAAGTCCTTGTATGGCCTCAAACAAGCACCGCGAGCCTAGTATGAAAAACTAACTGAGCATCTTCTGAAACTCAACTTCAATCATTTTGATCTTGATGATGCAACTTTATTTGTCAAGAAAGTTGGCAAAACAGTTGTATATCTTGTGGTATATGTAGATGATCTTTTAATGACAGGGAACAATGAAATCTACATTGCATCCATAAAGAAGGAATTGGGGAGAAGTTTTGAAATGATTGATTTGGGCTATGTTCATTACTATCTTGGCATTGAAGTAACCCAACATCCAAACTCCATATTTCTTTCTCAAAAGAAATACATTGGAGATTTGTTAAACAGATTTGGCATGATAGAGTGCAATCCTCTTTCTACTCCAATGGAACAAAACTTAAAGCTCACATCTATTGAAGGAAAGGAATTTGAGGATGCAACAAAGTATAGATAACTTGTAGGAAGTCTCATCTACCTCACTACTACTAGACCAGACATTTCATTTGCTATTGGAATCCTCTCCAAGTTTATGCAAAAGCCTTGTGAGGGACATTGGTCTACTGCAAAAAGAGTTCTAAGGTACTTGAAGGGAACTCAAGACCTTGGAATCAAGTATACACAGGTGGACGACTTTAGCTTGATTGGATACTCTGATTTAGACTTCGATGGAGACAAAGAAACTGGGGTATCTACTTCAGGATATGCTATGAGTCTTGGATCAGGAGCTGTCTCTTGGAGATCACGCAAACAATCAGTTCCAATAGATTCCACAACAGAGGTAGAATACGTGGCAACAGTTGAAGCAACGAAAGAAATTTTGTGGCTCAGGAAAATTCTTGAAGATTTGCAGGTAAAACAAGTACAATCAACTCCACTCATGATTGACAACACCTCTACAATAAAGTTGGCCAAGAATCCAAAGTTCCATGATCATACAAAGCACATCAATACTAAATATCATCTGATCTGACATCATGTTGAGGCCAAAACAATCCATCGCCTTCATTGTTCCACAAATGAGCAAATTGCAGACATCTTCACCAAAGCGCCTGGAAGAGAATAGCTTGAAAGATTCAGAATGATGCTTGGACTCACCAACATCCCTTCAGATTAGGGGGGTAATGTTGACACCTAATCCTCTGCGGTTGGGTGAACCTGGAATGTGAACAGTCATCAGAAGATGAACTGAGAAGTCACATTCTTGTATATAACAATAGCTACCTAATGTAATGAATCGAATCAGTTTTCTGAGTTTTATGCCAAACTGGAGTTACTCCTGGCCTGACACAACTATCCAATAATCATATACCTAAAGGCCTAGTTCCTTTAGAAAAGTTGTTTGACAAAAATGATGTGCCTTATAAGGCTGCCCAAAAAGAAGACCAATCTGCAGTCCATAGGCATAATATAGGGAGTCCAGATCATCCAAGATATGTAAATATATCCACCCATCTATCTGCTGTCCAAAGCTCTGAGTACTGCAGCTTAATGAAGCAATTTGCTGATGTTTTTTCTTGGAAATATAGTGACCTGAAAAATTATGAAAAAAGATCATCCAGCATAAAATCCCTTTAGAGAAAGACACCATCCCTTTCAAGCATAAGCTGAGACCAATAAATCCTTTGCTCCTTTCTCTGATTGAAAAATAAATCAAGAAATTATTGGTTGCCAAAATCCTAGTCCCTCTCAGATATTCAAAATGGGTAGCAAATTTGGTTGTGGTGAGGAAGAAAAGTGGTGAAATTAGGCTCTGCGTTGATTTCAGAAACTTAAAGAAATGCTCTAAGAAAGACAATTATCCTCTACACTTGCAATAGTTTTGATGCAAGCAGATGAGGAAGGCTCAGAGCATCCAATGGCATTTTTCAGCAAAACTTTAAGGGATGCTTAGTTGAGATATGATATCATTGAAAAATAGGAATATGCCCTAATCAAATCCTTGAAAGCTTTTAGAATTTACATCCTGAATTCCAAGGTAATTGCATATGTGCCCTCTGCTTCAGTTAAGGATGTCCTAACACAGCCAGATGTTGACGGAAGAAGGACTAAATGGATTGCAAAACTTATTGAATTTAACATAGAATTGAAGCCCACCAAGCTAGTTAGAGATCAGGGCCTAGCAAAATTAATGGCTGAAGAAAATTGTAGGAGGTTAGACATGGATCTCCTAAGCACAATGTCAGAAGATGGTCAGACAAAAGAGGAAGTAGTTGAACCAGGGAAAAATCAGTCATTGGTAGAAAATCTAGGTTCTTGTGAATGGTACTCTGCAATAGCTCAATTCTTGCTGAAGCTAGAAGTTCCTCCAGGCCTTAGTTCAAGCTAAGCCAGAACTATTAAGCTCAAAGCAACTAAATATTGCATTCATGAAAACCTACTCTACTGGAGGGACCCCTCTGTAATTCTTTTGAGGTGTCTAGACATAGAACAATCCATGGAAGTGATGCAGCAGTTTCATTCCAGCCTATGTGGAGGGCATCATTATTGGAAAACTATTGCCCATAATATCCTCAGAGTTGGATACTATTGGCCCACCCTATTTTCCGATGTCTTTTCGTTTTTTAAATCTTGTGACAAGTGCCAAAGATTTGAAGGGAAGCAGCAATTGAAGTCCCTGCCCTTAAAACCCATACATGCTAGTGGCCTTTTTCAGCAATGGGGCTTGGATTTCATTGGAGATATCGATCCACATTCCAGTGGCTAGCACAGATGGATCCTAGTAGCAACAGATTACTTCACTAAATGGATTGAGGTCATCCCTACCAGAAAGGCTGATCACCATGTGGTCATGAAGTTATTAACAGAGAACATCTTCACCAGGTTTGGTTACCCACATAAATTAGTTACAAACAATGCAGCAACCTTCAGGGAAAAATAATTGGTGGATATGTGTGACTCAATGGGCATTAAGTTGGTTCATTCCACCTCATATTACCCTCAGGGAAATGTTCTAGCAGAATCTTTCAACAAAAGACTGAAAAGGATAATTAAAAAGCTGTTGGGAGACAACAAAAAGAATTAGGATTATAAGCTTAAGTATGCACTATGGGCCAACAGAGTAACCATCAAGAAATCCATAAGGAATTCTCCATTCAAGTTGGTATATGGCACTGAGGCTATATTCCTAATTCAGTTAATGCTCCCTATGGAAAAGATCTTGAAAGAAGAGCAGAATGAGCAAGAAGACATGGCAAAAAGGATCACTGATTTAGCAGAGGTACATCAAATCAGAGAATAGTTGGTTGAAAGTTCAACAGCACATCAGCAGAGGATCAAGGAAGCTTTTGACAGGAGGGCAAAGACAAATAGTTTTCAGGTCGGAGACTCAGTTCTTAGGTGGGACGTGCTGAAAGAGAGGAAAGGAAACCATGGGAAGTTTGATTCTTTATGGACAGGGCCTTTTATCATTTCTCAAATCCAAGGGAACAATACTTTCACACTGCAAAGTATGGAAGGGGAGACACTTTTTGATGGCCTAGTTAATGGCCGATTTTTGAAAATTTATGTTAGTTAATGTATTTGGCCTTAAATTTGTAAATATGTCATTTTGTCAGTTTTAGTGTAGACTCAGTTAGACTCCATGCCCAATGGAACACTAGGAAATTTTGCTAATCTGGTTTTCATAGGTAAGGCAATGATTTGCAGTTCTTGAGACCTCACAGGGAGGATCTCATCCCCAGAAGGAGCCAGTGTTAGCTCTGCTACATATCTTTGATTTCTAAAGGTCGGAAGTGAGCTTGGTCCTTGGTCATGCTCAAAAGAGACTCACAACGGTCATTTTCTCCTTCCCTTGCACCGCTCATTCTCCCTTCATCAGTCCTAAAAATGATTAATTCCTTTATCAGGTCCGGGTTTAATCTCTATCACAAGTCGCATCCATGTGTGTATAAAGGCTACACCTCTCGGCTTCCACCAATGTGATATTGCGATGTGATCTGATCGCAATTGAACATCGCCATTGATCCAGGTGGATCTTGGTGGCCACCTGCCAAGTCCACCTGGACACCCACCATTGTCTTTCTCAGCATTTTCAGTTTCCTCAATTGTAGCACAACTTACTATTTTTAGCAGTTTTTCGGGTCCTGAACTTCCGGTGTCGTTTTGAGGCCCTAAACGACATTTTTTTTGGGAATCCGGGGGCAACATGGGTCCATGGAATGGATCGATGTTGCCCATTCCAATAATGATAGTGCTCGGATAGATCTTTCTAATGAGCTATTGTACGCGTCAAACGGAGATCATATGCCAAAGTTACGACCCCGAGAAGTTGATGTACCAATTTACCCCAAACAGGGCCCACAGTTTGGCGTTTCATCTCCTAGGGTTAGGTTTTGGAATGTTAAGGGTTTTCCATTGTTTCTCAACAATAAATAGGCCTTCGAGCCTCATTGTAACACAGTTCAGAGGCATGTAGCCATCACATCTCTTCTCAGAGATAAGCTACCATCGCCCTAGCTGGTTTATTTCCATTTCTGGTTGTAAGCATATTTCAGTATTTTCCATTAATGAAATGAAGTATTATTTCCGCTGCATCTTTGTGTATATGGTTATCTCTGTAATTTGTTGCGTTCCTGTTTAAATCTGGATCAGTGGTATCAGAGCGGTCTGCTTTTTCTCTGTTTTTCTTTGCATGTCCCCAACAAGGTCGGGATATAAGGAGTTAGGGCTTGAACTGGTTGAACCTTTGCAAGACCAGCCTCACAAATCTCGACAGCCTCCCATGGCGGACGAGAAGAAAGACGAGGGGGTAGGAGATCCCATCAAAATCTTGCTCGAAGAAGCCCTCGAGCGACAACGGAACGCGATGATGGACAGCTTTGCCCAGATCCTTCAGCGGCTACGCAGAAGCAACGCATCGGCTTCCAGCAGCTACTCTGGAAATGCCACACCTTTTAAGGTACAAGTTAATTTTGAAATCCCCATATTCGAGGGTCAGATAGACGCAGATGTCGTAGATAATTGGTTAAATCTGCTGGAGGGTTATTTTTCTGTTCATGAATTATCGAGTCGGGAAAAGATTGTTTTTTCTCTTCTCAAAGCAGCCCCCCACATCAAGGACTGGTGGGAAACCTACTGCGAGCAGAAGGATGAAAGTACTGGCTCACTATTTTCAGCAGCACCCACCTGGGATTCATTCCGGGATGCCATCAAGGAGCAGTACTACCCTGTCGGAAGCTATGAGGATGAATACATATAGTGGACCACGCTGCGGCAGGGAAGGGACCAAGACGTGCCGGAGTTCACCAATCTTTTCCATACCCTTCGCACAAAGTTGGGTATCAAGGATTCGGAGCAACATCTGATACTCAAATACCGTGGCTGCCTGCACAAGTACATCCAGGAAGAAATACAATTCCTAAACATCCCCTCGCTCGGCGCAGCATACCGATATGCCGTCAAGGTCGAGCAGAAGTTTAAACAAAAGAAGCGAGACTTTGGATCTGCGAATCCAAAGCAGGGGAAAGGTGCCCCTAAACCACAGAACAAAGGACAAAGCCAAGGCGGGACAACCCAAGACAACCAGCCGAAGCTGCAAGCAAAGAACTGCGCCGCGAAGCCGAGAAAGGACACTGGAAAATGGTGTGAATTCCATAAGAACTCCACTCACAACACAAGTGAGTGTCGAGCCAAGCAGTCACTGGTGGCTGAGCTAAAGGTTTCAGAATCAGATGCATGTTCCAACTCTGAGTCAGAACTCGATAAGGGGTATGAAAAAGGGAAGCAGATCATTGATGCAGATCCCAACGCCACTGTTGCTACCGCAAAGATCTAGAAAAATGAACCCGAAGATCCAGAGGAGGAGGAGCGTCTCTTCCACTCCCAGATGTGGGTAAAGGGCTCCCCGATACAATTCATTGTTGATAGCGGGAGTCAAAAGAACCTCATTTCGGCAGAGGTCGTGAAGCGGTTGGGCTTACTGACCACAGCACATCCACAACCATACACCATTGGGTGGCTTCACCAAGGACGAGATCTTCGCGTGAGCCAGCAGTGTCGCCTTCCATACAACATCAAGCCCTTCACAGATGAGGTATTGTGTGACATTGCTCCCCTTGAAGTTTGTGATGTATTACTAGGACAACCATACTTGTGGAAGCGACATGCTGTGTATGAATCAAGGCCTCGTGCTGTTATTATTACATTGGGAAATAAGTTGTTCAGGATACCAGAGGTAGCACCACCTGCCGCCATCTCTTTGATTACTGCAAAACAATGCAGTAAGATCATTTCCAAAACCAGGAAATTTGTTTTCCTAATGATACGCCCTCAAGGAAAGAAGAAGACAGTGGCTGCGGCCTCCAAACGGGGTCCTTCTGCACGACAACTACAGATGGACAAGGTTGTCGAGGAGTACGAGGACATCTTCACCTCCCTGGCAGGGGTTCCTCTGCACTGTCAAGTCAAGCACTCCATCGATCTGACCCCAGGTGCGCCGCTACCCAATGGACCAATTTATCGGCGCTCCGTTCTGGAGAACAATGAAATCAAGAGGCAGATTCAGGAGCTCCTGCAGAAAGGTCACATCCGACCGAGTTCATCACCCTGTGGGAGCCCGATCGGTTGTTACAGAAGAAGGATGGGACGTGGAGACTCTGTATTGACTATCGGGCGCTGAACAAGCTCACTGTCCGTAATAGGTACCCTATCCCGCGGATTGATGACCTCCTAGACCAACTAAAGGGGGCAAAATATTTCAGCAGGATCGATCTGAAGTCAGGATATCACCAGGTACCAATCGAACCCTCCGATGTGTGGAAGACTGCCTTCAAATCCAAGGAGGGCCTCTTCGAATGGTTGGTCATGCCTTTCGGATTGACGAATGCTCCTGCAACCTTTATGAGGCTAATGGATGACATCTTGCGGCCATTCACCAACTCCATTGTAGTAGTATACTTGGATGACATTCTGATCTTCAACCAGAGTTGGGAAGAGCACCTCAACCACATCCGACAGGTTCTCCAAACACTGCGGCAACACAAGCTATGTGCCAATTTGGAGAAATGCACTTTTGGCATGACCCAGGTTCAGTATCTGGGATACATCATTGATGAACAGGGGGTGCATGTCGACCCAGCCAAGATCCAAGTCATTCGGGATTGGCCCTCTCCAACCACTCTAACAGAGCTCCGCAGGTTTGTGTTGGGGTTTTCTCATATTTCTTGGCCTTTGAGTCAAGTCACCAAGGGCGGGGTGAAAGCAAAATTCTTTTGGTCTGAATCTCAACAGAAGGCATTCAGGGAGTTGAAGGATCGCCTCTGCACGGCACCAGTGCTCGCGTTACCAGATTTACAACAACCATTTGAGGTCGAGCCAGATGCCTCTGACTATGCTATTGGGGCAGTCCTTACTCAACATGGACATCCAGTGGCATATCACAGTGAAACACTTTCAGACACAGTCCGGAAGTACCCCACTTATGATAAAGAGATTTATTCCATTGTACAGGCCTGCCGACAATGGAAGCATTACATTTTGGGGAAGGAAACAGTCATCCACACAGACCACCGACCTCTGCAGTTAATACAGACCCAAGGGAAATTGCAGAATGATCGCCATCAGAAGTGGTCTACATACCTGCAACAGTTTCACTTGAATATCAAGTATAAAAAGGGCAGCACCAATAATGTTGCAGATTGCCTCAGTCGACCACCGATCATGGCGCTAACCACCGTGCTCAACTCTTGTGGGCACGAGACTTCTGATTGGCCACTTCTCTACAAAAGCGACCCAGAATTTGGCCACACATACCAGACACTCTTGGAGGGTTGGCATGTTGTAGATTTTCACCTCCAGGATGCCCTATTATGCCACCTCGGTCACCTTTGTGTTCCTTCAAGCGAGCGTGCCAAGATGATTTGGGAAGCACACTATAGTCGGGCTGCTGGGCATTTCAGGGTCGAGAAAACAGTGGCAGTACTGCAAAATTATTTCTATTGGCCGAATCTTCGACAGGATGTTGGGAAGTACATCCGATCATGTACTACCTGTGCCATTCCCAAACCGACCATTAAGAAGCACGGCCTCTATACCCCGTTGCCTACCCCTAGTCGACCTTGGGAATCCATCTCCATGGATTACATGTCAGGCCTTCCTTCCACTAAGCATGGAAATGACTGTGTTTTTGTGGTCGTCGACAGGTTCTCGAAGATGGCCATTATGATGGCCTGCAAGAAGAATATCACAGCAGAAACCACTGCTAAACTCTTCTTTGAACGAGTGTGGGTGCACTTTGGGATCCTACAGTCTATCATCTCAGATCGGGACAGTCGGTTTCTCAGCACATTTTGGTCCAGTCTCTCGTCAATGCTGGACACCAAACTCACGAAGTCCACACCTTCCATCCTCAAACCGATGGCCAGATAGAGGTTGTCAATAGGATGATTGTGCACATTCTGCAAATGTATAACTCAAAGTATCCACGCACATGGGACGAGAGCCTCCCCTATGTTCAACACAGCTACAACCGAGCTCTTCACAACTCCACTGGCCATAGCCCTTTTCAGGTGGGTTTGGGATTCCAGCCACTATGCCCCATTGATGTGGCCATTCCACTTGCAGCTACTCACATGAATTCAGCTCATGTCCAGTCCGAAACAGATAAGGCCACCAGCTTCATTGAGCGCATCCAACATATTCGCCAGCAGGTCCATGACATTCTTGAGAAGTCAAATGCCAAGTACAAGCAGCGACATGATCAACATCGGGTGCCACACCAGTTTCAGGTGGGCGACAAAGTCTGGTTACATTTGCAAAAGGAACGCCTTATTGGAGCCTATCGGAAATTGAGACCACTCTGATATGGTCCTTACACCATTACTAAGGCTATGGGAGACAATGCATTTGAGCTCAGCATTCCCCCATTCCTTGCCCTGCACCCAGTGTTCAATGTGGACCACCTTCGGCCATACTTTCCACCATTGCTAGACACATCCGACATTGCAGAACAGCTCAAACCCACAGAATTAAATCCAGATTGCATGGAACAAGCTACAACTGATCGGATCATGGACACACAGATCAAGAACACTCGCCAACAGAATATCCAACTGTATCGAGTTGTCAAAGCAGGCCAACTCCTTCAGCAGGGCAAGTGGCTCACCAGGGAACAAGTTCAGTAGAAGTTTCCTCATCTCATGGAGGAGCTCAACGCAATGGGGACCATTGCTTCCTAACGGGGGAGGAATGATCCAGGTGGATCTTGGTGGCCACCTGCCAAGTCCACCTGGACACCCACCATTGTCTTTCTCAGCATTTTCAGTTTCCTCAATTGTAGCACAACTTACTATTTTTAGCAGTTTTTTCGAGTCCTGAACTTCCGGAGCCGTTTTGAGGCCCTAAACGACGTTTTTTTGGGAATCCGGGGGCAACATGGGTCCATGGAATGGACCGATGTTTCCCGTTCCAACAATGATAGTGCTCGGATAGATCTTTCTAATGAGCTATTGTACGCGTCAAACGGAGATCATATGCCAAAGTTACAACCCCAGGAAGTTGATGTACCAATTTACCCCAAACGGGGCCCACAGTTTGGCATTTCATCTCCTAGGGTTAGGTTTTGGAATGTTAAGGGTTTTCCATTGTTTCTCAACAATAAATAGGCCTTCGAGCCTCATTGTAACATAGTTCAAAGGCATGTAGCCATCACATCTCTTCTCAGAGATAAGCTACCATCGCCCTAGCTGGTTTATTTCCATTTCTGGTTGTAAGCATATTTCAGTATTTTCCATTAATGAAATGAAGTATTATTTCCACTGCATATTTGTGTATATGGTTATCTCTGTAATTTGTTGCGTTCCTATTTAAATCCGGATCAACCATACGTAAAGGCCCAAAACTACCAAAAAAACCCGATCCGACGACTCCCATCGCGCCCAATAAAGCGACTCGCTTGATCACTCCTCCGTCATCCAATCAGTTCCATCAGGATCGAACGACCTTCATATACCCTCACCCTTTTACCACCTAATGCCCAAAGGCGGTGTGATCGAGACTGTTTACCACTTAATCCTCTGTCCCTGCTCGATAACCATCACGCACCTTCGTTACCCGACTGCCGTTGGATCAGTTTCACCAAGATCCAATGGCCCACGCTTATTCCACTCTTGCTTCTTCCAATATCCCCCGCCAAGCCATCTCCACCGTTTATCCTCTAGATCTGACAGCCGACCTTTCTCCCTCATTCGGCTCATCCATCTGCCACGCAGTCCATGTCCCTTGACCATTCTGTGCACCTAAAGGACGAAAGTGATCAGCTCACCAGTACCAGTTGCAGTGGCTCCTCAATAACCACATTTAATAGATAGCATGGTCGAGGAGGAAAAGGACAGAGCTTGAGTGTGTAACTACATTTAGTAGTTATGGAACTTCATGAATACAAGCACCCCAGCTGCCTGAGAAGACAATTAGCACCCGAGAATATCCGTTTCACCCACTGAGACAAGTAAACACACTCAGAGACTCCATAAGGTAGTTAAATGTAGTTGGTGGTCAATTATGATCCCTCCATACCTAGAATGGCCAAGCGCCTTTGTAATGAAATTCTATATATACCCTCAAACAAGATGTAATCAAGGCCGATGGTTGATGTTCTGATGTAAGGTTCAACTTCTGGATATTGTAACTATTTTGATACCTATAGCGTCTTGTCTTCATTTTCAGCTAATACAAGCTTCTTTTGTTGTTAATTTCTCACTTTTCATGTATCTTCTTTTCTAAGCTGTTCCTGATATGCTGTATTTCTGAGCTCTTGATGTTTAGCATTAGAGAAGTTGTCATCCTATCTCTGTGTTAAAGTCTTGTATGTATCAGTGAAGGAGTTATTTAGGTTTCTTCTCACCTAATGCCAGCAAGCTGTCATCGTGTCTGTGTATTAGGGAATTATATTTGCAGACTTCTTTATTGGTTGCAGCTGGCCATCACATGGTCTTGTGCATCTGCTGGTGTGGTCAATATTCTCCATATTCACCCAATCCTTAAACTATGAGTAATTGGTGGCCTAAAGCCTTGTAGTATGGGGGTGTTCACGAATGTTTGGGGTTAAGCAAGGTGGAAGTGGTTATCTATTTTGAACAAGCATCATTCCTTCTATTCATCCACTTGCAACAATAAGTTGAATTTATATGTTCCCGAGCATCTCTGAGCTACAACCTAGGAGAGCTTCTTGGGGTGATAATAGCTCCTATGGAAATTTTTTTGAAAAAGGATGCTATGTTCTATTGGAATGATGAAATTTAGAAGAGCGTGGATGTGCTAAAAAATAAATTGGTCACCACATCGATCTTAGTCTTCCCGGACTGGAAGAAGGAATTTCATGTGCACATTGATGCATCATCTTTTGCGTTGGGGTTCGTGCTAACACAAGCCGGTGAGGGAGAAATGGATCATCCTATAACATTCCTAGGTAGGAAGATGTCTAAAGCAAAGATAAATTATTCCATGACAAAGCGTGAAGGATTAGCTATGGTGTACACACTCCAAAAGTTCAGGCACTATTTGTCGAGCAGACACTTTAAGATGTATACGGATCATTCCGCGTTGTAGTACATGGTCAACAAGCCTGTGTTGGGGTGAAAAATATGTAGGTGGTTGTTGTTGTTCCAAGAGTACGACTTTGAAGTTGTTGTGAAGCCAAGGTGACTAAATGCAGGACTTGATCATCTATCACGCATTGAAACTGGAGAGGAACCTACTAATTTGGAGGAAGGACTACTTGACGCACAACTCTTTGTGATGTGCATTGCAGACAGTCAATTTGAAGATATTATTCACTTCCTGATGATAGGATTAGCTCTAGAAGGTTATACAAGTCAACAGAAGAAGCATTTGGTAGTGCGCACGACAAAATTTTCTATCATTGCAGGCCACTTGTACAAAATGGTGTCAAAAAAAATATTGCGATGTTATGTGCCTCAATTTGAACGAAGCAGCATCCTCGTTGAGGCTCATGGAGGAGCTGTAGGAGGGCATTATGCAGGGAAAGAAACAATGCAAAAAAGTCGACGTGCTGGGTTTTGGTGGCCAACCGTGCATAAGGATTCATAAGCATACCATAGGGCATGTGACGCGTGTCAAAGGACTGGTAGGCTATCACAGAGGGATGAACTTACTATGATTCCGTAGGTGACATTACAACCATTTGACAAATGGGAAATTGACTTTGTGGGACCAATTCAGCCACCAGGAAAGAAGACAGATGCGTGGTACATCATCACTGCGATTGAGTATTTGACTAGATGGGCAGAGGCATAGCTTGTGAAGGACTGCACAAGTGCGACAACAACAAAATTTATTTTTGATTATGTCTTGATGAGATTTGAGTTTCCAAAAATATTGATGAGCGATCGCAATACGCGCTTTCTTAACGAAACAATCAGCACATTAACAGAAGAATTTCAGGTGTATCATCAGAAAAGTACCCCTTATCATCCACAGGCTAATGTGTTGGGCATGGAATCCCCCCTAAGGCATGTTTTTTGGATTTAAGCCCGAGTTTTCACCTGATATTGTTGTAAAGACTCCGCGAATTATGGGCACGGAGCGCGAAATGTATGATAGAGACATAGGGTTGTCTGCCCTAGTCTTGTAATGTAATGTCCGCCTAGCCATGTTTTCCAGACCATGGGATTGTATAAATAGAGTGAGGCTCTAAGTGGAAGAAAAAGAATAAGGAAGCGAGGAGAGAAGATAGAGTCGAAGTGACTAAGTGTGTCTTTAGGTCGTAGAGTAGGAGAAGGCTTTGCAGCTGAGTGCGTAAAGTCCTAGTAGTCCGCAGCTGAGTGCACGGACCCCTGCAACTGAGTGCACAGGGCAGAGTTGAGTTTGTAACTGAAGAAGAGATTAATTCTTGGGCATGGAATCTCCCCATAGCATGGTTTGGGGCTCAAAGCCCAAGTTTAGAGTAATATTGTTGTAAAGACTTCGCGAATTGCAGGTGTGGAGCACAAATTGTATGTTAGAGTCATAGGGATGTCCGCCCTAAGTTTTGAATGTAGTGTCGGCCTACCCATGGTCCACGGACCATGGGATTGTATAAATAGAGTGAGGATCTAAGCTGCAAAGAAATGAATGAAGGAATGGAATCTGATGAACAGAATAAGATAGCGAGCATAGAGCAAGAGTCTAAGTATCTTGGGTCGCAGTAGTATGAAGAGGCTCTGTAGCTGAGTGCATAAAGGCCTAGTAGAGTCTGCAATTGAGTATTCGTTCTTATGTTATTACATGTTTGATATCAATTGCTATTATTTTGTTTATTTACTGCACGCCTTTGTATGAATGGTGAATATTTTTAAGTATAACTAAAAGCATGCAGATAAGCTAAGTTAATCAACTAATATCGGGTTACTAATAAAGGCCTTGGGTAATAACACTGTTCGGCCCCCGAGTAGGGCTACCGGAAAAAATCATCACAGGCTGCGACGTACTGATAAGTGCGTGTAATGACGTGCACGCAGGGTCAAACCACGGACAACTTGGAACCCATCAGTCATCCCCAGGGTGTGGAAGCCTAGTTCTAGCACCCTCCCATACTGCTTCAGGTGAGACCTCAGTCCGTACTCTGAGGACTATTGCCGAAAGGGCCAGTAGTACCAGGATTTGTTTGGCTAAATCATCTCTGAACCTGGGTTAGGCCCCAACAAGCCAACAATTATACCAATGAAGTGGCACTTGGAGACAAAACTCTATCATGGCATTGAAGAATGGGATGTTTTACACCAAGGATTTCTGATGACGTTCAACATTGAGGATGGGTTTGACTGTATTGATGCGGCACTACAAGAGGTTAAAGCAGCAATCTTTAGGATACCACAGGATCCTTTGGACCTGATTCAACCTGATTGGACTACCTAGTAGAGCCACACGCTGGAATGCTATAATATGACCGTGAAAGAAGAAGATTAGGGTCCCATAAAGATTAATATTCGAGAAACCGAGGGTCATCGCCAACAAGCCAACAAATGGTTCCGTTGTCGGGACCGAGATCTGCATAAGGGATGAATGATGTCGTGTCGCTGGAATCCAACGAAGAAAGAAATTGAAGGGTGGTTAGATAGAAAGATTCACGAGTTTGCGGTGTAGGAAAACAAGAATCCGTGAGTATCAAAGGAACAATGGTTGGAACGCTACTTATATATGAAAATACACGAAATTTTCTTTGCATCCTTTCCCTCTGAGTTGTATGAGTGGATCATGAAGCTAGAAGACAATCAGGGAAGGTGTAGGCTCGAAAAACCAATTGTGTGGACTCCATAATTAGTGTGTAGACCAGAAGCATTAGAAGATAAGATCACACACGATGTGGACCATTGGATCAATCGAATTATAAGGGGGTTTATCACCAAGTTCGCGGTAGACATGATAGTCAGCGACAGTGGGGTGGAATGACGCTTCCTCAAAGGACCACGAGGTAAGTACATTAAATCTTTGAACACATGGATTAAGATTTTATTATGTGAAAAGCGAGTTATGCGAATAAATTAATGTTTAGGGTTACACGAAGTGGGAGGATCTATAGAAATGAAGGTAGCACAAAGATAAAAAATAGCCCCTTGATTTTGCCTCGATGGTAAAGCGAGGAAGAGCTCGCGATAGTTTCTCTGAGAAGTGTGGTCAGTGTGATAAGGTAGCGAATTATGTGCCTACCACCTCCACCTACACCACCACTAGTCTCACCATCTTCACCTCCATCTCCACCCACACCATGTTTGCCACCACCACATTGAGGGGAGTAGGGAATGAAGTTCTGAACCAATTTTGGTTCGTGGTAAGGGTCATATGGGAAGCACAAGGAATCATGGACAACAATATAAGAAAGGCAACATTGGTGAGCCCATTGTAGGATCGTGCACTGATGTGGTACATTAAGCATTCTAATGACCATCAGAACATAGGGATTGCAAATATCCAGGCCGCGTTGAATAGGGAATTTAATGGGCCACATTTGGAGGCACAATTGATTATCAGGTTTAAGGAGATCGCGATGCTTCCAGGTAAGACCCCATGGGATTTGGATCAGAGACTGAAGAGTATGATTCACGAAGCCAACATGAACTTGACAGATGGGCATCATCGCACATGGTTTGTATTGTCACTAACACCGCATCTAAGGACGGTGTTGTCGCAACAAAATTTATCCACCCAGGCTGAAGCTTTGGAGATTGCAATGAGACTGCAGGAGACCCCAATACAATATCCTAGCGTGGGAGTCCAAGAAATCCACACGTAACTAAAAAATTTGTGTTTGGAAATGTATAGTTTGAAATAGGATAGGACAACTCAACCAGAGGCACGCAAGGAGGTATGGTGCATAAAGTGCAAAGGCCAGGGGCATGACAAGGACCGTTGTCTAGTCTTCGCAAATTACTTGGTGGGAGGAGGGCCGATGGCATTAAGACCAAAGGCACAAGCAAGACTGAGCACGGTTCCTGCATTATGGTGTGCGATTTGTTAGATAGGAGGAAAACACGCTATGGATAATTGTCATCTATTAGAGAAGTATACGAAGATGTCCCAGCAATTGTTTTGTAATTTTTGCAGGTTGGTGGGCCATGATGAGTGCACCTGTAGAAGTTATGAGTTGATGATGGATCGAAATCCTGCCTATAGAGTACAAATTGAAACGCGAGCCCTCAATCCAAATACAGGGATGGCGCGCGCTGGATTTCAGGGGCGCGGACAAGGTCAAGGTGGAATGGAACCAGGAAGGGGTCACGGACAACTAATTTGTTACAATTGCGGAGGGCTACGGTATTATGCCTGCGATTGTAAAAATCCGATGAGAGGATCATGTTTATATTGTACTTAGTTTGATCATGAGATGGAGGCCTGCCCTACACTGATAGCGAGGCTCTGAGATAAAGGGATACTCCAGCTTCCCCTGACTCAAAATTTGCAAATGACGAGGTCGGAGCCGTGCGAAGAGGACCCAAATGTAAACATAGTGCTCAGAAGCGGTATCACGATAGAAGATGAAAAAGGTAAGCAGCCTGAAGAAAGTGTGTGGGTTCGCAAGGCTCCTACAAATAAACCTAAATTTGATTTGGAACGCATGAAGGAGACATTCATGGAAGCTAAGAAGAGCTTCACAGAGGCCTCCACTTCAGGTAGTAAGGACCAACAAGAGCCGGAGATGGATCCTTCAATGATCACTACCTTTCTGGAGACATGTATGAAACTACTGCGAGACAACAAGGCTATGAAAGGGCTACAAGAACTTATCACTAGGTGCGTTGGGTCAGGAGAACCGTGCGTAGTCTGGAAGCTTGGAAATCAAACATCATGAACAGGAAGGGAAATGAGATTGACTATGCAAATCAGGGAGTATGAAATGGATCAGGTGATTCTGGATCTCAGATTGGATGTGAATGTGCTACTAAAATAGACATGGGAGCACATGGGTAGGCCCGCGTTGCAATGGTCCCCTATTCAATTACAGATGGCTAACCAGCAAAAGATCCTATTGATGGGAATATTGCAGGTGATAACAGTAGACAATGAAGGTGCGAGTGCACTTGCATATTTCGAGGTGATAGAGATTATCGATGACAGTAATCCCTATCCCTCGCTATTGGGAATAGACTAGGCCACTGATATGAATGGAGTAATAAATCTAATGAAGTGAAAAACTATTTTTGAGAAAAAGTCACTACGCGTAGTGGTACCTTTAGACCCCGTGGAAGGAGCATGCCACACAGAACCAGTGCACGATGATGAGAGTGACGATGAGGTAGACTGTATCTACAAGATAACCACTCGAGAATAGGATTGGGTGAATCCTACAGTAGATGGCCAAATTTCGTGGGAGCGTGAAAGCTCCTGCACATCAGATTCGGATGAGGAAACAGAACGATGGAAAAATCGGTTACACAAGGTAACCACGCTCAATTGCAACATGATGGTAAGATCACTGCGCTGCGTGACAATAGAGTTAGGAGATCTGCTTGTGTATGATGGCTTGATGGTGGTAGATGAATTCCTGAGAAAGTTTGAGAGCGAAGTACCAGAACAACAGTGGTTTGATGCTCTAAAATGGGCATTGCACGCGACACCTACAAGGTGGTGTGGTACACATCAGAGAAGTATTGAGTGATGGCACAAATGTAGAAGGGGGATGCTTATACAATTTGGAAAACCTCAGCTATTGATGAGAGCCTGTTATGAGGGGTGAAACATCTTGTGTGCCCACCTTTCCATATGGGTACAGGTGTATGGTATGCAACCCACATGAACGTGCAGCGCTATCACGATAGGAAATAGGAACAACAAATAGAAGTAGGCAAGACATGTGCATGAATGATGAAGCATGATAATGCCTAGCGCATTGAAAATCATACATGGGGAAGCCTTTGACGAGGTGTGCAAAGTGCTGAACAGGGTCCACCACATGAGACGCACTGACTGGGACCTACGAGTACCAGCAGTTGTATGGGCTTATAGGAGCATGTGCAAAACTCTGACCACAAAAGCGCTTCCAAAGTTGAAGTATGAAGTAGGGGTTCTAGTCCCTGTGGAGCATGCAAAGACGAGTCCGTACATAATAGCACCCATAGATACGATGGTCCGTGTAGACCGGAATGCAGAAATCACATAGTTGCACAAAACAGAACATATAAGACTTGAGGAAGAAATCCGATGGCGAAAATTTAGACTCCGCAAACATGAAAAAGAGCCGGTATGGTTAAGGAAGAAAAGCGCTTTAATGTATGCAGAGGTTAAGAAGTTGGAAAATAAAATAAAGAAAGAATTTCTCATCGAGAAACCAAGAATGGCAAGGCAAGGTGCGTACAGTCATACTAACAAATTGGAAAGCTATTGCCATGAAGTGGTTAGTCTACTGCCATGGCTGAGAATGCATCTTGTCAAACGTAGTGACCAGGGTAGCACAGTGCAATTAGTAGAGTGCATGATGCCGATCACCACAATGGAAGATGGGGATTCTCTGCAAACCTTGGTGGAGGACGAGATGGAGCCCCACCCGGGTGGTGTGCCCACCTGACTAGCCATAGGAAGGACCGTCTTAGTGCTCCAGGTAGTTGAAAGCAAGCACAGGACTATAAAATATTCTACCTAGGGGTTGCGCGATGTGAGAGATGCATGCAGGAGCAGAATGTCACAGGGTTTGTGACCGAGCATGGAGGGCTACGTTGTCACATGGGTTGGATGGGAAGTGACCATTGGTGTCACTATTCATGACGGGATGTTTGATTTTAGGCCAAATGGAGCGGTTGGTGGGCATGTAAGACAGGAATTATGGGAAACATTTGGGAAAAATTGCCAGCAAGAAAGCATTAATGGTCTCAAATTTTGGGTGAATGGTTGAATTCAAATTTGAAAGCTGCTATAAAACTCATAGAGTTGGCCAGTGAAAAACTCTTGGTCATTTGAGAATTGAGCATTTGAGTAGAGCGGAGAGTGTTGAGAACTGAGCGATAATTGAGCCCCTAAGTTCGTGAGAGATAGAATACAGTGTGGAGATGATGACGACCATTAAGGATGGGTTTGGAATTGAAGAGGGAACCACCGACGAGGCTGCATAGACCCCCATGGTGCAGGATGTTCCCGACGGCACTGGGGTAGTCACAAAAATCCCCAAATCACCAAAAATGCCATGGTTGAGGAAGGATAAATAGGCAATGGGTCCAGTACGTATGTCCCCAAGGAATCTGCGGCACAGCAAATTATCAATGGAAGAAAAGGGGAAGGTAGTCACAACTGAAACAAATGAGGAAGAAGAAGTCTTGCAGGCCCTGATCACCACCATAGAAGAAGAAGAAGACGTGGAGGAGGATATCCAACTGTTGCGCTCTGCAGAAAAATGGCCAGCATATGTCCCTCCGCGGAAAGGGAAGACCAAAGTACCAAAGGATCTAGATGCAACGAAGAGTTCACTCCAGACCCTGCTCTTCCTCGATGGCATTGTATTTGAGGGCATGCTTCTAGGCCATGTGTGCACCATGAAATTTGAAGACTAGGATCTTGCTGATAGTGAAAAGTTCCCACACCTAGAGATGGTGAATCTGATGAAGCAGAATACCGAGGGGTGGTGATAACGCTAGAGCCATGAAAATGGCCCCGCGGTGTGGAAAAGGCTGGGTTTCTGCACTTGTTATGGATTCCACATTTCCACTATGTCCCCATCACCATTTTCATCATTAGGCAGCTGCTCTGCCTGGTGCATTATGGGTATCTATGGCTGGAAGAGCCTATTCCCATCGTGGGAGACCTCATCCACCATATTTCTTAGCTTTCATGTAAGGGAAAGGACCCCACAACTATAGCTAGAAAAAGTTGCGATTTGTCTCTTGCAGAAGCCATGAAAGCGAAATATAAGATGGAGAAAATGAAGAGGAGCTACGCCATCTCTAGCATCAAGGAAAAGGGGATGCAGGTAGCAACTCAACTCCTGGCTAGTAAAGTGATGAGAAAATGTTGCACCAATGAGGTACCAGCGCCGGTGGTCACGTTGGCCAAGCAGTGCACGGAGGGTGTCCAGTTCAACTGGGTCAAATTCCTTTGCGAGGAGTTTTTAATGAACTGTCATGAAGCCTAGGAGCAGGGTAAGACCTTCCACTATGCGTGGTTGCTTTTATCCATCTTGCCGGTAGTGGGAGAACTACTAGAGGATAGTTAGTTTCCCAGCATTGACAGAGAGTTACTAGAGGCTGCGAAGTACGCTTCGCTCTGGGCCACCATGGATGCGAAACGGATTCGCAACACAAAAATTTTCTAGGTGCTCATCGAGGCGAGCATCCAGATGTGGATCAACAAGAGGCCATACCTATCACCTACGATGCACAATAGTCTGTAGAGTTTTGTAGACTTCAAAGCTGATATGCCCAACATCTATATCAGGGCGTAGAAGGATTCGACGAAGCAGTGGACAAAGCTACCATTTGTAGCCACTGACGACGTGATCTTTATGGTATTGGAGACATGGCCTTTAGAGTGGCGTGCCCCAGATTTGGTGGAACTAGAGAAAGCAACAACACAGAAAAATAAGGATGATGCCAAGCTGCACGTCACCCAAATGGTCACAAGAAGGCGGAACAAAAAAGTGGCAGCTAAGGTAAGAGTAGTTCATGAAGTGGCATAGAAAGTTGTGGAGTAGAAGAAAGCTACAGAAGCAGTAGCAGCAGCGCAGGCAGCAAAGGCCACAATGGTACAGGTAGAGGAGGGCCAAGAAATGTCCTCAAGGTAGGAGGTAGAGGACATAGAAATAGAAGAAGGGAGCATGGACGCAGGGACCACGTCCACACAACTCAAACAACCACGCATCGCAGAGAGATTGAGTCCAAGGAAGAAGGTCAAGGCCTCGAAGATGGCCATTGACCTTATCACCTTAACTGAAGGTGATCTCCATGACATCAGCAAGACAGTTTGCGATGTCACCAATGAAGCACTTCAAGAATTTATGACGGAGCACCAGATTGTGTTGGGTACCCTTAGGGTGCAGCTACAGGAGTTATAGGTGTGGCCCCCTCAGGAAGGTACCCTGTCTACCCACGTCACAAAAGCCACTTCAGCAGCAGAGTATATGTTGCCTGTGCGGATGACCAACACAATAGTGTTGCAAGAAGGAGTGTTAGTCTCGCCAAATGTGATTGATCAGATGTCACTTAGCACGATGAAAGAACTTGGCCTTAACCTACCTACCCTTCCCTGGGAAACACTATATCAGTGGCAAGATGGCATAACTGCAGAGCTGCGGGCTAGGGAGAGCCGCATGATCTAGGTTCCCAATGAGCAGAAAATTAACAGAGAACAATTCAGCTTGCAGCACGATGAGTTGGTGTCCTATAACCAACATTTTGTGCACATAGTAGATGACACTTGCTGACACGTCCCAGAGCTAGCCATTGCAGCAGATCTACTAGTGGAAGTGTGAATCCAAAGTTTGGCCAGTGGAGTCCGTGACGTGAGAGAAGAGACAACAAGGGTACAGCTGGAGCTGAATCTCCAGATCACCGAGCTACGGTTGAAAGCGCAGTATTCCACTCCCCTGGAAATCAAAGAACAGTGCGCCACCACTATTATAGCAGGGTTGGAAGAGATTGGAGGTGCATTGCGCGACTGTACCAACATCTTGGAACAAGCACTTGAGGTCCTCACGACGTTGTAGGACCCCAACATCTAGCAGCTAGAGACAGAGGCACGCGAACTCTAGCAATAGTACGATAGCATTAGAGGGACTACACAGACATTATTCCTTACTCAGCGGCTTGCAAGGATGTAGCAAGGCAAGGCACTAAAGGAGCAGGTGGACGTGGCACGCCATATGGAAGTAGTTCTCAAAGCGCACGTCCAACCACAAATTGATGAAGCCTTCACAATCACGGAAGATATTGAAGAAAAGCTCATGCACATTCAGGGGATGCATGCATAGATGCAGTGAAACACACCAGAAATAGAGGTCTCCGAAGAGAGAATGTAGTAGGTACAACAAGCAGTAGCTTAGTGCATTGCAGACATCAAGACCCTTAAGGACCAGTTGGAGGGACTCTGTGCCAAGATCGCCACATTGATAGAGTGACTTGAGGGTGAGTCACTATGTTTGTGTTGGGGGCTTGTTGGGCATGGAATCCCCCCACAACATGGTTTGGGGCTCAAACCCCAATTTTTGAGTAATATTGTTGTAAAGACTCCGTGAATTGCGGGTGCGAAGTGCGAACTATATGTTGGAATCATAGGGCTATCCGCCCTAAGTTTTGAATGTAGTTTCAGCCTACCCATGGTCCACAGACCATGGGATTGTATAAATAGATAGAGGCTCTAAGTTGTAAATAAACAAATGAAGGAATGGAATCAGATGAATAGAATAATATAGTGAGCATGGAGAAATAGTATAAGTATCTTGGGTTGTAGTAGTATGAAGAGGCTCTGCAGCTGAGTGCGCAGATGCCTAGTAGAGTCCGCACCTGAGTGCATGGACCCCTGCAACAGAGTGTGTAGGGTGGAGTCGAGTCTGTAACCGAGGAGGAAGAATAATAGAGAGAAGTTTTATCTAAATTCCATGTATATGTTCTTATGTTATTACATGTTTGATATCAATTGCAATTATACTATTTATTTACTGTGTGTCTTTGTATGAATGGTGAATATTGTTAAGTATAACTGAAAGCATAGAGATAAGCTAAGTTAATCAACTAATATCAGGTTACTAATAAGGCCTTGGGTAATAACACTATTCGGCCCCCGAGTAGGGCTGCGCTAAGACAACATCACAGGCTGCGAGGTATCAATAAGTGAACGTAGCGACATCCAAGTAGGGTGAAACCGCAGACCACTTGGAACCCATCAGACATCCCCAGGGTGCGGAAACCTAGTTCTAGCGCCCTCCCATACTACTTTGGGTGAGACCTCAGTCCACGCTCCGTGGAATGTTGCCGAAAGGACCAGTAGTATCGGGATTTGTTTGGCTAAATCATCTTCGAACCTAGGTCAAGCCCCAACAAGCCAACATTAATAAAGAGAAGTTTTATCATAGTTTTGTGTATGTGTTCTTGGGTAAATGCATCTTTTATGAAAATTGCAAATATATTGGTTATTTGCTGTGCGCACCTGTATAAATGATTTATGTTGTTAAGTATAACTTAAAGCACGCAAGTAGGCTAAAATAGTCAACTAACATTGGAATACTAGTAAGGAATTGGGTAATAACAATGTTTGACCCCTAAGTAGGGCTGTGTGAAGGGAGCATCTCAGGCTACAAGGTACGGGAAAGTGAACGTAGCGACATGCACACAGGGTCTAACCACGGACCTCTTGAACTCATAAGACATATCTAGGGTGCAGAAACCTGGTTCTAGCACCCTCCCATACTACTTCGGGTGAGACCTCAGTCTGCACTCCATGGACTATTGCCGAAAGGGCCAGTAGTATAGGGATTTGTTTGGCTAAATCACCTCTGAACCTGGGCCAGGCCCCAATAAGTCAAAAAATGGTTCTATTGTTGGGACTGAGATCTGCATAAGAGATGTCTAATGTTGTGTCACTGGAATCCGACAAAGAAAGAAATTGAAGAGTGGATGGATAGAAAGATTCACGAGTTTGTGGCACAGGAAAACATGAATCCACGAGTATCGAAGGAATAGTGGTTAGAGTGCTACTTATATATGGAAATTCACGAAATTTTCTTTGCATCCTTCCCCTCTAATTTATACGAGTGGATCGCGAAGCTAGCAGACAGTTAAGGAAGGTATAGGCTCGACAAGCCTATTGTGTGGATTCTAGAGTTGGTGCGCAGACTAGAAGCATTAGGAGATAAGATCACGTGCACTATGGACCATTCGCTTGATTGAATTATAGGAGGTTTATCACCGAGTTCAGGGTAGATAGGTCAGTTAGCTACAGTGAGGAGGAACGGAGCTTCCTCAAAGTACCGCGAGGTAAGTACATTAAATCTTTGAACACTTGGATTAAAATACTAATGTGTGAAAAGTGGGTTATGCGAATAAATTGATTTTTGGGGCTATGCAAAGTGGGAGGATCTACAGAAATGAAGATAGTGAAGAATTAGAGACTAGTCCCTTGATGTCACCTCTGCGAGAAAGTGAGGAAGCGCTCGTGAAAGTTTCACTAAGAAGTGTGATCAATCTGATAAGGTAGCGAATTCTACACACAATTTGTAGCATCGGTAACGCCACATCTAAGGAACGCGCTGTCACAGCAGAAGCTATTAACTCAAGCCGAGGCTTTGGAGATCGCAATGAAACTACATGAGACCTCGATACAAGATCCTAATTTAGGAGTTTAACAGATCCATGTGCAGTTGAAAAACTTGTGTCTTGAGATGCAAAGCCTGAAACAAGATAGGACAACATGCCCAGAAGCATGTTAGGAGGTATGGTGCATAAAGTATGAAGGCTAGGGACATGACAAGGACCATTGTCTAGTCTTCGCGAACTACCTAGCAAGAGGAGGGCTAATGCCATTGAGACTAGAGGCACATGTAGGACCGAGCGCGATGCCTACATTATGGTGCACGATTTTTCAGATAGGAGGGAGGCATGCTACAGATAACTGCCATCTATTACAAAAGTATACGTATACGACTCAACAGTTGTTGTGTAATTTCTACAGGTCAGTAGGCCATGATGAGCGTACTTGTAGAAGTTGAGAATTGATGATGGATCAGACTCCTACCTATAGGGTTTAGACCAAAATGCGAGCCCTCGATCAAAATGTAGGGATGGCACGCACTTTGTTTCAGTGGCGCAGATGAGGTTGAGGTGGAATGGAATCAGGAAGGGGTCGCAGACAACTGATCTGTTACAACTGTGGAGGGCCAGGGCATTATGCCCATGATTGTACAAATCCGACGAGAGCATCATGTTTATATTGTACCCAATTTGATCATGAGATGGAGGACTACCCCACAATGATAGCGAGGTTGTGCGATAAAGGAACACTCCAACATCCCCTGACTCAAAACCTATAAATGATGAGGCCTGAGCCACGCAAGGAGGATCCAAATCTAAACATCATGCTCCAAAGTGATATCACGATAGGAGATGACAAGGGCAAGCAACCCAAAGAGAGTGTTTGGGTTTGCAAGGCTCCAACAAAGGAACCAGAGTTTGATTTGGAGTGCATGAAGGAAACATTCATGGAAGCTAAGAAGAGCTTCATGGAGGCCTCCACTTCAGGTAGTAAAGAAAAACTAGAACCAGAGATGGACCCAACAATGCTCACTACCTTTCTGGAGACATGCATGAAGCTGCTGTGCGATAGCAAAGCATTGAAGGGGCTAAAAAAACTCATCACTAGATGTGTGGGACCCAGAGAACTGTGCGTAGTCCAGAAGCTCGGAAAGCACGCAATGCGAACAGGAAGGGAGATGAGATTGATTGTGCAAATCGGGGAATATGAAAAGGATCCATTGATTTTTGATCTAGGATTGGACGCGAATGTCTTGCCAAAGTAGACATGGGAGCTCATGGGTAGGCCCGTGTTGCAATGGTCCCCTATTCAATTATGAATGGTGAACCAGCAAAAGATCCTACTGATGGGAAGATTACAAGGAATAACAATAAACATCGAAGTTCGAGCACACTTGTAGATTTTGAAGTGATAGAGATTGTTGATGACAACAATCCCTATCCCACACTATCGGGAATAGATTGGGCCATTAATATGAATGGATTGATAAATCTAAAGAAGCGCAACATGATTTTTGAGAAAAAGTCATTGTGCATAGTGGTACCCTTAGACCCTGCAGAGGGATCGTGCTACACAGAGCCAATGCGCAACTATGAAAACGATAACGATTTGGACTGTATCTACAAGATAACCGCTCAGGATTAGTATTGGGTAAATCCAACAGTGGATGGCAGGATTTCGTGGGAGCTTGAAAGTTGCTGCACCTCAAATTCAAACGAGGAGATAGAAATATGGCAGAACCGGTTACACGAGCTAACCATGCTCAACTGCAACATGATGATAAGGTCACTACGTTGTGTAGCAATAGAGGAAAGAGATCTGCCTATATATGATGGACTAACTGCGGTAGATGATTTCTTGAACAAATTTGAAAGATAAGTACCATAACAACAACGTTTCGACACTAGTAAATGGCCACTGTGCACTACGCCTGCAAGATGGTGAGGTACACACCAACAGAATTTTGAGGACTAGCGGGAGTGCAAGAGAATGATGCGCCTACGATTTGGGAAAGCTTAGATGTGGCTAACAAACAAGTATTACATGATGGCATGACCCACATACGCACCTTGCGAAATGGACCAACATCTATGGGGAAGTGCCACAACCTAAGTGGGTGCACCTGTTATGTCATACCATGGATATCATACCCATGAATTGGTATATTGAGATCGAGCTCCACTATGGCATGAGCGAATGGCATCTCTTGCACGAAGAATTCCTATTAACCTTCACGTTTGAGGATCGTTGGTGGGATAATTTTGATGATGCGCTACAAGCAGTAAAAGCAGCTATCTTCAAAATATGCCAGGAGCCAATGGAAGTGTTTCATTCGGAATGGGCCGCTCAGCTGAGATGCACGCTAGAGTGTTACAATGTAAATATTGAGGACGATGATGAGGATCCATGAAAAATTAACATTCCAGAAACTGAAGGCTATCGCGAGGTTTGAGGACCATTCATTGAAGATCCTGACATCACTACATCGCTAAAAACAAAGAAGGTAAACATTAGGACGGAAGCTAAACCAAAATATGTAACATTTGATGATTATTGGGATGATGAAACAGTGGATAAGGTCGTTGAGTTACTCCGCGAGTACCAAGACTTATTCTTGACCAAGATTACGGACTTAAAAGGGATCGTTGGCGACTTAAGGATGATGAAGATCACCTTGAAACCTAACGTGAAGTGGGTTAATCAGAGGCCTTACCACTTGAATCTGAAGTATAAGGAAAAGGTCTGCATAGAACTATACAAAATGCTCACAACCAGAACTACTGAGCTGGTGGAAGAATCCGACTGGGTGAGCCCTATGGTAGTACATGAGAAAAAGCAGAAGGGTGAGATAAGAATATGCATGGACCTTAGGAAGTTGAATGACGCCTGTGTACATGACCCATTCCTGACCTCATTCACAGATGAAGTATTGGAAAATTTTGGTGGACAAGAAGCATACTCTTTCACGGACAGGTTCTCAGGGTACCACCAGATCAAAATTGTGCCGGAAGACAAGAGCAAGATGACCTTCACAACGGAATGGCTCTACTTTCAATACACCGTTATGCCATTTGGGTTGAAGAATGCGCCAGCCATCTTTTCGTGCATCGTTGTTGCCACATTAAAATAATACATCCACAAGTTCCTAGAGTTCTATCTAGATGATTGGACTATCTTTGGATTGGTTAAGCACCACGTAGCAAGCTTATGCTTGATGCTGGATACTTGCTGATAACACCAGATTGCATTAAACCTTAAGAAGCGAACATTCATCATTCCCTTTGGGAACCTATTGGGACATGCGGTCTGAAAACAGGGACTGATGGTGGACCCTGTGAAGATTGAAGTGATTCTAAATTTGGAAGCAGCGCGAAGTGTTAAACAATTGCGTGCTACCTTGGGACACACAGGGTACTACAGGAAATTCATCAAAATCTATGCCCAAATCACCGCACCGATGGAGAAACTATTGAAAAAAGATGTCACATTTTGTTGGAATGATGATTGCATGAAGATCCTAGATGTCCTAAAGGGGAAATTAGCGTCCACTCCAATTTTGGTCTTCCCAAAATGGGATGTGGAGTTTCATGTCCATGTTGATGCATCGTGTATCGTGTTGGGAGTAGTGCTCACACAAGAGGGCAGAGAAGGCTTGGATTACGCTATCGCGTTTGCAAGTTGTAGATTGTCCAAAGTCGAGAAGAACTATTCCACAACTGAGTTCGAGGGGTTGGCGATGGTGTACGTGCTCCAAAACTACTGGCACTATTGCTAGGAGGACATTTCAAAATGTATATAGACCATTCCCCACTCAAGTACTTGGTTAATATGCCTATGTTGGGGGGGCGCATATGTAGGTGGCTCTTAATGTTCCTAGAATATGACTTTGAGGTCGCGGTAAAACCTGGATGCTTTAATGCAGGATCAGATCACTTGTCGCGTATTGAGACAGGTGAGAAACCTACTAGTTTGGAGGAGGGATTATCTGACACATAACTCTTTGTTGTACACCTCGCGGATGGGAACTTCGAAGATATAATCTACTTTCTGACAATAGGGACTGCGCCGAAGGAATACTCGTCCAACAGAAGAAGGAATTGGTGGTGCGCATGGCAGACTTTTCTGCCATCGTGGGGCACCTATATAAAATGGGAAATGATGAGATATTGCAAAGGTATGTACCTGAATTTGAATGAAGTCAGATCCTCACAGAAGCACATGCGGGTGTTGTAGGAGGAAACTATGCAAGATGAGAGACCACACAAAAGATTATTCGCACAGGGTTTTGGTGGCCAACCCTTCACCAAGATTCGAAAGCACACTGTAAGGCCTGTGATATATGTTAAAGGACCAGAAAACCATCGCGGAGGGATGAGATGCCATTGAATCCACAATGACACTGTAGTCATTCGAGAAATGGGCAATTGACTTTGTGGGACCTATCAAAACTCAAGGAAAAATGGTCGTGAGCTACATCATCACCGCAATGGAGTACCTGACATGATGGGCAGAAGAACAACTGGTCAAAGGCCGCATAGCCACTACAACTGTGAAGTTTTTATTTGAACACGTGTCGACTCGATTTGGATGTCCAAAGATCTTAATGAGTGATCGCGATACACATTTCTTGAATGAAAACATTAGCGCGCTCACAAAATAGTTCCAGATGTATCATCAGAAAAGCACACCATATCATGCACAAGCCAATGGGATAGAAGAAGTGTTCAACAAAATACTAGAGACTGTGCTAACCAAAGTTTGAAACATGCAGCAAAATGATTGGGACCTGAGCATACCTACAGTACTATGGGCTTATAGGAGAATGTGAAAGAAATTGATGGGACAAACACCTTTTCGATTAGTTTATGGCGTGGAAGCTGTAATGCTGATGGAATATATCATACCTAGTCTGCGCATAGCAGCACTCATAGGAATGATGGACTGTGAAGCTCTGGAGGAAAGGTTCACGCAATTGGAAGAACTGGAGGAGGAATGGTTCTTGGCTAGTTTTCATCAGCAAGTACAAAAGAAGCATGAAAAGGCATGGCAAAATCGCCATATTAAGTTGCACACATTCAAAGTAAATGACTTAGTGCTGATGTATGACAGTAAGTTTGAAAATTTTCCAAGAAAAGTTAGAATTCATTAGTTGGGACCATACGTGGTTAAGGAGATCACAGACGGAGGCGCAGTCTAGTTAGTCAAACTAAATGGAGAACCCTTCGTAGGCAAAGTGAATGACAGCGGCCTGAAGCCTTACACAGGTGGGCTGGCTATCTGACTAGCCTATAAAAGCTGAGTCTTCATCCTCCAAGGAGATGGACAAAGGCACAGGTCTATAAACATATACCAGTACAGATGTATGGAAACAATTCAGACAAAGAGGTCTCAGAACAACAAATGCAATAGATCTAGCAAGCAACAGCTCAGTGCATTGTTAACCTCAGCACAGTTTGAGAAATTTTGGAGGGACTTCGTGCAAAGATCACCATGCTGATAGAGTGACTCGAGGGCGAGTCACAATGTTTGTGTTTGGGGCCTTTTGGGCATGGAATCCCCCCAAGGCATGTTTTGGGGCTCAAATCCCAAGTTTTTACCCGATATTGTTGTAAAGACTCCGCGAATTAAGAGCGTGGAGCATGAAATGTATGATAGAGTCACAAGGTTGTCTGCCCTAGTCTTGTAATGTAATGTCAGCCTACCCATGGTCTACAGACCATGGGATTGTATAAATAGAGTGAGGCTCTAAGTGTAAGAAAAAGAATAAGGAAGTGAGGAGAGAGGATAGAGTCGAAGTGACTAAGTGTGTCTTTGGGTTGTAGATTAGGAGAAGGCTCTGCAACTGAGTGCACAGAGGCCTAGTAGTTTGTAGCCGAATGCGCAGACCCCTACAACTGAGTGCACAGGGTAGAGTCGAGTCTGTAACCGAAGAAGAGATTAATAAAGAGAAGTTTTATCATAATTCTATGTATGTGTTCTTGGGTTAATGCATGTTTTATGAAAATTTCAAATATATTGGTTATTTACCGCGCGCACCTATATAAATGATTTATGTTGTTAGGTATAACTTAAAGCATGCAAGTAGGCTAAAATAATCAGCTAACATTGGAATATTGGTAAGGAATTGGGTAATAATAGCGTTTGGTCCCTGAGTAGGGCTGCGCAAAGCAGCATCTCAGGCTGTGAGGTATGGGAAAGTGCGCATAGCGATGTGCATGCAGGGTCGAATCGCAGACCTCTTGAACTCATCAGACATCTCCAGGGCATGGACACCTTGTTCTATTACCCTCCCATACTACTTCAGGTGAGACCTCAGTCCGTGCTCCACGGACTGTTGGCGAAAGGGCCAGTAGTACGGGGATTTGTTTGGTTAAATCACCTTCGAACCTGGGTTAGCCCTAATAAGCCAACATAATGGGATGGTGGAAGAATTCAATAAAATACTAGAGAGCATGCTGATGAAGGTCTGTAATGCTCAGAGAAACGACTGCGATATGCACGTACCTGTGGAGCTATGGGCCTACATAACGAATTGTAGGAAGTTGACTGGAGAAACACCTTTCAGACTCGTGTATGGCATAGAATTTGTGATGCCAATGGAATTCATTCTACCTAGTCTGTGCATAGTGGCACTCACAGGAATGGTGGATCATGGAGACTTGGAAGAGAGGCTCGTGCAGTTAGTGGAGCCTGAGGAGGACCGATTTCTAGTTGGATTTCATAAACAAGTTCAAAAGGAGCGCAAAAAGGCATGGCATGATCGGCACATCAAACTACACACCTTCAAGGTGAATGATATGGTCTTGTTATATAACAACAAATTTGATAAATGTCTAGGGAAATTTAGGATGCACTAGCTAGGGTTGTATGTCATCAAGGAGAATACCGATGGTGGAGCAGTTCAACTGGTAAAATTGAATGGAGAACCCTTCCCAAGGAAGGTGAATGGTAGCCAATTGAAGCCATATACCAATGATCTAGCTAGGTGAATATATGAGGGAAGCACAACCTTAGCGCTCCAAGTAGTTGGAAGGAAGCACGGGACTATAAATTACACTACCCGGTTGGGGAGCTGAACGAGGGGAGAACTATGCAGCACAAAGGAATGTCACAGGGCCCACCACAATGCACCGATAACTGCGCTACCAAGGGAGAAACCGCGTAGGGAAACTGGAAGGTGACCGTTAAAGTCACTGTTCATAATTTAACACTAAGAAAATGGCTAAACAGAGTAGGGGGGCTGGCAAAATTTAAGTTAGAATTTATGGACCAGATCTTTGAAAATCTACTACCAATTTAGCATTAATGAATCGATTGTGGGGGGAATGGTTGGATTTGAATTTGAAAATGCTTATAAATTACAAAGGTTTTCCCAATAGAAAACACTTGGCATTTTGAGAATTAAGGTGTTGAGCTCTTAGGCACACATGAACTGTGAAAACTTTGAAGTTTTGATAGCAGGTTCAGTATTTAAGACGTTGCCAAAGGAGACACAGGAGTTGGTGCATAGCATCATGTTGACACCTATAGAAGCTATGAGCGCTGAAGCAGTGTCAATAAAGGGAGCTGTTCCAGAGGTAGCTATGGCACTAAAGGGAGATTCCCTGGAAGTTGCGCATGTGGAAGTACTGGTAGAAGTACCTAAATCCCCCAGTACACCCAAGTCAAGGCCTATGCTGAACTAGGAGGGTCCAAAACCGAAGAAGGACAAGTAGAAAATGCAACCATTGGTGCGTGCATCACCTAGGAAGAACCCACAGCCGGGAAAACCCATCGCACAAGAAAAGGCCAAAATGATTGACCTAGAGACGGAAGAAGAGGCCGAAGAAATCCCCATAGATCATGAGGATATTGCAATGGAAATGGAGGACATTGAAGTTGAGGGGTTGGATCCCATATCTAAGCTACCTGAATACATTCCTCCGCACAAGGTTAAGATCAAGGTGCCCAAAGATATTGATGAGAGTAAGGTCACCCTACACACACCTCGCCTGTCGGACCAAATTATCTTTGAGGGACCGTGCTTGGGGCGTGTCCCCCTTCTGAAGTTGGAGGACCGGGACTTAGCTGACATGGAGCGCTTCCATCATTTAGCGATAGACCAACTTCTGCACCATGTCTTCCACAAAAATACTGGATTGATTGCCTTGGAGTCGAAGAAGTGGATGAAAGGTGTGGACAAGGCAGGCCTGCTAAACCTGTTATTGGTGCCACAATACAATTGTGCACCTATCATGATGGTAGTGATCAAGCAGTTGATGTACTTGGTGCATGATGGGTGTCTGTGGATGGAGGAGTTGATACCCATCACTAACATGCTGATCCATAGGATCACATGGCTACTATACATAGCATAAAATCCGGCCATGGTGTTTGGCAAAAAGGTTGGCGAGCATGCACTTGTCGAGGTGATGAGGGAAAAATTAAAACTCGTAAAGAAGTCGCGCAGCTATGCCATTTCGAGTATCTCTGACCCTGCGGTCAAAGTGGGGATGCAAATCTTGGCAGGGAAGGTCACGCAGAAGTGTTGCATAGATGAAGTGTCGGCACCAGTGATAGATTTGGTGACCCAGTGTGCAGAGGGAGTTAAATTTAACTGGGTGTGCTACCTCTGCGGTGAGCTCTTCATGAACTACCACGAGGCACATGATCACAGTAAGAATTTCCACTATGCATGGCTATTTTTGTCCATATTGCTGGTTGTGTGGGATCTACCTCAAGATATCCACTTTCCTCTAGTTGCACCAGACCTACCAGAGGCAACGAATTTCACTTTTTTTGGGCGACGAAGGATCCTCATTGGATAGAGGACAAAAAGATCTTCTGGATCTTGATGTAAATAAGCATCCATATGGCCATCAACCGCAAGCCATGGATGACACCTACAAATTTTGAGAAGTTGCTGGATTACATGGAATTCAGGGCTGACTTCTACCATGTCAAAATACAGACTTGGAAGGACCCTGAGTAGAAGTGGCATGACCTGCCATACGTGGCCACATATAATGAAATTGCAGCAGTCCTCTACTGCTGGCCAATATATTGGCACTATTCCACAGACTTGACAACGGCATCTAGCAAGACCGCCATGCAGCGGAAGAAGGAAGAATCCAAGATGAAGATGGAACAATTGGTCACGAAGAGGAGAAAGGAGGTCGATGACAAGGCTAAGGTAGAGCGCGTTGCTGCACAACATTCAGGTGGACAAGCAGGTGAGGAAGAGTGTGGCTCTGACCAGAGTTAGAAGTCGGCTTCCTCAGAGACCTAGGAAGAAGATGATCAGATGGAGTAGGGAGGAACAGACATGGAGATGACTCTATTTCGCATCAAGTGCACTAGAGACCCATAGAAAGTAGGGCTTCGGAAGAAGTCCAAGGCTAGCAACACGTCTTTGGACCCATCACCCTAACAGAGGGGGACTTAAATGACATAGGTGATATGGTACGGGATGTCACAGGTGTTGGGTGCCATACAAATGGGTCTACACAAGCTATAATCCATGCATAATAGATATAGACCAACTTGGAATCAACCAATTTTTCACCTAATGCCTCATAAGTAGCAGGAATGATGCACGCAAGGGATCCCCGAGAAATAGTGCTACCAGATGGAGCACTAAAAACAGAGATTGAAGTTGACAGACCCACTGTCAGTACCCTCAAGAGAGTTGGACTCAACCTGGCCGTGCTTCCCAATGAGGCACTTCACCTTTTGCAGGATGACGTGATCATGAAACTTTGGGGTTGTGAACAAGACACGTTGTATGTGATCAATGAATAGAAGGTCAAAAATGCCCAGATAACTGTGCAAAGAGACTCCGCTCTTGACCTTGTAAAATACATTACAGACAAGAACCAGTGCATTGCCACAGTCATGTTCAAGGCGTGTAGGACTATCCTAGTGCTGGGCATTCCTGAGGCTAGCTGATAGATGTGAGGGTTCGAAAGCTCACTGCTGGAGTGTGTGAAGCACGAATTAAATTTGGAAAGGTTCAGCTCGAGCTTAACCTCAAAATTGCAGAGTCGCAGTTGAAGGCCTAGCCTTTGACTCCACCAGGGATCAGAAAGCAGTGTGAGACCATTGTGAAAGACACGATAGTAGCAATAAAGAGTGCATTGAAGGATTGTACCATGCTCTTTGAGCAGTCACTCGAGGTAGTCACGTGCTTGCAAGAAGATCCTACTGTACAGTGGCTAGAAACAGAAGCACGGGAGTTGCAGCAGTGCTATGACGAAGTCAAAGCGACAACGCACACTGTCACCATCACGCAGAGGTTAGCTAAGCTACAGGAGGCCAAGGTGTTGAAAGAGCAGGTAGATGTAGCTCAACACAAGGAAGTCATGCTAAAGGCTCACTTGAAGCCTTGGTTGGATGAGGCCTACTTGATCATGGCCACTATTGAAGGCAAGTTGGCTAGTCTGCAGGAGACTCAGCAGAAGATTCAGTCAGATAGCGCAAGGCCAGCGATAAAGTAGTTGGTCGAGGAGATGAAGTAGGCGGAAATGTAGTGCACTACTGAGGTAGCAGTTGTCCAATTTGAGCTGGGAGGTCTTCATGACATGATCTCTACACCCGCAGAATGACTCAAGGGCGAGTCATCATGTTTGTGTTGGGGGCCTGTTGGGAATGAGTTCCCCCTAAGAGCCATTTTTGGGCTAAAAGCCTAAGTTTTGGGCAAAAAGCCCAATTTTGTATAAAGAATGTAAATTATCCACATTTTGTGGTCGCATAGCACAAAGAGGTAAAGATTCACTAAGGGTTTTTTGCCCATCCTTTGTAAAAGTCATGTCGGCTTTAGAGGATCTACCCATGGTTCGCGGACCATGGGATTGTATAAAAAGAAGTGTTAGAAGAGACTTTTAGTAGGAAGAAGTAAGTTGGAGTCATTGAGGAATCTCGGACAAGCTAAGAGTGAAAGTCTTAGCGTGGCAAGAGGCTCTGCAACTGAGTGCTCAAAGGCCTAGGGTAGAAGTCTGTAGCTAAGTGCGTGGGCCCCTGCAGCTATGTGTGCAGGGCAGATAGAGTCTGTATTGAAACTCTGAGTCATCAATAAAGAGAAGTATTCTAAAATTACTATGTATTTTTCCTCTGTGGATCGCATGTGATTATGTTATGTTAAGTTCTAGGTTTATGTTATAATGATAATTTGATTCACAAATGTATATGTTTCTATCTGTTATATGAATGCAAATAATGATATATGGTTACATGAAGATAATCTTAATTGCATGGTGAATTTGGCAAACACTTAAGATAATTCAGGAAACTATACAGTAACACAGTAGCAAAGGCACGTAAGTACCTGAAAGTGCTTTAGGAACTCCATTGCTAAAGCGTCAAAGGTATTTACTGACGCTCATGGTAACTCAATATACCATTTCGTGGCATTGCCAGTGAGGGTGCGAGGAAAAAGATGTAACCAGACACTATCATCAACCATAGAGTTAGAAACACACCAGAGATGGTAGGTGGTGATATGGGTGCTTGGATCCTCCCCTTGTTTTCCATAAAACTTTGGGATGTCCGTTAGTATTATATGCGGGATCAACGGCAATTGTAAGTTGTGGTAGATGGGGTCATTTTTCAACTTGTATAAGTTAGGAATATCCAACGTTGCCAAAACAGGAAGAGAATTAGGTGCCCCCGACTTGGACCATGGTGATGACGGATGACCTGAGGAGCTCTGTGCTCCTCCCATCATTTGGTTCCCCATAGTGTACATGGGTTGCGTGGTGTAGCAGTTTCTTTACGGTATTGTGTTGTAGAGTGGATTTCCATGAGGATTTTTGTTAACAGGAAAAGTGTCTACTCAGAATGCCCCTATCCCACTAAGGTGTGACAGTACCTTAGAAACAAATAGAGAAAACTACTTTCATATTCTTCTTTATGAACTATAAACGAAGAGGAATAGGATGAACCAACCTGTGTCTTGTGCTAGTCCTTTGATCCAATCTCTCTCCTCTTTGACAACTTCCAGCTACCTGCTCCCTTACTTGCCCAGCTTCACCAAGTTCCTGCAAGATCACAGAAGAGGAAAACTACACAAAGACATGGTTTCATATTCATAAATAGCTTAGGATCAGATTTAAGTTAAACATGCGAATATAACAAAACATCATTGATACACAAGCATGTAGGAGAAACTCAAATAGTTTTATTGATATAACAAGAAGATCCAGGAGGAGTTACAACCGATGATTCCTGATCCAGCATCAACCCCCCAACAAAGGAATCCCCTCTTCACCTCCAACAAAGCATAAATCACCCAATACTCTGATCTCTGTCTCAAAACCAACAGCAATTCACTGCAATGTACAAAATTCCAGCCTCTAGATCTCTGGGATGAGGGATCCATATATAGATGTATGCAAAGAGGATGGGTCAGCTTATGATTTGACTTGTGGCTTCTCTCTGTCAGTTCTTGCTTCCACTTGGAGACTGAGAGCCTCTTACTCATCCTTGGTCGAACTCAGTGAGGCAAGTGTCATTGGGGAAGATTCTGGAAGCTTCCATTGTCTGTCCACCTCGCGGAATGACAGTGCCATTTGTCATTTCCCGCTCAGCGCACCCTGGTAGTGCATTTAGGTGCATTGCAGCACACCTAGATAGTGTACTTGGGTGCTATGCAATGCATCTAGCTAGTGGAGCAGCTGAAATGATCCTGATTTGACTGATTCTAAGTAGTTTCTGGTGGAGAACTTCTGGGAGAAGCTGTAATTGGTTGACCTTGTTCCTTTAGGGGGAGGAACAACACTTTTAGGGACTTAGGATCCCTTGGTTTATGGACATTTCATGCTTAGAGCTGTAAGGCACACAAATGTCTATAACAGTTGCCCCCTAAAGTATGAGGTCGTTTATCGGGTGAAATGCTTTATTAGGAGGATCCGAAGTTCTTTCAATGCTGGGAGGAGACCTGTAATAAGATACAATACAATACATTATCTTCATACTGTTTTCATGATCTAGCTGAGGCGGGCATTCCCATGCTCAGCTTTATAAACTCATTTTCATGTACATAGGACAAACAATCGTCTGATGGTAGACTGATGATTCTGATAGAGCCATCATCCTTTTGGTAGGATGATTATCTGTGCTACAATGTTGTACATTTCAATGTCTTTATTTTCCTGAATATATATCGCAGCCCAGATGGATGAAACTAGATCCGGGGTCTTCAATCTCATCCGATCTTCACTCGAAGTACAAGTCAATCCATGTGAGAAATGTTTTGAAGTCGAACATGGAAAGACATCGCTTGATTACCAGTCAATGATGTAAACTGTTAACAAGCGCGAGAGGAATCACCGATAATGATGATGACCCTCAAGGTACTGCAGTACAATTCACGTGGTGTGAATAAAGGACTTGGTGTCGAACACCACGCAAAATCTTTCGGTCGAAGGTCATTGATGTATACCTATCGCCGGAAGTGAGAAACTTGCCGTTGAGGCATGCAAGCTTCAAAGTACTAAATGGGGTGTTCCTAGATCAACTTCTTGGATAATGAGCTGATGTCGACAAGAAGCGATCCGTCAAAGGAGGGCCTTGATGAATCCCACATCAATGACACGGAATGGAGCAAATGATTTTGATGGAGGTGAAAACGATCTGATGATATATGGTTCAGGATGGCGGTCATGAACGAATGAAGTATAATGTATGGTAGTGGATGGGACACGGGTGACTTCTCTGGATGACTTCTCTTGAACATGTCAGCGACACTTATGTGATGGATTGGTAGCATTTACCCCAAATGTGGATGGTATGGCGTGACCATGGTGATGTGACCGATGAATGAAACAACCCAACCCGACTCAGGCACGGAGTGGAAGTGTCATGTTCAAGAGCGACTTGCTACCAATAAAGATTCTTTGAGTTTCTTCCCAATTTTTCCCCAGTCATTGCTGACCAGTACCTCTTTATTTTTGTCAAGCTTGAGGAGGATAACATATGCTTGTTCTATAATTTTCCCTTCGGGAAAACCCATCGCTATGTTTTAACAAGCCTAGCGATAGTGAAACTCGTTCTCGTCTAAAGACAAGTTTGTCGCTATTAATCTTTTTAACGAGTTTAACGAAAAAGATAACTCGGTCCTTTTCATTTTTAGAGAGTCTGAAAAGGTACGTAAAGGTAACTCCGAAATTCCTTTTTCGTCATCTAATCCCTTAAGTCCGAAAAAGTATAAAACAATACAAAAGGGATGAATTTTCGATAGTTTTAATAAGCCGAACAAAACAAGCGCTTGATCTTTTTGTGCAATAATCCCTCAGGTCCAAAAAGATTAAAATCTAGAGGAGGGATAGCACTTCTGGTCGCCTTAATGAGCTGGAAGGCCAAAACTCGGCAATCTTTTCATATTTTATGAGTCAGTTGAAAAGAGCTTAAAGAAGACTCGTCTTTTGAGGAACGAGTGATAAAATGGGTAGCAGCTGATTCTAGGTAAGGGTTAGAATTTTCCAATCACGGCAGTGTCACAAGGATGGCTAGTGAAATCACTCTTCGCAGTTGTTCCTCAAAATGGGTAAACAATCAAATGGAGGTGAATGATCGGCCAATGGAAAAGTGGAGGTGATGGTGCAAACACGACCAAGGCTTTAATGGCTGAAATGCTTCATTCAAGGTGGTTATTTACCGGAGAATAGTTCATTTTTTAACGAGCTTAAACGCGGGTGGAAACATTTGCTCATGTCTTATGTTTATTTTTTAACGAGCTTGAACTATGTGCTAAAACTGCTCGATTAGATGGTCTTGTTTTGATTTTACCATAAATAGCTTCGTCTTTCCAAAGATAGTACTGTATTTTCAACTGCTTCATCAAACTAGTTAGAAATGAACAGTATTTGCTTGAAAATGAGATTAAAACGCTAATATTTACTTTGAACTACGTAAAAGCAATCAAAAAGTGTTTTTTACCTCTCATTTTACCATTTCATTTGAACTTGGTTTGTTGGAGATTTGGAGGTGCCTTTTCCCCCTCGATTTTCACCCGCTGATTTCGAGAGATTTTGTGGACGATTCTCGGTGCCGTCTGGACCAGGTAGGAGCTAAACCCGAGCTCTTTCATTTCATGGTTTCCTTTTTGCATTTTGTGCTTCATTCCCTGCTTTTCTGAGCCCCTGGGGTTTTAGGGGTTCGTTCTGCCATCAACGCACCCTTAGTACATTGAAACCTGCGCTGAATGTTGGCCTGTATGAAGGCAGTTTGACATTCAACGCAGCTGGAACACTGCTGCAGGTGCGTTGGGCGCAGAAAGGGAATTTATTACACAGTTTTTGATGGAATTTTTGCCTGTTTCTCATCAAAATCAGGATCTAACTCCTCTCTTGTTCGTTTTTCAGAGATCTCAGAGCAATATGACCCTTACATGGCGAGAACGAGAACATGAAGAAGAGGACATGATTGCCCTACATGATCCAGTTATAGTGAACGCGCTACGGAATTGTGGCTTGTTGAAGTTCTTCCGCATCTCTAGCATGAGACAACAGATCAACTTACTGCATTATTTGCTCGATGCTTGGGATCCTATCAATCAAGTTTTCCAGATTAGGGGCAAATCTATCCCCTTGACTACAGTAGACATCTACTTCTTGACTGGCTTGTCGAGGCGGGGTGCCCCCATCTCTTTGTCAGGTTCGGCCCGAGGAGGTGACTCTGTGAGAGATTATGTCCGCCAGTATTGCAGGGAAGGATCTCAGCCAAGTAAAGACGACAAGATCATCATCCGTGATGTCACTGACAGGTCCCTTAGGACTATCCTGTTTACTTTTGGTAGGATGGCCGGTAGTGCGTCTCTTCATGTAGCCAACAGATCCTATATGCAGCATGCCTTGGAATGCCTCCAACCGAAGGTATTCAACTGGTGCGACGCAGTACTTCTTGTGATGAAAGATCAGTTGACCAAGATAAAGAACGGGAGGTTGAAGAACTTTGGGTTCGGTTCTATTTTGACCGCCTTTGCCTTGGAGAAGATACCACTGATGTAGCCGCAGTACATTGCACTCGACTTACCTTCTCCTACTGAACCACGTATGCAGAGATGGGTTGACCATATGTCTAGGCATGCTGGCCAGTCTCAGATTTCATTTTCTGATACCTTCTTCAGGTGTTTTGATCGTCAGGAGATGGTTTATGCCGAGTATCCATATGCTGGCATGGACTTCCGGGGTGATCCAGATTTAGTACTGCCGGATGGCGAGCAGTGGGGTGTTATTGGTAAAATCTCTGACCATATTGCTGTTTACTATTTTTGTTTATAATGTCCTTGTGCTTTATTCTATCAAGACTTTAACCAAACTCATGTGTACATGCAGATGTTGGTCCTGTTCGTCCAGTAGTTCGCCTGAGAGTGCCAACTGTTGCCCCAGCAGGAGAGGCCGCCGGGAGGGTTATTCTTCGTGACCTTGATGTAGCCGAGACTCTCACAGCTGTGTAGGAGCAGGTTGAGAGCCTTACTCTCGGTATTCCAGATGTGAGGATCGACGAGCTACCTTTGCAGTTACAACAACATACTACTGGTTTGCCTAGACGATGGACTCGTCTCTTACGCATGATCGAACAGGCTGTGACTTGCTATCACGAGCATCATTAGACTAGGGTGCCCCCTAGCATTTTGAGTTTTTGGGTCATGTGACGGATTTTGTCTTGGTTACAGAACATTATATGTAAACCATAAACAACTATATATATTTTGATTTTCGGGGTTTTATTTTGGTTGAGCTATATGATCCACATGTAAAACATTGATGATGTGTTTCTTTTTATAAATGTTGCAAATGTCTATCTAACACATAGTTTGCTAATGAATCGGTTAATGTGTTTAAGTTTCTGGAAATATGTTGGTATTGAATAAAATCAAATTGTCTTTCCAAAATCTTAACCCTTAGGAACATGCGATAAATAGCTGGGTTTCGGACGGAATATATACCATTAAGTTGTAGTATTATGAATTGTGAGTCTAGCCTGACAATTAGTCGGTGTATACCATGGGTGATGGCATCAGAGAGAAGTTCTATCAACGCGCTATATTCAGCGATGTTATTCATTGATTGACCAATACATACACCTCTGAAACTTACTAACTCACCGCTTGGATCAAAAATGGCCCAGGCTGCAGAGGACAGGTTCCGCGAACCACGACTTGCTCCGTTGGCATATCCAACACATGGCTCCAAAAGGTTTGAAATCTGCAATAAATGTAAAAAGGTGGATTACTCGACCAAAACAAACACTTTAGCGAAAACAAAAATATAACAAAAGCATATTGGTTACTATTTATGCATAGTAACGCTTGAGGTACAACCTATTACGAGGTTGCGCCAGTGGAACTCCGTCATAATCCATTAACTCGTAGGCTCCTTTCGCTAACACTCGTTTAACAATATTGGGGCCCATCCATAAAGACTTAAATTTACCTGCTCCCAATTTATCGGATTCTTGGTCGTAAAGTAAGACCAAGTCACCTTCTGAGAAGACACGGGGTTTGACATTTTTGTCGAACTGCGCCTTGACTCGTTTCTTATGGGCTTCGTTAGCCAAAGCGGCATCACGATGGGTTTCATCCAATTGGATTAATTCCAAGAAACGAGCCTCTTCTTCTGAAGTTCCGGGGAGGAGATCGATTGCGAGTTTAAGAGACGAGATTTCACACTGGAATGGTAAGACTGCTTCCAGGCCATATACCAGTTGGAAGGGTGTGAATCCGGTTGCATTCCTTACCGATGTTCGGTAAGCCCCCAAGGCTGAGTATAGGATTAGGTGCCACCTTCTTTTGTGCACTCCGATCATCCTTTGCAACATGTGCTTCAGGACGTTGTTGATCGCTTCAACTTGTCCGTTGGCTTGCGGATAATACGGAGTATAGCTGTCGTGAGACAATCCTAGTTTGTCAGCTAATTCAAACATCATGTGATTGCGAAAATGCGATCCATGATCTGTGACTATAGCCTGTGGTACGCCAAATCTGGTGACTACATGATTGAAAAAGAAAAGGGTAGCTGTTTCACCAGCATTATCTAATGTAGGCATCGCCTCGACCCATTTGGTAAAATAGTCAACTGCGACTATGATATACCCATGCCCCCCGGTCGAGGTGGGGTTACATGTCATGAAATCAATGCCCCATTTGGCGAACGGCCCAACAACAACTATTGGCTGTAGAGGTGCAGGTGGTCTTCTGGTTTTGCTATCAAAAATCTGACAAGCATGACAACTTCTGACTGCGGTTATGCAATCTTTGAACATTGTTGGCCAGAAGTATCCTGCTCGTAAGATTTTTTGTGCTGTAGCGTATCCAGATTGATGCCCCCCACAGGCTCCTGAATGACACTCATTCAGGGCTTTTTTGGCCTCCTCATGGGCGAGGCACCTTCTCAGAACAGTATCGATACCACGACAGTAAAGTGTATCACCGACGATCATGTAGTTTTTTGCTTGGTATTGAATACGTTTTTGTTCAGAGTGTGAGGTGTTTGGCCTAAACTTTTGGGTTTGGAGATAAATTATTATATCTCCATACCACTCATTGCTTGTAGATATCAGAAACAAATTCTCATCCACGATTGATTCTTTAGATGTTTCATTGTTGGACGACGATGGGAGATCGCAGAATAGCTCTGCAAAAACTAGAGCTTTCTTTGATTTGGATTTTACAAATTCCAGATCAAACTCTTGAAGGATCGCTATCCATTTTGAATATTTTCCCCCCAGCAACTGTCGTGACAATATATAAGTCATGGGGTTGCAATCAGACAGAATGGTAGTTTTCCGAAAGAGGACATAGTGTCGAAATCTTTGTATCGCTTGAACAGCTGCAAGCGCTAGTTTTTCAACGTAAGAATATTTGCTTTCTGTATCATTTAAGTTCTTACTTAAATAATATATAGGATGTTCAATTCCATCGACTTCTTGAACTAAAACCATTGCGATGGTTGTATCTGCTGTAGCCAGATACAGGTTAAAATCTCTTTGATAATCGGGGGCGTACATTAAAGATGCTTTCATTAGGGAATCTTTCAAAGCATCAAAGGAAGCTTGCGCGACCTGATCCCAGACAAAGGGTACCTCCTTTTTCAAAAGACGTGTATAACCTTTAGCAAGTTCGGCGTAATTTGGAATGAACCTCCTCAGAAAGTTTTCTTTCCCTTGGAGTTTCTGAATCTGAAGCAAATTTGAAGGTGGAGGCAAATTTATGATTGCCTGGACCTTGCACAGGTCGAGAACTGGACCTTGCAAGTAAACGACCAGAACTGATGCAAAATACACATTTGTGTGGATTGAGTCGTATCTTGTAGTGTCGACAACGTAGAAATATTGCTCTTAAATGCTGCGGATGATCAGTCCGCTTTCGCGAATGAGCCGGAAGGTCGTCGAGGTATGGTTGAACGGTGTTTTTGATGTCATGGAAGGCATAATTCATTGCCCTCTGAAACGTCGCCCCTGCATTCTTTAAACCAAAGGGTAATTTTCGATACGCGAATGTGCCCCATGGACAAATGAATGCAGTCTTTGACTGGTCCTGTGGGCGGATATTTATTTGATTATACCTGGAAAATCCATCCATGAATGAAAAGATTTCGCATCCGGCACATTCATCAATTATCTGGTCAATGAAGGGTGTAGGGTAGTTGTCTTTTGGACAAGCTTGATTTACATCCCTATAATTGACACACACTCTAATTGTCCCCTGTTTCTTCATAACAGGGACAATATTCGATACCCAATCGGTTAGAGGAACCGGGTAGCTGAAACAAGCATGGAGAAGTTTTTCAACTTCTGCCTTAATGGCAACGGCTTTCTTGGGGTGCACCTACCTTAGCCGTTGTCGTACTGGTTTAACATCTGGATACATCTTAATTTCGTGTTCAACGATACTCGAGTTGATGCCTGGCATTTCACTGTATGACCAAGCAAAGACATCTCTGAATTCGCGAAAAAGAGCATTATATATTTCCAGTTCTGAAGGAGAACAACATTTGCCAACATAAATATTCTCTACAATATCTGTTTTAGTCGAGATATTTATGGCTATAGTCTCTTCAATGTTGGATAAGTTTCGCTCGGAATCCACCGTATTTACAGTATTTGAAAGAAAATCAAATACTGAGGGATGATAAAGGTCATGTTGAGTCTCTTCTTCACAATCCGGAAGAAGGGAACGATGGTGGGAATCATTCCATGGTGCTCCTTCAATTACCATAGCTTGGAGAATTCCTTCGTCGGTGACATGCACTTTCGACCAAGGATCTAAAGAAGTACCATATTCTCTAGACCTATCTATCCAAATGCTTGATGAGCGTTGATTTGGGTTTGCCTCCCATGCTAGAAACATTGATTGCTATAATATTTCTATTGGGCTTGGGGGCAAAACCATTGCATGATCCATATTGATATCGTTTTCTGAGATCTTTGTAGAAGATATCATATTGTAGGTTCCTGTCGATGCTACTTCCTCCAGATTGATTGGAGATGGAAGAGCGAAAGTTCCCATTAGTATAGGGTCTTTTAGTATGCCTACTCCGATATTCTGAAGCGAATGGGGGCTTCCATGGATCATGGGAATGCTTCCTGTAACTTGAGAACCATTGGGGAGGAAGTTTTGTTGATCGACGATCGTAATCCCTCCTTGAAAGGGAAATGCAATCCTTCTAAAATAGGTCGACACAACAGCTGCCATGGCATATATCCATGGTCTTCCTAGTAGGATGTTGTAATCAAGATTCCCATCAATGACTTCAACATCTATTTCTACCGTTTTTCCCCCTAGTTCAACTTTCAAGTTATTTAGGATACCATATGGGGTATATGTCCTTCCGTCGAATGCTTTTAACGTCGTCGCAGATCGCGACAAGGTTGGAGATCCTAAAGTTTTCCAACAACTCATCGACATAATACATGTAGATGCCCCCTCATCAATAATTGTTCGATGAACAGTTTTGTTGAGGGCTTTCACTTGAATAAGGAAAGCTAGTTGAGCCGGTAACTGAGGATCGTATCCTTTGTGGTTGAAGGATACAAGATTGGAATCCTTAGGATCAATCCCACCAATGGTTGATAACAAAGCCTGCCTTTGGGATGGGCAATTTTGTAGTACTTCAAGAGTCGACATAGCGGATGGCGATTGGGCCAAATCTTCCACTATGTTATAATGCTGCGCCGCTCTAGCACGGGGATTAAATGTCGACTTGTGTACTACTCCCTTCGGTAGTTTTGTTGTTAATTCAGGAATGGTAGGTGGTACAACTTCTGTCGAAGTTGTTGTCGAACTACTTGGTTGATCCTTATCCTTGTTGTTCGACAGCTGCGGATTCCTGTAATCTTTGTTCCTTGTTGAAATCAAAGCATCATTCTGCTGTTTCGAAATCGACAACATTAGCACTTGAGACGGGGAAGCATTTCCACTTTCAACCAGATTTGCTCCTGGATTTGGAAACAGATCTGTTGTTGGGAAAAGTATCCAATACTGAATGACCCTATCCCACTCTAAGGGTGATAGTACCTCAGCAACAATCAAAGCAAAGCTATTCAAGATTACTTCTTTATGAGATGTAAGAGAGAGAGGAGAAAGGGATCCACTAACCGTTGTCTTCCGCTAATGGTTGATCCAATCTTCCCTCTTTGCTGCTTGCTCCCAGCTCCTTGCTCTTTCACTGGCCCAACTACACAAAGATCCTGCAAAAGCACAAGAAAGGGAAACTACAAGAAGCATACATCCATAATTGATTCAAGGATTAGAATAAATCAAATATACAAGCATCAATACGCCATAGAGACACATGCATATAGAAGAACCTCAAATGCTTTATTAATGGAAGAAGTAAAGTTCTGAGAGTGTTACAACCATAAAAGGCCCAATCCAGCAGCACCTCCCAGCAGAAAGAAATCTCCTCTTCACCTCCTTCAAAGTAATCACCCAATAGTTCTATGCACAAACCAACAGCACTTCCTTACATTCACAAGATTCCAGCCCTCCCTAGACCTCATGAGAGAGCTCTATATATAGGAGATTTGGAGAAAGGATGAGTCAGCTTGAGGTTGGCATAAAGCTGACTAGTGTCCTCTCCCACTTCAGTTATACTTCAGTTCTTGAGTCCACTTGGAGTTTCTTGCTTCCACTTGGAGATCTAGATCCTCTTACTCATCACAAGGCGAATTCCCTGATCCAAGTGTCATTTTGGAAGCTTCCTGGGCATTTGACACCTTGCAGAATGACTGTGCCACTTGGCCAATCTCGCCCAGCGCAGGTAGCCTTCATTGCTTTTGACATTCAGCGCAGGTACAGAGTGGAGCAGTTGACATTCAGTGCAGATGCTCAGTGGAGCAGCTGACATGATCCATAAATAGCTTGTTTTTGAGTGTTTTCAGGTGGAGAATTGATTTTCAGTGCTGTGGTTTGCTGACCTTGTTCCTCTAGGGGTAGGAACAACATGTTTAGGGACTTTGGATCCCTCAGATTATTGACATTTCATGCTTCATGCTGTAAGGCACAAAAATGTCTATAACAGTTGCCCCCTAAAGTATGAGGTCGTTTATCGGGTGAAATGCTTTATCAGGAGGATCCGAAGTTCATTCAATCGCTGAGAGGTGCCCTGTAATAAAATACAATACAATACATTATTTTTCATTCTGCTTTCATGATCTAGCTGAGGCGGGCATTCCCATGCTCAGCTTTATAAATTCATTTTGGTACATAGAACAGACGATCGTCTGGTGGTAGATTGATAATTCTCTGCTGAAACTATCATCCTTTGAGTAGGATGATCATCTGCTGCAATGATGTACACAACAAATGTCTTTATATTTCCTGAATATATATCGCAGCCCGGATGGATGAAACTAGATCCGGGGTCTTCAAACTCGTTCGATCTTCACTCTAAGTACAAGTCGATCCATGTGAGAATTGCGCTGAAGTCGAACATGGAAAGACATCGCTTGATTACCGGTCAATAATGTAAACCGTTAACAAGCGCGAGAGGAATCACCAATAATGACAATGACCCTTAAGGTACTGCAGTACAATTCATGTGGTGTGAATAAAGGACTTGGCGTCGAACACCACGCAAAATCTTCTGGTCGAAGGTCATTGATGTATACCTGTCGCCGGAAGTGAGAAACTTGCCATTGAGGCATGCAAGCTTCAAAGTACTGGGGGGGTTGTTCCTAGATCAACTTCTTGGATAATGAGCTGAAGTCGACAAGAAGCGATCCCTCAAAGGAGGGCCTTAATGAATCCCACATCAATGACACGGAACAGAGCTATTCACCAAAATGAATTTATAAAGCTGAGCATGGGAATGCCCGCCTCAGCTAGATCATGAAAGCAGAATGAAAAATAATGTATTGTATTGTATTTTATTGCAGGGCACCTCTCAGCAATTGAATGAACTTCGGATCCTCCTGATAAAGCATTTCACCCGATAAACGACCTCATACTTTAGGGGGCAACTGTTATAGACATTTTTGTGCCTAACAGCATGAAGCATGAAATGTCGATAATCTGAGGGATCCAAAGTCCCTAAACATGTTGTTCCTACCCCTAGAGGAACAAGGTCAGCAAACCACAGCACTGAAAATCAGTTCTCCACCTGAAAACACTCAAAAACAAGCTATTTCTGGATCATGTCAGCTGCTCCACTGAGCATCTGCGCTGAATGTCAACTGCTCCACTCTGTACCTGCGCTGAATGTCAAAAGCAATGAAGGCTACCTACGCTGGGCGAGATTGGCCAAGTGGCACAGTCATTCTGCAAGGTGTCAAATGCCCAGGAAGCTTCCAAAATGACACTTGGATCAGGGAATTCGCCTTGTGATGAGTAAGAGGATCTAGATCTCCAAGTGGAAGCAAGAAACTCCAAGTGGACTCAAGAACTGAAGTATAACTGAAGTGGGAGAGGACACTAGTCAGCTTCATGCCAACCTCAAGCTGACTCATCCTTTCTCCAAATCTCCTATATATAGAGCTCTCTCATGAGGTCTAGGGAGGCTGGAATCTTGTGAATGTAAGGAAGTGCTATTGGTTTGTGCATAGAACTATTGGGTGATTGCTTTGAAGGAGGTGAAGAGGAGATTTCTTTCTGCTGGGAGGTGTTGCTGGATTGGACCTCTTATGGTTGTAACATTCTCAGAACTTTACTTCTTCCATTAATAAAGCATTTGAGGTTCTTCTATATGCATGTGTCTTAATGGCGTATTGATGCTTGTATATTTGATTTATTCTAATCCTTGAATCAGTTATGGATGTATGCTTCTTGTAGTTTCCCTTTCTTGTGCTTTTGCAGGATCTTTGTGTAGCTGGGCCAGTGAAAGAGCAAGGAGCTGGGAGCAAGCAGCAAAGAGGGAAGATTGGATCAATCATTAGCAGAAGATAACGGTTAGTGGATCTCTTCCTCCTCTCTCTTACATCTCATAAAGAAGTAATCTTGAATAGCTTTGCATTCGGTTGTTGCTGAGGTACTATCACCCTTAGAGTGGTTCCGGTCCTTTTAACGAGCTGGAAGGCCAAAACTCGGCAAACTTTTCATATTTTACGAGTCAGATGAAAAGAGCTCAAAGAAGACTCGTCTTTTGAGGAACGAGTGATAAACAGGGATAGCAGCAGATTCCAGGTACAGGTTGGAATTTTCCAATCACGGCAGTGTCACAAGAATGGCTAAGTGAAATCACTCTTCGCAGCTGTTCCTCAAAATGGGTAAACAATCATATGGAGGTGAACGATTGGCCAAATGAAATGGAGGTGGCGGGTGTAAACACGACCAAGGCTTTTTATGGCTAATAAATTTATGATCACAGTGGTTATTTACCGAGATGGGTTCATTTTTTTTAATGAGCTTGAATGCGCCAAAACACTGCTCAATGCTTATGTTTATTTTTTAACGAGCATGAATTCCGCGTTAAAACTGCTCGGATCTCGCTTTTCTATTTTTTAACGAGCATAAATTCCGCAGTAAAACTGCTCGATTATACCAGTCGTAAGATAAGAATGTCTCCTATGAGATAGCTATTTTTTATGGAGCTTTATCTCACGAAGCTATGCTCCTAATTTGGCGAATCTTTGACTTTTGCCCCACATCCTTTCTTTACGCAAGTTAGGAAACGACTAATCCAAAAAACAGATAAATAGCCACTCTTTGCTTGCACTCCAAAAGGTTTGCATGCCCCCAGGTATAAAGTACAATTTCAAGGCTGCCCCTACTTATCTGATAAAACATTTGTTTTAAAGGGTGAGGCTTGCCTCTTTCTGGTTACCCAAAGATGGTTCTATTTGCTGCCGCAAATCAATCTCTTTCTTCGGAAATGTCTACAGAAATAAACAAAGGTGGGTGAAAAACAGATTATTTCACTCACATAACTTTGACAAAAGAATCTTGTTCTAGAACAACCCCTCTTCCATCCACGGACGGGGTACGGACTAGTCATATTCTCCTGCGGAAATTCTATCTTATACCCAAGGTTTTCTCTGCCCGAAGCAGACCAGGATGCATGCCCCCTGGGTTCCAGTCCCATCTTTCCGAATCACTCGCACTCATCAGGAAGGAGGGCTGGGGGTGGAGACATTTCTTGGGTGAATAGACCATTGAGGGTTGGTATGTGAATATTTGCGATGCGTGATCCCGGAAATGAAAGTTGGTCTACGAGCTTGACCATTCTTCCTTCGTGTGGAAAACACATTACTCTAAAGAGTGAGGAGACTATTGCTCCCATGCAATAAATATAGTCTCATCTAAGGAGTAGGATATAATCCAAGGGTCCTTGAACGACCATCACGTTCATTTGAACGGTCTTCCCTTTCAACGTAACAGGTACATTGGGGAGGATCCCTAATGGTCGACTGGTTCCTTTATCAAAACCCGAGAGATTTCTTATCTCAGGCAAAAGCTCTGGGGAACCCAGCGCTTTCCAAGCAATAGAGGAAAGGATACTCACAGATGCCCCTTCATCAATGATAGTTCCAGCCATTACCATTCTGTAGATTTGGACTATGATTCTGAATGGTATATTGGCTGGTAACCGGGGTCTGCCTAGTTGGTTCCAATCAAAGGACACAACCAGGTTGCTCGGTGGTGGGACCGAATACACGGCCGGATATGACCTTGACGATGTTCCTTCCTGCGATAAAGGAATGGGCACATTGCCCTGATGCTCATCAGAGTCTGTGTTGATGAAAAGAATCTGGATGGTGTCATCCTTATTCTCTTCAGTGAGGGTGTCATTTGAAGATGAATCTTCAGTGACGGTGTCATTTGAGGATGAAACCTCTGAAGGAAGAACTGGGTCAACTGCCGTATCGACCTTTAGACTTTCGTCTGGTCTGGATTCAGTAGGTTCATTTTCAATGACTGACGCTTTAGCTGACTACTTGTACGGGCCAGCTGTATTTTCAACCAACGAAGGACTTGGCACGAGTTTTTTGTATCCAGGAGGAAGTCCCAACGGTGAAACCAGGCGATCTTCCAAAACTCTCTTCGCTTCGTCTAAGAAGGGACAATGGTGGATGGCGTGATCGCCTTCACACAGTCTGCAGGGGGATCTTGCTCCCCCTCTTTGTCTTGAACCTTCACTTTCGCTGGTTGACGGTAAGCAATCAACATGGCTATCAGAGGTTGATGCTCCCGAATTGTGCAGACGAGGGGACCAGTCCCTTAGTATCCAGGGAATACAGGGACAATCTCTATGGAAGTGGTCTCCTCTACATATGACACATGGTGATTTAGGCCCGGTCTGTGCTGTGTGTGGATTTTTGTCAGATGTCTCTTGCTTGCCCCCAGTCGCCTTAGGCTCTTTCTTCTTCTTCTCCTTCTTCTCCATGCGAGCTTGGCTTTTGCCGGCTCTACCCTGCGAAGATGAAGGATTGGAGGAAGAGTTATAAGAAGTAGAAGGCTGGTGGGCAGCTCTAGACTGATCTAACTGTTGACTCGACTGCTCAGGAACCATGGTGGTTTGAACTACATTAGTTGAGAATAGCCAAATAGGCAGACCAATTGTCAGTCCTGGAAGCGACAATGTGGCCATGTGGGGCGCACCAACTTCTCCCCAAGAGGAGAAAGGACTAGGATTTCCATCATGTGGAATTCCTTGGTTGGGGCGTTCCATGTTCTCAACTTAAGATCAACGCGGGAATAGGAGGTGATTATGTTCCGTTTAAAATAAATTTTATAACGACGCTTAGACACAACTTGCTTTTCACTTTTTAAGAGTCGAGAAAAAGCTAAAGATGACTCTAGTCTCCTTCGATGTTTTAATGAGCCCGAAGTGACAAATGCTCGGATGGACTTTTTCAGTTATAGAGTTTGAAAAAGGCCAAAAGAAACTGCTCTGGAGCTTTAGGCAGAGGGTGTGCCAAACTTTTCGTAAAACCACAGAATACGTTTTACGGTACGAGTGGTCGATCTTCGTGAATGTTGTGTTCACTGCATTGCGATCAGTAGGGCGGCCGACACGGTTTCCTATTGGATAAAGGCTTTGTTCCTATAGGGGTCTCCCAATATATACGTGACGGTACGTGGGAGCACAAGTCCGTATTGATACTTATCGCTTCACCGTGGAGGAATTACCCAACCACTCAACGCTAAGATATCACGTTTAACGACGCCGGAACACGTCTCTAGCTTAGACCTCTATGTGTTTGCGTTATGTTTCAATGCGTTGTTATGTAAATTCAATTTATTTTAAGGTTGATCTTGTTTAGCAGTTTGCCTTTATGGATCACCACGAGATGTATGATAACACTCCTAAATGCAGTCTAAGATGATAAGCAAGCTTTTCAATCTTTCAACTTTGAAAATCTTAACTACTAAGGGAAAAGAAAGATAACATCTTTTCACACAGATCATAGAGCACACACTAATGCACTTTTTCCTAAATCAACATGCAAGCTGTCATAATGCACATGCACAATGCAAGTATTTCTTTTCTCTTTCTTAATGTTGGCGTAATGCAAAAAGAAAGCTATTGTATAATTTTGAATTCAATTTCAAGTGAAAGCAAACAAGCTTGTCCAAAATCAAAAGACACCTTAAGATTTACTTGTTTTGACACTAGAAATATATAAACTCAAACCAAATGACGAAAGCAAAAGCTCAATCAGCTATGAACAGCAAACAAACTAACTCTTAAGATCAAAACGACACTTTATCACAGGTCTAGATCTAAGAGGTCACAGCAATACTAGTTCACTTTCGTTATGGGAAACTGTAAATGCACAAGAAATACACAAAGAACAAACACAGTTTCTTTATACAACCGAGGTGGAATAGTGGCAAGGAAAGTTGGTTTCAAATAGGCCCACTGACTGGTAACAAACAGCAAAAACAAGAGTGAAAACAGGGCAAGAAACAGCAGGAAACCCCAGTAGCACAAGGCAAGACTGGTCCAGCACAGGTGGGACACTGTCTGTTTGACCTTCAGTGCAGGTAGCCCCTTCGGGAACTGCGCTGAAATGCAGACAGCCTTTGTACAGCCTGCACTGAAGAACGAAACTTTCGTTTCTCTTGGTTTCTGGGTCACAGATTGCTCAAAAATTCACAGTTTTTGCTCAAATCAGAAGCTATCAGTCAAGGACACACTAAGGGATGACAAGGAGGATGAAAAGCTATCACTAAGAGCTTATTAGAGTCCTTTTGGATCAGCTCTTCAAATCATAAACTTGCCCAGAAACTGAGCTAGAGTAGCTGCCCTCTACTTTGCATTTGAAAGATTCAAACACAGTTCGATTCGGTACTCCCTTTGTTTATGAAATGAATAGCAAAAAACACAAACAACCAACAAGATGCGTTCCCTCAGTAGTTAAGATTTTCATAAGTCGAAAAGATTGAAAAAGCTTGCTTCTCATCTTAGACTGCATTTAGGAATTTGTATCAAACATCTCGTGGTGAACCTTGAAAGGCAAACTTTAAAAAGATCAACTTAAAATATATTGAATGAACCTAACAACGCTTTGAAACATAACACAAACACATAGAGGTCTAAGTTAGAGACATGTTCCGGCGTCGTTAAACGTAGTGACTTTCGATCTCGACGAAGGTGGGTGATTCCTCCTGAGAGTCGGTGGCACTAATACGGACTTGTGCTCCCACGTACCGTCGCGTATATATTGGGAGACCCCTATAGGCATATATCTTTTATCAATAGGAAACCGTGTCGGTCGCCCTACTGATCGCAATGCAGTGAACACAGCATTCACGAAGATCGACCACTCGTACCGTAAAACGTATTCTGTGGTTTTGCGAAAGGTTTGGCACACCCTCTGCCTAGATCTCCAGAGCAGTTTCTTTTGGCCTTTTTCAAACTCTATAACTGAAAAAGTCCAACCGAGCATTTGTCACTTCAGGCTCGTTAATACATCGAAGGAGACTAGAGTCATCTTTAGCTTTTTCTCGACTCTTTAAAACTGAAAAAGCAAGTTGTGTCTAAAGCGTCATTATAAAATTTATTTTAAGCGGAATAATCATCACCTTTCCCTCGTTGATCTTCGAAGTTAGTCCACCACAAGTGGAAGTTCCTGTAGAATCGCTAAGAAATCTTTTGGATAGACTAGATATATCTGAACAACCGTCGACATCTAGGACTGTGTCGTCCGACACAGCAGCAGCAGAGCCTCCTACTGCTACTTCAACGATGTTCGCTGGTATACCATCTGTCCCGGCAAATTGTCAACAACAAGCCGGAGTCCAATCAGGGACAACGACATGGTTAGTTCCTATTTCTTCATCCGGATTATCATCTGGTATTTCTTATGTTGAAACTCAACAAATTGATCCAATGTGTCTTCAAAGGCCAATTTACCCTTTAAGTACTGGATTTCCACCATATGGAGGGCAGTATGCTCTTTCATTGTTCCCTCCCAGAGAACAACCATGTGGGAGTTTACAACAAAGTTCAGGTCAAACTGGAATTACATCCAGCGGTTGGGTACCAATACTGCCTCAACAACCAGGGGTTGTATATTCAATGCAACCAGTACACCCTGTGTCGAATATTCCCACCATACCTGCTATAGTGAATGTGTCGCAAGTACAAGCTCCACCTGTTGTATGTCAACCCCAAGTTTCTCAGGTTGCAATACAACAACCTCTTGTCTCAACGACTCAATCACAATCTCAGGGTAGTGCCTCCTTATCTGGAGTGACTCAGGCTCAAACACGTACTGTGACTCCTCATCCCGGTCAATCATCCAGTATTGGTCAACAGCAAATGGTCCAACAACCAGAGCTGGTTCAATCTCAACAACCGCCATTCCAGCGATCATATCAAGGACCTGAGCAACAAGTCTTTGTAAGTAATGGGCAACCATACTATAATGGTTATGCCCATCAACCTTGTCAAAGTTGCCATCATTATGCTGGTCTGCAAAGACCCATTGCTCAGGCGATACCATCTTATCCTGGATATGCTTCGCCTAACCTGAACCAACAGTTGCCCTTTGTAGCAACTCTAGAATTACCAGATCTAAACCGGCTGACGAATGATCCAATTGCTTATGCCCCTTGGTGGCCAGCGATTCCGCATAAACTTCCGTCAGATATTCCTAAATTTAATGGAAATCCGGGTGAAGATCTGTCGAATCATGTGATGACATTCCATCTATGGTGTTCATCGAACACTCTGAATGATGATTCGATAAGACTTCGCCTCTTTCAAAGGACGTTAACGGGTCCAGCGGCAAAATGGTACATTGAATTGCCTAGAGCTTCGTTCGACAACTTCAGTACCTTAGCCACAACCTTTTTAACCCATTTTCAATTACCGATAAGGTATGAAACGGGAACAGAACTCCTTACCAACTTCAAACAGACGACTGCCACCCACATATCTGATCATATACATGAGTGGCGACGTCGTCGTAGGATGGTAAAAACGTACGTCCCCGATCAGCTATTAGATGAATGGTTTATCAAGTCATTACTTCCTGCCATCACGGAAGATGTGGCAAAGGGGGGGGTCATAACGGAAGAGCAGGTTATCGCTCGTGCGCAATATCTGGACTTGGTCTATACTCAGTCTGGCACGCTCTACGACAAAATACCTGACGCCCCTAGACCAGAATTCTCAATTCCTCCTCCTCCTAAATCAAACAATGACTCTCACGCCGGCGATGGCGTGATTGGCAAGCACAAAATTTATAGTCAAAATGCAAATGAAGAACTTCTTGCCTCAGAAGTAAATGCCATGTCGACCGACAAGGGCAAACAACTGAAGCAACCAGGGGGCAAGAAGAAAAAGAAAGGGAGAAAAAGGAAACCCCCAGCAGGGTGTCATATATGCGATGAAGATCACTGGACGAAAGATTGTCCACATATAGTTGAAGTTAAGAAACTCTTTAAGAGTTCAAAAACCCCAGCAGTATTGACTGATCCGTTTCCTAATCCAGGTCAAAATCTGGTTGCTAATCAAAATGCTTCCCGATCCCAAGTGCTTATGTTGTCTACCTCAAAGCAGCAAAATAATGCTTTGACGAGGAATAAGGATTACAGGAATCCAAAGCTGTCGAACAACAAGGCTAATGAACAACCTAGTAGTTCGACAACAACTTTGACTGAAGTTGTGCCACCCATCGTCCCTGAGCCAATAATAAAGTCGCAAAAGGGAGCAGTACACAAATCGACATTTAATCCTTGTGCGAAAATAGCACAGATAGAGGACCTGGCCCAATCGCCGTCCGTTATGTCGACACTTGAGGTACCGCAAATTTGCTTCTCCCAAGAACAAGCTTTATTATCAGCAATAGGTGGAATTGACCCAATGGATTCCAATCTTGTCGCCTTTGATCATAAAGGATATGACCCTCAGTTACCAGCTCAACTAGCTTTCCTTATACAAGTGAAAGCCCTCAACAAAACTGTTCATCGAACAATTATTGATGAGGGGGCATCTACATGTATTATGTCGATGAGTTGCTGGAAAGATTTAGGCTCACCACCCCTGTCGAAATCGTCAACGATGTTAAAAGCATTTGATGGACGATCATACACTCCATACGGGATTTTAAGTAACTTGCAAGTTGAACTGGGGGACAAAACAGTAGGAATTGATGTTGAAGTAATTGATGGAAACCTCGATTACAACATCCTACTTGGAAGACCATGGATCTATGCCATGGCCGCAGTTGTGTCAACCTACTTCAGGAAGATTGCATTTCCCTTCCAAGTGTTGGTCGCTTTAATTGTTTTCACAATTCAAGCTCCACATAAATTGTCAACCCGAGAAGGTCTTTTTATTTCAAAGATAATCGCGCACTGGATATGCTCAATTCCAAAAGCAGAATCAATGTTGTAGTAAAAGAAGGACACACGATTATTAATCTCATCAATCTACTGATTCACACTCTACTTAATCAAAGCTGAAGTCATTTAAGTTATATAGCAGAAATGATTTCTCTGTTGCAGTTACAATCCAAACAAAGGAAAATCAATCTACAAGGAAAGAAATCAATCAACTACAGCAGGAACAGGACCCTATTCCTTAGTGAGGAACTTCAGCACCTGATGCCTGACACTTAATCACACTGTAAGAAAAGTAGCTTCAAGAGATCAAGACCCTATTCCCATGAACAGGAACCTTCAGCACTTGTTCTCTTGTTCCTAATCACACTGCAGGCAAAGGAAAACAATCAATGGGAGCAAGACCCTATTCCTTTATGCAAGAATCTTCAGAACATGCTTCCCAATATCATTCATTCATGCATTCAATACGTGTAACGCTAAAGAAACAGAGTATTGCAAAACTGTGTAACTAGTGTCCAACAACAGAATTAAGGGAAGTGCAAACACACAAAGAATTAGACAAACTACAGGAACCAAAAGGGTGAATCTTGTGAGGAAGGCGGGCCCTTTCCTTCTCACAAGATTCCCCAGGAGAAAGAATTAAATTGAAATGCTCAAAAGAAGATTTTATTCATCTGTCAAAGTAACTGATACATTACAGAAGGAGACTAGCTCCAGTTCTCTCACAATACTCTCCTGTAACTTACAATTCAACCCCCCTCTAATGATGATGTCTCCTCTTTTTAAAGAGGAGACATCTTTTACAATTTACATGAGAGCGAATCTACATTATCTCGATTCTGTTCTCTTTCCCAAAACAGGACTATTCTGTTCTTTCAAAAAAAATGCTGTTACAACCGAGACAATAAAAGTGCTATCTTCAGGATGATCCAGGTAACCATATCTTCGTGCTGCTGCTACTATTCCACAAAAAGTTCTTCCAGAATCACAAATTACGCATAACGGGATTTGCGTACTTGACGGCTGTTTCAGCAACTGAGTCAACTGTTTCAGCAACGGAGTCAGTTGTTTTAGCAACGGAGTCAGCTGTTTCAGCAACAGAGTCAGCTGTCTCAGCAACGGCCGCTTGTTCCCAACAAGGCATATAACTTATCTGCGATCTTTGGACTTGTGTTAGCAACAATACACTTCAATTATTGATAAAATATAAGAGTATTGTGGAATTAAATGTAAGTCATATTAAACATATAATAAAGAAGAGGTTTCTATATACCTTGGGATAAAGTAGATGAAAAAGACAATGAAGTTCATGGTTATAAGAGTAGAATGGTGTCAAAATATATAGAAAAAATGATACATAGTGGAGTCCTAACATCCCCCCCAGCTAAAAATGTTGCATGTCCTCAGGCAACCCCTAGTCTGAATCAGAGTCTGAGTACTGGGATTGAGCATGCAAATTACTCAAGCAGTAGCTGGAGAAGGTGGCATCTGTAGGAGCTCGGAATCCGCTGTTGTTCTGCAAATGTTGCCATGCCAAGGCTTCATCTCTGTCAGTCAACTGGTAATGACATTGATATTTGTCTGAAGGCAGCCATAAAACTGGAAAACGGAAGTGATATCCGATCCAGTTTACTCCACAATGTTGAATGCAATCAATGTACTTAGGGACCCTGGATAATGCAGCTTGAAAATTGAGAGGGTTAAAAGGGTGATAATCCTGTCTTTCCTTACATGACTGCTGCCAAAACATATCATTGGCCTTCAATGCAGCAGTACCCTTCATTCTAATGTGCTGTTGACACTTAAAAAGTACTGAAGCCTGTAATTGCTGCATGTACTCGTTCATTCCTGGCTTCTGCAAGAATTCATAATATTGTGCGATGAACATGGCTGGGCTTAAAGGCTCTGGTCTAATACACAGGAGTTTATTCTCCTCATTATGACTGCTTGCAGTGAACGCAGTCTGCCAAGTGAGCTGGTTAGACAAAAATGAAGCAAATGCCCTGATTTGTATATCTCCTGCAATTGGAATAATATTAACTTTCCTATTTTCGGGAATGGCCTCATTATGCAGGTAGAGTTCGCACAGCAAATGCTGGTCACTCTCAGGGGCCTCCTTAAAGGTCTCAACAAATTTCTCTGAAGTCATTAGTTCATATGGTCTGCCATTTGCTATTGCTTTTAATTGGCAATAAACTAATCGTTCAGAAAGAAAGAGAGAGTAGTTTACAGAGGGTTTGCGCGTAGCCATCAACTTCTGGACTAATGAAAACATCAAGGCTATCTTTGCCTTAGATTCTCTGGCTTCCTTTTTATACTCCTTGTGCTCTTGCATTATTTGGTCCCAACTATCCCAGTTGGCATATACATGGTTCTGCCATTATAACTTATGCTGTCGTAATATTATATCTTGTTCTTCAGCATATTGCTTCTTCCATTTGTTCATCTGTTCCAATTGATTCCATGGTAGAGTCTGTGTCTTAGCATCAGAAGTAGTGGGTTGGGACGTTGTTTCCTCTGTCTGGATGGCTGCATCAACTGCAAAGGACGGGATATCTGAGGTTTGATTTCTTTTTCTTGCTTTATAGAGAGTCCTACTGGTTCTTGTGGAGCAGTAGGGCATCCCTCTCTTATTCCAGCTGATGTAGATGCCTCAGATAATTGAACTAGTTTGTAGCCTGCATTCTGGTAAATGTTGCCACACTCCTGGCACATGTATTCTTTGCATGGCTCCTTATTTTGCATTGAGGCTACGTGTGCTAATGTATGGAGCTTCAGTTCTCTTTCAAAAGCCTCTCGAGCCATGGTTAGTTCCTTCTTGTAAGCTTCTAATTCAGACTTCAGGAATTCATTCTCCTCCAATAGAGATGTCATAGTATGTAAACCTTGTGTACTGGTTGACTCTGTTGGGGTATTTTGTTGATGCACAGTCGTAGCTGGTTCTTGTGCCACAGTGGCTGGTTCTTGTGTTTCAGCCACTGGACAAGTGACTGGTTCTTGTGTGACAGTCACTGCTGATTTCCCACTATCGTCCTGCTTGGTGTATTCTTGTGCCCCAGTGACTGGTTCTTGTGTGACAGTCACTTCTTGAGCCATAAACAATGTCGTATTATCCCGGGGCGTTGGTTCTTGTGTGGCAGTGCCTCCGGACGAGACGGGTTGGGAGGTTTGAGATGGGGATAAAGGTTTTAATAGAATAGTGGCAGGGTCAGGGGAAATGGAGGTGAGTTTTGTCTCAACAGTCATTTTCATTTTTCTTTTTGGTAGGAAGGCAGCAAAATCACTGCCTTTCCTTTTCTTTGAAGGGGAGGGTTTCTTTCTGGGGACAGGGTTTTTCGAAGAAGTAAGAATTTGAGATGTAGACCTTGTCCGTGGTCTGGAGACTGCGACTGTTGGGGTTCTTTTCTTTTTATAAGTGGGTGAGGAAGGGGGTGTTAGAGAGTCGTCACTAGGGACAGAAATAGTGGGGGCAGTTGGCTCTGCTAAATGAGGCGAGCTCGGGGTTGGGTCAACTGGGGAATGAGGGATTTCTTCCTGTTGTTCTTCATGAGGAATTTCCGGAATATCATGAGAACTTTCGGGTGGTTGGGGCGTTTGGGCCTGCTGAGGAATTTCCGGCGGCTGGGGAACAGGGAGTGGGGCATGCAGAGGGGGATTTTGCTGAGCAAAACCCCTCTGTATCAATAGCTGGCATAAACGGTGATGGGTAAGGGATAACATTGGGAATTTAGCTCGTTTACAATAATAAGACATGTTTTTAATACAACCAAGCAGATAATAGGGGATATTAATCAGTCGTCCATTCCTCAAATGATTCATCAAAACAAAATCATGATTGTACACTACCTGATAACGCCCCTCACACGTTAAGTAGTGTTTGATGAACTCTGCCATTGATGGCCATGGTTGAGGAAGTGAGTGCAGACTAACCCTGCGGCCTCTGGGTTCCACTTGCTCATCTGGGTGCAGAAATTCTTGCTGCGCGTTGAGAACAACCTGCTTCCTGCTGAACCAGCGAGTACCCTCAGCTGGCAACCCTGATACCTGAACTATGTCATCCTCTGTCACTGAAATGCGAACCCCTTGGACCACCGAAAAATCGTCTTGAAGGTTTTGTGCAAATTCTAAGACTTGTTCCTGGTTAAATTCCCCCAACCTTTCAAAATATACTATCCATCCCGCTTGTTGGAAAATCTGATAGACTTCGGGAAACAATTGAAGAAGACTTATGGAGCCGGGCTCATGTCTAACGGTCGACCCTCCCATGGCTGTAGCTTTGAGTTATCCGCAGAGGCACCGGCACAGTAAACACAGACCCTGATCGCGCTAGTTGTTGCAACAGAGGCTGCATGGTCTAAATGACGGCAGAAATAGATATGACAAGGGACGGAGGCTTGGTTAATGCGAAATGATTGTTCTATTTTTGGAATTCCCCCCCCTACGTATGGTGTAATAATGATTGGGCGTGTGAAGATATGTAATCATTATAAATGAAATCCTCTCTTTAATATGATTTAACCGAATTACATTAAAACCTCATACCTTACATTTTACCTTTGGTTTAATAATTCGAAGTGTCGGTTGCTTCAAAATAGCTTTAATGTACATGGAAGAATCTGTAGATTTTCTCTGAAGTTTAGAACAGGAGTGTAATTGAATCTGGTACGTGCTGAATAATTTTTCGCCAAAAGGATCTGAAGTATAATCATGGAGAACCAAAAAGCTCATATAACAGCAAAGAGGAATACTGTTTTGATGATAACAAGTTGCTGAAACTGGTGTTTTAGCAACGGAAAATTGAACGATACGTCGCTGAAACAGGTGTTTCAGCAACGGGAAAAATCAATGATACGTTGCTGAAACAGGTGTTTCAGCAACGGGAAAAATCAGAGAAATGGGATAAATGACTTAGGTCTGTAAATGGAGAAATATTTGATAGGGGATAATTTCAGCAGTAAGGGGTGGGAAATACTGACTGAAGGAGGATATTGCAGGGATGGTGGGAGTGGGAATAATGGAAATAATGTGGATATGGAGGGATATTGCTTAGGAAAAAGGGTAAAATGATGGGAACAATCTTCTGTGATTAAAGCTTCAGATCTTCTCATGATGAATCTGTCCTCCTTATTGCTTTTTCCAGAATCTGCAAAATTCAATTGTAATATGCCAATCCTTGACAGGGATTATTAGTGCTAAATCTAATCTAATACTAAAAATATAGTGCAGAAAATTAAATGCTGTGAGGAGCAGAAGACTCCCCTAGAAAAAGATAATGAATATCAGTCATGCAAGCAGTCTTGAAATCCTCTTTAGAAACAGGGTGCTTATATAGACGGAGCCTATGGCCATTGACTAGTAGAGGTGTTTTAGCATCATCAATTGTTACAAGTCTTACCGTTCCGTTTGGAAAAACATCATCTACTTCATATGGTCCAAGCCAGCGTGTACGTAGCTTACCCTGAAAATTTTCAAACCGAGAGTCATACAACAAGGCCCAATTACCTTTTTGGAACTGCTTGTGTTTGATAATTTTGTCATGCCACTTCATCCTTTGTTGTTGTATCATGTTTGTTTGATGAATGGCATCTAATCTCTTTTCATCCAACTCCAGAAGCTGCTGCAATCTAGCTGTCTGCACATCAGTCAAATCAAGATTAACAGCTAAAGCAGTCCTTAAAGTTTTAATTTCAAATTCCACAGGAAAAACATCATTTTTACCATAAACCAATGCATAGGGAGAAAAACCTGTAGTGTTTCTCCAAGTAGTTCTGTAAGCCCATAATGCCTCAGGGAGCCTTTGGGACCAATCCTTTCGGTTGTCCTTCACTGTTTTAGTTAGAATGGCTTCTAAAACTTTGTTTGTGCTTTCCACTTGCCCATTGGCCTGGGGGTGGTATGGTGTAGTCATTCTATGTTGAATATGATATTTGTGAAGGGTAGATTTAAAACCATGAGAATTGAATGGAGGTCCTCCATCAGTAACTAGCTCTCTAGGAATTCCAAATCTAGTGAAAATCTCTTCAAATAAGAAAGCTAGGACAACCTCCTCATTGGCTCTAATAAGTGCTTTGGCCTCCACCCACTTAGTCATATAGTCTGTACAGACTAATATATAGGTTCTTTGATTGGATGGAGGGTTAATGGGTCCTATGAAGTCCAAGGCCCATCTTTCAAATGGTTCAGAAACTACCTGGGGGTTTAATGGCATTTGGTCTCTATGATTGGGTTGACCCATTCTCTGGCAGCTGTCACAAGCCCTTACATATTTCTTTGCATCCTTGAATAATGAGGGCCAATAGTAACCCATCCTTAGAATTTTATGTGTTGTTCTCTTATCAGCGAAATGGCCTCCACAAGGGCCATCATGACAAGCTTTCAATATGTCATACACTCCATCTTCTCTAATGCATCTTCGGATCTCCTGATCAAGCCCAGTATAGAAAAGACACCCGCTTATCCAGCTGTACCTGGCACTTTGTTGAAAAATTCTTCTCTTTTCTCTATATGACAGGTGTGCTGGTAGTTTTCCTACAACCAAATAATTAGCAATATATGCATACCATGGAGAGTGAGCAGAAACTGCAAACAAATATTCGTCAGGAAAACTATCATCTACTGGAATATCATTGTCAGTTTTTAACCGTGAAAGGAAGTTAGCCACCACATTTTCTTTACCGGGCCGATCTACAATTGTGATATCAAATTCCTGCAATAGTAATAGCCATCTGGTAACTCTAGCATTCGTGACAGATTTGTTCATTAAATATTTAATAGCTGAATGATCAGTGTGCACAAAAGTAGAATAACCAGTGATATAGTGTCGAAATTTATTAATGGCATAGACTACTGCAAGAAATTCTTTCTCGGTAACTGTATAGTTAAGCTCAGCAGGGGTCATATTCTTACTGATAAAGTATATAGCATAAGGAAGATGATTTTCCTCTTGTCCCAAAACCGCTCCAATAGCAATTTCTGAAGCATCAGAAGATATGTGAAAAGGAAGATTCCAATCAGGCCCCCTCAAAATAGGAGCAGTAGACAACTGATGCTTCAGTTCTTCAAAAGCTTTCTGACAAGAATTAGTTCACTTAAATTCAGCATTTTTCATAAGCAATACAAATAATGGAGAAGCTATTTTAGAGAAATCTTTAATAAATCTCCTGTAATAACCAGCATGTCCTAGAAAACTTCTCACATCAGTTTGAGTTTTAGGAACAGAAAGATTCTGAATGACCACAATTTTAGATGGATCTACCTGAATACCTTGAGATGAAATAAAATGTCCAAGCACTATTCCTTCACTCATCATCATATGGCATTTTTCGGTACTTAAGGAGAGGTGAGCTTGTATACATCTTTTAAGTACTTTCTCAAGGTTTTGTAATGCCTCTTCGAAAGACACACCATAAGGGGTAAAATCATCCATAAATATTTCCATAGAATCATTCAGCATATCGGAAACAATTCCTATAACAGCTCTTTGAAAAGTTGCTGGTGCATTGCACAACCCAAATGGAAGAACTCTATAGGCAAAAGTTCCCCAGGGGCTGGTGAAAGTGGTCTTGTCTTGGTCTTGGGGTGCAATTCTTATCTGATTATACCCACTGAATCCATCTAGAAAAGAAAAGAATTTCTTCCCTGCAAGACTGTCCAACACCTGATCAATGAAGGGTAAGGGAAAGTGATCCTTTTGAGTAGCTTTGTTTAAAGCTCTATAGTCGACACATACTCTCCATTTCCCGTTTTTCTTAGGGACAATTACTAATGGGGAAACCCATTCACTGTCAGATATGGGATATATAAATCCTGCATTAAGCAATTTTTGAAGTTCTTCCTTAACAATTTCTCGTAAATTAGGATTCATTCGTCTTTGGGGTTGACAAACAGGTCGGCATCCCTCTTTAATGTAAATTCGATGAGTACATAATTCAGAAGAAATACCTTTCATATCTGTGTAATCCCAGGCAAATGCCTCCTTATATTCATGCAATAACTTCATTAATTGCTGTGTTTCCACATCTGTTAGATCAGGATTTATGTTTAATGTCTTGCCGGGTTCAATTTCGACTGTTATGCTTTTAGATGAGATCGTGGTTAAAGTCTGAGATGAATCTTCAGATTCAATCTTTTCTTGTGCATCAGTTTCAAAAATCGCAGTTAATTGATTGTGTGTTTCAGCAATAACAAAAGAAGGTTCACAAATAAAATTATTGATTATCTCATCCTCTGTATTGTCTTTAAGAGTTAAAGCTTGTCCTATAGTTAGAATAGGCTGAACAGCATTATCATCATAATCCATCCATATAGAATCTTCATTATTAACTATCGGTGTAGCATGAGGATAAAGAGTTAACTGTTTTGTTTCATAACCATTAGAAATTGTCATTGAGCCAGATCTGCAACTAATAAATGCATCAGCTGTGGCCAGCCATGGCCTTCCTAGAATTAAGGGATGTCCCCCCAGCTTTGTTTTAGTCTGCAATACAACAAAGTCAGCTAGGTATTTCCAGGATTCAACTGAAATAAGTAGATCTTCAACAATTCCTTCCGGTTTAATTGTGGAACGGTCAGCTAACTCTAAAATGGTGGGTGTATCTCTGATTGTATTATTCAGCTGTAACAATTGTGAAGTTTCAAGAGTCATTATATTAATTGCTGCACCTAAATCTACCAGAACTCGGGGAATCATTGTTTTACCAATCTGAACTGTGACTGTAGGATGGCCGGGATCACCATATTTTACAGGAGGGGCTTTTCCGGACATTAATGTAGACAAGTCTCCCATCACATGTACTGTAAGGGGGTCCTTGGTTTTCCTACCAGGTTTCTTAACACAAATATCCCTTAATGTTCTGGCATAAATTGGTACATCTCTCAATGCTTGTAAAAGTGGAATTTTAATATACAAATTTTGCAATTCCCCTATAAAATTAAAAGCAGGTGTTTCAGCTGTTCTGGTTAAAACCAAATGTTTGGGGAATGGTGGTTCTGTTATTTCAACATTCTTGTTAGGAGGTGGTTGTGCTTCTTTTTGTTTCTCGGTTTCATTTTTATCTGAATCAGAAGACGTTATGTCATCAATAATAGGCTCTACTATTCTTCCAGATCTCAAATGAATATCATTACATTGCATAGTAGGAAATATAGACTGATTCTGAATATCAATGACTTGCACAACTTTATTATTGGGGTTAGGATTTGGTTGCACAGGTAGTTGGGGTCTCATTTGGTTACTTGGCGGAGCATTTGATGGCAGAGGGAGTGGTTGTTGGAATTGAGGCAATTGATTTGGATACGGGAGTGATTGACTATTCCAATTTGGATTCCAAGGATTGAAAGGAGATGGCTGCTGTGGAGGCCAAGGAGTCCACATTGAAGGATCGACAAAGGGAGGGTTTTGCATTTGCATGGGTGGGAAATTCATTTGATTGAAGGGTGGGTATTGCATTTGGTTAAAGGGGGGGTAACTTGTTTGGCCAAAAGTAGAATAATTGTTCCAACGATTAAATGGCATACTAGAGTTCATACCTTGTCCTTTTGGTTGCCATTGTCTTCTTTGAGTTAGCAGGTAAACTGCTTCAGCTTCTTCTTCTATTGGCTGCAATGCTGCCTTTATTCCTGGTAGAGATGGACATTGTTCTGTCTCATGATCTTTCTCACAAAGGGTGCAAATTGGTATTTTGTCTCTTGGGCATTCCCTTAGTGGATGTTTGTCTCTGCATTTCGGGCAAAAGACAGCCAGAGTTGCTTCTGCTTCGGCCTGCTTCTTTTTAACCTGCAAAGTGTCAATCTGCGAAGCAAAAGAACTTAACATTTCAGTTTTAAATTCTTCAAGTAGATTACCTATCTCAGCTCTTGTTGCTCCTCCATTGGCTGATTTCTGCACTCTTGAATAGGTGGAATCTCTTATTCTGTTTCTTGCAGCTCCCCTAGAGCACCTCTTAGCAAGTTCACAAATCTCATCATATGATTCCTTAGATATATCTCCCTTAGCAAGCATATTTAACATATTTAAACAATCATCCCTTAAACCTCTAAGTAATATTGTTTTACGAATTTCCTTACTTATATCCGGATGATCAGATCTCTGTATGTTGTACTGCAGCCTTTCTATGTAGTCCTCCAGACTCTCATCCGACGTTTGTGCCATATTGAATAGTTCATCCTTCTTCTCTCTCGTCCGGCAGTAGTCTTGATATTTAAGCAGAAATTTTTGTTTCATCTGCTCCCATGTTGTGATTACCTGACTTCCAAGGCTCATGAACCATCTTAAAGCATTCCCTTTTAAGGTGGCTGGAAACAGTTTCAACTTTTGAGCATTAGTAACATAATCATAACTTCTGCATAATATATCAAATTCAAAAAGAAACTCATCAGGATCCTCAGTGGATAAACCATGAAAGTTAGGTAGAGCAGACAATGGAATATTTTTCATTGTCCCTGTAGGGAGATCACTGATAGGAAATCCCAAAGTAGAGAGGGAATTTTCATCCCTTCTTTCTTCTTTAGGACCTGCACGTCCTCCACCAAAGAAACCATCATTGTTATCTTCCATTGTTGGCCCTCCTACTGCACTTTCTCGATCGTCAAGATATTCTATTGGCTCTTCAATGTTCTCTACCGGTCGTCCAACGCTTTCTACTATTTCCTCAATGTGTTCTACTGATCTGCTAACACTTTCCTCTGACTCTTCAGCGCTGACTGCTGGTTCTTCTGTATTTTCAGGACCCACAACTTCCTCTGTTCTGTAATCTGACTGAGGGGAACGCTGAAATTTTGATTTTCGAGAACTTAATCTTTGTGATGATTCAGCCTTTGATACAATCTCGTCGATAAAAGTTTTTCGTCCTCCCCAGCCTTTGCCACCTGTGCGGTTATTTTTCTTCTGGTTTCCGCGTCCTCTCATACAATCTGCACATTAAAAAGAAAAGATGAATGCTTTTGAAATCTATAATTACCTTCCCCGGCAACGGCGCCAAAATGTTGGTCGCTTTAATTGTTTTCACAATTCAAGCTCCACATAAATTGTCAACCCGAGAAGGTCTTTTTATTTCAAAGATAATCGCGCACTGGATATGCTCAATTCCAAAAGCAGAATCAATGTTGTAGTAAAAGAAGGACACACGATTATTAATCTCATCAATCTACTGATTCACACTCTACTTAATCAAAGCTGAAGTCAATTAAGTTATAGCAGAAATGATTTCTCTGTTGCAGTTACAATCCAAACAAAGGAAAATCAATCTACAAGGAAAGAAATCAATCAACTACAGCAGGAACAGGACCCTATTCCTTAGTGAGGAACTTCAGCACCTGATGCCTGACACTTAATCACACTGTAAGAAAAGTAGCTTCAAGAGATCAAGACCCTATTCCCATGAACAGGAACCTTCAGCACTTGTTCTCTTGTTCCTAATCACACTACAGGCAAAGGAAAACAATCAATGGGAGCAAGACACTATTCCTTTATGCAGGAATCTTCAGCACATGCTTCCCAATATCATTCATTCATGCATTCAATACGTGTAACGCTAAAGAAACAGAGTATTGCAAAACTGTGTAACTAGTGTCCAACAACAGAATTAAGGGAAGTGCAAACACACAAAGAATTAGACAAACTACAGGAACCAAAAGGGTGAATCTTGTGAGGAAGGTGGGCCCTTTCCTTCTCACAAGATTCCCCAGGAGAAAGAATTAAATTGAAATGCTCAAAAGAAGATTTTATTCATCTGTCAAAGTAACTGATACATTACAGAAGGAGACTAGCTCCAGTTCTCTCACAATACTCTCCTGTAACTTACAATTCAACCCCCCTCTAATGATGATGTCTCTTATTTTTAAAGAGGAGACATCTTTTACAATTTACATGAGAGCGAATCTACATTATCTCGATTCTGTTCTCTTTCCCAAAACAGGACTATTCTGTTCTTTCAAAAAAAATGTTGTTACAACCGAGACAATAAAAGTGCTATCTTCAGGATGATCCAGGTAACCATATCTTCGTGCTGCTGCTACTATTCCACAAAAAGTTCTTCCAGAATCGCAAATTACGCATAACGGGATTTGCGTGCTTGACGGCTGTTTCAGCAACTGAGTCAACTGTTTCAGCAATGGAGTCAGTTGTTTTAGCAACGGAGTCAGCTGTTTCAGCAACGGAGTCAGCTGTCTTAGCAACGGCCGCTTGTTCCCAACAAGGCATATAACTTATCTGCGATCTTTGGACTTGTGTTAGCAACAATACACTTCAATTATTGATAAAATATAAGAGTATTGCGGAATTAAATGTAAGACAGATTAAACATATAATAAAGAAGAGGTTTCTATATACCTTGGGATAAAGTAGATGAAAAAGACAATGAAGTTCATGGTTATAAGAGTAGAATGGTGTCAAAATATATAGCAAAAATGATACATAGTGGAGTCCTAACACCAAGGAGGAATTACAATCGTCGACCAACAAACTTTTCTCCACAACAGTTCACAAGTTACGGGAAGCATTCCAATGATCCATGGAAGGAATCATTTGCTCCAAAATATCGGAGTAGGTCTCCTAAAAGACCCTGCCTTAATGGGTACTTTTGCCCTACCGCCCCCAAGTAATCTGGTGGAAGTGGCCACAGTGGAATATGAAACCTTCTATGTCTGATGGATTTGGACTCTGCGGACGATTCTAACCTTGTGTCAACCTCATTAAAAAATGAAACAAATCCCCGAGGAAAACCTTCATTCCAACCATCGAGTTGAATGCAATGAAGCTTGGGGGGCGTGCACCTCGATTTGCATTATTATGCTGGGGGCATGCAAACTTATCTCCGAGCAGTTTTAGCACATAGTTCATGCTCCTTAAAAAATAAACATAAGATTGAGCATTCAAGCTCATTAAAAAATGAACATACCCCGGTAAATAATCTCTGTGATCATAAATTTATTAGCCATAAAAAGCCTTGGTCGTGTTTGCACCTGCCACCTCCTTTCCATTTGGCCAATCGTTCACCTCCATATGATTGTTTACCTATTTTGAGGAACAGCTACGAAGAGTGATTTCACTTAGCCATCCTTGTGACACTGTCGTGATTGGAAAATTCCAACCTGTACCTGGAATATGCTGCTATCCCTGTTTATCACTCGTTCCTCAAAAGACGAGTCTTCTTTGAGCTCTTTTCATCTGACTCGTAAAATATGAAAAGTTTGCTGAGTTTTGGCCTTCCAGCTCGTTAAAGTGACCGGAAGAGCTATCCCTCCTCTAGATTTTAATCTTTTTGGACCTGAGGGATTATTGCACAAAAAGGTTGAGCGCTTGTTTTATTCGGCTCGTTAAAGTAATCGAAAACTCATCCCTTCTGTATTGTTTTATACTTTTTCGGACTTAAGGGATTAGATGACGAAAAAGGAATTTTGGAGTTAACTTTCTGTACCTTTTCAGACTCTCTAAAAATGAAAAGGACCGAGTTTTCCTTGTCGTTAGACTCGTTAAAATGATTAAATAGCAACAAACTTGTCTTTAGACGAGAACGAGTTTCCCTATCGCTAAGCTCGTTAAAACATAGCGATGGGCTTGCCCGAAGGGCAGGTTATAGAACAAGCATATGTTATCCTCCTCAAGCTTGACAAAAATAAAGAGGTACTGGTCAGAAATGACTGGGGAAAAATTGGGAGAACCTCAAAGCTTTAATGGTAGCAAGTCGCTCTTGAACATGACACTTTGTCCTCCGTATCACATCGGGTTGGGTTGTTTCATTCACTGGTCTCATCACCATGGTCCTCGCCAAACCATCCACATTTGGGGTAATGCTACCGATCCATCACATCAGTGTCGTTATATGTTCAAGAGATGTTGTTCAGAAAGAGTCAACCGTGTCCCATCCACTGCCATACATTATCCTTCATCCACTCATGATCGCCACCCTGAATCATATTTCACAGATCGTTTTCACCTCCACTAAAATCATTAGCTCCATTCCGTGTCACTGATGTGGGATTCATTAAGGCCCTCCTTTGACGGATCGCTTCTTGTCGACTTCAGCTCATTATCCAAGAAGTTGATCTAGGAACAACCCCCCCAGTACTTTGAAGCTTGCATGCCTCAATGGCAAGTTTCTCACTTCCGGCGACAGGTATACGTCAATGACCTTCGACCAGAAGATTTTGCGTGGTGTTCGACGCCAAGTCCTTTATTCACACCACGTGAATTTTACTGCAGTACCTTGAGGGTCATTATCATTATCGGTGATTCCTCTCGCGCTTGTTAACGGTTTACATTATTGACCGATAATCAAGCGATGTCTTTCCATGTTCGACTTCAGCGCAATTCTCACATGGATCGACTTGTACTTAGAGTGAAGATCGAACGAGTTTGAAGACCCCGGATCTAGTTTCATCCATCCAGACTGCGATATATATTCCGGAAATATAAAGACATTTGATATGTACATTATTACAGCAGATGATCATCCTACTCAAAGGATGATAATTTCAGCAGAGAATTATCAGTCTACCATCAGACGATCATCTGTTATATGTACCAAAATGAATTTATAAAGCTGAGCATGGGAATGCCCACCTCAGCTAGATCATGAAAGCAGAATGAATCATAATGAATTGTATTGTATTTTATTACAGGTCACCTCTCAGCGATTGAATGAACTTCGGATCCTCCTGATAAAGCATTTCACCCGATAAACGACCTCATACTTTAGGGGGAAACTGTTATAGACATTTTTGTGCCTTACAGCATGAAGCATGAAATGTCAATAATCTAAGGGATCCAAAGTCCCTAAACATGTTGTTCCTTCCCCTAGAGGAACAAGGTCAGCAAACCACAGCACTAAATATCAGTTCTCCACCTGAAAACACTCAAAAACAAGCAAATTCTGGATCATGTCAACTGCTACACTGGCTACCTGCACTGAATGTCAACTGCTACACTGGCTACCTGCACTGAATGTCAACTGCTACACTAGCTACCTACGCTGAATGTCAACTCCAACACTAGCTACCTGCGCTGAACGTGTTTGGACATGTGGCAGACTCATTCCTCAAGGTGTCAGAGCCCAGGAAGCTTCCAAAGTGACACTTGCATCAAGGAATTCGACAGGTGATGAGTAAGAGGGTCTATATCTCCAAGTGGAAGCAAGAACCTCCTAGTGGACTCAAGAACTGAAGTGGGAGAGGACACTAGTCAGCTTCATGCCAGCTACAAGCTGACTCATCCTTTCTCCAAATCTCCTATATATAGAGCTCTCTCATGAGGTCTAGGGAGGCTGGAATCTTGTGAATGTAAGGAAGTGCTGTTGGTTTGAGTATAGAACTATTGGGTGATTGCTTTGAAGGAGGTGAAGAGGAGATTTCTTTCTGCTGGGAGGTGTTGCTGGATTGGGCCTCTTATGGTTGTAACACTCTCAGAACTTTACTTCTTCCATTAATAAAGCATTTGAGGTTCTTCTATATGCATGTGTCTTTGTGGCATATTGATGCTTGTATATTTGATTTATTCTAATCCTTGAATCAACTATGGATGTATGCTTCTTGTAGTTTCCCTTTCTTGTGCTTTTGCAAGATCTTTGTGTAGCTGGGCCGGTGAAAGAGCAAGGAGCTGGGAGCAAAAAGCAAAGAGGGAAGATTGGATCAACCATTAGCGGAAGGCAACGGTTAGTGGATCCCTTTCTCTTCTCTCTTACATCTCATAAAGAAGTAATCTTGAATAGCTTTGTATTCAGTTGTTGCTGAGGTACTATCACCCTTAGAGTGGGATAGGGTTAAGATGATCATACGACGATTTGATTCATTTCATAAACAAAGGGAGTACCGAATCGAACTGTGTTTGAATCTTTCAAATGCAAAGTAGAGGGCAGCTACTCTAGCTCAGTTTTTGGGCATTATGATTTGAAGAGCTGATCCACAAGGACTCTAATAAGCTCTTAGTGATAGCTTTTCATCCTCCTTGTCATCCCTTAGTGTGTCCTTGACTGATAGCTTCTGATTTGAGCAAAAACTGTGAATTTTTGAGCAATCAGTGACCCAGAAACCAAGAGAAACGAAAGTTTCGTTCTTCAGTGCAGGTTGTACAAAGGCTGTTTGCATTTCAGCACAGTTCCCAAAGGGGCTACCTGCGCTGAAGGTCAAACAGGCAGTGTCCCACCTGCGCTGGACCAGTCTTGCCTTGTGCTACTGGGGTTTCCTGCTGTTTCTTGCCCTGTTTTCACCCTTGTTTTTGCTGTTTGTTACCAGTCGATGTGCCTATCTGAAACCAACTTTCCTTGTCACTATTCCGCCTCGGTTGTATAAAGAAACTGTGTTTGTTCTTTGTGTATTTCTTGTACATTTACAGTTTCCCATAACGAAAGTGGACTAGTCTTACTGTGGCCTCTTAGATCTAGACCTGTGATAAAGTGTCGTTTTGATCTTAAGAGTTAGTTTGTTTGCTGTTCATAGCTGATTGAGCTTTTTCTTTCATCATATGGTTTGAATTTATATATTTCTAGTGTCGAAACAAGTAAATCTTAAGGTGTATTTTGATTTTGGACAAGCTTGTTTGCTTTCACTTGGAATTGAATTCAAAATTATACAACAGCTTTCTTTTTGCATTACACCAACATTAAGAAAGAGAAAAGAAATACCTGCATCTTTGCATTTTGCATATAAGTTTGTACACTGATTTAGGGAAAAGTGCATTAGCGAGTGCTCTTTGATCTGTGTGAAAAGATTTTATCTCTCTTTTCCCTCAGTAGTTAAGATTTTCATAAGTCGAAAAGATTGAAAAAGCTTGCTTCTCATCTTAGACTGCATTTAGGAATTTGTATCAATACATCTCGTGGTGAACCTTGAAAGGAAAACTTTAAAAAAGATCAACTTAAAATATATTGAATGAACCTAACAACGCTTTGAAACATAACGCAAACATCTAGAGGTCTAAGCTAGAGACGTGTTCCGGCGTCGTTAAACGTAGTGACTGTCGATCTCGACGAAGGTGGGTGATTCCTCCTGAGAGTCGGTGGCACTAATACAGACTTGTGCTCCCACGTACCGTCGCGTATATATTTGGAGACCCCTATAGGAATAAAGCCTTTATCCATAGGAAACCATGTCGGCCACCCTACTAATCGCAATGCAGTGAACACAGCATTCACGAAGATCGACCACCCATACCGTAAAACGTATTCTGTGGTTTTGCGAAAGGTTTGGCACACCCTCTGCCTAGATCTCCAGAGCAGTTTCTTTTGGCCTTTTTCAAACTCTATAATTGAAAAAGTCCAACCGAGCATTTGTCACTTTGGGCTCATTAATACATCGAAGGAGACTAGAGTCATCTTTAGCTTTTTCTCGACTCTTAAAAAGTGAAAAAGCAAGTTGTGTCTAAAAGCGTCTAATAAAATTCATTCAATTCGGAAAACACAAATTTCCCCTTTTAATATTTTAGTTGATCGAGTAATCCGCAATCGTGGAAGAAAGTCAATTGAAACCCCGTCGTTCGCGGAGGCTTACGAGTCAACCGTCTTTGTCCCCGGAATCGAAAACAGTACGGGCAAAGCGAACTCGTTTAACCAGTTCAAAATCTCCTTTGAAAGTTAGAACAAGTGTTCCAACTACATCTGAGGTTCCGGTTACTCCTAACATTTCTGGAAACCCTGCCTCTATAGAAGAAGTTCAACAGCCACAGAAGGACAGTAATACTGATCCTAGTCTGGGGGCAAATACTTGTGTAACTAAACCAGTTCCATCTGTAACAGGTCCAGAAATTTTTGTTCCTCAAACAACTGTCGTTGTCGAAGCAACCACTTCTTCGGCACCAGAAATATTTTACGGAGCTGACGGTCTCCCTCTTCCACCGGGTTTGATTGCGATAGAGGAAATTGCAGAGGATCCGCAATCAAGTACTCCAACCCATTTTGGAGTAGGGGTCACTCTCTTTCCTTCATCAGAGGTTAATCCACCACAAGTGGAAGTCCCTGTAGAATCGCTAGGCAATCTATTGGATAGACTTAAAATGTCTGAACAACCGTCATCATCTAGGACTGTGTCAAATGACACAGCGACAGCAGAAGCCCCTGCCGTCACTCCGACGATGTTTGCCGGCATACCAGCTGTCCCAACTAGCTCTCAACAGCTAGAAGGAGTCCACCAAGGGACTATTTCGATAGTATGGTCTGTTCCAGTTTGTTCATCCGGAGTAATACCTGGTAATTCTTATGTTGAAACTCGACAGATTGATCCTCATGGAGGTCAATTTGGGCCATCTAGTCCTCAAGGACTAACAATCCCTCTGAGTTCCGGATCGCTACCATATGGGGGGCAGTATGCCCTTTCATTACCTCCTCCGGGAGGATATCCATATGGCAGTTCTCAATAGTATCCAGGTTATACTGGAATTGCATCAAGTAGTTGGGTACCTATGCTACCTCAACAACCAAGGATTGTATATTCTATGCAATAGTGTGTACCTGTGACGACCATCCCAACCACACCGGCTATTGTAACCGTGTCGCAAGTTCAAGCGATACCTGTTACATGTCAACCTCAGATTTCTCAGGTTGTAATGCAACAGTCGCTTGACCATGGGTCACAACCACAATCGCCAACTGGTGGGTCGACACAAGTACAAACGGGTACAATTAACCCACACCTTGGCCCAATGGTTAGCATGGCGCAACAGAACATGGCGTCACAACCATGGCTTGTACAATACCAACAACCGCAGTTCCAGCAAGTGTACCAAGGTTCTGAGCAGCAGATCTTTGCGAATAGTGGACAACCATATATAGAAAACGGTCAAAACCAACCACTTTACAGTGGTCAGGTCCACCAACCGTATCAGTCATACCAACATCAATTACATTATGCTGGTATGCAAAGACCAACTGCTCAAGCGATTCCATCGTACCCTAGTTACGCTTCGCCTAACCTGAATCAACAGTTACCATTCGTGGCAACTTTAGAGTTACCCGATTTACACCGTTTAACCAACGATCCGATTGCTTATGCCCCTTGGTGGCCAGCGATTCCTCATAAACTTCCATCTGACATTCCTAAATTCAATGGAAATCCAGGTGAAGACCCGTCAAATCACGTGATGACTTTTCATCTGTGGTGTTCGTCGAACACCCTTAATGACGATTCGATAAGGCTTCGCCTTTTTCAGAGGACATTGAAAGGTCCAGCGGCTAAATGGTATATTGAATTGCCAAGAGCCTCTTTCGACAACTTTAGTTCCCTAGCCACGACTTTCTTGACCCATTTTCAATTACCAATAAGGTATGAAATGGGAACAGAAATATTAACCAACTTCAAACAGACAACTGCTACCCATATATCTGATCATATACATGAGTGGCGTCGTCATCGTAGGATGGTGAAAACATATGTTCCTGATCAGCTATTAGCTGAATGGTTTATAAAGTCGTTACTTCCGGCTATTACGGAAGATGTGGCCAAGGGGGGAGTCGTAACAGAGGAGCAAGTGATTGCTCGTGCACAATATTTGGACTTAGTTTATACTCAGTCCGGCACACTCTATGACAAAATACCTGACGCCCCTAGACCAGAGTTTTCAATTCCTCCCCCTCCTAAATCAAATAGTGACTCTCATGCCGGTGATGGCATGATTGGCACAGCAAACGCGAAATCGATAAAGGCTTCGTCAAAGAAAGCCCGTAAGAATTCGGATCAAAATGCAAAAGAAGAAATTCTTGCTTCGGAAGTAAATGCCGTATCAGGAGATAAAGGCAAAGAAACCAATCAACCAGGAAGCAAGAAGAAACAAAACAAAGGGAAGAAGAAGAAACAGGGTGAGTCATCCCCTGGAAAAAATTCTTCAAACCCTCCTGGAAAAGGGAAACCAAACAGTCCATGTATGATATGTGACGAAGATCACTGGACAAGGGATTGTCCTTACAAAGCTGAGCTTAAAAGGTTCTTTAAAAGTTCCCAAACCTCAGCGGTGTTGACTGATCCGTTTCCCAACCCAGGTCAAAATCTGGTTGATAATGGAAATGCTTCCCCGTCGCAAGTCCTTATGTTGTCGGTTTCGAAACAGCAGAATGATGCTTTGATTTCGACAAGGAACAAAGATTATGGGAATCCTCAGGTGTCAAACGAAAAAGGTAAAGATCAACCAAGTAGTTCGACAACAACTTCGACAGAAGTTGTAACGCCCACCATCCCTGAATTAACAATAAAACCGCCGAAGGGTGTAGCACACAAGTCGACATTTAATCCTCGCGCCAGAGCGGCGCAGCATTATAATATAGTGGAAGATTTGGCCCAATCGCCATCCGCTATGTCGACTCTTGAAGTGCTACAAAATTGTCCAACCCAAAGGCAGGCATTGTTATCGGCAATTGGTGGGGTTGATCCTAAGGACTCCAATCTTGTATCCTTTGATCACAAGGGATACGATCCTCAGTTACCAGCTCAGCTAGCTTTCCTTATTCAAGTGAAAGCACTCAACAAAACTGTTCACAGAACGATAATTGATGAGGGAGCCTCGACATGTATTATGTCAATGAGTTGCTGGAAAACTTTAGGATCTCCAACCTTGTCGCGATCTTCAACGACATTAAAAGCTTTCGACAGAAGGACTTATACCCCTTACGGTATCCTTAATAAATTGAAAGTTGAACTAGGAGGAAAGACAGTAGAAATTGATGTAGAAGTCATTGATGGAAATCTTGACTATAACATCCTACTGGGTAGACCATGGATTTATGCCATGGCAGCTGTCGTGTCGACTTATTTTAGGAAGATCGCATTCCCGTTTGAAGGAGGGATTACGATCGTCGACCAACAGAATTTCCTCCCTAATGGTTCGCAAGTTACAGGAAGCATTCCCATGATCCATGAGAGCAACCATTCAATTCAAGATATCGGAGTAGGATTATTGAAAGACCCCACATTGATGGGAACTTTCGCGCTACCACCTCCTATTTATATAGGTGTCATTTTGGAAGCTTCCTGGGCATTTGACACCTTGCAGAATGACTGTGCCACTTGGCCAATCTCGCCCAGCGCAGGTAGCCTTCATTGCTTTTGACATTCAGCGCAGGTACAGAGTGGAGCAGTTGACATTCAGCGCAGATGCTCAGTGGAGCAGCTGACATGATCCAGAAATAGCTTGTTTTTGAGTGTTTTCAGGTGGAGAACTGATTTTCAGTGCTGTGGTTTGCTGACCTTGTTCCTCTAGGGGTAGGAACAACATGTTTAGGGACTTTGGATCCCTCAGATTATCGACATTTCATGCTTCATGTTGTAAGGCACAAAAATGTCTATAACAGTTGCCCCCTAAAGTATGAGGTCGTTTATCGGGTGAAATGCTTTATCAGGAGGATCCGAAGTTCATTCAATCGCTGAGAGGTGCCCTGTAATAAAATACAGTACAATACATTATTTTTCATTCTGCTTTCATGATCTAGCTGAGGCGGGCATTCCCATGCTCAGCTTTATAAATTCATTTTGGTACATAGAACAGACGATCGTCTGATGGTAGACTGATAATTCTCTGCTGAAATTATCATCCTTTGAGTAGGATGATCATCTGTTGCAATGATGTACATAACAAATGTCTTTATATCCTGAATATATATCGCAGCCCGGATGGATGAAACTAGATCCAGGGTCTTCAAACTCGTTCGATCTTCACTCTAAGTACAAGTCGATCCATGTGAGAATTGCGCTGAAGTCGAACATGGAAAGACATCGCTTGATTACCGGTCAATAATGTAAACCGTTAACAAGCGCGAGAGGAATCACCAATAATGACAATGACCCTCAAGGTACTGCAGTACAATTCACATGGTGTGAATAAAGGACTTGGCGTCGAACACCATGCAAAATCTTCTGGTCGAAGGTCATTGATGTATACCTGTCGCCGGAAGTGAGAAACTTGCCATTGAGGCATGCAAGCTTCAAAGTACTGGGGGGGTTGTTCCTAGATCAACTTCTTGGATAATGAGCTGAAGTCGACAAGAAGCGATCCCTCAAAGGAGGGCCTTAATGAATCCCACATCAATGACACGGAACGGAGCTAATGATTTTAGTGGAGGCGAAAACAATCTGTGAAATATGATTCAGGGTGGCGATCATGGGTGGATGAAGGATAATGTATGGCAGTGGATGGGACACGGTTGACTCTTTCTGAACAACATCTCTTGAACATATAACGACACTGATGTGATGGATCGGTAGCATTACCCCAAATGTGGATGGTTTGGCGAGGACCATGGAGATAAGATCGGTGAATGAAACAACCCAACCCGATGTGATACAGAGGACAAAGTGTCATGTTCAAGAGCGACTTGCTACCATTAAAGCTTTGAGGTTCTTCCAATTTTTCCCCAGTCATTTCTGACCAGTACCTCTTTATTTATGTCAAGCTTGAGGAGGATAACATATGCTTGTTCTATAACCTGCCCTTTGGGCAAGCCCATCGCTATGTTTTAACGAGCCTAGCGATAGGGAAACTCGTTCTCGTCTAAAGACAAGTTTGTCGCTATTTAATCATTTTAACGAGTCTAACGACAAGGAAAACTCGGTCCTTTTCATTTTTAGAGAGTCTGAAAAGGTACAGAAAGTTAACTCCAAAATTCCTTTTTCGTCATCTAATCCCTTAAGTCCGAAAAAGTATAAAACAATACAGAAGGGATGAGTTTTCGATAATTTTAACGAGCCGAATAAAGCAAGCGCTCGACCTTTTTGTGTAATAATCCCTCAGGTCCAAAAAGATTAAAATCTAGAGGAGGGATATCTCTTCCGGTCCTTTTAATGAGCTGGAAGGCCAAAACTCGGCAAACTTTTCATATTTTACGAGTCAGATGAAAAGAGCTCAAAGAAGACTCGTCTTTTGAGGAACGAGTGATAAACAGGGATAGCAGCAGATTCCAGGTATAGGTTGGAATTTTCCAATCACGGCAGTGTCACAAGAATGGCTAAGTGAAATCACTCTTCGCAGCTGTTCCTCAAAATGGGTAAACAATCATATGGAGGTGAACGATTGGCCAAATGAAATGAAGGTGGCGGGTGTAAACACGACCAAGGCTTTTTATGGCTAATAAATTTATGATCACAGTGGTTATTTACCGAGATGGGTTCATTTTTTTAATGAGCTTGAATGCGCCAAAACACTGCTCAATGCTTATGTTTATTTTTTAACGAGCATGAATTCCGCGTTAAAACTGCTCGGATCTCGCTTTTCTATTTTTTAACGAGCATAAATTCCGCGGTAAAACTGCTTGATTATACCAGTCGTAAGATAAGAATGTTTCCTGTGAGATAACTATTTTTTATGGAGCTTTATCTCACGAAGCTATGCTCGTAATTTGGCGAATCTTTGACTTTTGCCCCACATCCTTTCTTTACGCAAGTTAGGAAACGACTAATCCAAAAAACAGATAAATAGCCGCTCTTTGCTTGCACTCCAAAAGGTTTGCATGCCCCCAGGTGTAAAGTACAATTTCAAGGCTGCCCCTACTTATCCGATAAAACATTTGTTTTAAAGGGTGAGGCTTGCCTCTTTCTGGTTACCCAAAGATGGTTCTATTTGCTGCCGCAAATCAATCTCTTTCTTCGACAATGTCTATAGAAATAGACAAAGGTGGGTGAAAAACATATTATTTCACTCACATAACTTTGACAAAAGAATCTTGTTCTAGAACAACCCCTCTTCCATCCACGGACGGGGTACGGACTAGTCATATTCTCCCGCGGAAATTTTATCTTATACCCAAGGTTTTCTCTGCCCAAAGCAGACCAGGATGCATGCCCCCTGGGTTCCAGTCCCATCTTTCCGAATCACTCACACTCATCGGGAAGGAGGACTAGGGGTGGAGACATTTCTTGGGTGAATAGACCATTGAGGGTTGGTATGTGACTATTTGCGATGCGTGATCCCGGAAATGAAAGTTGGTCTACGAGCTTGACCATTCTTCCTTCGTGTGGAAAACACATTACTCTAAAGAGTGAGGAGACTATTGCTCCCATGCAATAAATATAGTCTCGTCCAAGGAGTAGGTTATAATCTAAGGGTCCTTGAACGACCATCACGTTCATTTGAACGGTCTTCCCTTTCAACGTAACAGGTACATTGGGGAGGATCCCTAATGGTCGACTGGTTCCTTTATCAAAACCCGAGAGATTTCTTATCTCAGGCAAAAGCTCTGGGGAACCCAGCGCTTTCCAAGCAATAGAGGAAAGGATACTCACAGATGCCCCTTCATCAATGATAGTTCCAGCCATTACCATTCTGTAGATTTGGACTATGATTCTGAATGGTATATTGGCTGGTAACCGGGGTCTGCCTAGTTGGTTCCAATCAAAGGACACAACCAGGTTGCTCGGTGGTGGGACCGAATACACGGCCGGATATGACCCTGACGATGTTCCTTCCTGTGATAAAGGAATGGGCGCATTGCCCTGATGCTCATCAGAGTCTGTGTTGATGAAAAGAATCTGGATGGTGTCATCCTTATTCTCTTCAGTGAGGGTGTCATTTGAAGATGAATCTTCAGTGACGGTGTCATTTGAGGATGAAACCTCTGAAGGAAGAACCGGGTCAACTGCCGTATCGACCTTTAGACTTTCGTCTGGTCTGGATTCAGTAGGTTCATTTTCAATGACTGACGCTTCAGCTGACCACTTGGATGGGCCAGCTGTATTTTCAACCAACGAAGGACTTGGCACGAGTTTTTTGTATCCAGGAGGAAGTCCCAACGGTGAAACCGGGCGATCTTCCAAAACTCTCTTCGCTTCGTCTAAGAAGGGACAACGGTGGATGGCGTGATCGCCTTCACATAGTCTGCAGGGGGATCTTGCTCCCCCTCTTTGTCTTGAACCTTCACTTTCGCTGGTTGACGGTAAGCAATCAACATGGCTATCAGAGGTTGATGCTCCCGAATTGTGCAGACGAGGGGACCAGTCCCTTAGTATCCGGGGAATACAGGGACAATCTCTATGGAAGTGGTCTCCTCTACATATGACACATGGCGATTTAGGCCCGGTCTGTGCTGTGTGTGGATTTTTGTCAGATGTCTCTTGCTTGCCCCCAGTCGTCTTAGGCTCTTTCTTCTTCTTCTCTTTCTTCTTCTTCTCCTTCTTCTCCATAGGAGCTTGGCTTTTGCCGGCTCTACCCTGCGAAGATGAAGGATTGGAGGAAGAGTTATAAGAAGTAGAAGGCTGGTGGGCAGCTCTAGACTGATCTAACTGTTGACTCGACTGCTCAGGAACCATGGTGGTCTGAACTACATTAGTTGAGAATAGCCAAATAGGCAGACCAATTGTCAGCCCTGGAAGCGACAATGTGGCCATGTGGGGCGCACCAACTTCTCCCCAAGAGGAGAAAGGACTAGGATTTCCATCATGTGGAATTCCTTGGTTGGGGCGTTCCATGTTCTCAACTTAAGATCAACGCGGGAATAGGAGGTGATTATGTTCCGTTTAAAATAAATTTTATAACGACGCTTAGACACAACTTGCTTTTCACTTTTTAAGAGTCGAGAAAAAGCTAAAGATGACTCTAGTCTCCTTCGATGTTTTAACGAGCCCGAAGTGACAAATGCTCGGATGGACTTTTTCAGTTATAGAGTTTGAAAAAGGCCAAAAGAAACTGCTCTGGAGTTCTAGGCAGAGGGTGTGCCAAACTTTTCGTAAAACCACAGAATACGTTTTACGGTACGAGTGGTCGATCTTCGTGAATGCTGTGTTCACTGCATTGCGATCAGTAGGGCGGCCGACACGGTTTCCTATTGGATAAAGGCTTTGTTCCTATAGGGGTCTCCCAATATATACGCGACGGTACGTGGGAGCACAAGTCCGTATTGATACTTATCGCTTCACCGTGGAGGAATCACCCAACCACTCAACGTTAAGATATCACGTTTAACGACGCCGGAACACATCTCTAGCTTAGACCTCTATGTGTTTTTGTTATGTTTCAATGCGTTGTTATGTAAATTCAATTTATTTTAAGGTTGATCTTGTTTAGCAGTTTGCCTTTATGGATCACCACGAGATGTATGGTAACACTCCTAAATGCAGTCTAAGATGATAAGCAAGCTTTTCAATCTTTCAACTTTGAAAATCTTAACTACTGAGGGAAAAGAAAGATAACATCTTTTCACACAGATCATAGAGCACACACTAATGCACTTTTCCCTAAATCAACATGCAAGCTGTCATAATGCACATGCACAATGCAAGTATTTCTTTTCTCTTTCTTAATGTTGGCGTAATGCAAAAAGAAAGCTGTTGTATAATTTTGAATTCAATTTCAAGTGAAAGCAAACAAGCTTGTCCAAAATCAAAAGACACCTTAAGATTTACTTGTTTTGACACTAGAAATATATAAACTCAAACCAAATGACGAAAGAAAAAGCTCAATCAGCTATGAACAGCAAACAAACTAACTCTTAAGATCAAAACGACACTTTATCACAGGTCTAGATCTAAGAGGTCACAGCAAGACTAGTTCACTTTCGTTATGGGAAACTGTAAATGATCAAGAAATACACAAAGAACAAACACATTTTCTTTATACAACCGAGGCAGAATAGTGGCAAGGAAAGTTGGTTTCAGATAGGCCCACTGACTGGTAACAAACAACAAAAACAAGAGTGAAAACAGGGCAAGAAACAGCAGGAAACCCCAGTAGCACAAGGCAAGACTGGTCCAGCGCAGGTGGGACACTGTCTGTTTGACCTTCAGCGCAGGTAGCCCCTTCGGGAACTGCACTGAAATGCAGACAACCTTTGTACAGCCTGCACTGAAGAACGAAACTTTCGTTTCTCTTGGTTTCCGGGTCACAGATTGCTCAAAAATTCACAGTTTTTGCTCAAATCAGAAGCTATCAGTCAAGGACACACTAAGGGATGACAAGGAGGATGAAAAGCTATCACTAAGAGCTTATTAGAGTCCTTGTGGATCAGCTCTTCAAATCATAAACTTGCCCAGAAACTGAGCTAGAGTAGCTGCCCTCTACTTTGCATTTGAAAGATTCAAACACAGTTCGATTCAGTACTCCCTTTGTTTATGAAATGAATAGCAAAAAACACAAACAACCAACAAGATACGATCCCCAGTGGAGTCGCCAATTTGTTGTTGGGAAAATTATCCAATACGGAATGACCCTATCCCACTCTAAGGGTGATAGTACCTCAGCAACAACCGAATGCAAAGCTATTCAAGATTATTTCTTTATGAGATGTAAGAGAGAGGAGGAAGAGATCCACTAACCGTTATCTTCCGCTAATGATTGATCCAATCTTCCCTCTTTGCTGCTTGCTCCCAGCTCCTTGCTCTTTCACTGGCCCAGCTACACAAAGATCCTGCAAAAGCATAAGAAAGGGAAACTACAAGAAGCATACATCCATAACTGATTCAAGGATTAGAATAAATCAAATATACAAGCATCAATACACCATTAAGACACATGCATATAGAAGAACCTCAAATGCTTTATTAATGGAAGAAGTAAAGTTCTGAGAATGTTACAACCATAAGAGGTCCAATCCAGCAACACCTCCCAGCAGAAAGAAATCTCCTCTTCACCTCCTTCAAAGCAATCACCCAATAGTTCTATACACAAACCAACAACACTTCCTTACATTCACAAGATTCCAGTCTCCCCTCCTAGACCTCATGAGAGAGCTCTATATATAGGAGTTTTGGAGAAAGGATGAGTCAGCTTGAGGCTGGCATGAAGCTGACTAGTGTCCTCTCCCACTTCAGTTATACTTCAGTTCTTGAGTCCACTTGGAGTTTCTTGCTTCCACTTGGAGATCTAGATCCTCTTACTCATCACAAGGCGAATTCCCTGATCCAAGTGTCATTTTGGAAGCTTCCTGGGCATTTGACACCTTGCAGAATGACTGTGCCACTTGGCCAATCTCGCCCAGCGCAGGTAGCCTTCATTGCTTTTGACATTCAGCGCAGGTACAGAGTGGAGCAGTTGACATTCAGCGCAGATGCTCAGTGGAGCAGCTGACATGATCCAGAAATAGCTTGTTTTTGAGTGTTTTCAGGTGGAGAACTAATTTTCAGTGATGTGGTTTGCTGACCTTGTTCCTCTAGGGGTAGGAACAACATGTTTAGGGACTTTGGATCCCTCAGATTATCGACATTTCATGCTTCATGCTGTAAGGCACAAAAATGTCTATAACAAGATCAGTTAACACAGCTGAGGTTTTCGAACTTTTAAAGAATTTCTTAAGCTCAGCTCTGTGTGGACAATCTGCGGTCCAATGATCCTCATCGCATATATAGCATGGATTTTTTGGTTTCTTATTTCCAGGAAAGTTTGAAGAAGATTTTTCAGGTGATGATTCATCCTGTTTCTTCTTCTTCCCTTTGCCTTTCTTCTTGCTTCCTGGTTGTTTGGTTTCTTTGCCCTTATCTGTCGATACGGAATTTACTTCCGAAGCAAGAAGTTCGTCTTTTGCATTTTGATCTGAAATCTTACGGGCCTTCTTGGATGTAGCCTTTGTCGATTTCGTGTCTATTGTGCCAATCACGCCATCGTCGGCATGAGAGTCATTGTTCGATTTAGGAGGAGGAGGAATTGAGAATTCCAGTCTAGGGGCGTCAGGTATTTTGTCGTAGAGCGTGCCGGACTGAGTATAAATCAAGTCTAGATATTGTGCACGAGCGATAACTTGTTCTTCCGTTACAACTCCCCCTTTTGCCACATCTTCCGTGATGGAAGGTAATAATGACTTGATAAACCATTCAGCTAATAGCTGATCGGGAACGTACGTTTTTACCATCCTACGACGACGTCGCCACTCATGTATATGAACATATATGTGAGTGGCTGTTGTCTGTTTGAAGTTGGTAAGGAGTTCCGTTGCCATTTCATACCTTATCGGTAACTGAAAATGGGTTAAAATGGTTGTGGCTAAGGTACTGAAGTTGTCAAACGAAGCTCTAGGCAATTCAATGTACCATTTTTCCACTGGACCCGTTAACGTCCTCTGAAAGAGGCAAAGCCTTATCGAATCATCATTTAGGGTGTTTGATGAACACCATAGATGAAATGTCATCACGTGATTCGATGGATCTTCACCCGGATTCCCATTAAATTTAGGAATATCTAATGGAAGTTTATGTGGAATCGCTGGCCACCAAGGGGCGTAAGCAATTGGATCGTTTGTTAACCGGTTTAAATCAGGTAACTCTAAAGTTGCCACGAATGGTAACTGCTGATTCAGATTAGGTGAAGCATACCTAGGGTAAGATGGGATTTCCTGAGCAGTTGGTCTTTGCATGCCAACATAATGCATTTGATGCTGATATGACTAATAAGGTTGGTGGACATGACCATTGTAAAATGGTTGATTTTGACCGTTTTGAATGTACGGCTGTCCACTGTTCGCAAAGATTTGCTGCTCAGAACCTTGGTATACTTGTTGGAATTGTGGTTGTTGGTATTGCACCAGCCATGGTTGAGAAGCCATGTGTTGTTGCGCTATACTAACCGTTGGACCAAGGTGTGGGGTAATTGTACCCATCTGGACCTGTGTCACCCCACCAGTTGGCGATTGTGGTTGAGTCACAGGGTCAAGGGGCTGTTGCATTACAACCTGAGAAATCTGAGGTTGGCATACAACAGGTAGCATTTGAACTTGTGACATCGTCACAATAGCTGGTGTAGTCGGGATATTCGACATAGGTACACATTGTTGCATCGAATACACAACCCTTGGTTGTTGAGGTAGTATAGGTACCCAACCACTTGAGGTAATTCCAGTATAACCTGAATATTGCTGTGAACTCTCGTATGGATGTCCTCCCGAAGGGGATAATGAAGGGCATACTGCCCCCCATACGGTGGTAATCCAGAACTCAAGGGGATTGTTTGCCCTTGGGGACCAGACTGCCCAAATTGACCTCCAAATGGATCAATTTGTTGAGACACAACACAAGAGTTTCTGGATATTATTCCGGATGAACAAACAGGAACGGACCAGACTGTCGAAATAGCCCCTGAGTGGGCTCCTTCTAGCAGTTGAGAGCTAGTTAGGACAGATGGTATGCCGGCGAACATTGTCGGAGTGACGGCAGGGAGTTTTGATGTCGCTGTGTCAGACGACACAGTCCTAGATGTTGACAGTTGTTCAGACATTTGGAGTCTATCCAAAAGATTACCTAGCGATTCTACAGGAACTTCCACTGGTGGTAGACTAACTTCTGATGAAGAAGGATATAGAGTGATCCCGACTCCAAAGTGCGTTGGAGTACTTGTTTGAGGATCTTCTACAATTTCTTCAATTGCAATCAGACCAGGTGGAAGGGGAAGACCGTCAGGTCCGTAAAATATTTCTGGTGCCGAAGAAGGGGTGGAATCGACAGCGACAGATGTTTGAAGAGCAAGACTCTCCGAACCGGTTGTAGATGGAACTGGTTCGGTAACACAAGTGTTTACTCTTAGACTAGGATCAGTATCACTGTCCCTCTGTGGCCGTTGAACTTCTTCTGTAGAGTCAGGGTTTCCAGAAATGTTTGGAGTAACCGGAATCTCGGATGTCGTTGGAACACTTGTTCTAACTTTAATAGGAGATTTTGAACCGGTTAAACGAGTCCGCTTTGTCCGTACTGGTTTCGATTCCGGAGACAAAGACGATTGACTCGTAAGCCTCCGCGAACGACGAGGTTTCAATTGACTTTCTTCCACGATTGCGGATTACTCGATCAACTAAAATAAAAAGGGGAAGTATGTTTCCGAATTAAATGAATTTTAGACGCTTTTGACACAACTTGTTTTTTCAGTTTTAAAGAGTCAAGAAAAAACAAAATATGACTCTAGTCTCCTTCGATTTTTAATGAGCCTGAAGTGACAAGTGCTCAGATGGACCTTTTCCGTTAAGGAGTCTGAAAAGGAACGAAAGGGATTGCTCTGGAGATCTAGGTAGAGGGAGTACCAAACCAATCTCAAAACTGTAGAATACTTTTTACGGTACGGCAGTCAATCTTCTCGAATGCTGTGTTCGGTGCATTGCGATCAGTAGGGCGGCTGACACGGCTTCCTATGGATAAAAGGTTTTAAGCCTATAGGGGTCTCCCAATATATACTCGACGGTACGTGGGATCACAAGTCTGTACTGGCACTTATCGTCTCAAATTGGAGGAATCACCCAACCATCAGTGAGGACAACAGTTACCAGGCTTTACGACGCCGGAATACGTCTCTAGCCTAGACCTCTAAATGTTGTGCATTAAGTTCCAAAGCGTTGTTAGATTCATTCAATTTATTTTAAGTTGATCTTTCTTAGAAGTTTGCCTTTTGGGATCACCACGAGATGTAGATGTAATTCCTAAAATGAAATCTAAAGATGATAAGCAAACTTTTATCTCTTTTCAGCAATGAAAATCCTAGCTACAAGGGGAAAAGAAAGACACAATCTTTTCTCAAATAGCAAAGAGCACACTGTAAATGCACTTTTTCCTAAATCAAGCCAAACAGACTATCAATATGCAAATGCACATATGCATGTATTTGTTTTCACTTTCTTAATATTGATGCCTAAAAAGAAAGTTGATGTACAAATCTGAATTTTCTTTCAAATGACAAACACAAACAAGCTTCTTTTCGAAATCAAAAGGTAGAGAAGATTACGACACTTTATGATTTTGAAATAAACACTCGTTTCGACACTAGAAAGTGACAAATTCAAACCAAAGGCAAAAGTAAAAGCATAATCAACTGTCAAAAACAAATAAACTTTCTCCTAAGATCAAAATCGACACTTACGACAGATCTAAATCCAAGGACGACAGTGTGACTATTCTACTCTTTTAATGGAAAGCTGTAAATGATGTAACAAACACACAAAGAACATCTACAGTATTTTTGTACAAAGGAGGCGGAATTAAGGCAAAGAAAAGGGGTTTTTAAACAGCCACACACTGATCACAGGCTGCAAAAATCAGAGACAAAACTGAAAAAATGAAGCAAAGAACCTCAGTTGCACAGGGCTAGGCTGATCAGCGCACCTGTTACACAGAGAAACTGAATTGCAGCGCAGGTAGCCCTCTCGAGAACTACGTTGAAATGCAGAATCTCTTCACTGTGCCTGTGCTGGGGCAGAAACGAGACTTCTATCCGGGTTCTACGTCACGGTTTGCAGTTTAATCTATGGTTTTTGGCCGAGTAAAAGCAATTAGTAATGCACAATCAGAGGGTGGATTTAAAGGAGGTCTAAGAGCTATCACAAAGGGTAATCAGATCATTTGTGAATCAGCTGTTCAAATCATAAACAAATCCAGTGAATGGATTGAAGTAGCAGATGTCTACTTTGCATTTGATAATGGCAAATGCAGTTCGATTGCTACTTCTATGTTTATGAAACAAACAACAAGAGAAACACAAACAAACTAACTAGACACGATCCCCAGTGAAGTCGCCATTTTGTTAACGGGAAAAGTGTCTACTCAGAACGCCCTATCCCACTAAGGTGTGACAATACCTTAGAAACAAACAGAGAAAACTACTTTCGTATTCTTCTTTATGAACTATAAACGAAGAGGAATAGGATGAACCAACCCGTGTCTTGCGCTAGTCCTTTGATCCAATCTCTCTCCTCTTTGACAGCTTCCAGCTACATGCTCCCTTACTTGCCCAGCTTCACCAAGTTCCTACAAGATCACAGAAGAGGAAAACTACACAAAGACATGGATTCATATTCATAAATAGCTTAGGATCAGATTTAAGCTAAACATGCAAATATAACAAAACATCATTGATACACAAGCATGTAGGAGAAACTCAAATAGTTTTATTGATATAATAAGAAGATCCAGGAGGAGTTACAACCGATGATTCCTGATCCAGCATCAACCCCCCAGCAAAGGAATCCCCTCTTCACCTCCAACAAAGCATAAATCACCCAATACTCTGATCTCTGTCTCAAAACCAACAACAATTCTCTGCAATGTACAAAATTCCAGCCTCTGGATCTCTGGGATGAGGGATCCATATATAGATGTATGCAAAGAGGATGAGTCAGCTTATGATTTGACTTGTGGCTTCTCTCTGTCAGTTCTTTCTTCCACTTGGAGACTGAGAGCCTCTTACTCATCCTTGGTTGAACTCAGTGAGGCAATTGTCATTGGGGAAGATTCTGGAAGCTTCCATTGTCTGTCCACCTTGCGGAATGACACTGCCATTTGTCATTTCCCGCTCAGCACACCCTGGTAGTGCATTTAGGTGTGTTGCAATGCACCTAGCTAGTGTACTTGGGTGCTATGCAACGCAGCTAGCTAGTGGAGCAGCTGAAATGATCTTGATTTGACTGATTCTGAGCAGTTTCTGGTGGAGAACTTCTGGGAGAAGCTGTAATTGGTTGACCTTGTTCCTTTAGGGGGAGGAACAACACTTTTAGGGACTTAGGATCCCTTGGTTTATGGACATTTCATGCTTAGAGCTGTAAGGCACAAAAATGTCTATAACAATTTTGATACTGGGGTTAGAAATTTCCCCCAGTATAAGTGGTGCCCCCTTGACTCATTTGAGTCTGTGAGTAGAGTGCCCCCATGGATTGGTTGGGAATCCCTTGTGGATTCCTGACCAACACAGAACTAACCATTTGGATTTGTTTGATAGAGGGAACACTCATGTCAATTAGCGATTGTCCATACATGCCTGAGAATGGAGGGGGGACTGTGACATTCCCTACCAGCATGTGCATATTGGGAACCCCCCCAAATATCTAAATCTAGGGGTTGGAACTGTACATTGGTGGTCGACCGTGTTCTTGGTAAATTGGAACTTCACCCATAGTGCCGCATTGAGTGTTATATGAGGCACTGTATGTGGCACTTGTTGAAGGTATGCATTGTGGCACCATAGGAGTGGAACCTGGCCTCTGCTGGGTTCCACTTATAGAGGGTGTTATGTGAGTTATCGTACCTAGGACAAACGGGATAGCGAGATTCCACATTACTGGTGTTGTGATGGCCATCGACTGGGGAAGTGGTAGAGGACCAACAATGTCTCTAAAATTCCATAACCCATGAGTCGTCGACTGGATAGATGGGAAAGTTCCACCTACTGAAGAAGGAAGTACAGGTACCATGGGAACCATGATAGGGTCCGACGGATTTGTGAGCGGAGTGTTAAAGTGAGGAAGAAATCCTTCCGTGAAGAAATCCTCCAGCAAACTTGAATCGTCAGTTGTCCACACAGATCCCGTGTGAGATTTAGGAGACTGGTTCCTCAAAGATGAGGAATCCGAGTCAGTGGAACTCGGCGGATCTTCCACAATGAGTGGAGGAAGTCCTAACAATCGTTTGGAGTGACGACGAGGGCCGGATGTAGCCACGGTGACTGTTAAGTTTTATCAAATAAATTTTAATGTGATATTCTTTAAAGTCTCAAAAATGATAGGACTCAAGTACCTAAAAATAAAAAATACACTAAAATATATCAGTCAACAAACAAATGGAAAGTACCTCGTCTGATAAGCACCAATCACTGGAGATGAAACCCAATATTTCAATGAATAACAGAGAAGGATGGCCAAATGTATGGTTACGGTTACTCTAGAGCTTCGCCTAAACCTTAGATTTAGGGGCCAAGTACTCTCATGAAGATGAGCACCCTCCCAAAAACTGAAGACAGAGTAGATCCATCCATGTTAGGTACCAGGACAGCCCGTCCCAGTCACCTTGTGTAAGTACCTAGAAGTTTTGGCCACTAGAGATACCTCAAATCACAGACATTACTAGAGGGGACATAGTCGTAGACAACACGTTGTGTGGGCAGGAAACCTGATTCCCCGACTCAGTTCCAAAATCCCCGAAGGGACCCCCAGTACACAGAATGCCCAAAGGATTTGTAAGAGAGGGCGCGCTACCTTCAATTACAGTCCGATGTTGTCTCTTATTTCACTCTATTGTTAGTGGAGTGGTCCTGGTAATATGAGTGTAGAAGGATTTTTCACTTATTAACGACACTAGTTTTGGTTTTCAACCTTGGGAAGTTCACTCACATGCTTATCCCAAGATCCTAGCCTAGCTAATGTTGGTTTTCTCAAAAGAGTAACTGATTCATTTTAATGTAAATTTTAAGTGTACTTGATTATTTGTCTTCGGTAGGGCTGTTGGTGTATGAATATGGCGAGACTCTTCACTCAATAAATCATGTAGAACAATGCTCTAAATTTTTTTTTCAATTTTTTATGCAAACAAGTCTTATTCTACATATTCATCATTTCACATATTCATAGATTTGTTTGTGCATCTAAAGCCATTCAATACTTGCATAACCAAAATATTCTTTTTCCAATATTTCCTAACAACTACTAAAAACCAAAATGAAGCAGGTTACAACTATTTCGACAGAAGGATGAGTACAATTTATCAATCTTTCTTTCCAAAAAAATGTATTTTAAGAGAGAAAAACTAAAACTTTTTCTTAAAAATAAATTTTCAGGACACCAAATTTTCTAACATAATATAGTTGCAGATCTTAATTCAGCCCATGAGAAAATTCCCCCAACCCCCCCCCCCCCCCCCTGTTTGGTCCACAGACACTACTGGAAATCATGGAAATGGGAGACTAATGCTCTGTTTCAGTGTAAACAAAGAGTTAGTTGGTCCACTAACACTCCCTGTACACAGGCAGAGAGCTTTATAAAGCTCCGTTTAGCCTAGTAACCTGCGTTAGTGAGGGAAATTGCTCAAACAGAGGGCCTTTAGGATCAGTTTTTGAGGAGAATGCAAACTAGTAGGATGTAACAAGATAGTTGGTGGATCAGAAGAGGATTTGAAGTAGGGAGCTCTTAGAAGAAAGAGAAGAACTGAGAGGAGTCTGGGTAAACCGGGAACTAGATGTATAGTCTCCAGTATGGATGCCAATTTTGCTATGGGGTAAAATGCACGGTGTATGGAGAATGAAAACTACCCTCAAAGGCCTTCCCGGGACATTTGACAGACTGTAAGATTATCTACAGAAGCTACCAATTTATACACATGTTCATCTATCAAATATCAGTTAACAAAGTATGGAAAGAGTGTTTACCTAAAATCTCCTTCTAGATTTGTTTGGAGATCTCAATGCAGCCAAGAAGAACTCCTCCAAAGCCAGCTCCAAGACAATTCCTGCACAAAGGAAAGGCAAACACAATCACAACATACAATCTAGAAAACTAATATAAGAATGTACAATGAACATATATTTGTATACAACTTAAACTACTCAACTCAACAAGTATCGAAATGAACATCTTAATGAACAATGTTACCGACACTTTGGAGTAGGGAACACAACTGCAGTTCTGTATTTATAATGGAAGAGTGATTACAACCATCCATTGTATCAGCCTTCCCTTGCCCCTTCTTCCTCTCTCTCTCTCTCTCTCTCTCTCTCTCTCTCTCTCTCTCTCTCTCTCTCTCAGCTCACTTCTTCAAGTGTATGACAGTTCACAACATCTTAATGGGCTATCCTTTCAAATGCTCTGACCCCTTTCATAATGGACCTCTCACTGCTTATGTAGCAATCGAGTTAGGGCTACCAAGCTCCTCTTAGAGTTCATTAGGGCAAAAGCCATGAACCTGCCCTGTTTTCAAGGTTTTTCCCATTTTCCTTCATTCTCAGATTGGAATTTTCCCAAATAATTCGATTTTTGGGACTTTCCCTGCTTTAGGGATAAATAGCTAGATATTTGTGAGCAAATTCGTTGGCTTGCCCCACTGAACATATTTTAGTTTCACTAACACTCCCCATGGTCTAACAACTTGAGTTAGCACGGTGACTAATGCTCCTCTATGCTTGGTAACAAGCTTTATAAAGCAGGTTAGCAATCCAAAACCAGCGTTAGTGTGGATTCAAGGCCTAGAATTGTGGGCTTTGCTTTAGTCATGCTGTCTTTCACCTCTGAGTTGATGAGGAGGTCATTTTGTCCTATAACAATGATGCTAAGAGTCTCTGTGAGGTTCTTAGGAACCTCAAATGTCTAAGTATGGGTGTTTCCCCCCTTCCCATGAGGGATATTCTTGCTCACATGCAGCAACATATTGTTGGTGTGCCTGAGCAGTTTCTGGTTCCTCTTCAGAGGATAGTTAGAGTTGTATTGACTTTTCATGAGCACTAGGTTAGTTTAGTAGGCGCATGGTATAGCCAATGAGTGTTTATAGTGAGGCTTATGTTGAGCTTCGGTATTGCAACAAGAATGTTGCAACTCCTAAGGCTACCAATTTTAATTATCAGCCTTGGGTTCGTACAAACTTAAGAGGTATTGAAACTATATGTGCAGCATAAAATGTGTCCTTCCTTTGCTATCATGAGAGAAAAGAAATGTTGCCTATTTTCAAGAATGAAAGACTGAATTTAAAAATTCATGTAAGTAACATGAAATTCTCTATCTACTTATTAATACAATTTGCTTGCAAAAGAACCCTATTTTAACCCTATTTTTCACATGTGATGTTTTAACTAATCTAAGCATGCAATATGATCTAGAGAGTACTAACTGCTGTGCACATGTGTAAATATAAAATAACTCATTTTTTTAGTCTTTTTATTTTATAAATGCAAATGCTAATCCTCACTTGTTTTTTGGAAGGGGAGACAGGTATGGAAGAAGAGCGTTAAAATGGTCTTGATGGCATGGAGGTCAAGTAGAGGCCTAATCCCAGCTTCAATGATGATTTTTCTCAATTTGATCTCAAAACAGGCTTCTACGGGATACAGGATGTACTAGTTCTTGTATAAGATCCCCTAGTTCTCCTATAGGATCCCCTGTTTTACTACAAGATGTTACAGATTTACGATACGAAATTATAATTCATTGAATGACTGAGAAATTCAAATCCAAATTGGATGGGATAAATTTTTTTATTGACTAGGATGTATTAGGTCCCCATTCCAAGTGGAATCACTCAAAAATACCTTTGTTAACCCACACTAAAAAATAACAGAAAATTACTAGTCGAAAATCTAGAAATTCGAGAACTAGTGAGCTAGTAAATCTACAAAATGCCTAACCTAATCAAGTGAAAGTGAAATGGGGAAATTTTTATTATGAACTAGAATTTTTTTTTATCTAATGCAAGTGGAGCCAACTCGATTAAATCTCATTAGCATTCCCTAAAAAATATCATAAATTTAATGTTCTTTGCCACAAAGGAGTTCCAGAAATGTAGATTTGGGAATAAGAAAGATAATCCAAGTAGCTCAATGATTGCTATGACCTTCCAAATCATTTCCAAGGATGAAATGATGCTTTTGATTCTGAAAAAGAACTTACATCAACCTTTTAACCCAATCCTACAACAAGAAATCATTAATACTAAATGCAGAAATAGAAAGAAATAAAAACAAGAGATGCATGTGAATAAGAAGTGAAAAGAAGGAAATAAAATGATACAAAAGGGCTCAGAGGCCCATGGGATGGCCAAGAACAAGTAAAATCAAAGACCTATGGAGGAGAAAAATATTTAGAAGCTGAACATGACACTAATATTCATTATTTTCATCAATACAATTACATCCCTCCAAGAAAATATAATGGAGCTGCAGAAATACGAGTTCTCTCCACGGGAACACTAATGAAAATATACCCCTAGAGGAATATTTGTCTTGGTACTTATAAAAAATGATTGGAAATCATTCCTCATGAATGGAGGAAGCTTTCCCCACAAAAATCTCTTGATTAGTGGATCTGGTTCTCAATACTAGGAATCTGCATTAAATGGTAGGGAACACATTCCTAGATTTTCTCAATCATAGGAGTTCCACAATCTGTGCCATAATTCCATAATATCTTGTTGCTTTATTATTTAATAGTGATCCTCCCATAGTAGGGAGCAAGTCCCTAAATTATCTCCTCCAAATCTTTATAATCTGCCCAATATTCTCATAATATTCCACAAAAATAAATAATATTAGGAACAAATATGAAATTATTCATAATCCTTCCTAATGAATATATTAAAGTTAAAAATACATTATCTAATGCAAAAAGAGAGGTTTAATGTGCTAAAGGATGGTCATAGGCCTTAATTTATGTTTAATTTAGAGGCATGGGCCTTAATTTATGTCTAATTTAGAGACCCATTATGTCTCCCTACTGAAAGTGTTGCTCATCCTCTGAGAAACCTAGTGACCTCATTGTGCCTCATTCATGGCCCTGGTGGCTTGTCTCTTGTGTATTAAAAATATTGGCTATACGTTCTGCAAGGAAAAGCCCACAAACATATTTGTGCAAAGAGACATATTTGTGTTTTGATGGTGGATGCCTCATTTCCTAATGTTTCCTTCTTCTTCTCTCTTAAGGCCTAGATGGTGGTGTAATGGCCTTGGAGTTATCTATTTTGATTAGGTCTCTCTCAGGCACTGCCATTTTGGGTTTTAGCGCAATTTTTTCTTTCCTCCTTCTTGTCGCAGCATTCTTCCTTCCTGTAGTAGTCATTCCTTCTTCCTTCTAAATCTTCTAGTTGTATGAGAGTGATGAGAAATGATGTAGGTTTGTGAAAATGGAGAGGATGCTCTGTTTGTTATTTCAAGAAATTTTCAGGGTGAGACAGAGTGTAGCATTTATTCTTGAAATTATGAAATGGGATTGATGAATGATAGATAGATAGTGAATATGAAGTGGATGGAGGGCTTGGAGTGTTGTGGTGACTTGGCCATTACAAAAATTTCTTCTTTTAACTGTTGTCCTCATTCCTTGAAATCATCACCCTTCATAATTTGAATTTTCATAATTGCATGAGTGAAGGAGTGAGCTGTAATTAACTAGTTGAAGGCGGTTGAGACTGCTAACCCATCCTTAACTTATAAAACCTCATCTCTCATGCATTGACGACAAATTTCTAACTATAATATGCTCAAGAGAAGAGGTCAAGAATATTGCATACCTGTACCTACCTGATGGTTTTTGGAGAGACAAGCATGTTGTTGTTGAGTTGATGTTTTTGTGCTTCTCATGACTTAGGTAGATATTCTTGACTGCCTTTTTCTTTTTTGTTGATCTTATTTTGGTGATGGGTTGTCTTCTTATTGATGTGCAGGTGATGGATTCCTACATTCCTACTGAGCTCTGGAGGAGTTTCATTGTGCCTGTAGTTCTGCTTCTCCTCTTCCAATCATGGTGCTGAAGGTTAGGCCTCGACCCTGTTTTTACTTCCAAATAGGCTATTGTAGTTAACCCCTTTTTTGCTTTCAATGTTTGTGTCCTTTCTCTATTGGAGGGTAAATAGGTATTAGAATGAGTGGAAGGTGTGGCCATAGAGTGACATGGTCATGATGGGTGTTGGTTGAGATGTGGTGAAGTCAATTTCCTTTTTTTCTATCCCAAAATAGGCCTGCATCATAATTTTTCCATCGGACTACCTTTCCTATTGATTTTCAGAACTTCCTGTATTACTACAAGAAACTCCTGTATTACTACAGGAAACTCCTATATTAATTCAGGACAACCTCTTGTAGCAGACTTGTTTTGTCCATATCTCTCAAATGGTCGAATGGATTGACCTGAAACTTTCTGAGCATGTTGCCATCATCATTATTCACCTCTCCATAAAACAAATTTGGTCAATCGATGTACAGATCTCGAGAAAAACTAAAAATGGATGAAGGTGATGGACGTTGATTTCTTGGAAACTGTGCACTAGAATTTTCTGAAATTTCTTGGGCATGTTACCATCATCCATATGCATCTCCCCATGAAACAACTTTTTAAATGGATGCACATATATTGAGAAAATACAGAAATAGTTGTAGGTGATGGAGGCTGATTTCTTGAAAATTATGCATGGGAATTTGCTAAAATTGCTTGCACACATTACCATCATCCATATGCATCTCCCCCAGAAATAACTTGGAAAATGGATGCATGGTTTTCAAGTTATGGCAAAAACAAATTTCTACTCTATGTATTTTGTTTCTTGTAGTAAAACAAAGCCTTCTTGTAGTATTTTGGGATAGCAAGGAAAATGAGTGGTAGAAGCTTGGGAATGATAAGTGGATGGTGGAAATAGATGAGGGTGATGGATTAGCATGGCCTTGGTCTTTTTGGACCATTTGAGAAGAGGAGGAGGAAGTCAAAATTTGACTTCTTTTGACTAGGTTTGACATATTTTTTCTTTCTTTGGTGGCAACTTGATTTTGTTCCTTCTAGATGTTGGAGAGCACTACATTCATTAATGAGATACATGGAGCAAGGATTTTCTTTTTTTTTTCCCTTTGTTTTTTTTCTAGGCCTACTAGTTGCCTCAATGAGGTTTTCAACTAGTAGGTCTACCTAGGCACCTTAAAGGAGGCTTTCACCTAGGATCTTTTCTTTTTTCTCTCTTTTTCTTTTCCTTTTTCCCAACCCATTGACCGCCTTATGGAGGTTTTAAATCAATGAGCCAATCTGAGGCACCTCAAAGGAGGTTTTCACCTGAGAATTTTTTTCTCTTATTTTTCATTTTTTTTTTACCCTACCCTACTTGAAAAACAAAATTACATTCAAGTGTGAGAATACTTCCAATGGAGCCATGTGCACATCAAGATGACAGAAAAAATGATGTTTAGGCTTCAAATGTATGCTTTGACATGTACCTAGATTTTAGAGACCAAATTATTTGACTTTTAAAGGATTAAACATAGATGAAGAAGAGAGTGATGCTCCATCTTGTTGATTTTTTGCAACCAAATGTCAATATAACTTTGATCTCATTGGTTTTATTGCTTCTCTGGATCATTCTTCATGTCTTCTTCTACCATGGCCTTCAAATATTCGTGTTTTTGCTAATTTTTCTCTTGAATACATGGAGGATTTGATGGTAACCATAAGGGAGCTCTCTTGATCTCTGATTTTTATTTTTTCTCCTCATCAAGTGCAGCACATGATTCTGTGGTTTTCTCATTTGAATCATCTTCTTCTGGATGTGGTCCTTCAATGATATCAATATAATCTCTTTTTTGCAATATTGTTCCTGAGCTATGGTTGATACCATTGATCTCACGAGGAGATGTTTGGAAGTGTTGTACCTCAGCATTGTAAGTGGGCTAAGCTACTTCAATGTGTGGGTTTGGAAATGGTGGTATAGGTAGTTGAGTGGGAGTGGATATTCGAGATGGATGTGCTTGGGGTTGTGGTTGTGGTGGAGATTAATGGTAGGGATAACATGGAGTTGGGTATGGAGGATATTGAGGAAAATATTGAGGATATTGTGGATGGCTCCCATACGTTCCCTGCCAACCTTATTGCCAACATTGTTTTTGGGGTTGAGATGGCCAATGTTGCCAAGGAAAGGGTGTGTTCCAATTAATTTGAGATGGATGTGCATAAGATTGAAATTGTGAATTAGGCTCTTGCATTATATCAAGTTGAATGGGCTGCCATGGTCCTCTTGGAGCTACATAACATAGTTGCATTGGCAATTGACTTGCTCCATTGTTCTCTTGGTAAAATTTCTTCGACCTTGGTAATGATGGACAATGTTTAACATCATGTGATTTTGCATGAAAAACACAAATTTCAGCATCTTCTTTTTCTTCATCTTGCATTCTTAACATTTCTACTTGTTTTGTTAGATTGCTAAGAATTTATATTTTAAAATCATCAAACAAATTTCCCAGTTTAGATTGACTTACTGATCTTGATGTTGATTTACCTACTCTTGCCCTTCCTCTTGATATGTGTTTGCATGTTTCACAAATTTCTTCAAATGATAATCGGTATACATCACCTCTACTTATGAGATCAAGGAGATCAATCCACTCATCCCTAACTGTCTAAGTAAGAGGGTTTTTAGTGTGTCGGATCCTAAATGATGTATTTTTTCCCTCTTAACATTATACATGAATCTCTCTATTAGATCATCAAGGCTCTCATATTCTCTTTGATTCATTCTAAATATTTATTCTTTAAGATCATGATCTTTATATTTTTCTAAGAATATATTTTTCATATTATTCCATGATCTTATTGAATTAGTCACTAAACTGATGAACCATTTAAGAGCTCCATCCTTCAATGTTGTCGGAAACAATCTCAGTTTTTGAGTTTTTAATAAGTAACCATAATATCTATGTTGAGCCTCCATTTTGTCCAAATTGTCATGATTTAACTGAATAATTTTATGCATATACTAAGTGTTTATAATCATTATTATTCGTTTTGCACATTATTAAGTTATTATCTAGAGGCATTTAGAGCTGACAGATGTTAATCTATGAACTCTTCTTGATTTGTTAATTTAATGTGAAAATGTCATTAATGTAAAGCTATTTTGTGGCAGGTGCTAACACTCATATAGTAGCAGTTCCTATACCATTTGTGCCTGCACCAACTCAACCTGCACCAACATGCCTCCACCAACATGCTTGCACTAATTTGGGCTTTCATACATTGACACATATCTAGGGAAATATGAAAGAGGTTTTTGTTAAAAATATTGCTTGAACACTTTCACATAAGCTAAGATACACCTAGGTCATACGTATTTATGTTTAGGCAATAACTAATGCCTCAACCCCAAATTCGTAGTAGTTTCCAAACTACCAACTTCTGCCTCGTTTTTTGTCCAGATGAAGGTGAATGGAGAAATTCTTGAACATGGGTTTTGGTCCCAGTATAGGAAATTGACAAATCTTCAAATCAATCTCTAAAATTCGTAATGGTATAAAATTTACATAATGGTCTTTGAGGCAATTTTCAAACAATAGGCTATTTTTCCATAATCTTAGCATCTCAGATTTCAAATAGTCATTTTCAAGCACAATTTTCGAGGAAATGGATCTGAACCAGAAAATTATGAGAGAGGTTATTGTTGAAAATATAACAAGCTATATTTCCTCCAAACATTTTTCTGAAATTCGTAATGGTTAAGGAGATACGTAGAGTTCTTTGGAGGCATTTTGTTAAAAAAACTGATTTTTCTAGAATTGTAGAAAATAGCCAAATTTTGGAAATTCATGCCAGATATTCATTCTTTCAATGGGTAAATGGTTGTACTGATATTCTATTGATGAATATTAGCTGAGATTCAATCCCCATGTTTTCTAAGGAATAGAGCCAAAATTATCATGAAAGAACATTATAAAAGGAAGGAGTCACGTAGGTGTGAAGGCTGGGTTTTTTGTATATGGTAGATTGTATTATGTAAATCATATTTGTTTGCAGGAGGAGGGAATCGATCTTGTTGTGTAAGAAGGGAGGAGCTACGCACTAGTGGGATGATCCCTCGAGGGGACCACTAGAACCAGTGCAACATTGTTTTATGAATTTGTAACAGGGCTTCTGCAATGAACTTCTTCAACATTTAACTTTGAATTCTGGTTTCTACTCTAAAATGAGTTTATTTGGAAATCACTTCTGAGTTTTGTTTCTCTTAAATGTTTTAAATCCTATGATTTAAATTGCTGCAAGGGCAACGAGCTGGGTGGTTGGGCCCACCAGCCAGTCTGTTGCCCCAAACCTCTTAACTTTCTTTTGCTGCATTTTAGTTTGCTTGGTGTGAGTGTGATCTTAGATAATTTTGCAATTTCATTTCATATATTTTCTTTCAGTCATTTCATTTTCAATTTCATTCCAAAAGCTTTATTTTACTGCTTTGGCTATTTAAGTTTAATATCAATGCCTTTGGATGTATTTTCGTAAGGGTTGAACTAAAATAAATGGTGAATGTTTTAACTGCGTCCCTTATTTATTATTATAAATATTTACCATGATCTCATTGCTACATAAGAAAGTTTATTTCCATAATGCAATGGTAAAATAATTGCTGAGAAAGAATTCTGGTTAACTTAACTTAACATGTTCTCATAATTTCCTTTGAATATTATATGAGACAGATTCCTGCGCTTTGCAGAAAACATTTATTCGTGCACTTTTGTAAGTAGATGCTCAGATCGACATAAGGAAAGATTGTGAATCTTGTTGACAAAATGCTCACAAAATTCTTCATTATAATTAAATGTTGCATATATTATAAGGAAGTATTTAATAAGATCAGGGTAAACAACACGAATTATATATTTATTTCATTGGTTCTTATTGCATATTTTCCTTACAGCTAAAGTACAGAATTGTCTTTAAGAGAAGAAGTGCATTATTATCTTGATTCTTTTTAAAGCATTCGATCATTTCCTTAGATTAGTTGGAATGAAGTTGCCATGTGATTTCTAGTTTAATTTCATGCTTGCAACATAGTAGTAACTTTTAAGAGGTTTTGCATTCTTTATTTCTTGAATCACTTTCTTTTGAATGGGGCCTACATTCCTTTGTCCCCTGGACAACTGAAGAAGACTTACTACAGGAGTCAACTCAACCTAGAAGAGGAGCCATAAGTAGATTCCCAGAGTGTGTTTACTTTTCTTTGAAGAGTCTTGTTTATTTTTCCTGAATGATGCTCCTTTTGAATTTCTTGCAAGAGCTTGGTTTTTATTTAACAAATCCCCAAGGTCATATTCTAGCATATATTGTGCTACGCCTCTATGTTTGCTTACCTGGATTGACAAATTAAATGTTGGTGTAAATATTGCATTTATACTGCCCGACAATCTACAAACAATTTCAAATTCAAAGAGAAAGGTTTTCGGATCCTATGACATTAGACCATGAAATTTTGGAATAAAAGATGGAGGGATGGTCTTCATGTGCACACTACCATCAGTATACTGAATGGGAAATCTGAGAGGATCTTCCTCATTGTCATCATCTCCATCCATTTCTTCTACATTCTTTTCCATCTCCTTCTTCTACCTCCAAAAATGAATGGTGATGTGGCTCTTACTGCATCACATGATCAAATTCGGGGGTGGGTTGGTGTTGGAGAATTTATTTATTTATTTATTTATTTTATGACTGAATGAAAACACTAATGTAATGCACTTTTCTATTTTTGAAATGAAATATGCCTAATAAAATTAATTCTTTTTTTTTCCACAAATTAAGAATAAATGAAACAACTAGGGAAGAAAAAAATGCATACTTTGACACCTCTCCGACAACCGCGCAAAAAAATGATGAGCCTTGGTATTCCAACAAGAATGCTGCAACTCCCAAGGCTACCGAATTTAGTTACCAACCCAGGGTTCGTACAAACGTAAGCGGTATCAGCACTATATGTGCAACATACAATGTGTCCTTCCTTTGTTGTCATGATGTTAGGGTCCTATAATTTATAGGATCTCAAGGTGATTGAGTATCTCATATTTTGGAGATTTGATATTGTTCATAGAGTTCAATATTCAATTGATTTCACAAAAAAGAAGAAAAGAAAAGAAAAGAGGGTATTAAAAAAAAAGAAAAAGAGAAAAAAATGAAAAGAAAAGAAAACTCCAAATATTGTTCAATTCATACAGTCTAAGCATGATTGAAAAAATTTCAATTTCTGTTGATAGAGTAGAAAATAAAGATTTGCCAAATAGTTTGAGCTTGGCAAATGAGTAGCTAGGTAGAAATAAAATTGGTTCAACTGTTCAATCTAAACCAATGGGATAGATAAGTGATAGAATAGGTTAGAAATAATAATAAAAAAAAAAAGTGAAAAAGGGTCTGCAAGTCCAAATTCACCCTGCAAATGCAAAAAGGAAAAAAATGCTAGATTAGAAAAATGAAGGGTAGGTAGGTTGAAGAAATTAAAAAGGGAAAAGACATGAAAAATTCCTTTAATATTTTATTATATGGTTCATTTGTTTTTTCCTAATGTGAAAAAAAGAAATAACAAAATGACTTAGAGGTCTCATATTATTACTCCTAACTTTATCCTATACTCCTCCCCCCTTTATTTTCCGACCCCACCACTCATGTACCCATCACATCAACTATAACCCACCCCTCACCTGTCATCCAATCTCCACACTCACTATTCGATCCAATGGCCTGTATGATTTTCATGCCCCACTCACCCTCTAAACATTTATGCCGGCAGGGGGGGCAAGGGTCTGAAATCATTGGTTTCGGACCACTTATGTGTCACACTAGCACAGTTTCACACCCCCACCTCATTCCACTTACCCCCCTGTTACACAGTAATTTGTCACCATCCCTGTTACTCCTCTTGTCGTACTTTGGAGGACTCATCCCGGGAGTTATAAGAAGTGACAAAGTCTAAAAACACTTGCATTATGTTCCCCTGAGTATGTACTTCATGTTCCCTGAAGACACCTTCTACTGATTATCCCTGAAAAGTGCTCTTTTTCCATTGGCGCAAGTCCACAGTATCTTACCTGCGCCAATCATGGAGATCCTCAAAAGAGGGCGCGACCATTGGCGCTCTGTCTTAGAGCAACAGTCGCACCAACCAAGTTTAGTCATGCTTTTTGCCTTAACGCACGCCCGACTGTTGTTTCCTTCATTACATGGAGCTTTTTGAGGATAAAAAATCAGTCTTATGTCGAGCTCTATCCTATCTCCATCTTTAATGGCTTTTGGGGATAATGTTAATCCACAATAGGTGTCCCGGTTCATCGTATCCTCCTCCCTTCTTCATCTATATAAGCTTTTCCTTATGCATTGGACAAGCTAGTGATAGTTGTTAGTCATGGAGTGTTAGATGTTGAATTCTTGAGTTCTTGGAGGAATGCTAGTGATTGCTAGAGAGGTCATGCTGCCGGAGAGGAGATGCATTGCAAGACACATATAGTTACTCGCCCAGCCAGGAGAGGTTCAACGTCAGAACCATGGTTGTAACTTTTCCTGTTTATTATTAATTAATGAGCGACTGCTATTATAGTTCCAATCTCATTGTCTATTATGGTGATGTGTTGATTTATTTCCTTTCTGACTGAAATATAGTTGTGCCTTGGTAGATGTTATGTTGGTATCTGTCTCTTCCTTTGCATGTGCAGGTGTTCGTTTATGATCTACTGGAGCAAGGGAGCGGGAATATCAACTCTGCTTCAATCATAGCGTTGGACTCCAGGTTGGTCTTCTTAATTCACCTTTGATGCATAACTAGGAACTTGCGTAACAGCGTGGTTTGATTGTGGCTAGTTCTGTTTTAGGCTAGTGGGATCGCCTCTGTCCGCAGAGGGGATTTACCTAACCAACAATTTGGCGACTCCACTGGGGAGAAGCTATTTGGAATTTGTCTTGCATGTTAATTTTCTTCTGCTTGCTTGAGCGAATGAGCTTCCTGAGTCAGTTTTGAGTTTATTCTTTACTGTTTGACCCATCTGAGCACTGTCAACCTGACCTGAGGTCGCATCATTTATTTTTCTAGCTGGCAAGCTTAATTGGCGCGGTTATTACTCTGACAGTCGTGCCAGTTGGCGCATGTTTCTCAAAAGCAACTCGCACCAATCCTGTGGTAGCGCAAGTTGAAGGCTGACAGTCGCGCCAGCCCTGTAAATTTTGCCTGTGTGTGGGTGGAAAGCTCTTTCAGTCTCTTTTTATATCTCTTACAGCCTATGGAAGTGTGTTGAACCTCTGCTTGACTGGTCTTAGCCTTTATCCTTCAGCTTTTTGCTTATTTCTATTGATTTTCGTCTCAGCCCTAGAACATCTAGTGATTTTACATGTCTAGCCTTCTGTGGGAAGTTTCGATCTCTTGATTATCCAGTCAGCTTGTTGGTTGTGTTCTGCACCTATCCAGTGATTTGTTAAAGCTTGATCTTCTATACTCTGAGTGCTTCACTTCTAGCCTCTTTGGATTTCACTTGACTTCATTCGAACTTAGATTACATGGTTCAGTGAAAGTCTTTTGTGTTTTTCCTTGCTTGCATGGTTCATTTTGGTGTTTCAGAATTGGTTCTATTTCATTGAGTGAACTTGGATTGTGCATATCTCTTAAAATTTGTTTACATGCATCATGCCATCTTAAAGGAAAGAAAAACAAAAAAAAAAAAATCTTTTGCATCATATTAGTTAGCGTTTATTGTTGTTTGTTGCTATTAAAAAGAAAAAGAAAAAATTTCATTTCTTGTTATTAGCTGCATTAAGATCTTTGTTGTTGGTTGAGTGATCATTTCGTTTGTAAAAATCTCAACCCTCCTGTAGATAGAATTCATCGAATCAAATGATATAATTTTGGCATATAGTTTGCATTTAAGAAGTTTTTGAGATATCACATACGGTAGGACCAAAAAACTGAAACATAATCGAAGATAAACTTTAAAATAAACTCAATGAACATAACAACGCATTGGAACATAACGCAAATACTCTAGAGGTCTAGGTTAGAGATGTGTTCCAGCGTCTTTAAACCTGGTAGTTTATCGTCGAGTGGTTGGGTGATTCCTCCACGGTGAAACGATAGGTGCCAATACGGACTGTGCTCCCATGTACCGTCGAGTATATATTGGGAGACCCCTATAGGAATAAAGCCTTTATCCATAGGAAGCCGTGTCAGCCGCCCTACGATTCGCAATGCAGTGAACACAGCATTCACGAAGACTGACCACCCGTACCCTAAAAAGTATTCTGTGGTTTTGCGAAAAGTTTGGCACACCCTCTACCTAGAATTCCAGAGCAGTCACTTTTGATCCTTTTCGGACTCCTTAAACGAAAAGGTGCCTGTGAGCGTCTTGTCACTTCGTGCTCATTAAATATTCGAAGGAGACTAGAGTCATCTTTTATCCTTTTCTCGACTCTTAAAAAATGAAAAGGTTAAGTTCAGTGTCTTAAAATTTATTGGCCACGATAACATCTACCCAATTAGATTTTGTTTGTGTTAGCTTGAGTAGGATTATTTCTCATTCAATGGCAGCCTTCCCGGCGCCCAGCGGCCAAGGTGTTCCTCCTGATGGGAACCCTCGTCCATTTCCTTCTGTTGGAAATGTCGGTGTTCAGTATATCGCAACATTGTCCTTGCCTGGGTTGACCATTGGTTTACCCGTATGGTTGTTTTCAAACTCGGTGGTCTCAAGTGTGATGACTCCTGTTCCGCCACCACCTCCTCCACCCGAACAACATCATGTTGATTCTAAGGTGGACCCCTTCCCTTCTTCGCCCATTGCCGCGTCCTCATCTTCTACTTCGCCTGGTGACACCTTGGATTTCAGTAACCAGGTGGCTAAGAAGAAGAAGAAGAAGACCAAAAAGAAGAAGTCTCCTAAGGGAAAGGTCGTATCTACCACGAGACTATCTGAAATGGAACCACCTTCTGCTCCTCCGCGGAAGGCTAAGTCTCCTTGTCGATTATGCAAGGCGGACCATTTTCTTTCTGATTGTCCTGGTATTCCCAGGATCCTAGATATATGGTCCCGTGACCCGACTCGCCCCTTGTCGTCGCAGATCGATGATACCTTATTAGTTGGTAAGAGAAAAGGGAAGGTTCGTTTCCCTTGTCGACTTTGTGAAGGTAATCATCTCCTTCGCCTTTGTCCACTTATGGATGAAGCTTCCCGTCTTTTGGCAAGTCTGTCAGCTCCCTTACCCCAACTACCCACTGGATATCAGCGTCTTTTTGCAACTGCAGATCATCTTTCCACTAACCAAGTGATCAAACATGATTCCTCTTTAGTCCAGCCTTCTCTTCCTGAACCTACCTGTGCTCCGCCTGCTCCAGACCAGTCCCTGGTCGGAACGAGTGTTGATTTATATTCATCATCTACGCACCACTCTATCATCAAAGATGAACCACCTGAGTCCAAACCAAACGAAAGTCCACAGTTCCAGATTACAGTTGACCCGGTCTTTCAAAAGGTCCAGATTACAAGTGACCCAGTTTTGCCTACAGAGGTTCCATCTTTAGATGATCTTACACCTGAATCTAAACCGGACAAAAGTCAAAAGGTCCAGCTTACAAGTGACCCGGTTTTACCTTCAGAAGTTCTAGCCTTAGATGATCTTACATCTGAATCCAAACCAGACAAAAGTCAAAAGGTCCAGCTTACAAGTGACCCGGTTTTGCCTTCAGAAGTTACCTCCTCAAATGATGTTATCACTATAAAGGATGAAGATCCCACCGTCCCAATTCTATTCATCAACATAGACTCTAATGATCAAGTGAGCATCCCTCTCATTCCTTCGCACCAGGAAGAAAGTCCATCAGAATCATATCTGGCTGTCTATCCAGTCCCACCTCCAAGCAACCTAGTTGTTTCCTTCAATTGGGATCAACTAGTCAATCCTCGGTTACCAGCCTCCATACCATTTCGAATTATAGTCCAAGTCTACCACATAATTATGGCCGGTACAATTATTGATGAGGGATCTCCTGTGAGTATCCTTTCTTCAACAGCTTGGGAAGCACTTGGTTCCCCACTGCTTCTGCCTGAGATGAGAAACCTTACAGGTTTCCATCGAGAAATCACTCGACCTTTAGGAATTCTTCCCAATGTACCTATCACGTTAGAAGGGAAGACTATTCAAATGGGTTTCATGGTAGTCCAAGGTCCGTTAGATTACAATTTACTCCTTGGACGAGACTATATTTATCGCATACGTGCTATTGTGTCCTCACTCTTCAGAGTGATGTGTTTTCCGCATGAAGGAAGGATGATCAAAGTCGTAGACCAACTTTCCTTCCCTGATTCACACTTCACATATAGTCATCTACCATTCCTAAATGGTCTTATTTCCACAGGAAATGCCCCAGCAACCACCCCGTCATTCTGATGACGGCAGCTGACCCGGATGCGTGACTGAAGCCCGGGGGGGGGGGGCATGCATCCTCCTTCAAAATCGAGTCTTTCCAAGTAAACCTTCATTCCATCCACTCCGTGAATGCCATGAAGCTTGGGGGGCATGTACCTCGATTTTGCATCTTCATGCTGGGGGCATGCAACAAAAAAAAATTTTAACAAGCAAAGTTCTCCATGGTTCAAGCTTGTGTAAAAATGAACCCATACCTGATTTACATCTCGTGATTGCCTTTTATCTGCTAAATTCTGCTAGATGAGCCTTGGTTGTTTCATTCCATCGCCACCATCTCTTTGGCCGATCATATGCTTTCACTTGGTTGTTTCTCCTTTCTTGAGGAACCGCAGCGATGAGTGGTTTTATTAGCTAGCCTCTTTACCTTTACATGTTTCGAGTAAGTTCCACCATTACCGGAACCAGTTGCTATTCTTTATACCACTCGTTCCTTCAGGACGAGTCGCCTTTACGCTCTTTTCTGACTCGTAAAATATGAAAAGATTGCCGAGTATTTTTCCTTTTTGACTCGTTAAAGAAAATAAAAATGGAGGTCCAAGAGACACAACTTTATGAAAAAGGACATCCCTGGAGTTTCCTTTTTTGCTGTCATTTCAAACTCTCTAAACATGAAAAGACGCCGAGTTCTTCTTTTGTCAGACTCGTTAAAACTTAATGACATCGGATTTTGTCACAACACAAGCATATGCTATCCCCATCAAGCTTGTTAAAAATAACTGGGGTACTCGCCAGAAATGGCGGGGGGAAAAGAAAATTTTTGAACCATAATTATTACCGTAACGGCAGTATGTCGCTCTTGAACATGGCACTTTTCTACTTTCGTGTCCGGGGTGGGGATATCTCATCTCATATCTTTCACTTGCTTCCATGGACTTGGGTACCTTATTTGACCTCTCATCCACTCATTGCCTCGTCATTATGACCTTTGATATATTGATGTCAAATACTGCCGATTCCATTAATGTGCCGCCGATATGTTCAAGAGAAGTTGACCTCTACAAAGAAACAACCTCCCTCTGATAGTTCGCACAATCTTGATTCACAACATTATCTCTCTATCTCGTGTCGATGATGTGGGAAACATTATGGCCCACCTTCGATCAAGGTCACCTCCTGTCAACTTCAACTCATTATCCAGGAAGTTGATCTAGAGACTCCTTTCCGGTGCCTTGGAGCCTGCATGCCTCAATGGCAGGTTCTTCGTGTTCGATGAGAGGTTTTCATCATTGGCCTCCGATCGAATGATTTTACGGGCATTCGACTTCAGATCATTAATTCACGTGCCGTAGATTGTACCTATAGTACCTTGAGGACCATTGTCATTATTGGTGGTACCTCTCGCGTCTGTTAACAGTTTCCACTATTGACTGGTAATCAGACGATGTTCATGCATGTTCGACTTCAGCTCATATATTCACACGCTTGAACTTGTACTCTTGTTCGGGTCGAGATGGAGCGCAAGACCCTGGATTGTGTCTGTTGTAATCCAGGCGTGATTCTTGATACTTGACTCATTCACTGGATGGCTGCGACCATACCTGAGTCAGTTCATTGATCCTAACCAGATGGCTGCGTCCATACTATGGATCTAGATTATTTATGTACTCTCTTATGGATGGCTGCGACCATACCAAGTACATTATGTAATTGAACTATCAGTCATGTCTCTTAACACAGAATCCTTGGCGGCAGTAACTATATGTGTTCTTGTGTGTTCTTGTAAAGCATTTCACCCCTCTCCACCTCTCGGACTTCATGCTTTAGGGGGCATCTGTTACACAGTAATTTTTCACCATCCCTGTTACTCCTCTTGTCGTACTTTAGAGGACTCATCCTGGGAGTTATAAGAAGTGACAAAGTCTAAAAACACTTGCATTATGTTCCCCTGAGTATGTACTTCATGTTCCCTAAAGACACCTTCTACTGATTATCCCTGAAAAGTGCTCTTTTTCCATTGACGCAAATCCACAGTATCTTACCCGCGCCAATCATGGAGATCCTCAAAAGAGGGCGCGACCATTGGCGCTCTGTCTTAGAGCAACAGTCGCGCCAACCAAGTTTAGTCATGCTTTTTCCCTTAACGCACGCCCGACTGTTGTTTCCTTCATTACATGGAGCTTTTTGAGGATAAAAAATCAGTCTTATGTCGAGCTCTATCCTATCTCCATCTTTAATGGCTTTTGGGGATAATGTTAATCCACAATAGGTGTCCCGGTTCATCATATCCTCCTCCCTTCTTCATCTATATAAGCTTGTCCTTATGCATTGGACAAGCTAGTGATAGTTGTTAGTCATGGAGTGTTAGATGTTGAATTCTTGAGTTCTTGGAGGAATGCTAGTGATTGCTAGAGAGGTCATGCTGCCGGAGAGGAGATGCATTGCAAGACATATATAGTTACTCACCCAGCCAGGAGAGGTTCAACGTCAGAACCATGGTTGTAACTTTTCCTGTTTATTATTAATTAATGAGCGACTGCTATTATAGTTCCAATCTCATTGTCTATTATGGTGATGTGTTGATTTATTTCCTTTCTGACTGAAATATAGTTGTGCCTTGGTAGATGTTATGTTGGTATCTGTCTCTTCCTTTGCATGTGCAGGTGTTCGTTTATGATATGCTGGAGCAAGGGAGCGGGAATATCAACTCTGCTTCAATCATAGCGTTGGACTCCAGGTTGGTCTTCTTAATTCACCTTTGATGCATAACTAGGAACTTGCGTAGCAGCGTGGTTTGATTGTGGCTAGTTCTGTTTTAGGCTAGTGGGATCGCCTCTATCCGCAGAGGGGATTTACCTAACCAACACCCCCCAAGGGCCCCCCGAAAAGTGGTTTCCTCATTCCACTAAACCACCTCCTCCGCCATGACCGTTCGCACATCCCACCACCTTGTCCCATCCACCTATCACCTTCATTCTCGTACCTTACCGTTGTGCATTCAATTGGATAGATCATTGTCCAACGAACCCACGCCACTTCAGGCCTATCCAATGGGAGTGCTCCAAAACTACAAATACACCATCTCCCACCCATTACAAAATTTTATTGTGTTCTATTTACTTATATGTGAAAGTCAAGATTTTCAGGCATACACAAAGAAGCAGCGAACACACTGAAACAACAACATAGTTGCAGAAAACTTCATTTTTATGCATTTATTAAACATACCACTTCTTGAATCCCACTTTTTGTTCATCCCCTTTCTTTTTCCCTCTTTGATTTCCCTCTTCTTTTCATTCCTTTTCTGTTGCAGTTCACCTGCAAATTCAATACAATCTGGGTTTAAAAATTTGTAGAAGACAACCATGACACCAAAGAGGACAGAATAGGAGATCTTCAATCCAATGGTGCATCCACCAATGGATTTGAACCACAATCCACTGGCAGAGAGAGACTTCAAAATACATGAGACACTGTCATAATTTGATCTTTTTGATATTTATTGCTGGTGGGAGGATAAATTTGTTGATGAAGTGGATGACGTAAGGCTCTGGACTCCAATTTTCCTTTCTATATTTTTCCTAAAACCCATAGCTACCCAGAACTAATCAGAAAATGCCACTCATGCTATAATATGCAACAAAGGGAAGTGATATTGCCGGCAGGAAACATATTTTTTGCCATTGATGCTAAATCTATAATGCAATTGATGCAAGCTCCTATCATTGAAGGAACCACTCCTTTTTCCCATTAAATCCTCACTAAAATGTATTAGAGGCTAGAGTTTACCAAAAGAGCTAAAACTTTGGAATTCTTCATCACTGAATGGACCCCACTACCTAGCAAGAATCCTCCTTATTCCTCCTCTACTTTCCCTGATAGAACCAGGCATATAGTCACTATTCTTTCATATTTTCTAAGCTATTATTCATATTAGTGGCTTGATGAGGCTATAATAGGTTTTCTATCCATCTTATCAACAAACTCAAAACCTTCTACCCTATTTAATTTCAGTCAATTCCTGGTAGATGCTATCCATGAGAAATTTGTAAATTTGATCACAGAGGATGTGTTTCAATACTCTTCAGTGTTGGTATATATGTTTTTCTATTTTCAGTTAGACAGATTTCAATTTACAATGGACAAGTTAAATGAAGAAGGTGAACCCCAATCTGTCATTTTCTAGACCACCTTAGTGATGAACAATCAAAAGGATTTCACCTACAAGACATTTATAGAAATGTCTGTTCATATAGCTATGAGCCTCCTCAGTGGAACTGCAGAACCTAGAATCAGTGAAGTAATTGTTAAACACACATGGGCAGCAATAGAATATGAAAGATAAAACATGAGAGTGCATTTTTTATTAACAAAACATATACATTTATAGTACATGGTTTGACCATTCAGTTCCACATCCCAAGGTCTCTTGGACTTCGTTTGTCTATTCGACTTCCACACTAACCCATAAAGGATTAGGTGTCCAACATTTCCCCCCCTAATCCGAAGGGTTATGTATGTATTAAAAAATGTGCAAAAAATGCATGGTAGCACTAGGCTAAATGTGCTCTCTGAAATGTTGGTATAAAGAGTGGTGGTTTAAGGATGACCACCAACACTAGAACGCTTAGTGTAGTTCTCGGAACTCTTCCAAGTCTGGCTTGAAGCTCAAGTCTTTTGCTAGAGGAAGTGCTCCTAATGCTTTGAAGAGGGAAACCTTCAACCATGAAATGGAGGTCTTACCCCGCATAAAAGGGAGAACTTCAACCTAAAAAGGGAAGTCTCAACCTGTGATGGTTTAAGGATGACCAACAACTCTGGAATGCTTAATGCAATTCCTGGAACTCTTCCAAGTTTGGCAAGAAAATGAAGTATTCTGCTAGAGGAAGTGTCCCCAACTCTATTCCTGAAATTCTCCCGAAACTAGCAAGAAGCTGAAGTCTTCTGCTAGAGGAAGTGTCCCAGATTCTTTCAAAAGGCATGACCAATTGAAGGCATGCTCAGGGGCATGTTTGTCTCTAGCTACGACTCTGAAATGAGAATGGCAAGTTGTGGCTGAAGCTCGCTTGATGTGGATTTGAAGCTTGTAGATGACCATCATTCCCCCCCTATCAGAGATAAGGTGAGATGATGGAGAAAAATCAACTGCAAGACTGTTCAATACTCTAGAACAAGTTTTGACATGTGACTAGAATATCTTCTTGGTTGTTGATGCCCATTACCAAGAAGCAATCCATCCAAGATGAATCTTTTTTCTTGCAGGACATTTGTTTCTGAATAATATGTGTGAATAATGGGTGGTTTTATGAAAATGCTTACATGGATGAAGATCAAAGTAGTGATCTTTCAAATGGCCAACTCGATCACAGTGTTGGCATTTCACAATTAGTTCTTGTTGCTATGGAAGAGGAGCAGAATCTAGAACAGCTGGAGGTGAACTCTCTTGAATGAATCTAGCACTCTAAAACTAAATGGGCTTTGAGTAGTCTGGAATGTGAAAGGACGTGTCCTTGTCATATCCAAGACCAGTTCTATGCTTGATATGGACAAGATCTTCCCAATGTCTGATGATGGGCTTGGAAAGTGCAGATTTAACTTCTGCATCTGCATGTACAACTACTGCTTTATTGGGTACTAAATATGAATGAACTATAACATTATTGACTTGCTTTTTATGGGAGTCTGTTTCAATCTTCTAAATAGAAACATGTTCAAAATGATGACTCCACTGCTGTAATTCTTCCTACTGTAGTTGAGATTCAAGCTGCAAAAAATCAATCTGTTCTTGTGCATATTGTAGACATGTCTGAATTTCAAAGAGAGAGTCTTTGTTGATTTCGACTATGTTTTCGACACTAGAATGTATTAGTGTATTCAGTAACTCTAATGCTCCATAAAGTCTTCCCATTTTATCAACAAATCAAACTCTGTTAAATACACTTATTTCAAAGATATTAGAAGTTGCTCCAATTTCGATTTGCACCAGGTTTTGGCTGAATGGTGAAATTATACAACTTTTGGAATAAGGGGATAGCTTCTATATACTTTAATACTCTACAGGAACTTCAACACTGAACACAAAAACTATAATGAGTTTTAAATACAATGCCACAACTGGGGCAACAGAAACAACAAACTTGCTTGGATCCTTCAAATACTCCTTCACTTTCAAAGCAAAAATGATGGCTATCAAAACTTCAACAACTATAGAACCATGTCATGGACAGGACTTGAATGCTCATATCTAAATGCTTTGACTAGGGTATGAATCAATATTTTCTGATCTTGCCACTTTCTTCAAAGAAAACAATCTACCCTCATATATCACACAGAATTTATGGAGAGCTAACATCGCATATGACAGAATGAAATATATATAAAGAGTCAATGATACCTCTAGTATTCCAATAAGAATGACGAACACAACAATGACCCACTTGTAGGAGCTACGCACTAATGAAAGGATTATTCCACGTGTTCATGCAGGTATGAACGCACAGAGATGAACCGACCAACTTGTTGCTTTAACACACATAACAAATCAGTACATATTCAAAGTAGCAGTCTAATAAGTACATAGGAGGCAATTATATATCAGAAAATGGTGATCTTAAATGGCACACATATTTCAAAGAACAGAATCTTGGGCCCTTTTCACCACGAATTATTTTTGGCAAATACCATCCCGTGGCTTGATTGAATTCCTCCTCATATATAAAGGCTGGCATAGGTGGCAAGCTATGCCATTTACTTGATAACGGATCCAAATCATTCCAGATGAGCTTTTCCTCTTTGTCTTTCATCAAAATGTATAGCCATTCTTCTCTTCTTAATTCAAATATCTCTGAATCCCTCAATACATGATTTCACATTTTACAGACCAGCTTCAAGTTGGAATAGCATCCATGAGGTACCCTGGCAAGAATCCTAATGGAGAGCTCAGTGGTAGGAGCAGAAATTATCGCAAAAATTGGAGCAAGCTTACAACAACAAAAGCTACAAATCATGAGGAGCAGCGCAACGTGGGAGGATTTTGACGCAACATATGGAGTGAGCAGAGTGGAAGCATGCGGATATCATATATTTCATAGTTACAATTCTGTTGTGTGTAACCGAGGAGTTGTATGGCCACACAACGTATATAACACACAGCTAAAACCCTCTTTGTAACAGCTGCACAGGTTTCAATATCATGAGACCCATCTACCAAAATTTCTGGCTCAACAATAGGAACTAAACCATTCTCTTGGTAGATGATAGCATAACGAGCAAGGCCATTTGCATTTTCCTGAATAGCAAGTGGGGAGGGATCTGTAGTTCCAATCTTTAGAATAGACCTCCATTTTGCAAACCTTGCTCTGGCATTATAGTATTGTTGGCATCTCTGTGCAAGACCATCTAGGCCCTAGGTAGTGGTTTCACCTTTGGTTCTTGCAAGATCCATTGTTCCTTTGTCTACTTTTATGCCCGGCAGGACCCCTCCTTTGTTTAGGACATCAACAAAGGGCTTCCCAGCTACAGTTTTCTGATAGAGAGTCTCTTCAAACAGAATTGCACCACTCAAATACTACAAGGCATTAGGGGCAATGAAGAGGAACTCCCTCAGTAGATGCCTATTGGTCTCAATATTTTCCACATTGATGCTTGCCAACAACTTTTCGATGGTTCTAGTGCTCTCATCTGTAGCTATAATTGCCTTACCAAGTGTTGCTATGTACACCGCATTGGCAATTAGCTCATCATGGTATTTTCCTTCAAATATAGCGTAAGAATCTGCAAAACTTTACTCTGCATACACTTCAACTCAGTTCTGCTATTATGGGTGGTGGATGACTGTCAAATGATACTGGAACAACGTTGGTGGGTTTATTGTTCACATGGGCTGTACGGTCTCCTAGCTTCTACCATGTGCACTCTCGCTTCCTGTGATAGAAATGCATGTAGAAAGCACCATGACAGTTTTGTGAGCAGCGTCAGGAGAGAATAGTGGTGAATAATAGGTGGAGTAGTGACAGGAGCAGCGTAGCAGGGAATAATAAAGGTAAATAGGAGTTATAGGAGCAGAAACGTTCAACTCAAAACGTTCTATGTGCTGCCAGGCTTAGCCAGAATCAATGAATAAACTGTCAGACCAGTGGAAGCTTCAGCTTCAGAGCTGCCAGGCTTACCAACCAGAAGGTGAACGGTCATTAACAGAGCACAGAACTAGTAAGGGGGTAGGTATGAATAATGGTAGGTTAAAGAGAAAGAAATAACACATGTCATACATGCATAACTCATACCCGCAACTCTTTAAATAATGTAAGCTCTTCAACAACTACGCTGGAGCTATGGGAAACCAATACGACATACAAACAATGCAAAAAGAATATTCACTGCAACATATGAATCAATGCATGAACCAGCGTATGAACCAACACATATATGAACTACCCGCACAGAAAATTACTCAGAGAACAAATCATGGATCTCTGGAGATGCATACACAATCCACTGTCACTGTTTCATAACCAATGCATGAATTTAATAGTACAGAGGAAATGCTTCTTACATGGAGTAGAAATGGTAGAAATGACATGCATAGAGAGGTCAGGCCACAAAATGAAACAAGTGGCTCAAAATGGAGCAGGGAAGTAGAACGCCCACTCTGATATCATGTTAAACACACATGGCCAACAACAGAATATGAAAGATAAAACATGAGAGTCCATTTTTTATTAACAAAACATATACATTTATAGTACATGGTTTGACCGTTGGGTTCCAGAACTCAAGGTATCTTGGACTTCATTTGTCTATTTGGCTTCCACACTAACCCATAGAGGATTAGGTGTCTAACAGCAATTAAAAGGATTATGCAGTTGATAGACCAAGCAAGAAGAGGAGATTGGTACTTGTACCAAAATTACACAAAATTAAGGGTATATGGATGTGAGTTGGCCCCTTACAAGATGACAAAATTCCTCCCCATGATGATCCTTGCACTTGAATACATCAAGCTGATGATCGATGCAGATGAAGTACATTTTGTGGCAACAAAGAAGAAATCACAATTTAGGATCAAATCCTAGATTGGTCCTTTTATTTGAAACAATAGGGCAGTAGGTGAGGAGGCAGACAAGAAATTGAAGGAAATGAAGTTCACTCATAATTTCACATGGTCCTCTGATCCATGGGGCATCATCCCCAAGAAAAGAATGGAGAACAAATCAACACCCTAAATTCACACTCAAAGGCCTGAACTAGAGAAATTTATGAACCATATTGAGTGGATGCCTGACACACTGCAAGAAGCTAAGGAAAAAGTAATTTCTTCTTCAAGTGCACAAACACATAGGTTACATAAGACAAATTAGACAAGGGCAAGGAACATGAAAAGGGAACCATTGGGAAAACGCCGAGAGAAGATCAGTCACTGAGGATTGATTATTGGCTTGTTCGGGCTTGACCCATGTTTGGAGTTAATTAGCCAAGAAAATCCATTTACTGTTGGCCCTTTTGGCAACAGTTCACAGAGCGCAGACTGAGGTTTCACCTGAAGTAGTATGGGGGGGTGCTATTACCAGGTTTCTACACCCTTGAGATGTCTAAGAAGTTGAATTGGTCCAACTGCTAGTCCCTGCACGCACTTTCCTAGCCTTCGCACCTTGATAGATTCATCTTCGCACAGCCCTAACCAGGGGCTATGGGGCTTTTGTGCTACTGGAGCAGTGTTCTTCACTATTCCCCTAAATCGCACCCAAGATCTTACTTGCCTTCTTACACTAGTGAGTTAGTTTCACATAAATAGGAGCTTTATGTTATATTTAATTATACAACACATTCATATAAGTTTTCGCAGCACATAAATAGTAAACTTGCAAATTATACCCAATAATACATAAAATAAGAAAAGATACGCAAAAATATAGTAAAACTTCTCTTTATTATTGCTTCCCATGGTTACAGACTCGACCTACCCCAGCCACTCAGCTGCAAGTGTCCACACACATAGCTGCAGACTACTAGGCCTCTACGCACTGAGCTGTAAAGCCTTCTCCTACTCTATGACCCAAAGACACCCTTTACACTTCGACTCAATCTCTTAGACTCATCATGCCTATCTTCTATCTTCTTCGCTATCTTTTACACTTAGAGCCTCACTCTATTTATACAATCCCATAGTCTGTGGACCATGGCTGGATATTTCAAAACAACACTACATTTACAAAAACAAGGGCGACAACCCTATGACTCTATTATTACTTTGTGCTCCACACCCACAAATCACAGATTCTTTAGAAAGGACTTGGTCAAAACATGAGCTTTAGGCCCCAAAACATGCCTTGGGGGGATTCCATGCCCAATAGGTCCCCAATACAAACATTGTGACTCTCCCTCGAGTCACTCTTTCAGTGCGAAGATCTTTGCATGGAGTCCCTCCAACTCTGCTCGAACCACTACAAGGTCGGTAGCACACTGAGCGACTACCTGCTGAATCTCATGTACCCACTATTATGAGACCGTGAAGTTGGAACTGCTTCCCTGGACCTATTCTTGCATCCCCTGCATTTGTGCGAGCTTGCCTTCAATTTTGGTTGTGATAGTGATGGCTTCATCAATCCAACACTAAATGCACAACTTCAGAACTGCTTCTTTGTGCTGTGCTACGTCCACCTGCTCTTTCGACAGTCGTCTCTACAATTTCCATAACTTACTCAGATGTTGCCATCGTGTTCATTTAGAAATCTATCACTCATAGAATGAGGGGCTCAATTAACGCTATGCACAGGTGAAACAGCGCTCTGCTTAGAATGCACAGGGTATCCACAACTCAATTTGCAAATGACCATGTGTTGTTTGCTGGGAAACCCTTTGTAATTTATAGCACCTTTTGAATTTGAATTCGATCGTTTCGCCCCAAATCTGGTTCATTAATGCTCCCTTGGCAGCAGATTTTCCCAAATGTTGCCCATATATCATGTCTTAAATGCCTACAACCCACTCCATTTGGTCTCAAGTCGAGCATCACATTGTGAATAGTGACTCCAACGGTCACTTTCTAGCCAACTCACGTAGCAGCGCAGCCCCCCTTGTGCAATTGCGGACCTTGTGACTCTTTACTCCTATGCGCAACTCCAACATCGCATAGTTCCCGGGCAGCATAGTTTATATTCTCGCGCCTCCTCTCAACTTCCTAGAGTGCTAAGAATGTACTTCCCACAGTTAGTCAGGTGGTCGCACCACCTGTATAGGGTTTCGTCCGATCATCCACCAATTTCCCTGGAACGTACCCATCTGTCATTTTTGTGCACTTGATCATCAGCATCACGCCCCCATGGTTGATCCATTTAGTGATATGTGGTCCAATCCAAGGCATCACGCTGATCAAATCTCGAAAATTGTCCCCAATTGTGTCAATGTGATCACGCGCCCCTTGCTTTGTCATCCTAGGTTCTTTATCGAGAAAATCCTTCTTGATTCTGTCCTCTAGCTTCTTGGCTTCTGATCTAAAATGGGGCACTAAAGGCTTCTTGTGAACTTACAAGAACCTCTCCCACTTCCAAAGCTTAAATATTCCCAAGATATTATGATTAACTAATGCAGAATTAATAATTTGCTTGAAAATAAGGTGTATGCGTATGTTTGTACTGTCTATGTGATGTAAATTGATTTGCTTAAACTGATATAAAACATATAACAGTGGAACAATGCAGCAAATGAACATCACACATAAGACAACAAGTTTAATATGGAGTTCACCCAAAACTCTTGGGCTATGTCTCCTTGAGCTCTAGTCAACTCAACTAGGCTCTCTGGGATTATGGCAGTTGTTCTTTTACAAGCTCCATGCTCAAATCCACTGTATTACACAGAAACAATGGGCTTAGAACACCATCTCATCCCTGGCTTTGAAGCTCTCAGGGTTTTTGGATCTAGCTCTCGCTCTGGCTCTCGGCTCTGGCTCTGGCTCTAGCTTGTGGCTCTAGCTCATGGCTCTGGCTCTTGCTCTGGCTCTGGCTCTCACTTTGGCTCTTGGCTCTTGGATCTGGATTCTCTGAGCTCTCTCTCTCGGCCTCTACGTGCCTCAGTAATCCTATCAACCTCCAAGTGACTCCCTCAGCTGCTCTACGCATTATTTTTCACTCTCCCCCTCTCAATTGAGCTTTCTGCCTCCTTTGAGGTACTTTTCTGGCTTTTCGGCTACCCCAGCCATTTATCTACATAACATCATCTCTCTGAACCTCTGTGGCTTCCCTTCTCCTTGTCAGTTCGACTTGCCATCTGGCTCTGTGGCTTCAAAATGCATAATTTCCTGTAAAGATGCTCACTTGCAATGTGGCATGATGATCTGGAATGGTTATAGAGGTTTCAGAGCTTTTCCTTAGGCAAAACCCGAAATTAGAGAAAATCCATTACACAGAGGTTTTCCTGGAAAATACACTAGTGGGCGTGAATTCCTGATGTGAAATTCCATTAAATCATCCCTAAAATCCTTATCGGGTCTGCCATTTGGAAGCAAATCACATCACATAGGCATATTGGGAAAAATCCCAAATACATGGGAAATACATTGAAAAACCCTTCAAAATGCCTTCTAGCAGACTTCAAATATTATCGCATCTGGTCCACCTTTGGCCGCTATCGCAATCCCCACCATTGAATTGTGGGATCTCCAATCAAAGAGTCAATATCCATTTTCGGCGGCTTAGGAGTACATAGGTTACCCGCTCGAAAAGGCATTTTTCCTCTCTCCTCCACTAGCGACGTGTTGATCAATGTGTGGGATCAGGCAGAGCTAGCCCAATACCACTTTCCACCTAAGGCCCGCCAGAAATCCCGCCTTTACGGAACTCAAATTTTATGAATTGTGCCTATAATTCCCCTTTAGGTCTGGATTTATCGCGTTGGGGCATTTTCCTTTGTATTTCGGTTTTATAGCGAAAATGCATTAATACACAGAAAATCTGAATTCCTGGATTTCAAATTTTATGAAATCGGGCTTTTAAATCCCATCGGGTCTAGCCTTTTATCGCTTATTGCAATCGCTATCGCATTAGCCCTACTATTGAGGATCATCGATCGCTGATTTAATCTAGACCGCTGATCTGATCCCTTATCAAACAATCCAGATCGCATTGCATATCGTTATTGTAATGGCCCTTTGTGTTGGGGATCACTGATCTCTCGACCTCTGATTTAATCCTGGCCATCCATTCCTTTCCTGATCCAACGGCTGAGATTACATGTCGTGATCGCTATCACATATCGCATTTGGAATGGCCTAGGGGTTCTTCCCTTTGAATATGGACTACACCGACCCGATTCGCTAATCTGATCATTGGCAATCACATGTCACATAGCCTGGGTCCCGATATCGCATGCGGTTCTATCTCCAACCCAATACATCAGAGATTGCCAATCGAGGGTCTCCCACCTTCGGCCTAAGTCCTTCCCTTTTGCCTTTTTCTGATGTGATTTCCCATATAAGGCCTTTTAGGCCATTTTTAGAAGATTTTGCCTCTTTTTCAAAGGACAAAGGGAAACTTCTTTTTGCGATAACTTCTGCATCCTAAGTCCATTTTAGCCCATTCAAGTTGTAGTAGATTGAGAAGGAAAAGATCTCTACAATGGGGCTATTTCCAGGAACATCCTTGGAATTTCATTTTCCTTTGTGAGGAACACTTAGACTTAGAAGTCTATCCAAAATCCATTTTAGATCAGCTTTCGCTTCCAGCAGAGCACTTTTCTCCCTTAATTGCACCCTATCATTCATAAGTTCTTGGAGCCTAAGGTCACACTATTAGATTTCCTCATCAGTTCCTGAGTATTTTGTTTCGTTCAAATGCGCTACCCCTTCTTCCATGCTTCCGCGAACTATCATATCTATCGGTGCTGCCATGCGCAGACTCAGCATTTTATGTTCTATGTAGATTACAGCATTCAAAGGGGCTTGCGCCGTCAGTTTCTTACACATAGTCTTATTAGCCCACAAAACCACTGGTACACGCAGGTCCCAGTCAGTTCGTTGTGCATTTTGGACTCTATTTAGTGCTTCGCATACATCGTTAAAGGCTTCTGCATGGATAACCATCTGCGCACTAGGTCTTTCCATACTCTGTGGTTCCGATTGGAGGGGTCATTTGCGCCATTGCCTCGCCCGCATAGGCTTACTGACCAAGTTTCCTAATGTGAAGACTGTGTACATCCACGTAGGTTTCAAACCATATACCTGTATCCATCTGGACAAGTGGGTGCATGGATTGCCTTGTCCATCATACTTGTCTTTTAATCGCATCTGAGGTTTCCCAAATTGCATGCGCATCATCCTCCTACATTCGTGCCAGTCCCCAAAGCTTCTTTGGTGCATACCCCACCACCTTGCGGGCATAGCACACAGCACCCATTTCAAAGCTTCGAAACATTGTTTTTATGGCACCTCTCTTTGAAATATGCTCAGGAAGTCATCTACCTCACTTAACCCATCATATGTAGGCATATCCCTTAGCTTCATTGATACACAGCGCAATGATCTTATCATCATGTTACAGTTCAGCATGGTTACCTCATGTAACTGGTTCTGCCATCGTTCTATTTCCTCTTTAGAATCTAATGTGCAGGATCTTTTATGCTCCCATGAGATTCATCCATCCGTAGTTGGATTTACCCAGTCTTTCTCTCACGTGGTTGTCTTGTAGATGTGTCCAAGTCGTCGTCACTTTCATAGTCATGTACTAGCTCTTTGTAGCATGATCCTTTTGCAGGGTCTATCGGTACAACTACACGAAAAGACTTTTTCTCAAAGATAATCTTGCGCTTCTTCAGATTTATCACCCAATTCATGTCAGTGGCACAATCTATTCCTAATAGTACGGGGTAGGGATTGTCGTCATCAACAATCTCTATCACTTCGAAATTTGCTAGCGCGCTTTCTCCTTCGATATCCATTGTGGTTCCCTGCAATCTTCCCATAGGTAGGATCTTTTGCTTGTTCACGATTCACAGTTGGATAGGAGACCATTGCAGCGTAGGCCTTCCCATGCGTTCCCATGTTTTCTTTGGCAACATGTTCACGTCTGATCCTAGATCCAGAATCATTTGGTTCATCTCATATTCTCCAATCTGTGCGGTCAATCTCATCTCCCTTCCCATTTGCGTCATGTGCTTTCCGAGTCTTCGGACTATGCGGGGTTCTCCTAGCATGGTCCTAGTGCATCTATTTATGAGTTGCTGTAGTCCCTTTACAGCCTTGTTGTCACGTAGTAGCTTCATGCATGTTTCCAAGAACATTATGAGCATGGATGGGTCCATTTTCGGCTCCGGTCTATCTTTTCTTCCTAAAAATGGAGGCATCAACGAAGCTCTCCCTGGCTTCCATCAAGGTTTCCTTAAAACACTCCAACTCAATCTCTCATTCCTTCATTGGAGCCTTGTGAACCCAAGTACTTTCTTCGGGTTGCTTGCCTTTGTCATCCCTTATCGTAATTCTACTTCAGAGCACGATAGTCACATTAGGGTCTTCCTCGTGTGGCTCAGACCTCATCATTTGCAGGTTATTAGTTGGGGGAGGTTGGAGTGCTCCTTTATCGCGCAGCCTCGCTATCAGTGTAGGACAATCCTCTGTCTCGTGATCAACCAATGTACAATATAGACATGAAGGACGCCTTGGATTCGTACAATCATGGGCATGATACCCAGGCCCTCTGAAATTGTAAAATATCAGCTGTCTATGACCTCGTATCGATCCTCCTCCACCTCGGCCTCATCCGCGCCCCTGGAATCCGGTTCGTGCCATACTGGCATTCTGGTCAAGGGTCTACGTTTTGGCCTGAACTCTGTGGGTATTAGTCCGATCCATCATCAACTCATAACTTCTACAGGTGTGCTCATATTGTCCCACTGATCTACAAAAATTACGTAACAACTTCTATGAATTCTGCATGTACTTCTGTAATAAATGGCAGTTATCTGTAGCATGATTTCCTTCTATTTGACAAATCGCACACCACAATGCAAGTGTCGCACTTGGTCCTGCTTGTGCCTCCTGTCTTAATGGCATTGGTCCTCCTCCCATAAGGTAATTCATGAACACTGGGCAATGGTCCTTGTCATGTGCCTAACCCTTGCATTTAAGACACCATACCTTGTCTTGCACCTCTGGGCAGGATGTCTTGTCCTGTATCAGACTCTACATCTCAAGGCACAAGTTTTGCAACTGTGCATGAATCTACTGAAATTCCAAGTTGGGATCATCTATCGGCGTCTCATGTAGTCTCATCACAATTTCTAAGGTCTCAGCCTAAGTGGTTAGCCTCTGTTGTGACAGCGAGTTCCTTAGATGCGGTCTTAGCGATGCTACAAACCATGCGCAGTGTTGTCCATCCATCAATGTCATAATAGCTTCACAAATTGTACACTTTCGTCTCTGATCCAACTCCCCAATGGTCTCACCTGGAAGCATCACAATATCCTTGAACCCAATGATCGACTGTGTCTCTAACTTCGGCCTGCTAAATTCTTTATTTAGCAAAGCTAGGATATCTATGATCCCCACATTTGGATTGTCATTGGAATGCTTAATGTACCAGGTCAGGGCGCGATCTTGTAGGGCATTGAACAATATTACCTTCTTTATATTGTCATCCATGACTCCCTATGCTTCCCATACTTCCTTTATCATGAACCAAAACTAGTCCAGATCTTCACTTCCTACTCCCTTGAACATCAACAACTTTATTACGTTTGCAATATTGCCTCTCGATGGTGGTGGAGGTGGTACGAGAAAACATGGGGGTGAAGGCTGTGAAACTGGTAGTGGTGTGGGTGGGTTTGGTATGTGCAGAATCCTCTGCCTTATCAAATTGATCACAATCCTTGGTAAGACCTTCTCGAGGTCTTCTTCGTCCCCTCGCTGAGGTGAAATCAAGGGGCTAGTTTTTAGTTCTGCACTACCTTCATTTCTGTAGATTCTCCCACTTCACATAGCCCCAAACATCAATTTACTCGCATCACCCACTTTTCACACAGTAGCATTTTAATCCAAGTTTTCAGACTTAACGTACTTACCTCACAGTCTTTTGAGGAAGCGTCATTCTGCCTCACTATAGCTGACTGAAGTATCTACTGCGAACTTAGTGATCAATCCTCCTATAATTTGATCGATCCAATGATCAATAGCGTGCATGATCGTATCTTCCAATGCTTCCAATCTGCGCACCAATTCTGGAATCAATATAATAGGATTTTTGAGTTTACACCTTCCTTGGCTATCTGTTAGCTTCATAATCCACTTGTATAGCTCATTAGGGAAAGATGCGAAAAAAATTTCGTGGATCTCTGTGTACAAGTAGCAGTATAACCACTCTTCTTTTGATAGTCATGGATTCCTGTTCTTCTGTGCCACGAACTTGTGAATATTCCTATCCAACCAATCTTCAATTCCTTTCTTTGTTGGGTTCCAGAGATGCAACATCAGAAATCTCTATGCAGATCCCGGTCCCGGCAACAGAACCATTTGTTGGATTGTTGGGGCCTGACCCAGGTTTAGAATTAATTAGCTAAGAAAATCCCTATACTAATAGCCATCTCGGCAACACTCCATAGAGTGTGGACTAAGGTCTCACCCAAAGTAGTATGGGGGGGTGCTGGAACCAGGTTTCCACACCCTTGAGATGTCTAAGAGGTCGAATTGGTCCAATTGCTAGTCCTTGCAAGCAGGTTGTTTCGTGCACTTTCCTGGACTTTGTGCCCTGATAGATTCATCTTCACACAACCCTAACCAGGGGCTGTAGGGATTCTGCGCTACTGGAGCAGTGTAGACTATTCCCCTAAATCACACCTAAGATCTTACTTGCTTTCTTACACTAGTTAGTTAGTTTCGCATAAACAGGAGGCCTATGTTATATTTAATTATACAACACATTCATATAAGTTTGCACAACACATAAACAATAAACTTGCAAATTATATCCAATAATACATAAAGCAGGAATAGATACACAAAAATATGGTAAAACATCTCTTTATTATTGCTTTCCACAACTACAAACTCGACCTGCCCTGCGCACTTAGGTGCGGACTACTAGGCCTCTGCGCACTCAGGTGCAGAGCCTTCTCCTACTCTACGACCCAAACACACCCTTTACACTTTGACTCAATATCTTAGACTCATCATGCCTATCTTCTATCTTGTTCCCTATCCTTTACACTTAGAGTCTCGCTCTATTTATACAATCCCATGGTCTGGTGGATCTTTCAAGTTGACACTACATTTACAAAAACAAGGTGGAAAACCCTATGACTATGTTATTACTTCGTTCTCCATGCCCACAAATCACGAGTCTTTACAAAGGACTTGGTCAAAACATGGGATTTGGGCCCCAAAACATGCCTTGGGGGGATTCCATGCCAAAAAGTGATACTTCTATGAAAAATTCAAATTGAAATATAGGAAAAGGTCCAGGATGCACATGGGATTATGAAAGGAATCACCACAGCAAATAGTGATTAATCTCAGTGTTATTCTTGATTCATCTCCAACTGGAGGTCAATCTCTTCCTACCACTCCAATCTCAGAAAGCCAACAGACTCTCCAAGTCTCCACATCTACCAATGTTACTAGAGAAAGGGAGGAGACCATATTTGACACCTTTAGAGAGATAAAGATCAAGAATGAAATGTTAAAAAAGAGTACTTATGCTCAATTCTAGAAACAAAGTTGTTGGGTAGCGGATCCCCCCACGACATGTTTTTGGGGCTTAAAGCTCGGGTTTTGGTCAATGTAATGTAAAGACTCCGCAAAATGCGGGTGCGGAGCGTGAAAGTCTAAGATGAGTCATAGGGTTGTCCGCCCTAAAATAATCTAATATTACGTAAATTTGTGTCGGCCTACCCATGGTTCGCGGACCATGGGATTGTATATATAGAGCAAGGCTCTAAGTGTAAAGACAGGTTTTTGGGAAATAAGTAATAGATAGATGCAAAGGCATGGTTAGAGGATAGAAGTGGATCTAAAGTGTATTGGGTCATAGTAGTAGGAAGAGGCTCTACAGCTGAGTGCATAAAGGCCTAGTAGAGTCCACAGCTAAGTGAGCGAACCCTTGCAGTTGAGTGCACAGGGTGGAGTCGGGTCTGTATTGAACTGAACTTGAAAAGGATTATTAATAAAGCTAAGTTGATTCGGCATATTGTGCATCTATTTCGTAGATCTATATTTTGATGTTATGCATTAATGGTATCTATTTATTTATATGCGCGCACTTGTATGAATGCTTATGTATGAAAACCTTCTAAGTAATTAGTGAACATAACCTAATTAAGGAAGACTTGGGTAATTAACATTGGTCACACTGCAGCTAGAGCTGCACGAAGGTAATACCATAGGACGGAAGGAGTTCACTGGTGTGCATTAACTAGTAAGCACAAAGGTTGAATCACATACCTATTGATGAGCCCCAAAAATGGACAATATTTGGGCTCATTCAACCTCCTAATTTGACTTAATCCACCATTCTCATTAGTTTATTGCATGTTTTTGATTATATTTATGTTAATAGAGTGAATTTGGTTAGTCATTATGCCAACAAGTCTAATGGGTGCTTTGTGTAGCCTTTTTGGTCAACTTGGAGACAAAATTAAAGGTCTTAATGAGCACTTGGCAGCCAAATTCGTGGGAGAACAAGCTAGAGGATTTGTAGGAAGGTGTCCCCTTCATTTATGGGCCCTTACCTCGAATTCTCCACCATCAGCTCGGAGTTCAAGGGCCACCGAATCAATCAGCACAAGGGCAACCAAGCAAGTCAAGTAGGACTGCAGTTAACTCCAAGTTTTGGGCAGTCGAGTGCCTAAAGTTTAGGAGGACTGTTGGGTCCTCAAATTGTATAAATAAGAAGGCTTAGGGCCTCATCTGGGTTAGCCAGTTAGTCATTTTGTTAGCCAGTGGCTGTTAGCTAGTTAGCCAGTAGATAGTAGCTAGTAGTTAGTCATTTCATAGCCTTGTTGTAGTCATTTTGTAATTCGATTTGTAGGCGATAGACTAGCTTTGCTTTCAGCTCATTCTCAAGCTATCCTTGTGGACAGTTTTGATGTAACTCTTCATTCTGGTTTAATAAAGATGAATCCAACTTTGCACCAGCTCTAAATCTCTCTTGGTTCAGATTGGAAAAATGACTTGCAGAGCACCTGTACCACTCCTTCATCTGCTTATTCTCCATCAGCACCATCCACTCCACCCTCTACTTAGAACCCTTGCTTCACGTTTGCCATTCGCTCCCAAAACCCTAATTTTTGTGCAACCTTGCTTCACTCTCCCTTGAACAAATCGAACCATCCTCGCCATTCCTTAGCTCCATCCATCAGTTCCTAGGCCACTTCAGACCCCTATCCTACCTCCATATCCACTCATGCATCTTCCCTCACTCACCCGTGCTCCAAAATTCCATTTCAGAACATCCTGTAGAAATCTCTGAACATCCTGTAGGATCCCCTGCAGACATCCTGTAGAAGCCTGCAAACCCGGTTGCCGAGCACCTGAACATTGTGGACTTCTGTGGAATGATGTTTTGGATCCCCTGGAACCTTTCCTAGCCCTCCTGACCTTTCCCAAGCTTTCTTTCCCTTCGAACTACCCCTGCACAGTCAAACCCTAATAAGAAACAAAATCATAATAACTCCAACCACTTAAGGAAAAATACAAAAACAATGTTCTTTTCAGTAGAAGTAGTTTAAATTCATGCATCTCATATCACTAGAAGTAATGGCATCATTTCTAGAAGTTTGCACTCCCACCATTGCATCATAGAGATTAGACTAGTCAGATTAGGGTTTACTAGGGTTTCCATGTTTTGTTGGCTTTCAGTTCATTCTTGCAAAGTAGGTTAATTTCCTTTCAGATAGTCTTTGTTCATCATTTAGAAAGCTTCTTCTGAGGACATATAGAAGTTGGCTTGAGCCCTAGCGGACTTGTGCCAGCTGACCAAGTGACAGCTGCGACAAGAGCTAGTACTTGTGCATACAACACCGTCGCTTCCAAGTTTGTTACGAACTACCGGGTTGATAAAATTAAAGAAGGGAGTTCCAGGAGTTGTAGCATTATTGCTACAATACTGGGGCCCACCATCTTTTTGGCGCCGTTGCCGGGGAAGCGTCAGAGTATTGGTGATTGTCGCTTTTCTTCTATTTTCCACTACAATCTTCTGCTAAGTAGTTTATTTCATTTCCATTATGCAATTTCGTTTATGCAAAAGTAGATTAGCATTTCCCGCTTTCATAGATTAGCATTTCTCGCTTTCATAGATTAGCATTTCAATTCCGCAATTTCATTTTTACAAGTGTAGATTAGCATTTCAATTCCGCAAGCGTAGACTAGCATTTCATTCCTGCAATTTCATTTGAGCAAAATAGATTAGTCCTTTCATGCTTTCATTTCAATTCCGCATTTTCATTTTAGCAAGATAGTTAGTTGCAGCTCAATCTATTTCAGTTTTGCAAGTAGAAGTAGAAAAAAGCAAAAATCAACCAAAAAGATTTCATTTCATGCCTTGTAGGAGTAGAGATAAGTTAGAAAAATATTTTCACAACGCCCCCCTTTGCTTCACACAGCCAATCTTCTCTCTTCTTCGATGGCTGTGACTAAGAAGAACCCCTGGGTGGACATCAAGGCATATTTAAAGAACCTCTAGGGGAGAAGAAGAAGAAAACATTCCTCTAAGTGAATGGCTACAAGCAGAAATGTTGGGAGCAACATCTTGTCCAAAGATGAATTTGAAAATCATATCAAAGATTTTAAGAGTGATATGAGGCAGTTTCTTGCCATGCAACTGGATACCTTGCGGATCCAACAGAAGCAAGAGGAAGCCAAGAGGGCTTTGATCATTTTTTGTCCTAGGTGCACTAGAAAGCATCCTAGGAACGAATGTCCATTGTACTCCATAGAAGTGTGTTTTGTCTGTGAAGAATACCATCCTACAGATCAGTGCCCTTCCTTACCCAGATTCAAAGCTGCATATCAGAGAGCCAAAGGAGCCACTGAATCACTCTATTACATGAACCAAAGTTGGCCGCATGGACCTAGATCTTACCAGCAGGAACTGCAAGGGACATCCGAGACCTATTATGACCCTTATCAAGCCACTTTCATGCCTTCTTGGGGTCCCCCTGCTCATCCTTCCTGGTTCACACCTCCTCCTTGTTCCTTCACAGATCCATATTATGCCCAATCAGTTGCTCACTCATTTCACTCTTATGCTCAGCCACAACCTCAATGGAATGCATCTCATCAGGGGTGGAGGCCCCAGTACAACTCTCATCCCGCTCATTTTCCTCCACCACCTGCTCATCCACAACCATCGCCTCCTCCTCCACCAAGGCAACCCCAAATGCCTACCCAACCACAATGCCATCCATCTCCATCTCAATTGCACCCCTCCACTCAGCTACCCGTAGCACCATTTCCAAAACCATGCAATGGAGCAGCTCAACTAAATTGCAAAGCTGAGGAACAACATGTGCAAATGACTCCTTTTGAGCTCAATGATGTTCACCAAAGCTCAGGAAGAGCCTTGCAAAAAAGAGATTATCTTGAAAGCATTGAAGGACCACATCCGGAAAAACAAGATTCAAAAGAGGAGATCAAAGAACCATGGGTTGCACTTGATGAAGAGAAGAGATCAGAATCAGAGATCGAGAAAGCCTCCTCATGGTTACCATCAAATCCTCCATGTACTCAAGAGAAAGATCAGCAAAAGGAGGAAGATGAGAAAGTCATGATAGAAGGTGACATGAAGAATGATCCAGATCAGCAAAAGGACCAAGGATATCAAAGCTATATTGAGACATGGTTCCAGACAGTCACTAAGTTGCAGCAGTACTCTCCTCCTCAGTTATGTTTTGTACTTTCAAAGTCAGATCATTTTGTCTCTGAGATCTGGGTACCTATCAAAGCATGCATTTCGAGCCTTCACATCATTTTTTCTCTAATCTCGATGTGCACATGGCTCCATTGGAAGTATTCTTATACTTGAAAATGATTTTGTTTTTCAAGTAGGGCAGGGTAGAAGAAAAAAAAAAAAAAAAAAGAGAAAAAAAAAATGGAAAAAAATGAAAAAAGAGGAAAATAGAAATCTAAGGTGAAAGCCTCCTCGGAGGCGCCTTAGATTGGCTCATTGATTGAAAACCTCCATGAGGCGGTCAATGGGTTGGAAAAAAAAAGAGAAAAGAGAATAAGATCTTTGGGTGAAAACCTCCCTTGGAGGCGCCCAAGGCAGGCAATTAGGGTGAAAACCTCCATGAGGCGCCCTAGTTGTTTTTCAAAAAAAAAAGAGAAAAAGAAAAAGAAAAGTAAAGCTAATCTCCATTGAATAATTTCATGTTGCAACAATGAAATTGCAGGTTGCAAGAAGGACGTTTCATGACAGGAGGAGCACTCAAATCAAGGTTAAAGGAATCTTTTTTGTGCCTTCTACAGGAAGCTCTGTATTTCTACAGGAAACATCCTGTAGAACCTTTGGACGAGCCAAATCCAATTTCAAAAGTGAATCTAATGGTGGGAATCTGTTGATTAGGCCTACAAGCACTTGTGTGTCCATCCCTTGCCTTTCTCCATCATTTTTTCCACCTCATTGTGCTTCTCATTGTGCTTCTACAGGAACTTCCTGTAGAAATTGTGGGAAACTAGACATGGATTTCAAAAAGTGGTTTGGCAGCTTCCTCAAGGGTTCAGAAGTCCTCATGCAATCTTCCAACTCCTCCTCCATCATCTCCATACCTGCATCACAGCCCAAGCTCAGTTTTCCCTTCCATGCAAACACATGCAAAGTGCCTTGAAGCAAAAATCCATAGAACAAAATTTGTTTTTGCCATAACTTGAAAACCATGCATCCATTTGACAAACCGTTTTATGGGGAATTGTACAAGGGTGATGGCAACATGCTTGAGTAGTTTCAGCCAATTCCGGTGCATGGTTTCCAAGAAATCAGGCTCCATCACCATCAGCCATTTTTGCATTTTCTCCATAACCGTGCATCCGTTTCAAAACCTGTTTCATGGGGATATGCATATGAGTGATGGTAACCTACCCAAGCAGTTTCAGCCGATTCCGATGCACGGTTTCCGAGAAATCGATCTCTGAAATCTTCAGCCATTTTCCATTTTTCTCGAAATCCGTGCATCCATTGATCACGATTTTGCTATGGGAGATGCATCATGATGATAGAAACATGCTCACCGAGTTTCAAATCAATCCGGTTTACCGTTTGAGAGCAATGGCGAAAACAAGTTGTGGTTTTGTGACCATGTAGCAGCAGCAGCTTGAAGGTGCAGATCTGAACGTGGAAACAATTGCATGCAGCTCAGATCCAGCCAGAGGACACCTGCACAAGGAAAAGAAATCAAAAATCATCAGCCAAGCCCTCATGCAACCAAAGGATCCAAGCATGCAGTAGCAAAAAGCTTCACAAGCAGCCGTTTGACTTCAGGTACATGACTAAACTCGTTCCTCTATTCGCATGAATGTAATTCGTAAACAACATGAGCAATGAGATGGTTGGATTTAGAAAAATCGGTGGCCAGCTAACTGGCCACCCTCATCCAGTTCAACAGCGCTTGGTGGGTGAATGAGACACGTGCGCTCAGCCATCTCAGGAAGAAAATTGAAAACAGGTAGTGATGGACAGTTAAACTTCAGCGTGATTGATGGATGAGATTACAGGCAGAGGACTACAGTTCGTAATTACACTACAGTGGGGACCAACAGTCTGCATGGGGCCAACGTGCAGTTGGCCAGCTCACCCTCCATCAACGGAAATCTTCATAATGGCCAATCGAACTCTCACCGATGTTGTTTCCAGTTTATCACATTTCTTGCAGCTGCAACAAGCTCCATACCAGCCCCATAGCAGCAAACCAAGCTTTCTCAACCATTTTTTTCTTAAACCCACCTATGCAAGGGCGTTCTACAGAAAACAGGTGGGTCTTCTACAGGAAGTATGACACAGCGTTTTGGAACAAAGAAACCTGAGCTTTCCCTCATCAGATTTGGAGTTCCAAGAAGGGTAGGCTCGAAAGCACTCTTCCACGCATGATATATATTTTGAAAGGTGGTGAATTGAACTATCTGGAGCAGGAGAATTAGAGACCAGTTTGCCTGTAAGTCAAAAATAGCAGTGTGATTGTGTGTTGCATGGAATTTCTCAGTTTTTCTGCATCTCTCCACGTTTCTGGTCTAAAATTCTCTTATAAAGAAGGCATATGCAGCTGTGAGAGCCAGCCTATGGATGTAACTTTTAAAATTTTCATATCTGAATTTGCCCTGAGAAGAAAACTTGGTCTCTGTCCTCTCTCTATAGAAGCAAACTCTTCCTCTCATAACCAGATAGCTGAAGAATTCTTAATGTCCTTCAGATCTCTTTCTGCCAAAAAAAAAAGGAAGAGAACAGAAGAAAAAACGTGGTTAGGGTCTTTTGCATGCATGAACATAATTGTTAAAACAGAGTAAGGTATCATATCAGAATTTTATGCAGGTGATCCAGGATTGTAAAGGGATTATGTCACAGATCCAAGCTAAAATATGGTGCATTTCCTGTGTCCCAGACTATTACAACAGCTCTCATTATTGCAGCTTGGTACTCTTCCAATATTGGTGTGCTATTGCTTAAGAAATGCCTACTTAGTTTTTGGATGCAGATACCCAATATTCCTCACAATGTTGCACATGTGTGCCTGTTCATTTTATGGTTTTCTGGCAATTTCATGGTTAGAGATTGTACCAATGCAGTTCATCATCTCCAGGAGACAGTTTCTTGAGATATTGGCACTGAGCTTCATTTTCTCCTTCTCGGTTGTTTGTGGCAATATTTCTCTGCGCTATTTGCCAGTCTCCTTCAATCAAACTATTGGGGCAACAACTCCCTTCTTCACAGCAATATTTTGCATTTATAATAACATGTAAGAGGGAGTCTTCTGTGGTTTATATGGCCTTGGTGCCTGTGGTGTTTGGCACTGTTATTGCAAGCAACAGTAAGCCATTATTCCACCTTTTTGGCTTTTTGGTTTGCCTAGGATCAACTGCTGCCAGAGCATTGAAATCAGTTGTTCAGGGGCTCCTGCTTACCTCTGAGGCAGAGAAGCTTCACTCTATGAATTTTCTCATGTACATGGCACCAATTGCTGCGCTGTTATTGCTTCCTGTTACTCTTTTTGTGGAGGGTAATGTAGTAGCGATTGCTATTGAAAAAGCCAGAGAAAACACCTTTATCATATTCCTGTTGCTTGGAAACATGACCATGGCTTATCTTGTGAATTTAACCAACTTCCTTGTTACAAAACATACGAGTGCCCTCACGTTGCAGGTTTTAGGAAATGCCAAGGCCACCATTTCTTCCATATGATTGCATATACTTGCACACTCATAACAAGGCTGAGAATTCAACAGGAAAAGCAGCAGGCCGTGAGGAAGAAGAGCAGAAAGGAGGAGAAGATGAAGGCTGCCACAGCACAGTTCAAGGAGAAGGCACCCCCAGCCAAGCAAGCAAAATCAGAGAAAATTGGTTCTACAGGAAGTTAGCAGACTGTTTCTACAGGAAGACAGAGGACTGTTTCTACAGGAAGCCAGCGAACTATTTCTACAGGAAGTTTGAAAAGAGGGAAGCCAAAGGAGAAATCGGCTAAGATTTTAGCCAAGGATGCCACCAGGGCCATCAAAGATGAGGAGAGAGATTGGTTGCTTAGAGGATGAGCAACACTTTCAGTAGGGGGTTGATGATGAGCCCCAAAAATGGACAATTATTTGGGCTCATTCAACCTCCTAATTTGACTTAATCCACCATTCTCATTAGTTTATTGCATGTTTTTTATTATATTTATGTTAATAGAGTGAATTTGGTTAGTCATTATGCCAACAAGTCTAATGAGTGCTTTGTGTAGCCTTTTTGGTCAACTTGGAGACAAAATTGAAGGTCTTAATGAGCACTTGGCAGCCAAATTCGTGGGAGAACAAGCTAGAGGATTTGTAGGAAGGTGTCCCCTTCATTTATGGGCCCTTACCTCGAATTCTCCACCATCAGCTCGGAGTTCAAGGGCCACCGAATCAATCAGCACAAGGGCAGCCAAGCAAGTCAAGTAGGATTGTTGTTAACTCCAAGTTTTAAGCAGCCGAGTCCCTAAACTTTAGGAGGACTGTTGGGTCCTCAAATTGTATAAATAAGAAGGTTTAGGGCCTCATCTGGGTTAGCCAGTTAGTCATTTTGTTAGCCAGTGGATGTTAGCTAGTTAGCCAGTAGATAGTAGCTAGTAGTTAGTCATTTCATAGCCTTGTTGTAGTCATTTTGTAATTCGATTTGTAGGCGATAGACTAGCTTTGCTTTCAGCTCATTCTCAAGCTATCCTTGTGGACAGTTTTGATGTAACTCTTCATTCTAGTTTAATAAAGATGAATCCAGCTTTGCACCAGCTCTAAATCTCTCTTGGGAGGCTGTAGCTCTTGGGGTTGGGCCCATCTCAAGCGCCCAGTACCTCCCTTGTTTATCTTTATGTGTTTTGCTGCATTCTGAGAATAAAATCTGCTATTTTGTTTTATTATTTAGTTTGTTTTTTTGATGAGTAAAATAGCTTTTCATGCTCAGATTTAGTTGATAGGTTATTAACAGAAAAAGCTTCAAGAAAAGGGCAACAAACATCTGTGGTTTCACCTCTCCCTCAGTGGGATCAGGAGCTGTGACTAGGATGACTTTCCTGCCCACAAAAACACTGATTTTGTTTTGCCATGCAATCACTAGTGTTTGATTCTCATGTGTAGAAGTTGGTTACGAGTTCAAACCTTCATTTGCTAATTCACATGAGTTAAAATACATGGTTTCATTGCAGGTCACACTTCTGTTCATTCTCTTTACTAACAGCTAGCAAATTAGGTCAACGTAACTAGGTCTTTGAATTCATAAGTCTTTGTTGGTTCAGATTGGAAAAACGACTTGCAGAGCACCTGTACCACTCCTTCATCTGCTTATTCTCCATCAGCACCATCCACTCCACCCTCTACTTAGAACCCTTGCTTCACGTTTGCCATTCGCTCCCAAAACCCTAATTTTTGTGCAACCTTGCTTCACTCTCCCTTGAACAAATCGAACCATCCTCGCCATTCCTTAGCTCCATCCATTAGTTCCTAGGCCACTTCAGACCCCTATCCTACCTCCATATCCACTTATGCATCTTCCCTCACTCACCCATGCTCCAAAATCCCTTTCAGAACATCCTGTAGAAATCTCTGAACATCCTGTAGGATCCCCTGCAGACATCCTGTAGAAGCCTGCAAACCCGGTTGCCGAGCACCTGAACGTTGTGGACTTCTATGGAATGATGTTTTGGATCCCCTGGAACCTTTCCTAGCCCTCCTGACCTTTCCCAAGCTTTCTTTCCCTTCGAACTACCCCTACACAGTCAAACCCTAATAAGAAACAAAATCATAATAACTCCAACCACTTAAGCAAAAATACAAAAACAATGTTATTTTCAGTAGAAGTAGTTTAAATTCATGCATCTCATATCACTAGAAGTAATGGCATCATTTCTAGAAGTTTGCACTCCCACCATTGCATCATAGATATTAGACTAGTCAGATTAGGGTTTACTAGGGTTTCCATGTTTTGTTGGCTTTCAGTTCATTCTTGCAAAGTAGGTTAATTTCCTTTCAGATAGTCTTCGTTCATCATTTAGAAAGCTTGTTCTGAGAACATATAGAAGTTGGCTTGAGCCCTAGCGGACTTGTGCCAGCTGACCAAGTGACAGCTGCGACAAGAGCTAGTACTTGTGCATACAACACCGTCGCTTCCAAGTTTGTTACGAACTACCGGGTTGATAAAATTAAAGAAGGGAGTTCCAGGAGTTGTAGCATTATTGCTACAATACTGAGGCCCACCACCTATCACCCCATATCAGACATCTCTAGGGTTGCGGAAACCTAGTTCCAGACCCTCCCATACTACTTTGGGTGAGACCTTAGTCCACACTCCGCAGATTGTTGCCAAAAGGGCCAGTAGTACTAGGATTTTCTTGGCTAAATCACTTTTGAACCTGCGTTAGGCCCCACGTAGCCAAAAAATGGTTTTGTTGCAGGGACAAGGGATTTGCCTAAGGGATGTCTGATGTCGTGCCACTGGAACCCAACAAAGAATGAAATTGAAGAGTGTTTGGACAAGAAGATTCATGAGTTCGCAACACAGGAATATAGAACTTCGCAAGTATCTGAGAAAAGGTGGCTGGATCACTACATGTATATGGAAATCCATGAGATTTTCTTTGCATCCTTTCCTTCTGAATTGTATGAGTGGATCACGAGGTTAGCCGACAGCCAGGGAAGGTGTAAGCTCGGCCAAATGATTGTGTGGACTCAGGAATTAGGGTATAGACTAGAGGCATCAAAAGATAAGATCGTGCGAGCTATGGACCATTTGCTCGACCAAATAATAGGGCGATTCATTACTGAGTTCACGGTAGATACGACCGTGAGATACAGCGAAGCAGAATGACATTTTCTCAAGGGACAACGAGGTAAGTATATTAAATCTTTGAATACTTGGATTAATATGTTGTTATGTGAAAAGTAGGTTATGCGAATACATTAATGTTTGGGATGACGCAGAGTGGAAAGATCCACAAAGGTAGCGGGGAATTAGAAAACAGTCAATTAATTTCACCTTTGTGAGAGAGTGAGGAAGAGCTCGTTCGAGTCTATCTGAGAAGTGCGGCTAGTTTGATAAGGCAGTGCATCCCACAGTTACCACCTCCACCCACGCCACCACTAGCTTCACCTCCCTCACCTTCATCTCTACTATCTCCACCCACAATTCAACATGGCAAGCGTGATCAAACTACCTTTATTTAGAGGTGTAGGGAACAAAGATCCGGACTAGTTCTAGTTCATGGTAAGAGCAATGTGGGAAGCGCAAGGGGTCACAGACAACAACATTAAGAAGGCTACATTGGTGAGCAAATTGCAGGATTGTGCATTGACATGGTATATCAAGCACTCTAACGACCACCCAAACGCAGGGATAGTAGAGATCCAGAACGCGTTGAACAGAGAATTTAGACAGCCAAAATCAAAGACATAGTTAATCATTGAGTTTAAAGAGATTGTGATGCTTGCAGGCGAGACCCCCTAGGATCTGGATCAGTGGGTGAAGAGTATGATCCATGAGGCCAATATGATGCTAACAGATGCCCAACATCACGCATGGTTTGTGGCATCCTTGACACTGCACTTGAGGATGGCGTTGTCACAACAGAAACTTTCCACCAAGGCTGAAGCGTTGGAAATGGCAATGAGGTTACATGAGACCCTGATACAAGACCCTGGGATGGAAGTTCAACAAATCCATGTGCAACTACAAAATCTATGCCTGGAAATGTAGAGTTTCAAGAAAGATAGGGTAACACAGCCAGAGGTGCACGAGGATGTATGGTGCATAAAATGCAAAGGCCAGGGCCATGACAAGGATCATTGTCCAGTATTCGTGAACTACTTGGCAGGAGGGGGACCAATGCCATTGAGACCAGAGGCACACGTAGGGCCGAGTGTGACACCGACATTATGGTGCATGATCTGTTAGATAGGAGGAAAATACACGATGGAAAATTGTCATTTGTTGCAGAAGTATACATAGATTCCCCAACAGTTGTTTTGTAATTTTTGCAGGTCGGTAGGCCACGACAAGCACACTTGTCACAGCTACAAGCTAATGATGGATCAGACCCCAGCCTATAGGATGCAGACAAAAATGCGAGCCCTCGACCTAGCTGCGAGGATGGCATGTGCTAGATTTCAGGGGCGAGGTTGATGACGAGGAGGAATGGGACCAGGAAGGTGCCGCAGATAATTAATTTTTTACAATTGCGGAGGACCAGGGCACTATGCTCGTGATTGCACCAACCCGGCGAGGATATCCTATTCATACTGTGCTCAGTTTGATCATGAAATGATAGATTATCCTATGTTGATCACACAGATGCGTGAAAAAGGGGTACTCCAGCCTCCTCCGACTCACAATATCCAAATGGTGAGGTCTGAACCGCGCGAAGAAGACCCAAATGTGAACATGGTACTCAGAAGTGGTGCAACCATAGGGGAAGATAAGGGGATGCAGCCTGAGGAAGATACATGGGTTCGCAAGTCTCCTGCAAAGGAACCTAAGTTTGACTTAGAATGCGCAAAGGAGACATTTATGGAAGCTAAGAAGAGCTTCACAGAGGCCTCCACTTTAGGTAGTAAGGATAAAAAAGAGCCAGAAATGGATCCTTCCATGCTCATTACCTTTCTGGAGACATGCATGAAACTGTTGCGCAACAACAAGGTAGTGAAGGGGCTACAAGAGTTGATCACCAGATGCGTGGGGTCAGGAGAATCGCACGTAGTCCGGAAACTAGGAAGGCATGCATTGCACACCGAGAGGGAAATGAGATTTATGGCGCAGATTGGTGAGTACAAAATGGATCAGGTAATCCTAGGCCTGGGTTCGGACATGAATGTGTTATTGAAGCAAACATGGGAACGCATGGGTAGGCCTGCATTACAGTGGTCCCCTATTCAATTATGAATGGTGAACCAACATAAGATTTTTCCCATGGGGATGTTGCAAGGGGTAACAGTTCATATTGAAGGCACGAGCACACAGATGGATTTTGAAGTGATAGAGATTATCGATGACAGCAATCCCTATCTGACGTTGCTAGGAATAGACTGGGCCACTGATATGAACAGAGCCATCAACCTTAAGAAGCAGAAGATGATATTCAAGAAAAAGTCCCTACGCATAGTAGTCTCGCTAGACACAGCCGAAGGAGCACGCTACACTGAACCAGTGCGCGATGATGAGCTGGATTGTATTTACAAGATAACTACACAAGACCAGCATTGGGTGAACCTGACTACAGATGGGAGAATCTCATGGTAGCGAGGAAGCTCCTACACTTCGGACTCAGACAAAGAAGTGGAGCGCTGGCACAATCGGTTGAACGAAGTGACAACACTGAATTGCAACGTGATGATTAGATCACTGCGTTGCATAACAACATAGGCCTGAGAACTACCAACATATGATGGATTGATAGCGGTGGATGAATTCTTGAGCAAGTTTGAAAGCACAGTACTGGAAAAATATTGGTTTGATGCGTTGAAGTGGGTGCTACGCGCAACACCTGTGCACTGGTGGGGAACACATCAAGGAAATTTTGAGGACAAGCGTGGATTTAGAAGGATGATGCACCTATGATTTTGGAAACAACAACTATGGTTATAAGACAAATACAATGGACGAGATGACCCACGCACGCACCTCGCGAAATGGACCAAGGAATATGGGGAAGAACCATAGCCTGAATGGGTACATTTATTCGACCATACCCTGGAGGTCATACCCGTGAACTGGTATACTAAGACGGAACTCCGACATGGTACGAGCGAATGAAATGTCTTGCACAAGGGATTTTTGTTAACATTCACATCTGAAGACCGATGGTCAGATACTATTGACGATGCACTGCAAGAAGTAAAAGTCGCCATCTTCAAAATACCAAAGGAGCCACTAGAAGTGCTTCAACCAGCATGGGTGACCCAGTTAAGCAGTTCCCTAGAACGTTATAAAATGCAGGCAAAGGAGGATGATGACGACCCCTAAAATATTAATATTCCAGAAATTGAAGGCTATCGCGAGGCTCGAGGACCATCAATTGAGGATCCCCACATCACCACGCCACTAAAAACAAAGCTGGTAAACATTGGCACAGAAGCAGAGCCAAAGTACATGACACTTGGGAATTATTGGGACAATGCTAGTTACTCTACGAATATCAAGACTTGTTCTCGACCAAAATCACGGACTTAAAGGGGATCATTGGCAACTTATGGATGATGAAGATCACTCTGAAACTGGACGCGAAGCCATTTAGGCAATGAACTTACCACTTGAATCCAAAGCATAAAGAAAAGGTCCACGAAGAATTAGACAAAATGCTCACAACCACAATTATTGAACCAATGGAAGAATCCGACTGGGTGAGTCCTATGGTAGTGTAGGAGAAAAAACAGAAGGGCGAAATTAGAATATGTATGGACCTCAGGAAGCTTAATGACCTTTGTGTTTACGATCCATTCCCGACACCATTCACAGATGAAGTATTGGAGAATGTTGGCGGTCAGGAAGCTTACTCATTCACGGATGGCCTCTCAGGATACTATCAGATCAAGATCACACCAAAAGATAGGAGCAAGACAACCTTTGCAATAGAATGGTGCTGCTTTTAATACACCGTTATGCCCTTTGGACTAAAGAACACACCAGCAATATTTTTGCACATAGTGGTGGCTGTCTTCAAGGAATACATCCACAAGTTCTTGGAGGTCTATCTGGACGATTGGACTGTTTTTGGGTTAGTTAAACACCATATAGTGAGCTTACGTTTGATGCTGGATACATGGGGCTTAACTAGGGGAGCAATACCATAGCACGTGGGATCATATTAGGGGATATATATTGATGAAAAATGACATAATATATTGGGGGATATATAAAGGTTAAAGGGTTTTTATATTGATAGGTAAAAAAAATGGAGCTCAAAATTAATGAAAAAATATAAAGGGGTATAAAAAATGATAATGAAAAAATGGATACCTACAATATCTAATGAAAGTAGGGGATTTTTAAATTGGGGAGGTGTATTGGGTTCATATTGGTAGGGGGTTAAATAATGTGATTTTTAGGGGTATTTACCAATATATAGTCAAACAAGGGGTATTGTTTAGTATGTCATGAATGCAGGTGATAGGTTAGAGGTTAATTGAGTGAAGCCCCCATGGTTGAATACTTGCCACCGACACCAGATTGCACTGAACCTTAAAAAGTGCATCTTCCTCATTCCGTTTGGAAACCTGCTAGGACATGTGGTCTATAAATAAGGCCTGATGGTGGACCCTGTGAAGATTACTGTTATTCTGAATCTGGAAGTGCCACAAAGTGGCAAACAACTACACGCTACTTTGGGGCACATTGGTTACTATAGAAAGTTTATTAAGAGCTATGCCCAAATAACAATGTGAATGGAAAAACTATTGAAAAAGGATGCTACATATTGTTGGAATGATGATTGTATGAAAAGTTCCGATGTTCTCAAGGAGAAACTGGCATCCACTCCCATCCTGGTCTTCCCAAAATGGGACGTGGAATTTCATGTACATGGTGATGCATTGTGTATTGCATTGGGATCTGTACTCACGTAGGAAGGAGCAGAAGGCGTGGATCACCTGATCACATTTGCGAGTCGGCGACTGTCCAAAGATAAAAAGAACTACTCTACTAATGACTGCGAAGGGTTGGCAATGGTGTACGTGCTCTAGAAATACCGACACTATTTACTTGGCGGGCACTTCAAGATGTATATTGAGCATTCCATGTTGAAATACCTGGTGAAAAAGCTTGTGTTGGGGGGGCGCATATGTAGATGGTTGCTACTGTTTTAAGAATATGACTTTGAGGTCATCCTCAAGCCAAGGTGCCTAAATGCAGGACCAGATCACTTATCACGAATTGAGATAGGTGAGGAGCCAACAAATTTGGAGGGGGGACTACCTGATGCACAACTCTTTGCAGTGCGCGTCACGGACAGCCATTTCGAAGATATAGTCCATTTTTTAACCACAAGGACTGTGATAAAGTAATATTCAATCCAATAGAAGAAGGAGTTGGTGGTGTGCGTCGTAGAATTTTCTATCATTACGGGGCACCTCTGAAAAATGGGAAACGATGAGATATTGCGAAGATATGTACCAAAGTTTGAATGAGGACAGATCCTCGCGGAAGCACATGGGGGTGCTGTAGGAGGACACTATGCAAGATGCGTGACTACACAAAAGATTCTTGTTAGGCATGGGATCCCCCGCAGCATGTTTTGGGGCTTAAAGCCCGAGTCTTGGTCAATGTAATGTAAAGACTCCATGAAGTATGGGCACAGAGCGCAAAAGTTTAGGATGAGCCATAAAGTTGTTCGCCCTGAGAATTGTAAAATAAGGTAAAGTTGTGTCGACCTACCCATGGTCCATGGACCATGGGATTGTATAAATAGAGTGAGGCTCTAACTATAAAGATATTTTTTGGTAGGCAAGTAATAGATATATGAGAAAGCATGGTTAGAGGATAAAAGTGGATTTGAAGTGTATTGGGTCATAGTAGTAGGTAGAGGCTCTGCAGCTGAGTGCGCAGAGGCCTAGTAGAGTACGCAGCTGAGTGCGCAGACCCCTACAGCTGAGTGCACAGGGTGGAGTCGAGTCTGTATTGAACTGAACTTGAAGAGAATTATTAATAAAGATAAGTTTGATTCGGCATATTGTGCATCTGTTTCGTGGATCTATATTTTGATGTTATGTGTTAATTGTATCTATTTACTTATATGCGCACACTTGATAAACATTGGTATGAATGCTTATGTATGAAAACCCTCTAAGTAATTAGTGAACAAAACCTTTTTGAGGAAGATTTGGGTAATTAACATGGGTCATGCTGTAGTTAGAGTTGCGCAAAGGCAGTAACACAGGATGCAAGGGGCTCGCTTGTGCGCATAGCCCAGTAAGCGCAAAGGTTGGATTGTGTACCTCTCGCCCATATTAGACATCGCCAGGGTGTGGAAATCTGGTTCCAACACCCTCCCATACTACTTCGAGTGAGGCCTCAGTCCGCGCTCCGCGGACTATTGTCAAAAGGGCCAATAGTATCGGGATTTTCTTGGCTAAATCATCTTTGAACCTAGGTGAAGCCCCACGTAGCCAACAAATAGTTCTGTTGCCAGGACTGGGATCTGCCTAAGGGATGTCTGATGTCATGCCACTGGAACCAAAAAAAGAAAGAAATTGAAGAGTGATTGGACAAGAAGATTCAAAATTTCATGACATAGGAAAACAAAACTCCGCAGGTATTTGAGAAAAGGTGGCTGGATCGCTACGTGTATACGGAAATCCACAAGATTTTCTTTGCATCCTTTCCTTCTGAACTATATGAGTGGATTGTGAGGTTAGCTGATAGCCAGGGATGGTGTAGGCTCAACCAACTGATAGTGTGGACTTCGGAGTTAGTGTGGAGAGTAGAGGCATCGGAAGATTAGATTGCGTGAGTTGTGGACCATTGGCTCGACCGGATAATAGGGGGATTTATCACTGAGTTTGCAGTAAACATGACCGTGAGCTATAGTGAAGCAGAATGACGTTTTCTCAAGGGACCCTGAGCTAAGTACATTACATCTTTGAATACCTGGATTAAAATGCTCTTATGTGAAAAGCGGGTTATGCAAATACGTTAATGTTTGGAATGACGGAAAGCGGAAAGATCTACAAAGGTAGCGGGGAATTAGGAAACAGTCCCTTAATTTCACCTTCATGAGAGAGCTAGGAAGAGCTCACTCAGGTCTCTTTGAGAAGTGTGATCAATTTGATAAGGCAGCGCATTCCACAGTTGCCACCTCCACCCACGCCCCCACTTGCTTCACCTCCCTCGCCTCCATCTTCACCTACTCCACCTCCACCACCCCCACAGTTCAGCATGGTGAGCACAATCAAACTACCTATATTAAGAGGTGTAGAGAGTGAAGATCTAGACTAGTTCTGGTTCGTGGTAAGAGTAGTGTGGGAAGTGCAAGGGGTCACAGATGACAACATTAAGAAGGCTACATTAGTGAGCACACTGCACGATCGCGCATTGAGATGGTATATGAAGCACTCTAACGACGACCCAAACGCAGGGATAGCAGAGATCCAAAATGCATTGAATAGAGAATTTAGCCGACCAAAATCGGAGACACAGTTAATCATTGGGTTTAAAGAGATCATGATGCTTCCAAGAGAGACCCCCTGGGATCTAGATCAGCAGCTAAAGAGTATGATCTATGAGGCCAATATGATGCTAACAGATGCAAAGCATCGCTTATGGTTTGTGGCATCCTTGACACCGCACTAGAGGATGATGTTGTCACAACAGAAAATTTCCACCCAGGCCAAAGCGTTGGAAATGGTGCTGAGGTTGCATGAGACCCCACTACAAGACCCTGGGTTGGGAGTTCAACAAATCCATGTGCAACTATAGAATCTTTGCCTAGAAATGCAGAGTTTGAAGCAAGATAGGGCACCGCGGCCAGAGGCACAAAAGGAAGTATGGTGCATAAAATGCAAGGGTCAGGGCCATGACAAGGATCACTGTCCAATATTCGCGAACTACTTGGCAAGATGGGGACCAATGCCATTGAGACTAGAGGCACAGGCAGGGCTAAGTGAGACACCCGTGTTATGGTGCGTGATCTGTTAGATAGGAGGAAAACACATGACAGACAATTGTCATTTGTTGCAAAATTATACACAAACTCCCCAGCAGTTGTTTTGTAATTTCTATAGGTCGGTAGGCCACGACGACTGAACTTGTCGCAACTATGAACTAATGATGGATCAGGCCCCAAACTATAGGGTGCAAATAGAAATTTGAGCCCTCGACCTAGCTGTGGGGATGGCGCGTGCTAGATTTCAAGGGCGAGGTCGAGGACGAGGAGGAATGGGACCAAGAAGGGGTTGCGGACAGTTGATTTCTTACAATTGTGGAGGACCACGGAACTATGCCTGCAATTGCACCAACCCGACAAGGATATCCTATTCATACTATGCTCAGTTTGATCATGAAATGATAGATTGTCCTACGTTGATCACATAGATGCGCGAAAAATGGGTACTCCAGCCTCCTCCGACTCAGAATATCCAAATGATGAGGTTTGAACCGCGTGAAGAAGACCTAACTATGAACATGATGCTTAGAAGCGGCGCAACCATAAGGGAAGATATGGGGAAGCAGCCCGAGGAAGATAGATGGGTTCACAAGGCTCCTGCAAAGGAACCTGAGTTTGACTTAGAATGCGCAAAGAAGACATTCATGGAAGCCAAGAAGAGCTTCACGGAGGCCTCCACTTCAGGTAGTAAGGATCAACTACAGCCAGGGATGGATCCTTCTATGCTTACTACCTTTCTAGAGACATGCATGAAACTGTTACACGACAACAAGGCATTTAAGGCACTACAGAAGCTGATCATCAGGTGCACAGGGTGAGGAGAACCGTGCGTAATCTGGAAACTAGGAGAGAATGCATTACGCACCAGGAGGGAAATGAGATTGATGACACAGATTGGTGAGTACGAAATGGATCAGGTAATCCTAGACCTAGGATCAGAGGTGAATGTGTTACCGAAGCAAACATGGAAGTGCATGGGAAGGCTCGCATTGCAGTGGTCCCCTATTCAATTATGAATGGTGAAGCAATAGAATATTTTGCCCATGGGGAGGTTGCAAGGGATGATAGTTGATATTGAAGGCATGAGCACACAGGTAGAATTTGAAGTGATAGATATTATCGATGACAGGAATCCCTATCCCACGTTGTTAGGAATAGACTGGGCCACTAATATGAATGGAGTCATCAACCTGAAGAAGCGGAAGATGATATTTGAGAAAAATTCACTATGCGTAGTATTCTCGCTAGACCTAGCCGAAGAGCGCTACACTGAACTAGTGCGCGATGATGAAAGCGACGATGAGCTGGATTGCATTTACCAGGTAACGGTGGGAGACTAGGATCAGGTGAATTTGACTACAAATGGGAGAATCTCATGGGAGTGCGACAGCTCCTGTACTTTGGATTTAGATGAAGAAGTAGAGCACTAGTAGAACCGGTAGCACGAAGTGACAACGCTGAATTGAGACATAATGATTAAATCACTGTGTTGCGTAACGACAGAGGCGATGGAACTGCCAACATATGATGGAGTGACAGTGGTGTATGAATTCTTGGACAAATTTCAAAGCGCAGTATTGGAACAACAACGATTCGATGCGCTGAAATGGGAACTGCGTGCAACACCCGCACGATGGTGGAGTACACGTCAATGTAAGTTTGAGGACAGGAACAGATGTAGAAGGATGATGTGCCTGCAGTTTAGAAGACCCCAACTTCGACCAAGAGTCGGGCAGCCAGGACAGAGCAGCTTGCACGCTCACCTATGTCGATGGGTACAGACGTGTGCTATGCAGTCCACACAAACATACCCCAAACTAGGGATCGAAAATTGGAACAGAATGCAGCAGCAGGAAAAGTGACACACACCACAAACATTCCATGTAGAAGCATTAAAGAAGGTATGTGGGATCCTAAACAAGGTTCACTAGGCCAGACAAATTGATTGGGACCTATGCATACCAACCATCCAATGGGCCTTTAGGTCCATCTACAAGAATCTGAGCACGGAGACGATCACAAAGATGACGAGTAGAGTCGAGACCATAGTTTTTGGAGGAAGGAATCCTCACATAGTTGGAAAAATATGCGGGGACCAGGATGAAGGAATTATGAAACCGTGCATGGTCGAACATATGCAAATTTAGTAAGCCATTCGACGGGGGAACCTTAAGTTTCGTGGACTCAAAGATCGGGTATGACTAAGGAAGAAAAGTGTGTTAATGGATGAAGAAATCAAAGAAATAGAAACCGAATCCATGCAAGCATGCCATGTCAATAAACTAAGCATGATAGGACAAGGTATGGGCCGAAATACTACTGCATTAGAAGATTTCCGCCAAGAACTTGTGACTCTGCTACCATGGCTGCGACCGCACCTTACCAAACAAAGTAACCAGGGGAGTGCACTGCATAAGGGAGAATGCGCGGCGCTGACTATCGCAAAGTTAATTAAGGAATGCCCATGGACTAGGATGGAAGGTGAATTGAAGTCTCGCATAGGTGATGTGACCACCTGACTATTTGTAGGGAGCACAGTCTCAGCGCTCCAAGCAGTTGAAAGAGAGCACGAGACTATAAAAGAGTCTGTGGGGGAGTTGTGCGATACAAAGGTTGCATGTAGGATCAGCATGTCACAAGGGTCACACCTACGTAGAGGGGGTTGCGCTGCCACGTGGGTAGGCTGGGAAGTGACTGTTGGTGTCATTGTTCATGACAAGATGTCCAATTTAAGACAAAAAGGAGTGGGTGGCGAGCAATTAAGACACGAAGTCAGAACTAGATTTGGGACAATTTATCTCCAAGAATACATCAATGACTCAGAAATGGGGGGGACGGTAAAATTAAAATTTGAAATACACTATAAAATCACCAAGGCTAGCCATGAGACAACACTTGTTTTTTTTAGATTTGAGCTGTTACAGAGAACACACAATGTCGAGAACCAACTGGTGTTCGAGCCTCCAAAGTTGCGAACAACTACAAACAGCTCAAACATGTAGAAATTTTAAATAATATGACACTTATTCACAGAGATTATCCCAGTTATACACTATTGCAGAATACATGCATAATACATAACCTCCTCTACGTTGATCATCAATTTAGCAGCATTAAAAACAATGAAACATCAATAACATGCACACATTAACATAGTTTGTAACCCGGGGAAAGCTTACAGCTGAAAACCCCACACTATCTGTATATTAATGATTGAGAACATGTAAAATTACATAGTACAATACTCCTCACAAGTATCCAGCACTATCTCCACCTGTTACACCCAAAACTAGCTCAGATCTGAACAAGTCACAAGTTCAAATCTCCTCCGCTGCTTTGCCTGCCTCCACTGCACAATCTTGAAGAGAATCACTCACACTAGAAATCACGTGAGAATAGGCTATAATACTTGTTATTGGCCCACACTACACATTTCTCATTGGCATTACTCAATCCCACTGATTGTGCAAGATCTCATGCACAACTATAGTCACAACTGATAGCAATCTCAACCTCTAACACCTGTCTCCACTGAATTGTACATGCACCGACATGCAACTGAGTTAACTGATGTATTATTTAGTTTCTTATGAGTTAATAATTAGTTCACATAACTCATCACTAGTCTATTTGTAGTTAGACTAAGTACAACTAGTTTAACCAAGTCAAACTAAACACAACTCCATCAACTCCACATCCAACTCCACCAAACTCAACTGCTTGAGTTCTAACTGAAGTCCTGCATGCAATAGCTCAACTGACCCACAAAGAAATCGTATTTCCTTCTGACAGCTGCATGTGCCACATATATAGCTCAAACTGAAGTGCTCCAAGAGGATAAGATAATGTTTATAGTCTAAATATTATTATGAGACAATAATATTTGACTTTTCTATTTTTAGCTTGGTAGTCTAAAATTAGACTTTGATCACTTCGCTGTGAACCAGAAATAGAAGTCCATCTATTTTTCCCAACATGACCAATCATCCATAAACAACATACTGCAACTCATATACCATGGTACATATGTCTAAAATTAGATATAGTCTAAAAATAGACTTTGCGCCATAATTTGCCTGCGGCCCCACTTAGTGAAGGCGACTCCTTTCCACTAAGCTCCATCATCTTGTTGCATTCTCAACACTCCCTCTCAACAAGATATGGATTATCAGTAACCCCTATCCTGCCTTGGTGGTATTCGAATTTGCTCCTGGTGAGTGCCTTCGTCAAGATATCAGCATCCTGATCCTCCATTGGAATGTATGAAAGTAACATGATTCTCCGTTGCACACAATCTCTGATATGTTGGTACCTGATGTCAATGTGCTTAGATCTATCATGAAATACAGGATTAGTCGAGAGTTTAATGCAACTCTGGTTATCACAGTAAATCACAGTAGGCTCCAAGTAAGAACCGAACAAACCGACCAGGATCTTCCTCATCCATATAGCCTCGCATGCAACCAAACTTGCTACCATGTACTTGGCCTCTGCTGAACTGAGTGCCATGGATCTTTGCTTCCTGCTGTACTAAGAAACTACTGTCGACCCGATACTGAAGACCCCTCCTGATGTGCTCTTTCTGTCTATTAGGCTCCCTACCCAATCTGCATCAGTGAAGCCACATAGCTTCACCTCATCCTCTTGTCTGTACCACAATCCATATCCCGATGTGCCTCTCAAATAACGCAATACATGCTTGCCTGCCTTCCAGAAGAGCCTGGTTGTCTTAACCATAGCTTGTGAAAGCTGGTTAACATCATAGCATATATCGGGTCGTGTATTGACCAGATACATAAGCGACCCCACCAATTGTCGATAAACAGTGGCATCCAGTTCTTCTGCCAAAGTGGCATCCTCCTTCCTCCAACCTCCAAGAAGAGGAGTATCAACATGCATGCAGCCATGCATGTTGAACTTCTCCAGAATCTCCCAAGCATACTTACCCTGAGAAACAAATAGTCCATCACTGCGCTGCCAAATTTCCAATTCCAGGAAATAGTGAAGGAGGCCTAAGTCCTTCATCTGAAACTCCTTAGCAAGATCATCCTTGCATGAAAGTATCCGCAGCTCATCACCCGTTAGAATCAAATCATCTACATAAAGTACAATGATAAGCAACTTACCCTCCACCACAATCTAGTATAGGTTAGGATCTGCCTCGCTCTTGGAGAATCCAAGTCTAGTGAAATAACTGTCTGTCTGTGTGTACCAAGCACATGGTGCTTGTTTCAACCCATACAACGCTCTCTTGAGCCTGCACACATGCGACTAGCTGCTGAAGACCTCGAAACCTTCGGGCTGCTCTATGTACACTCCCTCCTCAATGAATCTATTTAGGAACGTAGTCTTCACATCCATCTGATGAATGTGCCACCCCATCTGCGCTGAGAGAGCAAGAATCGTCCGTATTGAAGAATACCTTGCGAGTCTCCTCATAATCGATCCCCTCTATCTGTGAAAAGCGTCAGGCAACAAATCTTTCCTTGTACTTCTCCACACTCCCATTAACTACTTGATTAACTTTGTAGATCCATCTTGAACCCACAACTGATTTCCCTTCCGGTCTAGGAACAATCTCCCATGCACTGTTTCTGACATTCGAATCATACTCTTCCAGCATGGCATCTACCCATGCGGGATCCTCCACAGCTTCCTCGAAAGAAGATGGCTTAGTCACAACACATTTGCTCACAAGAGCCATGTATCTAGTGTACTGATCAGGTGACTATCTCTGCCTGCGTTGGGCTGTAGGTGGTCCTACAACTTTCTCTACATCTTGAGCCAGTCGCTCAGCTTCTGTCAAGCGCTTTCGCCCTCTGATGGTTGGCGCTGCATGAGTGGGCTCTTCCACTCCATGAACTTCGTCCTGTGGCTGATCCACGTCCTAAATCTCATCTTTAGGAACTAATAGCTCCTCATCTACATGCAAGTGTAACTCCCTCTCAAGCGAACACTTCATGGCTTTCTCCTCCTAAAATTTTATATCCCGTCGCACAACAGTCTTGCCACTGTCTGGAAAATACACGCGATAGTTGTGGGGTGTATCAGTGTACCCCACAAATATCCCAACCTCTGCAGTCAGCTCCAACTTCTTCCTGGCATCCTTCGTTACATGCATGTAAATGTTAGCACCAAAAATCCTCAAATGAGAAAGATCAGGCTTCTTACTAGAATAAGCCTCCTCGGGTGTACTCATGCCAAGTATCTTGTGAGGACAACGGTTCTGCACATATACTTCTGTATTGCATGCTTTTACGCACAAGTGAAGGGTTAGGCCTTGATCATGCAACATCACCCGTGAAGCACCCACGATCATTCTGTTCTTCCGCTCAGCAACCCCATTCTGTTGTGGGTTATGGGGAGCTATGAGCTCTCTTGGAATCCCTTCTGCACTGCAAAAGTCCTTGAACTCGCCAGAGATGTATTCACCACCATTATCGCTCCTAAGAGCCTTCACCTTCTTCCCTGACTCCTTCTCAACCAGTGCTTTGAACTCACAGAACTTTGAGTATGTCTCGCTCTTCTTCTACATGAAGAAGATCCAGCACTTACAAGAGAAATCATCAACAAAGATCACATAATACCTATGTTTTGCTGTCGAAGCTACTGAGAAAGGTCCACACACGTTTGTGTGAATTCTCTCAAGGATTGTCGTGGCGTGACAATCCTTCTTGTGAAAGGTGGCTTTCACAAACTATCCCAAAGTACACCCCTTGCGTTGATCTGACTGTGCAAGAGTGCCTTCAGGAAGCCCTGTAGTGATCTACTGTAGTATCTTCAAGGCTCCATGGTGAAGGTGACCCAATCTCCTATGCCACAACTTGCCATCATCCTGGCTCACCAATCCTTCTGCCTTGCATGCCATTGCTGCATAGCCATCTACATGCAACTGATAGAGGTTCCTCACTCGAACCCCTATCTTCTGGGTTTCTCCAATTGTCTTGCTGCGCAGGAAAGCCTTTCCCTCGCTGAAAACAAAATCATATCCCTTGTATTCTAACATCACCACAGAGATAAGATTCTTCTTCAATCCTGGAACATGCATCAGTTCCTTCAATACGAAAGGTTTACCAGACTCCCTCTCAAAGGAAATGGTACCGATACCGGTCGCACGGTATCTACCATCATCGCCCATCTCGATGTGCACTCCAAGATCTTTGTCCTCCAGATCAGAAAAAAAATCTCGATCTCCTATCATGTGAAAAGACGCACCATTGTCCAAGAACCACACCAATCCCATCACACTTGAAACCAAGCATGCGATCAATGAAAAATCAAGCTCAAACTACGAGGCTAGAGCCTCTCCTGCTGCAAATCCAGTAGCTTGCTTGTTCTTCTTCTTCTCCAGACAATTAGTGGCATAGTGTCCGTGCTGGTCACAGTGAAAGCACTTCACCTTAGACATGTCCTGCTTCTTGCCTTTTGCACCAGACTGAGAAGCTTTCTTGCTCTTCCCCTTCTTTTCTTTGGTAGCCAAAGTGCAATTTTCTTCATCAGTTCCCTTTGATGAAGTTCCGTCCCTGGTATTCCACCTGATCTCCTCCTACACAAGATCTAACCAAAGTCTCTCCCATCCTGGCAATTTCTCCTCACCATTGACAAAGTCCTGATAGGAATGCCAACTCTTTGGAAGACCAAGGAGAGCCAAGCTCACCAAGTCCTCATCATCGACAGTCACCCCCACACTTCCCAGCTAATCCCTGCACTGAGTGAACTTCATGAGATACTTGGGCATACTATCTCCCTTCTCACATTTGATGTTTCTGAGTTTATCCTTGAGCACAGCTTCCTCTTATCTCTCTTGCTTTGGAATAGATCTTTCAATGCTTTCCACATCAAGTATGGAGAAGCCTTTCCATGCAGGCTGGACACAATGTGATCCTTCACGACCTCCAACAAAATCCTTCAACACTTTGTTGCCTTCTTTTGCCAAGCATCAACCTGCGCAATATCAGTAGGCTTTCGAACCTCAGCCTCTATGAACTCCTTCAGCCCATTATCATCCAACACTGCCTCCATCCTGTCCTTCCATGCAATATAGTTTGAGTTGCCCTCAAGATCATACTCCAATCGCAATCCCTTGAAAGACATTGCCACGTTGATACCAAGAAAACACTGCTGCAAATTCGAATTCCACCAGATCCAAACTCAACCGCCTCCGATCTAGAATTCGTGAGAAAAAATTATTTCTCGTACAGAGATTTACTATATGGGCTTTTACCAGATATCTCACCTTCCAAAAGAAGGATGAATCCAGAGGCTACCTGGCCCGATTACAGACTCTGCTTGAAGAAATAGAATGTAAACACTTTCTGAATAATAGATCTGATGATCAACAGCTCTAATACCATGTAGAAATGCTGAATAATATGACACTTATTCACAGAGATTATCCAGATTATACACTATTGCGGAATACATGCATAATACATAACCTCCTCTACGTTGATCATCAATTTAGTAGCATCAAAAACAATGAAACATCAATAGCATGCACACATTAACACAATGTGTAACCCGAGGAAAGCTTACAGCCGAAAACCCCACACTATCTGTATATAATGATTGAGAACATGTAACATTACATAGTACAATACTCCTCACAAGTATCCAACACTATCTCCACCTGTTACACACAAAACTAGCTCAGATCCGAACAAGTCACAGGTTCAAATCTCCTCCGCTGCTTTGCCTGCCTCCACTGCACAATGCTTGAAGAGAATCACTCACACTGAAAATCACGTGAGAAAAATCTATAATACTTGGTATTGGCCCACACTACGCAGTTCTCATTGGCATTACTCAATCCCACTGATTATGCAAGATCTCATGGACAACAATAGTCACAATTGATAGCAATCTCAACCTCTAACACCTGTCTCCACTGAACTGTACATGCACTAACATGCAACTGAGTTAAATGATGTATTCTTTAGTTGCTTTATGAGTTAATAATTAGTTCACATAACTAATCACTAGTCTATTTGTAGTTAGACTAAGTACAACTAGTTTAACCAAGTCAAACTGAACACAACTCCATCAACTCCACATCCAACTCCACCAAACTCAACTGCTTGAGTTCTAACTGAAGTCCTGCATGCAATAGCTCAACTAACCCAAAAAGAAAGTGTATTTCCTTTTGACAGCTGCATGTGCCACATCTGAAGTTCAAACTAAAGTGCTCTAAGAGGATAAGATAATGTTTATAGTCTAAATATTATTATGAGACAATAATATTTGACTTTTCTATTTTTAGCCTGGTAGTCTAAAAATAGAATTTGATCACTCCGCTGTGAACCAGAAATATAAATCCATCTATTTTTCCCAACATGACCAATCATCCATAAACAACATACTGCAACTCATAGACCATGATCCATATGTCTAAAAATAGACATAGTCTAAAAATAGACTTTGCGCCATAATTTGCCTGCGGGCCCACTTAGTGAAGCCAACTCCATTCCACTAAGCTCCATCATCTTGTTGCATTCTCAACAGAACAAGATGAAAACTACCAGGAGAGATGTGGGTTTTGTCAAAAGTACCATCGAGGAAGCCATGCAAAGCCCTACAGTACAGGTGAGGGATGCACCAGAAATTTCGAAATCACCCCAAACGCTGAGGCCCAAGATGAATACATGGGCAACGGGACCAATCTACATGTCTCCGCGAAATCTACAGTTTGGTAAACTATATATGGAAGATAAGGGCAAGATGGTTAATATTGAGACAAATGATGAGGAGGAGGATCTCTAGGCCTTCATAGAAGAGATTGAACGAGACAAAGAAATGAAGGAAGACATTCAGCTAGTGCACACTGTAGCAAAACTGCCCAAATATGTCCCCCCATGGAGAGGGAAAGAAAAAGTACTTAAGGATTTAGATGTCGTTAAGAATTCACTCGAAACCCCACTCCTCCCAAATGGAATTCTGTTTGAGAGTTCAGTCCAGAGCCATGTGCCCATGATGAAATTTGAAGATTGGGACCTCGGGGATAGTGAAAAGTTCCCACATTTGGAGACTAGCCAGCTCATGAAACAAAGCAAGGAGGGGTCTGTTACAATGCTACAGCCACAGAAATGGCTACACAGGGTTGAGTAGGCTGGGCTACTCCACTTACTATGGATTCCACACTTTCACCGGCACCAATCATGATATTTGTCATCAGGCAACTGCTTTTCCTAGTGCATGATGGGTACTTGTGGCTGGAGGAGCCTATTCCCATCATGGCAGAGCTTATTCATAGGATTTCTCAACTTCCCTGTATGAGAAGGGACCCCGCAGAAATAGCTGGCAAAAGCAGAGGCTTGGTGCTAACAGAGACCATGAAGAAGAAATACAAGTTAGAGAAAAAGCAGAGGGGCTACGTCATTACTAGCATTTAAGACAAAGGGGTGTGCATAACTGCCCAACTGCTGGTAGGAAAAGTGATGAGAAAATACTGTGGCAATGAGGTACCAACAATAGTCATCGTGCTAGCTGAATAATGTGCAAAGGGGGTACAGTTCAACTGGCATAGTTCCTCTACGAGGAGTTTCTAACAAACTACAAAGAGGCCCAGGAGTAGGGTAAGACCTTCCACTAAGCGTGGTTACTCTTATCCATCTTGCTGGTTGTAGGGGAACTTCCTGAGGATAGTCAGTTTTCTCCTCTTGACCAGGACTTTCCAGAGGCGGCAAAATACACGTCGCTCTGGGCGACAAAGGACGACATGCGAATCCGTGATACCAAGACCTTCTAGATACTTTTTAGGTCCCTATACTACTAGTGTAACCCCTTATTGTTATTAGTACAACCCGCTTATTATATTGATGTACCCATGTAGTGAAAATATTGTTACTATTGTGCCCCATAGAAGCCCACTATTGTTATTATTGTGCCCTTACATTATTATTTTTATGTCGGCTCTGATTATATTATGACCCTTAGACTCTTATATATAGAAAGGAGGTCTTTTCATTTGTATCATCCAAGAATTTCTCATTTGTGTAATGTAAAGGAGGTTTCCCCATCGAAGAGGCTGAATTATAAGGCGTTGATCTCTCTTTTCTATCTTTTTGTGAGCTAGTTTCATAACATTTGGTATCAGAGCTTTGGATTTTAGGGTTTCGCTGCTCCAAACAGGTCATCGTGGAATTTTCACTATAACTTTTTTTCTGCAACGTTTCAAAAGCTAAAAAAAAAACCCATTTGAGAGGATATCGCACTGAAGCGCGGGTCCAAATTTCATAGCGTTTCACACTATATTTGTAGAGAGATGAGCTGAGGAAGTTGGTCTTTTTGCAGAATCCTGAATTACATTCCAAACAGGTGAACTAGGGAAAATCGTCATAACTTTCTCTCTAAGCATCATATTAAAATTTTTCATGAAGGTATAGAAAGCGAACGGACTGTAGTTTCTTGTAGATAGTTTTTAGAGCTAAAGGTCGAAACAGTGACACTTGGCACTTCATACAAGTTCGCTCTTCTGGAAAGGTCTATAATCAGGTCATCTTGGGAGACTGTGCATAACTCTTTCTTGGAGAATCCAATTTGGATTAGACTGGTGGCATTGGAAAGAGGACACAAAGGGCTACTACAGGTCACAATTTCAGAACTTAAGGATCCGAAAGTACAGAGTTATAGTCGTTTCAAGATTGAGCTCCTAAAATCAAGAAAAAGCAAGATGAGGAAGTTTGATGGCAAGGATCCGGTAAATTGGATACTTCAAATGGAGCAATATTTTGATCTACATGATGTACCACTGTTACAAAAGGTATGTATTGCATCTTCATATTTAGAACTGGATCAATTTTTATCGTATGAAGGGATTTGTTCTCATAAACAACTTGTTACGTGGTCAATTTTCACGGAGGAAATGATAGCACATTATGAGGATACAAAGAGCAACACCTTCTTTAGAGGAACACCACAACAATTGGAAATAGTAAAAGGGCTTTGTCACATAGTGGAAAGCAAAATTATGGAAACTAGGAAGCATACCCCTCACAACTATAAAGATGGAAGTGTTGTTTCTCCTAGTCTTCCACAGCCTACAAGGGTTACACCACAGCAATTGGAAGAAAAAAGAGAAAAAGGGATTTGTTACAATTGTGATAGAAAATGCACTAAAGGTCATAAGTGTGCTGAGAAGAAATTATTTTACATAGAATATGAAGAGGAGGAAGAAAAGTATCAAGGAACATCAAAAGAAGAAGATATATGCCAGTAACCCATCCCAGAGAAAGAAGAAATGAATCAGACCATATCTTGTAAAGCATTGGCAAGAATTACCACTCCTCAAACTCTTAAGATAAAAGGAAATATCAAGAAGAAAAAGGTGCAAGAAGTGAAAGATCACATCAAGAAATAAGAAATGAATCCAACCATATCTTTTAATTCATTGGTCAAAATTACCACTCCTCAAACTATCAAGATAGAAGGACATATCAAGAAGAAAAATGTTCAAAAAGTGAAAGATCACATCGAGCATCAAGAAATGAATCTGACCATATCTTGTAAATGATTGGAAGAAATTACCACTCCTCAAACTCTAGAGATAGAAGGACATATCAAGAAGAAAAAGGTTCAAGCAGTGAAAGATCACATTGAGCATCAACAACAAGTTCTCCAAATTTTAAAGGATAACGCCACTTTGGTGCAAAATCAAACGAAACAACAAGTAGATCAACAACGTAGTGAAAAATGTTTTGATGTAGGTGATTGGGTATTTTTACTGCTACATCTCAAGCAAGCTATTTATGAGAAGGAAATGTTGGCAATACTACATGCACTTAAAAAATGGCGACCTTACCAAATGGGAAGACTCTTCAAGGATGAGGATGTGGAAGCATTGTTTTGTACTATTTCTATTATCCAACCAGATTGGATAAACGGAGCAAGGGATGAATGGAATAAGGATGAAGAAGTATGGCCACTTATTCAAAAGTTGCAAAAGATCCCAATTCAAACAATATTGCCAAAAATTGAAGAGGAAGGAAAACTCATGTTGGAACCTGGAGTAGTCACAGAAACAAGAACCCAACAGCTACGGAATCAATCAATTTCAGAGTATCTCATCAAGTGGAAGAACTTACTCGCTGAAGATTCCACATGGGAGGATAAGAATTTTATTCAGAAGCATCAAGAACTACTCAAGCATTGAGGACAATGCTTTCTGAAGGAGAGGGGCATGTTACGCCCCTATAGTACTAGTGTAACCCCTTATTGTTATTAGTACAACCCCCTTATTATATTGATGTACCCATGTAGTACAAATATTGTTACTATTGTGCCCCATAGAAGCCCAATATTGTTATTATTGTGCCCTTACATTATTATTGTTATGTCGGCTCTGATTATATTATGACCCTTAGACTCCTATATATAGAAAGGAGGTCTTTCCATTTGTATCATCCAAGAATTGCTCATTTGTGTAATGTAAAGGAGGTTGCCCCTTCGAAGAGGCTGAATTATAAGGCATTGATCTCTCTTTTCTATATTTTTGTGAGCTATTTTCATAACAATACTCATGGAGGCAAGCATCTAAATGTGGATCAACAAAAGGCTGTGCCTATCCCCCACAGTGTATGACAGTCTGCAGAGCTTTGCAGACTTTAAGGCGGATATGCACAATGTGTGGAAGGATTCAAAGTAGAACTGGACCAAACTTCCTTTCATCGCGATTGATGACACTCTTTTCATGGTGCTCGACTCATGGCCACCCGAATGGCACACCTCAGATCTGGCAGTGTGTGATGAGACAGTAATACAAAGACAAAAGGATGCCACCAAGCTGCTGGTACAATAGAAGCGGAACAAGAAGTTTGCTGAGGAGGTAAGGGCTTCTCCCGAGGCAGCGAAGGCCACCACAGAGCAGACCAAGGCCGCCAAAAAAGCAGCAATAGTTGGGGCCACCACGACATAGGAGGAAAGAGGCCTAGACCTGACCATAGAATAGGGGATAGATGACATGGCGGAAGGCGCAAACCCAAGCACCTCATCTACACCACTAAAATGGCCGCGCGGTACAAAACGAATAGGGCCATGGAATAAGACCAAAGCTTCCAAGCTGGATGAGGAACCTATTACACTGATAGAGGGTGACCTATATGATATCGGGGACATAGTTTGCAAGGTCACCAGGGAAGCACTCCAGGAAGCAATGATGGAGCAGTAGAATGTGTTGGGGGCCCTCAGGGCACAACTGCAGGGACTTCAGGTGTGGCCCCCACAAGAAGGAATAGTAGTCACCTACAGTGCCGCGGGTACATCAGTAATAGAGAAGCTATTGCGGGCCAAAATGGCTTAACAGCATCATGTTATTGGAAGGAGCACTGAGAGTAGACAGCACAGAGGACAGAGCTGCAATGCACCGGATCAAGGGACTTGTCTTAAACTTGGCTGCCCTTCCACAAGATATATTATACCAGTTGCAGGACGGAGTGATAGTAGAACTCCGCGCTAGGGAAAGACGCGCAGTGAAAATGCTTAGTGAACAGCAAATCAACATCGAGTAGCTTAGCCTACAACATGATGAAGCGTTGGCGTAGAATCAACAGCTGGAGCAGATCGTAGAGGAAGCATGTCCCCACACCCCTAAGCTAGAAATTGCGACAGACCTACCAATATGAGTGTGGATCCACAAATTCGCCAGTGAATTCCATGAGGCAAAGGAGGAAGAAACGAGGATCCAATTGGACCTCAACCTATAGATTGTTGAACTGCAACTAAAAATGCAGTCATCCACACCCCTGGACGTTTCGGAACAGCGCGCTGACGCTATCCAGAAGGGGTTGGAGGAAATAGGATAGGCAGTGCAGACCTATACAACTCTGTTGGAAGAATCCTTCGGGGTCCTCACTACCTTACAGGAGGACCCCACCATACAACGCATGGAAACAGAGGCACAGGAGCTTCAAATGCAATATGATAATCTGTGCAGAACGACGTAGATAGTGATCCTAACTCAGTGGCTAGTGAAGCTACAACAGGTGAAGGTGTTAAAGGAAAAAGTGGATGCCACACGCCAAAAGGAGGTGGTACTTAAAGCACGTGTCCAGCCTTGGATTGATGAGGCCTTCATCATCCTTACTGACATTGAAGGAAAGCTCACACACATGAAAGTGATCCGGGCTTTACGAAAAGGATTTTCCTCTGACAGCGAGCAGTTAGTCGAGTGAGTAAAGCAGATCCAGCAGACGACAGAGCAATGTGCTGTGGACCTTCGCACAGCCCAGACACAATTGGAAGGGCTTTGTGCTAAGATCATCGTACAATGACTTGGGACGAGTCACGATGATTGTGTTGGGGGGCTGTTGGGCATGGGATCCCCCGCAATAGGTTTTGGGGCTTAAAGCCCAAGTTTTGGTCAATGTAATGTAAAGACTCCACAAAGTACGGATGCAGAGTGAAAAAGTTTAGGATGAGTCATAGGGTTGTCCGCCCTAAGAATTTTAAGATAAGGTAAAGTTGTGTCGGCCTACCCATGGTCTATGGACCATGGGATTGTATAAATAGAGCGAGGCTCTAAGTGTAAAGATAGTTTTTGGCAGGCAAATAATAGATAGATGCGAAGGCATGGTTAGAGGATAGAAGTGGATCTAAAGTGTATTGGGTCATAGTAGTAGGTAGAGGCTCTGCAACTGAGTGCGCAGAGGCCTAGTAGAGTCCACGGTGGAGTGCATGGATCCCTGCAACTAAGTGCGCAGGGCGGAGTCGAGTCTGTATTGAACTGAACTTGAAGAGAATTATTAATAAAACATAAGTTTGATTCGGCATATTGTGCATATGTTTCGTGGATCTATATTTTGATGTTATGTGTTAATTGTATATGTTTACTTATATCCTCGCACTCGATAATCATTGGTATGAATGCTTATGTATGAAAACCCTCTAAGTAATTAACAAATAGAACCTACTTAAGGAAGACTTGGGTAATTAACATGGGTCGTGTTGTGGTTAGATCTGTGTGAAGGTAGTAACACAAGACGCAAGGGGCTCGCTGGTGTGCATAGCCCAGTAAGCGCGAAGGTTGGATCGAGTACCTCTTGCCCATATCAAACATCCCCAGGGTGTGGAAACCTGGTTCCAGCACCCTCCCATACTACTTTAGGTGAGACCTCGGCCCGCGTTCTACGTACTATTGCCAAAAGGTCCAGTAGTACCAATATTTACTTAGCTAAATCACCTTTGAACCTGGGTCAGGCCCCACATAGCCAACAATTCTTTGCACTGGGTAATGGTGGCCAACCCTGCACCAAGATTCGAAAGCACACTATCAGTCCTGCGACATATGTCAAAGAACTGGAAAACCATCATGAAGGGATGAGATGCCACTCAATCCATAGACGACATTGCAACCATTCGAAAAATGGGCAATCGACTTTGTGGGGCCAATCAAACCTCAGGGAAAGACGGGTGGGCGCTACATCATCACTGTGATAGAGTACCTAACTTGATGGGCAGAAGCACAGCCAGTTAAGGACTGCACGACAGCTACGGCGGTGAAATTTTTGTTTGACAATGTGTTGACATGATTTGGTTGACCAAAAATCTTAATGAGTGACTGCGGAGCACACTTCCTAAATGAAACCATCATCATGCTCACCAAGGAGTTCTAGGTGTATCATCAGCAAAGTACACTGTACCATTTGCAAGCTAATGGGACAGTAGAAGCATTCAACAAAATACTAGAGATTGTGCTAACCAAAGTATGTAATGCACAACGAAACGACTGGGACCTACACATGCCTTCTGTATTAAGAGCTTACAGAATTACGTGCAAAAAATTGATGGGTTAGACACCTTTGAGGTTATTTTATGGCACGGAAGCTATCATGCCGATGGAATACATCGTACCTAGTTTGCCAATAGCAGCACTTACAGGCATGTTGGACTATGAAGCCTTGGAAGAGAGGTTCGCACAATTAGAGGAACTCGAGGAAGAACGGTTTCTGGCAAGATTCCATCAGCAGGTACAAAACCAACATGAAAAAGCTTGGCACGACCGCCATATCAAGTTGTGCACCTTCAAGGTCAACGATTTTGTGCTGTCATGTGATAGCAAGTTTGAAAAATTTCCCAGAATATTTAGAATGCACAGGTTGGGAACCTATGTGGAAAAAGAGGTCACTGATGGAGGCATAGTCCAGCTAGTCAAACTTAATGGAGAACCCTTCCCAGTAAAAGTAAACGGCAGTCGCCTGAAGCCCTACATAGGTGGGCTAGTTGTCTAACTAACCAACCCATGACCCACGAAGCTGGACAAGGGTGCGAGACTATAAACACAAGTACTAGAAGTTGGCACCAAAGAAGAGAATCAAGTCAGACGTAGATGATTCAGAAGCAGAAATGGAGCAGATCCAACCGATGGTAGAACGGTGGACTTCCCACAAAGATTGCTGCACTAGTAGAGTGACTCAGGATGAGTCACGATGATTGTGTTGGGGGCTAGTTGGGCAATGGATCCCCCCACTGCATGTTTTTGGGGCTTAAAGCCTGGGTTTTGGTCAATGTAACTTAAAGACTCCACAAAATGCGGGTGCAGAGCACGAAAGTCTAAGATGAGTCATATGGTTGTCCACCCTAAAATAATGTAATTTAATGTAAAGTTGTCTTAGCCTACCCATGGTCCGCAGACCATGGGATTGTATAAATAGAGCGAGGCTCTAAGTGTAAAGAATTTTTTTTGGTAAATAAGTAATAGATAGATGCGAAGCATGGTTAGAGGATAGAAGTGGATCTGAAGTGTATTGGGTCGTAGTAGTAGGAACAGGCTTTGCAACTGAGTGTGCAGAGGCCTAGTAGAGTCAGCAGCTGAGTGCACAAGGCGGAGTCGGGTTTGTATTGAACTAAACTTGAAAAGGATTATTAATAAAGCTAGGTTGATTCGACATGTTGTTCATCTATTTCATAGATCTATATTTTGATGTTATGCATTAATGGTATCTATTTATTTATATGTGCGCACTTGTATGAATGCTTATATATGAAAACATTTTAAGTAATTAGTGAACAAAACCTAATTAAGGAAGACTTGGGTAATTAACATTGGTCACACTGCAGCTAGAGTTGTGTGAAGGCAGTACCAAAGGACGCAAGGAGCTCGCTGGTGCACATAAACTAGTAAGCGTGAAGGTTGAATCACGTACCTATTGCCCCATATTAGACATCCCTAGGGTGCAGGAACCTGGTTCTAGCACCCTCCCATACTACTTCGGGTGAGACCTTAGTCCACGCTCTGCGTACTGTTGCCAAAAGGGCCAGTAGTACTGGGATTTGGTTGGCTAAATCACTTTTGAACCTAGGTTAGGCCCCACGTAACCAAAAAAAGTTATTCTTAGGGCAGACTTCTCTCAGCTTTTGATTCAGAGAAAGGAAAAATGCATATGTCATTTTTGGAAGCACAAATAGCTGAACCTAAAACTCTAGTTGATTACAAACAAACTTCTTTTGAGTTTGATGCCAAGAGTGTTCATCCTATTAATCAGCTGGAAATACAAAAACAAACAGGTGAAATGATCTCATCTACTCTAACCAGTACCTCTATGAGTTTGTTTAAAATGCAGGTGACCTTATCAAATGTTCAATCTCACCTGAAGATGGAAAAGATTTCATCTCAATCAAAAGACAATAGAATTAAGTCTTTGGAAGACTTAATAGTGAAAATTGGATATAACCCCTCAGATGTAAAAGCAGCAAAAGAGATAATTAAAAAGAAGGAGATTGGTATAGTAGCTTTGAAGAAGCAACTCAAAATGTCTGCAACCCATGATCCCTTAACCAAAGAGATAGAGGAAACAGAAAGTCAGAAGGATGAAATGATGAAATTAATAATGGAGCAATCACTCCAAATAGAACAAATGGAAGCAGACATGGAGAAGATGGTACAAGAGAAGTAAAAGGCAGCAAAGTTAGCCATCACCACTATGGAGGATCTTCCTCTTACAACTATTCCTACAACCACTCTAGCAATAGTTGTTGCAGGGACATGAAGCAGTACAAAATAACTAGCTAGGTCCATGGAAAGCATGAATCTTTAAACCGACGAGATGAAGAGACTAGAAACCCAAGACAGTGTTCTGCAGGACCAAATCAAAAGAGATGAAAGTACACACTTAGTGGAGCTGTAGAGGGTACAAACCTTAATTGAAAATTTTCAAAAATCTAAAAAAGGAATCATCCATTGGTAACACTCTAGGAAGGGTGAAAGAGATCATCTGGAACAACATCATCAATGGCATGAATGAAATATGGCCCAGCATGAAAATTATATTTGAATAGAAGGAGTTAGTGAGAAAGCTAAAGAAGCTATTTCATCTACTAATCTAGAGCTGGGAGACATGCCAGCAACAGCCAACAGAATTATTAAGTTTCTTAATTCAAGGAATAGGTATGATCTAGAAGAGCTGGGAGTAGTAGATAAGACATAAACTATTCTACAGGTGAAAAAGGTATTATCTAAGAAGAACCTGAATGTACAACTTGAGGAAAAATGCCAAAATTTTGAGCTTACATTCAACAAGCTTTTCAATAGAATTGAACCTTTAACACAGAAAGGTCTCCCTTCTCTGTTTGTCATTAATGAAAAAATCATGGCCAGAGAAGATTATGTCAAGAGGCTCTAAGGCATAGCTTAGGATGTTGTGAATCTCTCCAACATTAAAGGCATCATAACAAGAAAAGAATTGCTGGAAGCTATCAGAAATCCAATCTATATCGAGCATGAACTGAAGCATGCTTTTACATTCAAACCCACTTTTGCACGATACACAGAAGCTAATGAGATATATTGTAGGTTAATCATGGTCAAGATTCTAGATGAAGACGCATGTAGTGACTTGTGTGATTACCAAGAGGAATAAGGAAAGGATGATTGAAGGAACAATGCAAAGCTGAGTCAACAACCAGTGAAGTTAGTAGAGCAACTACAACAAAAATAATTACTTAGCAACAACATCCTGAAAAAAGAGGACCAAATTTCCAAGTTATCTCATCACGGCCACTTCTTGGTTACACTAGTAAAAAAAATTTCATTGTAATTAATAACAAATTGCCAAGTGTACAAGGCAATTGTTTTAGGTTTTTGTTAAATAATTCATGCATTGGAAGTATTAGGGGTTAGATCCAAGTTATTTGAAGAATATTTCTTTTTTAACACTGTAATTTTTGAGTTGGACCATCAATAATAAAGATCGTTTGCAAGATACTTGAGCTATTTTTAACCTGGTGATGTCTTCTTTTTGTGTCAAATATATTGATGTTTTATTCATTATGCATCAATAAATATTATTGTAAAGTAGAAATTCTAGATTAAGATATGATGTTGGAGCACCTTATTTTCTGTGGTTACAATCTGAATGTTTTCTTCTGATGTATGGTTAATAAATACTTAATTTCTTTTTAATCATTACTGATTTCAATGTTCTGTCATCTCATTCATTCTACTTTTAGATCCAGTAAAGATAGTTAGCTTGCCTTGTAAATTCTCTGGAAAAGTTGATGTTACTAGCCATCCTTTGACTCCATAGCCCAATAGAAAAGATTTAAATCTGACCTACCCTAACCAAACAAACAAACAATAAAGAAACCAAATAATAAAAACCCTTTCACCATTATAGCTAGCCTAAAACATTAAAACATTGAAAATAAAGATAAATCTAGAAATATAAAGAGAGAGCCCTCTCTAAGTCTGGGAGGGCTAGACCCTAGACCCCTAAGTGGTTTGATGTATCCTTTTTTATTTTGCCTTTCCAATCTTAAAAATCATACAGTGATAACATAGTGGCGACCATACCGGGGAACTATTAAAAATTTGTCATTTCATTCAAATTCAGTGTACCCATTTTAAAGATTTTTATATTAAGATTATTCCCAAGATTGGTTTCCTTTTTAGTCTTGTGTATATTCAGTTTGTCTGTGTTTTAGATCTGAACACTCGCTCCTAAAATAATCTCTACTAGATACCACCTAGATCAAAATCCTCCTACCATAGTGGACAATCCTGAAAAGATTTTAAGGAAAACTCCTAGAACTAAGAGTCAGACAAGAAATAGATTTATTCACAGAGCCAACTCACTCCCTGAAAACTTTGTTACATTTCAGGATATCCAGTTCGATTTACACTTTGAACATGACTTATTCAAGACTAAATTAGAGAATTGGAAATATCTCATTATCTTTGATCCATCAATCTTACCAAAGATCCTAGTGAGAGAACTTTCTTCACAAACTGAATTAGATCTTCAGCTCTTACAACATTTTGATACTCTACAAGATCTAGTGATAGATCTAACCTCCAAGATCGATGATGCTTACCTTCAATAGTAAGTATAATTAACTTCTTTAAACATAGAAGCCTCTTCCCTCACACCTCAATCTGCGCATATTCAGTCACCAAGTCCTACTGCCTCCATTATTCCCACCCCTTCTTTTATCCTTCAACATAAGGTTACTCAAATTCCTTCACTCTCATTTCCACCTACTACTGGTCCAACCTCATACACTATTCAACTTCCTTCAAGTGGTCCGCACCACCACCAATCATGGAAGCTAGGCATGCTCCTCTAGTGTTTCCAGCACCATTGGCTAATATGCCACAAGACTATCAGTCTAAAATAAAACTATTTGATGGCACAAGTCCTTTAACAGCCAAACAACATGTGGATAAATGAATGATCGTTTTGACCTGCAAGAGGTAGACGAAGAAAGTGTTAAACTCAGAATGTTTGCTCAACGTTTAGGAGGACAAGTTTGGAAATGGTTTAAATCTTTGCCTGTAAATAGTATAAATGATCTCCCTACATTCCACCAAACCTTTCTTAATAGATGGGAAGCAAAAAAAAAACCTTTGTAGATTCTATCAGAATATGAAAATATAAAAAGGGAAGTAGGTGAAAGTGTTTAGGACTATTGTGCTATATTCAATAATACCTATAATGCAATACCCATAAATCTTAAACCACCTTAGGATTTAGCCTTGATAAAGTTACTAGATGGATTTGATATAGATATGTCCTACCATCTTAGGGAAAGGAATTCTCCAACACTAGTAGCAATGCAAAGAGATGCCATGAGTGTAGAAGAAAATTTACAAGAAAAAAGAGCTAGGATGAAAACTGAAAGAAGGGTGACAATAAGAGAAGAAGCTTCAACTTCTACAACAAATGCTAAGGTTGATTCTTTAGTAAGGACCATTGAAAGAATGATGGAGAGGATAAGCTTGAATGAGAGAAGTGTCACTAGGGAAAACCAACCTATTCCACAGAACCGAAATCCAAATCCCAGAAGAAACACTCCACAAATTAGGCAAAGAGATCAAAGAGGCCCATATCAACAAATTAGACCTCCATTTCAAGAAAATTATGTTGATGAAGATGTAAGTGTGGTTGAATAAGTTGAGGAAAATTAGATTAATTTAATGGGGACAAATGAAGATAGTTCTATTTTTCTTACACAAGAAGAACATGAATTGTTCTTATTAGCTCAAACAGAATTGGAATCTGAAGAGTTTGATGACTATAAACATGGATTTGAGAATGCCATATTAGAAGTTCATAGACAGTATAATCTTAGGAGTAAGAAAAAAATGATAACTCAAACAAAAAGAATGTTGATTTCCCTACTAAGAATACTGTTGAGCCTGATCCCAAGAAAACAACTAAAAGCTCTAAGAAAAATGTAAACAGTTCAGAAAAGAAGAACACAAAGAATGTTACTAGGAAAACCATTGATGTTTCTACTAAAATTGTCCAAACTGATATCCCTAGTACAAGCCAACAAACTGAACTTGTCACCAAAGTAGTGGTTGAAAGAGTTGATTTCTCAAATCTTCTTAAAATTCAAACACCATTCAGTATTGAGAATGAACTTGCTAAACTCAAAATTTCTATCCCTCTCACTGAACTGATAAACAAGAATGTGTATAGGTCTCAAGTCCTAAAGGTACTCAACATAGAAGAAAACATTGAGCCAATGAACTTGAATGTTGACCAGCCTGAGCTTCTATTTGGACCAGAAGTTGATGGCAAACCTCAAGAAGGAGGTGTTCCTCCATTTTATGTCAACCTTAATATTCATGATAAAATCATCCATAATGCCATGTTGGATTCAGATGCATCACATAATGTTGTGGGGAAAAATGCCTATGCAGGACGATCCTATCCACCTAAGGTGTGACAGTGCCTTAGCAACAAACAGAGACAGTTATTCTAGTATTCTTCCTTTATGAATTAAGAATGAAGAGAGATGGATGGACTAACCGGTGTTTTCCGTTTGTCCCTCGATCCGGTTTCTCTTCTCTTGGAGAGTTCCCAGCTACTTGCCTTCTCGCTCGCCCAGCTTCAAGAGGTTTCTGCAAGATTACAAGAAGAGAACACTACACAAGACATGGATTCATATTCATAACTAGTTCAGGATTAGAAATAAACTAAACATACTAATGCAATCATACATCAAAGATACATTAGTATATAGGAGAAAACAAGATAGCTTTATTGATGAATAACAAGGTTCAGGAAGAGATACAACCCAGAGGGCTCCAATCCAGCATCTCCTTCCCAGCAAATGGAATTCCTATCTTCACCCCCTTCAAAGCATTAAGCACCCAATGATTCCAATCTCAAACCAACAACAATTCTTTGCAATAACAAAATTCCAGCCCCCTAGATCTCATGGAGAAGAGATCCATATATAGATGTTTGGAGAGAGGATGAGTCAGCTTGAGATCTGACTAGTGTCCTCTCCCTCTGTCAGTTCTTGATTCCACTTGGAGGTTCTTGCTTCCACTTGGAGATTTGGAACCTCTTACTCATCACCAGTCGAATTCCCTGAGGCAAGTGTCATTGAGCAAGATTTTGGAAGCTTCCTGGGTTCTGACACCTTGTGGAATGAACTTGCCACATGTCAACTCTCGCTCAGCGTAGGTATCCAGTGTTGCCTTTGACATTCAGTGCAGGTAGCCAGTGTTGGCTTTGACATTCAGCGCAAACAACTAGTGGAGCCACTGAAATGATCCTGAATTGACTTGTTTTTGAGCAGTTTCTGGTGGAGAACTTCTGTGAATTGTTGTGGTTTGTTAGCCTTGTTCCTCTAGGGGTAGGAACAACATGTTTAGGGACTTTGGATCCCTTAGATTATGGACATTTCATGCTCAATGCTGTAAGGCACAAAAATGTCTATAACAGTTGCCCCCTAAAGTATGAGGCCGTTTATCGGGTGAAATGCTTTATCAGGAGGATCCGAAGTTCATCCAATGTTGGGAGGGGACCTGTAATAAGATACAATACAATACATTATTTTTCATACTTCTTTCATGATCTACCTGAGGCGGGCATTCCCATGCTTAGCTTTATAAATTCATTTTTTTGTACATAGAACAGACAATCGTCTGATGGTAGACTGATAATTTTGATGAAATTATCATCCTTTGAGTAGGATGATTATCTGCTGCAATGATGTACATGTCAATGTCTTTATCTTTCCTGAATATATATCGCAGCCCGGATGGATGAAACTAGATCTGGGGTCTTCAAACTCGTTCGATCTTCACTCTAAGTACAAGTCGATCCATGTGAGAAATGTTCTGAAGTCGAACATGGAAAGACATCGCTTGATTACCGGTCAATGATGTAAACCGTTAACAAGCGCGAGAGGAATCACCGATAATGATAATGACCCTCAAGGTATTGCAGTACAATTCACGTGGTGTGAATAAAGGACTTGGCATCGAACACCACGCAAAATCTTTCGGTCGAAGGTCATTGATGTATACCTGTCGCCGGAAGTGAGAAACTTGCCATTGAGGCATGCAAGCTTCAAAGTACTGAAGGGGTTGTTCCTAGATCAACTTCTTGGATAATGAGCTGATGTCGACAAGAAGCGATCCGTCAAAGGAGGGCCTTAATGAATCCCACATCAGTGACACGGAACGGAGCTAATGTTTTCACCGTGCCATATGATTCAGGGTGGCGGTCATGAAAGGATGAAGGATAATGTATGGCAGTGGATGGGACACGGTTGACTTTTCTGAACGACTTCTCTTGAACATATGGCGACACTGATGCGATGGATTGGTAGCATTACCCCAAATATGGATGGTATGGCGAGACCATGGATGTGACCGGTGAATGAAACAATGTTGTGGGGAAAAATGCCTATGCAGGACGATCCTATCCACCTAAGGTGTGACAGCGCCTTAGCAACAAACGAATACAGCTATTATGATTTCTTCCTTTATGAAATGTGAAAGAGGGGAGATCGGTAGACTTACCGTTGTCTTCCGGTTGTCCCTCGAACTAGATCCTCTTCTCTTTGTGTGTCCACAGCTACTTGCCTCCTCGCTTGATCAAGAGAACAGCTACTTGAATCCCACGAGATCACAAGAGAACAGCTACCTGTGACAAGAGAACAGCTACTTGCGACAAGAGAAGAACACAATACAAAGGCAAATATACATATTCATAAATGATTCAGGATTAGAGGTAAATCAAATATACTAATGCAATCATACAAAATACACCAGTATATAGGAAAGAATCAAGATAGCTTTATTGAAAGTAACAGGGTTCAAGAAGAGATACAACCCATGGGGCTCCAATCCAGCATCTCCTTCCCAGCAGAATGGAATTACTTCTTCAGCTCCCTTCAAAGCATTACACACCCAATGTTCCAGCCACAAACCAACAGCAATTCTTTGCAAATACCAAATTCCGGCCTCCAGATCTCATGGAGGAGAGATCCATATATAGATGTTTGGAGAGAGGATGAGTCAGCTTGAGATCTGACTAGTGTCCTCTCCCTCTATCAGTTCTTGAGTCCACTTGGAGGTTCTTGCTTCCACTTGGAGATTTGGAACCTCTTACTCATCACCAGTCGAATTCCTTGATGCAAGTGTCATTTTGGAAGCTTCCTGGGCATTGACACCTTGAGGAATGACTCTCCCACATGTCCAAACTCGCTCAGCGCAGGTAGCTAGTGTTGGAGTTGACATTCAACGCAGGTAGCCAGTGTAGCAGTTGACATTCAGCGCAGATGCTCAGTGGAGCAGTTGACATGATCCAGAATTGGCTTGTTTTTGAGTGTTTTCAGGTGGAGAACTTCTGTGAATTGCTATGGTTAGTTTGCCTTGTTCCTCTAGGGGTAGGAACAACATGTTTAGGGACTTTGGATCCCTTAGTTTATGGACATTTCATGCTCAATGCTGTAAGGCACAAAAATGTCTATAACAGTTGCCCCCTAAAGTATGAGGCCGTTTATCGGGTGAAATGCTTTATCCAGGAGGGTCCGAAGTTCATCCATCTGCTGGGAGGAGACCTGTAATAAAATACAATACAATACATTATGATTCATTCTGTTTTCATGATCTAGCTGAGGTGGGCATTCCCATGCTCAGCTTTATAAATTCATTTTTTGTACATAGAACAGACGATCGTCTGATGGTAGACTGATAATTTTAGTGAAATTATCATCCTTTGAGTAGGATGATCATCTGTTGCAATGATGTACATGCCAAATGTCTTTATCTTTCCTGAATATATATCGCAGCCCGGATGGATGAAACTAGATCCGGGGTCTTCAAACTCGTTCGATCTTCACTCTAAGTACAAGTCGATCCATGTGAGAATTGCACTGAAGTCGAACATGGAAAGACATCGCTTGATTACCGGTCAATGATGTAAACCGTTAACAAGCGCGAGAGGAATCACCAATAATGATAATGACCCTCAAGGTACTGCAGTACAATTCACGTGGCGTGAATAAAGGACTTGGCGTCGAACACCATGCAAAATCTTCTGGTCGAAGGTCATTGATGTATACCTGTCGCCGGAAGTGAGAAACTTGCCATTGAGGCATGCAAGCTTCAAAGTACTGAAGGGGTTGTTCCTAGATCAACTTCTTGGATAATGCGCTGATGTCGACAAGAAGCGATCCGTCAAAGGAGGGCCTTAATGAATCCCACATCAGTGACACGGAACGGAGCTAATGACTTTAATGGAGGTGAAAACGATCTGTGACATATGATTCAGGGTGGCGGTCATGAATGGATGAAGGATAATATATGGCAGTGGATGGGACCCGGTTGACTCTTTCTGAACGACTTCTCTTGAACATATGGCGACACTGATGCGATGGATTGGTAGCATTACCCCAAATATGGATGGTATGGCGAGACCATGGTGATGTGACCGGTGAATGAAACAACCCAACCCGAATGTGGTACGGAGGAAAAGTGTCATGTTCAAGAGCGACCTGCTACCATTAAATTTTTCTTGATTTTTCCCAATTTTTCCCCATTCATTGCTGACCAGTACCTCTTTATTTTTGTCAAGCTTGAGGAGGATAACATATGCTTGTTCTATAACCTGCCCTTCGGGCAAGCCCATCGCTATGTTTTAACGAGCCTAGCGATGGTGAAACTTGTTCTCGTCTAAAGACAAGTTTGTCGCTATTTATCATTTTAATGAGTCTAACGACAAGGATAACTCGGTCCTTTTCATTTTTAGAGAGTCTGAAAAGGTACATAAAGTTAGCTCCAAAATTCCTTTTTCGTCATCTAATCCCTTAAGTCTGAAAAAGTATAAAACAATACAGAAGGGATGAGTTTTCGATAACTTTAACGAGCCGAATAAACAAGCGCTCGACCTTTTTGTGCAATAATCCCTCAGGTCCAAAAAGATTAAAATCTAGAGGAGGGATAGCTCTTCCGGTTGCTTTAACGAGCTGGAAGGCCAAAACTCGGCAATCTTTTCATATTTTACGAGTCAGTTGAAAAGAGCTTAAAGAAGACTCGTCTTCTGAGGAACGAGTGATGAACAGGTTTAGAAGCTGATTCCTGGTACAGGTTGGAATTTTCCAATCACGGCAGTGTCACAAGGATGGCTAGGTGAAATCACTCTTCGCAGCTGTTCCTCAAAATGGGTAAACAATCAAATGGAGGTAAACGATCGGCCAAATGAAAAGTGGAGGTGACGGTGCAAACACGACCAAGGCTTTTATGGCTGATAAGGTTACGTACACAATGATTATTTTACTGGTAATGGGTTCATTTTTTAAAGAGCTTGAATGCGCCAAAACACTGCTCAAGCTTATGTTTATTTTTTAACGAGCATGAATTCCGCGTTAAAACTGCTCGGTTCTTGCGTTTATTTTTTAACGAGCATGAACTTTATGCTAAAACTGCTCGATAAGTTTGCATGCCCCCAGCATAACAACGCAAAACGCGGTGCATGCCCCCCAAGCTTCATTGCATTCAACTCAGTGGTTGGAATGAAGGTTTACCTTTGAGATTTGGAAAGGGGATTGTTTCATTTTTTTAATGAGGTTGACACAGTAAAAGAACTATCCTCATGATTCCTTGTTTCATTTTTTAACGAGGTTGACATAAGATAAGAACCATCCTCGGCGTCCAAATCCATTAGATGTAGAAGGTCTCATATTCCACTGTGGCCACTTCCGCCAGATTACTCGGAGGCGGTAGGGAAAAAGTACCCATTAAGGCAGGGTCTTTTAGGAGACCTACTCCGATATCTTGGAGCGAATGATTCCTTCCATGGATCATTGGAATGCTTCCCGTAACTTGCGAACTGTTGGGGAGAAAAGTTTGTTGGTCAACGATTGTAATTCCTCCTTGGAAGGTGTTACACTAAAAAATGTCACCATGGCTATTTACAGTTAGTATGGCTCTATCAACAGTCATGCTATCCTCTTAGGCAAGTCTTATGCCTCTGCTCTCCATGTCAAACTCCAAAAAGAGAGAAAGTCTTTGTAAATGTATTTATCTCTGGGTACGCAGGTTCTCTCAACCTTATCTGCGGGTATGCACCCAATGTTCACAAAAACTGCGTACTTGTACGCTCTGTATGTAAAGGGGCAGGTGCGTACCCCTATAAAGGTCAAAATGCGTAAGTTTCATCTTTAAAAAGTTACTTGTGGTCATTTCTAGAGCATTCTAGAAGGTTGTTCGATGTGTATTGAGTGCCTCCAGATGGTTCATGTACCCCTACCAAAGAGGAACTTATCCCATCAATAAGGGAGCTATCCCATCCAAAGAGGGGATTATCCCATTGATGGTGGACCTGAATAACTTCCTCTAGAGCACTATAAATACAGGCATTGGGCCAGAAGGAGGGGAGGTTGGAAGCTAAACATTTCTAAGGGTAGATGCTACTGGAATTAGGACTCCCATTTAGAAGCTTGTGAGGAGAGATTGCCATCTTTGCTTGTTCTATTTGGAAGTGGGTGAGCTTTGTCAAAGTAAAGGAGAACTCTTGATGGACCCTGGGAGGGACTTGCACAACACCAAGGCTCAGGTTGTAATTGTTCCTTTTGTTTCCTATTAATGCAAATGAGTCCATTCTTCTCAATAACTTGTTATTTATGAATTGTTTCATGTACTCCTTGGTCTACGTGTTAAACATGTTTTATTTTATGAGATTATCAAGTGCTATTTAATCGTTTGATTGTTAGTGAATGTAGGTTTCGAAGTGAAGGAGGAGCTCATCCGAAACAGCGAGGCTGGACTACTGCAACAGCGTTGGGTTACAGGTAGGATCTAAACACTTGATTTCTTATATAGTAAATGCATGTTTAGAGAAGGATTGCTCTTGTTTGTCTTGTTTGTCACTAGAGAGTCTTAGGCTCCTAGGGAGGTTGGTTGTGTCCGCACTATCGACTCTTTCCACCTGACAAAATGGCGACTCCGCTGGGGACTCCATTGATGTGAAAGTCTTTTCCTTTGTATGCAACTTTGATCTGAGAAAAGTCATTTATTTTCTGGTTTTTGGCTCTGTGACTTTGCATTTGGGTGGGTTAGCTTAGAGTTAGATTGAATTTAGTTTTTCTTGGTTTTTTCAGTAGTACGCACCCTCTGAGTATTGCACAGTGCGTACTTGTACGCACTGTTGCTGTGTGCACAGAGCGGGCCCGCACCTGTCTTAACAGGTTGCCTGCGTACCCTGCTAAAAATTAAGAAATTTCCATTTTTTACATTTTTCCTCTTAGATTTTGCTTTTTCTTAGGTTTTACTGCCCAGATCCATTAGTCTCTTGTCAAAGATCTTCACCTGAACTTGTTTCGATAGCATTGAGTGTTTTAGTGGATTTCATAGAAGTTTAAGCCCTAGGGTTTGATTTTTGAGTAGGTCCTGTAGTGACTTTGGCGGTAGAAGTTGTCAAGCCTTAGATCTCTCTGGTTTTGTCAGCCTTCTTAGAAGTCGGACCTGTCATAAAGTCTACCTGTGAGAGAAACTTACCTTTGAGTTGTCTCTTTGGCAAATTTCGAAGTACTTGTTGATTGAGTATTGAATTCCATTTTACAAAAAGAACAAAAAGATTTGAGTTTTGTTTTGACTGGTCTTTTGATTCTGCATTAGCTGGTCCTTGGCTTGATTTTGGTCAAGTAAAACAACCTAGAATCATCCTTGTAGGCTTTTGCCTCGTTAGGTTTGTTTAGAGTAAATTTCTTTTTGATTTTCGTTAAAATAGATTTATATGCTTTATTAAAAAAGAGAAAATACAAAAACATCTCCTTTGAAAAGTTTTGTTTCAAGTAGCTTTGAGGCATTTTGAAAGAAAAAGAGTTTTTCGTGCACGTAAGGAGTGGTCATGTTTGTATGCTTGAAAAGATAAAGAGAATTGTTTCTTTGATTGTCTTTACTAAGAAAGTTGTTTTCTATAAAATTTGCATTTCTCAACTCTCTTAGTTAGGAATTTCATTGAAAGAGAAAAGTAGTGTAAATCATCTTAGGTGCATCTTTGTAGTGGTTTGAGTCGAGTCTACACACCATTGGTTTCATTTCCGCTACCTTTTGTCTTTAAGAAAAACCATAAAATTAACGCTTAAAGTAAAATCAACGTAGTAACTTTTATTTACTAGGGCTCTGAAACACCAATTTAGATCAGGCTAGTGTCTTGGAGTAGGAGAGTAATTAACTCTCCAAGACAACAAAACCAAACAAGTAGCTTATCTTGTGATAGAATAAATCCAATTGTCTCATTTGTACTCTGGGAAAGCTCCTCTTAAAGGAGAAGCACGAGCTCGTGTCCGAACCAGTGAGGGGATCAATCCTCCCTCGTTGGGAACGACGCCAGACACGCACGTATTACAAACGGTAAACCTCGGATTAACCATTGTCGAGGAGCCAGGGGTCACTTGTCGGTAAACCTTGGATTATTGTCAAGGAACCGGCAAGGGGATTGAGCTTGATACTCTGCCCTTGCGTGCTGTCGGAGTGTTGACTGTTCCCCAGGTGCATTTGTTGCGGTTGGTAACCTTAGTGACCATTATCTTTAGGATTCTACCGAGGTGACGGTGGAGGGAAGATCCCACTGTACCTGGAGCAGACGTCGGCTAGACTCACTTGGATTTTCCAGGGGGTTCACTTCACTCGAGACGGTTAAAGTGGAGGAACTTGTGCCGGTCTATTCATTAAGCAGGTTGCTGGGGTAACTGTTCCACCCGCCACTTCTGTACTGAATCCGGCGATGTTGGGTTTCATCTCCAACTAGCATTTTTGGTCTGGAAGGCTACTGTTTGTGCTTGGTTTGACGCCCTAGATTCTTTAGGCGTGTGATTCAAATTTGTTTGGTTCTTTAGAGACTTTAGGTGGTTTGATTTGAGATTTTACTTTGTTTTCGTGTGTAGTAGTTAAAAGTTTTTAGCTGTGGCGGAATTACCGAGACAGTCCCGTAGACTTCGGGGCCAGTCTCCTGAAGTTGTTTCTGTGGCCGAATTGTTGAGGAGATCCCGTAGACTTCGGGGTGAACCTCCTCGAGACGACCCCAGTAATCTAGAAGGTTTAAAGGTCCTTGTAACTCCTCCTAGTGGCAGTAGAGTAGGTTCACCTGAAGAAGGAGAATCTTCCTTGGTAGTCCATCCAGATTACCAAAGTCTAGAGACAGGTTATAATCCCGAAGCTGTTACAGTTTCTGAGCTTGTTGGTAGTTTTTCGTCTACTAGTGATACAGGCGAAGAACCTGAAATATCTGAACCTGTTACTCCAACTTCTAGTGTTCCAGATTCACCAAGAGTAGAATGAGTTATCACCGAAAATCTTCCTACTGGTCTGATTGCTATCCAAGAACTTGCTCCAGAGGAAGAAATAGGCGTCTCTAACCTTGAAGATCAACTTACTATTGACCTCAGGGAGCGTGAATCTATCTTTTACAGTCCTCCTAGAAGTACTACTTGGTACCTTTCGTTAACCAATTATTTAGACAACTCAGGGGTAGGTTTTTCTACACCTCGTACTCCTTTTCCACCTGGAGGTATTTATACTCCTGTAAATATGTCTGGTCAGTCGTCCGTGTTTACTCAAACTCCTGAATCTTTCTTACACGGCGGTCCTTCTGTTCCCACCGGGTATCAATCACTTTCTGGTACCTTTGCGGGGGCATCTCCTCAACCCGTTGATCATGGGTTATTAGCTGGAAACAATGGTAATATACCATTGGGTGTAGGAGACATTTACATGATGTCAGGTTCAGTTCCCGTTTCTCAACCTCAAGGTGGCCAATTACCGCCTCAGTTAATGCCTGGGGGGCAACCTCAAGGTACACAAATCGTGTCTGGGGGGCAACCTCAAGGTCAGTATGTACCTATGGTGCAATACATGCCTCAAGGTCAACCCCAGCCTCAATATGTACCCCAGGGTCAACCTCAGTATCAATATTTACCTCAAGGGTATCAACCCCAAGGGTATCAACCCCAAGGGTATCAACCTCAAGGGTATCAATCTCAAGGTCAAGGTCAACCCCAGTATCCGTATTTACCTCAAGGTTATCAACCTCAAGGTCAATACTCAGGTCAAGGTTATCAACCACCTCAAGGTCAGTCATATGTTCAAGGTATGGGAACTGCACCTTTCAATTATCAATCCTATCCTCAATCCGGTTATGGATCTCAGTATCCTCAACCTGTTACGGGTCAATACCCCGGAATGTTAGTGTGGGATCCATCACAGGGTCAACAGGTGTTGCAGCCAAGTATACAGTTGGTACCTCAAGCTGGACAACCCGTAGTTTCTGGTCCACCCCAGCAACCGCAACCTGTCCAGTCAAATGTTCAAACTTCTGTAACTTCGGTAGTTACTCAGCCGCCAATTGCACCTAGTACTCCATCTCAAACGGCTGCTGCAACTACCGCTACATCTGCCACACTTACTTCTGGAGTATCGACAGCTCCGGTTTCTACTGTCTCTGCAACCACTCCTCAGACATCTTTACCGTTGTCTGGATCTACGATTCAAACCACGGTCCAGATGCCTACAGGTCAGCCTGGTATAAGTACGGTTGTCACTACTCAACCTCAATTTGTTCAACAACCGTACCAGGGACAGTACCAACATGGGCAAGCTGTCCAACAGCCGGTTTACCAGTATCAACCGTATCCTGGGTACACTTATCAACAACCTCAACAACCCCAGTACGGTCCGGTTAATCCTGGTTTTCCAGGAGGATATAATATCCCTAATGCGACTCCTGTTCCTAGTTATCCTGGATATCCTCCTCCTGGGACTGGTCTTGTGACCCAGAGTTTTAGAGATCCTAACCGGCAGTTACCGTTTATCGCAACTTTGGATTTACCAGACTTGACGCGCCTAACGAACGATCCAATTCAATATCTTCCGTTCTGGCCGCCAATGCCAAATAAGTTGCCCAGTGATATACCCAAGTTCGAAGGTAAGTCTGGAGAGGATCCGTCCAATCATGTGATGACTTACCACCTCTGGTGTGCTTCAAATTCTATCTCGGATGATTCGATCCGCTTACGTCTTTTCCAGCGTACACTCATTGGTCTCGCGGCCAAGTGGTACATTGAGTTACCACGGGCCTCTTTTTACAATTTCAGCCAGTTAGCTACCTCGTTCTTAACTCACTTTCAGTTGCCGGTCAGATACGATAACGGCACGGAGTTATTAACTTCACTAAAACAATCAACGTCCACGTATATTTCTGATCACATTCATGAGTGGAGACGTCGAAGAAGGTTAGTGAAAGTTTTTATCACGGACCAAATCTTAGCTGAATGGTTTGTTAAATCATTATTACCGAAGATTACTGAAGATGTAGCTAAGGCCGGAGTAGTTACTGAGGAGCAAGTCATTGCTCAGGCGAAGTACCTTGACTTAGTTTATACTCAGTCGGGTACGTTACACGAGAAGATTCCAGATCTTCCAAAATCGAATCAAATCGCTGCTGCTCCTTCGGGATCTCATGCCGCTGATGGTATGATTGGTATCGTGAATACAAAGAGCAAGAAGAAGTCTTCCAAGGCTTCAACTACTCCTATAATCACTTTGCCCGATTCCCCGACAGGAGAGTCTTCTCCTGAACTTTCCGCCGATATTCACGCTGTAGAGTCATCTACGGCCAAATCAAAAAACGGTGGAAAGAAGAAAGGAAAGAAGAAGGCTAAAGCAGACAAGGCTCCAAAGGAGAAAATGGAAAAGTCGGAAACCAATGACGAAAAGCGCAAACCTCGATATCCTTGTCTTATTTGTGAAGAGGATCATTTTACAAGAGATTGCCCTCATCGGGCCGAGGTTGTGAAAATAGTCAAAGGTTCTCCCACTCCTGCTGTGTTAAAAGATCCATTTCCAAAGCAGGAAAGTAAGATGATAGGTTCTTCCTCGACTGCCAGTGAAGAACCCATTTTGATGATGTCTCATGTGAGGATTGCGACTCGATCGCAAGATTATGGTAGTAAGAATCCTGTTGATGGTAAGGAAGCAGAATCTTCTCATTCTAACCCATCAACCTCAGCTCCTGGTTCCGATCCACTACAGATCGAAAAACCTAACCCGGACTTAGTAATCAAACCGCCCGCCAAGGGTGTACTTCGAAGGTCTGCTTTCAATCCACATGCGAGAGCAGCCCAGAATTACAACATTGTTGAGGACTTAGCTGTTTCACCCTCAGCAATGTCGGCTTTAGAAGTGCTGCAATCATGCCCAGCACAACGAAAATTACTTTTGTCGGCTATCGGAGCTGTTGATGTTCAGGACCCGAACCTGATAATCTTCGATCTAGAAAATAGTACACCGCGTCTACCCCATCAAATGGCTTTCCAAATTCCAGTGATAGTAAAAAACAGGCCTATTCATCGGACTGTGATTGATGAGGGAGCTTCTACGTGTATTATGTCGATTCAATGTTGGAGATCGCTTGGTTCTCCTTCGTTGAACCAATCCCCGACCATCCTTAAGGCCTTTGATGGCCGTGGGTTCCGTCCGTTTGGTATTCTACAGGAATTGCCTATAGGGGTAGAAGGTAAAACCGTTAGTCTGGATGTGGAAGTGGTTGATGCCCCTCTAGACTACAACCTTCTTTTGGGTCGAAGTTGGTCATATGCTATGACAGCGGTCGTTTCATCGGTCTTCAGAGTAATTAAGTTTCCATATAACGGTAAGATCGTGACGATTGATCAGCTGACATACTTTTCATCCGACCCAGCCTCTTCAGAGAGTATCCAGCATGTCGGTAAAACGACAATCCCTTATAGGGACGTTGGCGTAGGTTTAGTTAAAGATTCTGGTTTACTGGGAACTTTTCCTTTCCCTCCAATCAACGCAGACCCTTCATTTGCATCAATTCATATGATTACATCAGAAAACATTATTTATGACGATCCTTGGATTGTCCCATCTGAATCTGAGATAGACTCATTCGGTGATGCTATGCCTTTGAGTCCATATGAAATTGCTTATGAAGCCGTCATGTCTTTTACCGACTCGCGTTCAACCGAAATCGACCAAATGAATGTGGTCAGTGAAGAATCACTTTTCACATCAACCTTAGAACGGATAGCGTTTCCCGAAGTCGTGTCATCTGACGAGCAACTTCGCGAAATCCTAAGTGTAGACGATCTACCATGGGAAGATCTCCATCACAGATCTTCGTTTTTACCTAAGGATGATGCTTTTGAAAATGATTTTTCATCTATCTTTACCGCTGAATATGTCAAAGACGCTCAGAATCCAACGAAACATTCTGATTCAGAGCTGAATTTAGGGAATATTTCTCGCACTATTCCCATTGATATTTCAGTGAAGCTCGGAATTGAGGAAAACATTCATATAGGTGCCTCATGTACAGAAGAAGAAATTCAAACTTACAAGGCCCTATTCCAAGAATTCCGCGATGTGTTTGCCTGGTCTTACGAGGAAATGCCAGGAATCGACCCTGCCATTGTTGTTCATGAAATAAAGACCTACCCGGACGCTAAACCCGTCCGGCAACGGTTGCGTCAGATTCACCCTCGGAAAGCGGCTGCGATTAAAGCAGAAGTCGAGAAGCTGTTGAAAGCAGGTTTCATTTATCCAATCCCGTTAACGGATTGGGTATCGAATATTGTTCCGGTCAACAAGAAACAAGGAACAATAAGAATCTGTATCGACTATAGGGATATAAATCGAGCTTGTCCAAAAGACAACTATCCTACGCCTTATATCGATCAAATTATTGATGATTGTGCCGGAAGTGAAATGTTTTCCTTCATGGATGGTTTTTCGGGCTATAATCAAATCAATATTCTACCTGCCGACCAACCAAAAACGACATTCATTTGTCCATGGGGGACATTTGCTTATTGCAAATTACCTTTTGGGCTTAAGAATGCCAGGGCCACTTTTCAACGGGCGATGTCTTACGCATTTCATGACATCAAGCACATTGTGCAACCATACCTCGATGATTTGCCTGCTCATTCTTTACATCGAGCTGATCACCTTGTCCACTTACGAGCAATCTTTATGAGGTGTAGGCATTATCGAATTCGGTTGAATCCCCACAAGTGTGTATTCTGTATAGAGACGGGTCGATTGCTGGGATTTGTTGTTTCAAAAGCCGGCATTCGCGTCGATCCCTCGAAGGTCGAAGCTATCATCAAATTGCCTCCTCCTTCGAGTTTGCGCCAACTCCAAAGTTTGCAAGGGAAAGCGAACTTTTTACGCCGATTCATTCCAAATTACGCCGAGGTCACTAAAGGTTTTACACGGTTGTTGAAACAGAACGCTCAATTCTTTTGGGACGAGATTGCCCAACAATCTTTTGATGCACTTAAACACGCGTTGACCCATGCACCGTTGTTGCATCCTCCCAACTACAACCAGGACTACTTCTTATACCTCGCAGCTTCGCATTCCACTATTGGAATGGTGTTAGTTCAAGAAGATGAATTCGGAGCGGAACATGTGATATATTATCTTAGTAGGACATTAAACCCCACTGAGCTAAAATATTCGCATGTGGAGAAATTGGCCCTGGCAGCCGTTCAAGCTGTCCAGCGTTTTCGTCACTACATTCTTCTCCGTAAAACTACAGTTATTTCGGATTGCAACCCTATGATTTATATTTTGACAAAACAACTGCTAGGGGGCAAGTACTCTAAATGGATCGTTATCCTGCAAGAGTTCGACTTGGAGTTTGAGAAGTCCAAGTCTAAGAAATCCTTAGTTTTTGCGGAATTGATGTGTGATTTCCCGCGTGCTGACACAAAAACTGTGGCAGAGGAGTCCATTGCGGACGAATCTTTGTTTCTTATCAGTACTTTAGATCCGTGGTATGATATAATCATCTATCTCCAAACCCAAACCTTTCGGCCTGAAGCTTCAAAGTCGGAACGTCAAAAAATTCGGTTTCAATCCCAGCAATACAAGATTATTGGAGATACACTTTATCGCCGGGGGGCAGACTTAGTTTTTCGACGTTGTTTAACTCACGAAGAGGCTGAGAGGGTTTTGAATGATTGTCACTCTGGAGCATGTGGCGGTCATATGTCTGGGTATGCCACAGCTCAGAAGGTGTTGCGCGCTGGCTATTTCTGGCCGTCCATGTTTAAAGATTGTATCATTGCGGTCCGGAAGTGCCACAACTGTCAAGTGTTTGATCGCAAGATGCGCACACCACCTGCTCCTCTCCACCCTATAATTGTCGTTGGTCCTTTCGCCAAATGGGGTATCGATTTTATTACTTGTAACCCTCACTCGGCCGGGGGGCATGCGTATATCATCCTCGCGGTTGATTATTTTACTAAATGGGCCGAGGCGATGCCTACATTCGACGCAAGCGGCAAAACAGCTGCAGTTTTCGTATTCAATCACATTATAACTAGGTTTGGTGTCCCACAAGCAATCATCACTGACCATGGGAGCCATTTTCGAAACATCATGATGACTGAGCTTACAAGCCAGCTTGGTTTGCACCACGATAGCTCTACTCCTTATTATCCGCAAGCCAACGGTTTGGTTGAGTCTATCAACAAAGTTCTGGTTATCATGATCCGACGAACCATTGGTATTCATCAGTCGAATTGGCACAACATGTTATTTTCAGCGCTATGGGCATACCGAACTTCAGTAAAAACTTCAACAGGGTTCACTCCTTTCCAGCTAGTTTATGGCTTGGAAGCTGTGTTACCCATTGAATGCGAAATCCCATCACTTCAAATGGCTGTCGAATTACTCCCAGCTACTTCCGAAGAGGAGAAACGTTTATTATACTTAGCTCAGTTAGATGAGACTCGACGTGACGCTGCATTGGCAATCGAGACTCACGCGAAGCGAATGAAAGCTCAGTATGATAGAAATGTGACCCCTCGAAGTTTTTCGGAGGGAGACCTAGTGCTATTATATGATCAAGCTAACGATAAGCTAGGTGCTAGAAAATTCGTTCCTATGTGGCATGGACCCTACATTGTAAAGCGAAAGCTAGCAAAAGGGGCCTATGAGCTGGTAGATTTTGATGGGGACTCTTTGGGTAAACCCAGAAATGGACTTTACCTAAAGAGGTATTATGCTTAAATGATGGGTATGGAGAATTTTAGTTAGGTTAGGTTTTCTTTCTAGCTAGTATGTTTGTTAGTTTAGTTAGTGTGCTTAGCTTAGAAAGTGTGTTTTTAGTCGTTATTCTGGCTTATCTTGGTTTTACTCTTGATATTGCAGATGTCGACGCCTCTCCAAACATACATTGGATTTGCTGATGGTGCTTGTCGTAGTACACGGAATATCTCTTCCACAGCTTGGGTTATCTATTCGCCCTCTGACGAGTTAGTTTCTATGCATGGGGTAAGCCTCGGTCAAACGACGAACAACATTGCAGAATACAGTGCAGTGGTTGAATTATTATCTGAATCTATTTCATTTGGAATTCGACGTTTGATAGTGAGGTTAGATTCTGAACTTGTTGTATTACAGCTTAATAGAGTATATGCCATTAGAAATCCTGTGTTATTAAGGTTGTTTTTGAGAGTGCGTCTCTTGGAACGTGAATTTGATTACATTGAATATCAGCATATTCCAAGGTCTTTAAATACATTAGCAGATGCAATTGCTTCTCGAATGTTGGACAGACATTTACGATAATCATGCAAGTAAATTTAAAAAACATTTCATCATATATGTTAAAAAAAATGAGTCGGTAATAATGATATATATATATAGATAGGAGTGTGTCAAAAAATATACATCGTCTTCGATCATAGGTTGAAAAACACCTTATGATCGGCAAAATGATAAGTACAAAAAACCAAAAATGTCATATGTGTCTACAAAAGTGACTAGCCAATCACTGGTGGTGCTCTCTATACGAGACCACTGCCCGTGCTACCCTACACAAGAACCTCCTAAAAGGTCTTGGGACTGCAACCACATAGCGCTGAAGTCGAATGGGAATGTCATCTATGGTGGTCTCTGGTATATCCGCCGTCAGACGCTCTAGATCCTGTTCCAGCTCGGCTAAGGTCTCTGCGGCCGCATCCTGTGGGGCTGGTGCTAGTACAGCTGGTACTCTCCTCTCAAAAGCCCGGAGGTTGGCTGGACGCCGTGGACCTACATCTGCATTTTGAAAATTTGTGCTGTCAGTTTGAGGCGATATATAAAAACAAAAAAAAAAATATACATAATTTGAAAACTTGTGAAAAATGAAATACCTCTGTCGTCCCATTGTTCTCCCTGTGGAAGAACCATGTCCGGATCATTCCGAAAATCCATTCCGGCGTAAGGAAAGTCCTGAATAGCAAAGACCTGGCTCTCTAGCCAGTGAAAGTAACCATCAGGAAATCGAACAACTGCTGCGCCCTCATCAGGATGCCGGGCCATTACCGCAACCCATCTCGTCAACTTAGGCTCTCGAGGTGCCCCAACCGGAACTGTAAGATGCTGGGGGACCAGCATTGGAACTCTCTCTAGGGCAAAGCTGACAACTATAGGCCCATATCCAAAGGTCTTCAGTTGTCCTCTCTTTGCCCTGGTTAGTTGGCCCTTCAAATTAGCCAACACAGCATCACACCAGTTGAAAATGGTGCCATGGAAACAGTCTATAGCCATCCGCATTTGGGACCCGGTGGCTTGGTGCAAAGCGGCCGCGCCGCAAAGTCTGGTAACAGTAAAGGCTATCACCATAAGTTCAGGTCGGGATATGTACTTGATTTCTATCCCCTTCTCATGGTTTTGGTTGTTGCACCACTCTAGTCGGAGACTAGCAAGGAATTGGCCACCCGGCCTAGTCCCGAATAAAGAAAGTTGCTCACCCCTGTTAGGCAAGCTAGTGAGAAAATATATATCGGAGGGCTCTATCTCGAGCTGGTGCTCTCCGATGTAGAAACATTGCTCCTGAATGTTCAACCTTTCGACCAGCCACTCAAGAAAAGGCACTTGGCCCCTCATGCCAGGTATGCCCCAGTATTTGTACAGTCCGCAGGCTTTTAATGCATCAATGGAAGGTTGATGACCTATCGCGGCCAAATCAACATCCTCGTGCTCTCTTTCACGCCAATCAAGCATGGTGTGCTCCCTGCACATCATAAAACATCAGTGAGAATCCATAAAATTTAGAAATTTTGGTTTATTTTGGAGGGCCAAGGGTTTCAAATTGTGTTTTGCGGGGTACGCACCCCGGCCTTTGGGGACAGAGCGCCGGTACGCAGGTTCCCTTAAGGCCGGGTGCGTACACCCCGTAATTTTCCCATTGGGAAAATATCGGGGTACGCAGGTCAGCAGTGCATGACCTGCATACCCCGAAGGGCGCATTTTGAAACCCCAATGCTCCCAAAAAATCAAATAAAAACTTAAAACTAGATTCTAAACGGATGAAAAACAAGAGAGGGGTGTTGTAGAATACCTGGTGAAACGGCGTTCGATTCTGACGGTCGGATTCTCCGCAATCTTCACGGGAAGTTTCTTGTCAAAAGCCCGTTTCTCAACCTCAACAGTAAAATGGTAAAAATGACATGGTAAGAAGTCTTTTTATAGGTTTTTTGGATAAATAAATGCTAGATTTGTTATTTTTCACCATGAAAGGACATTTTCGATGTATTTTTTGCCCATCTTAAACAGGTATGAGTAATGTGTTGTTTCTGTGCAGGACAAAGGGACTTTAGGGTAAATTATCATTTTTCACGTCAGAGTCATCTTTTAATCTCTTTTCTGACTCCTAAAATATGAAAAGATCGTCGAGCATTTCTTTTACACTCGTTAAAACGGAATTAAAAGACGGTCCCCTTATAGCCCTTTTCTGACCGTAAAATCAGGAAAAGATTGCCGGGTTTTTGTCGTTTCAAACTTGATACGGAAATAAAACGACGTGTCCTTGATCGCTTTTTACTTTTCAGGTTAGAGACACTAATCATGAAAGTACTCCTTGGTCGCAAGATCAAGCGGTTCTCCCAGGTATTATTTTATACTTTTTCGGGCTTGGGGGACACAAATTTACGAAAAAGTTCAACCTGGAGTCTTCTTAAGTTTTTCAGACTCTCTAAAATTGAGAAACGCCGAGTTTCTCCTATATTGGGCTCGTTAAAATTTCACAGTAAAGGACCTGTTCAGTTACAAACAGGAACGAACCACTCCTTCCTAGGGTTCGAATCAAAACTACGTTGGACTCATCCGAAGGATGAGCTTATAATCAAGCATATGTTATCCTCCTCAAGCTTGTTAAAAATAAATAGGTACTTGCCAGAAATGGTGGGGGAAAAGAGAGAAGAATGAGCCTATTTGTTATCTGTTGTCTCAGAAGAAACTTTATTACCACTCTTGAACATGACACTTTTCATTCACCTGGGTTGGGAAATCCTTTACCTCACAGTTGATCAGACGACATTGAAAGTCTTCAGCCGGGTTCCGGGGATTAACTTTGAGTCGTTTATCACCAAGCCATCTGTCGTGTCGTTATGTGTTCAAGAGGTCTGCAAGCAAAACTTTCATCTGCAAAATACTTGTCATCCATTTGACCATCCCTGAGTCAGTCCTTACAGCAACATTTCTTCAACTTGATTAATGATTTCGTGTTGTGGGCTTGCCTGCAACGGGTCGCTTTCTATCGACATCAGCACATTATCTAGAGAGATGACTTAGAAATCGTCAGTACCTTGAAGTCTGCATGCATCAATGGCAGGTTTCTCGCCTTTGACGTCAGTTTACATCATTGACTCTCGATCAAAGGATTCCGTGAAATGTTCGACATCAACTCATTCATTCACATCTCATGGATTGTACTGGGTACTTTGAGAACCATTGACATTACTGGTGGTCTCTCTCACACTTGTTAACAGTTTACATCATCGACTGGTAATCAAGTGGTTTCTACCATGTTCGACATCAACTCATTTATTCGCATGGCTAGAATCGTACCAATTCGGGAAGCAGAAATGAAGACCCTGGATCTAGTTTCCACCATCCAGGCTGCGAGGAGTTTTGTATTCATTATCTAAGTAGACTAATCATAAACAGATGGCTGCGCCCATACTGTGTCTACAAAAGTCTATGATTATGATGTACTGCAAGATCATTCCTGTATCAGAGTAGTTAGTCTGCTAGTTAAAGTTTTGATCTGAGTATGGGAATGCCTACCTCAGTGATGATATAATCTTATACATGTATTTTGTGTTGAAAATTGCAGGTTCTGACCAGGCTCTCCACGAGATAATCCTTGAAATGATAAAGCGCTTCACCCTTCCTAGATAATACAAAACCCTAATCTACTACAGGCTTCGCACTTTAGGGGGCAATCTGTTACACTAAAAAATGTCACCATGGATATTTACAGTTAGTATGGCTCTATCAACAGTCATGCTATCCTCTTAGGCAAGTCTTATGCCTCTGCTCTCCATGTCAAACTCCAAAAAGAGAGAAAGTCTTTGTAAATGTATTTATCTCTGGGTACGCAGGTTCTCTCAACCTTATCTGCGGGTACGCAACCAATGTTCACAAAAACTGCGTACTTGTACGCTCTGTATGTAAAGGGGCAGGTGCGTACCCCTGTAAAGGTCAAAATGCGCAAGTTTCATCTTTAAAAAGTTACTTGTGGTCATTTCTAGAGCATTCTAGAAGGTTGTTCGACGTGTATTGAGCGCCTCCAGATGGTTCATGTACCCCTACCAAAGAGGAACTTATCCCATCAATAAGGGAGCTATCCCATCCAAAGAGGGGATTATCCCATTGATGGTGGACCTGAATAACTTCCTCTAGAGCACTATAAATACAGGCATTGGGCCAGAAGGAGGGGAGGTTGGAAGCTAAACATTTCTAAGGGTAGATGCTGCTGGAATTAGGACTCCCATTTAGAAGCTTGTGAGGAGAGATTGCCATCTTTGCTTGTTCTATTTGGAAGTGGGTGAGCTTTGTAAAAGTAAAGGAGAACTCTTGATGGACCCTGGGAGGGACTTGTACAACACCAAGGATCAGGTTGTAATTGTTCCTTTTGTTTCCTTTTAATGCAAATGAGTCCATTCTTCTCAATAACTTGTTATTTATGAGTTGTTTCATGTACTCCTTGGTCTACGTGTTAAACATGTTTTATTTTATGAGATTATCAAGTGCTATTTAATCGTTTGATTGTTAGTGAATGCAGGTTTCGAAGTGAAGGAGGAGCTCATCTGGATCAGCGAGGCTGGACTACTGCAACAACGTTGGGTTACAGGTAGGATCTAAACACTTGATTTCTTATATAGTAAATGCATGTTTAGAGAAGGATTGCTCTTGTTTGTCTTGTTTGTCACTAGAGAGTCTTAGGCTCCTAGGGAGGTTGGTTGTGTCCGCACTATAGACTCTTTCCTCCTGACAGAAGGGAAATGAAATCTTCCTAAAATAGGTCGACACAACAGCTGCCATGGCATATATCCATGGTCTTCCTAGTAGGATGTTGTAATCAAGATTCCCATCGATGACTTCAACATCTATTTCTACCGTTTTTCCTTCTAGTTCAACTTTCAAGTTATTTAGTATACCATATGGGGTATATGTCCTTCCGTTGAATGCTTTTAACGTCGTCGCAGACCTCGACAAGGTTGGAGATCCTAAAGTTTTCCAGCAACTCATCGACATAATGCATGTAGATGCCCCCTCATCAATAATTGTTCGATGAACAGTTTTGTTGAGGGCTTTCACTTGAATAAGGAAAGCTAGTTGAGCTGGTAACTGAGGGTCATATCCTTTATGATCAAAGGCCACAAGATTGGAATCCATTGGGTCAATTCCACCTATTGCTGATAATAAAGCTTGCTCTTGGGAGAAGCAATTTTGCGGTACCTCAAGTGTCAACATAACGGACGGCGATTGGGCCAGGTCCTCTATCTGTGCTATTTTCGCACAAGGATTAAATGTCGATTTGTGTACTGCTCCCTTTTGCGACTTTATCATTGGCTCAGGGACGATGGGTGGCACAACTTCGGTCAAAGTTGTTGTCGAACTACTAGGTTGTTCATTAGCCTTGTTGTTCGACAGCTTTGGATTCCTATAATCCTTATTCCTCGTCAAAGCATCATTTTGTTGCTTTGATACAGACAACATAAGCACTTGGGATTGGGAAGCATTTTGATTAGCAACCAGTTCGGTTCTCGGGCTTGGAAACGGATCAGTCAACACAGCTGAGGTTTTCGAACTCTTAAAGAATCTTTTAAGCTCATCTTTGTATGGAAAATCTGTTGTCCAATGATCTTCATCGCATATATGACACCCCGTATGGGGTTTCCTTTTTCTCCCTTTCTTTTTCTTCTTGCCCCCTGGTTGCTTCAGTCGTTTGCCCTTGTCGTCTGACACGGCACTTACTTCCGAGGCAAGAAGTTCCTCATTTGAATTTTGACCGGAAATCATACGGGCCTTTTTAGATATAGCCTTTGTCGATTTCATGTGTGTTGTGCCAATCACGCCTTCGCCGGCATGAGACTCACTATTTGATTTAGGAGGAGGAGGAATTGAAAATTCCGGTCTAGGGGCGTTAGGTATTTTATCATAGAGCGTGCCGGACTGAGTATATACTAAGTCTAGATATTGTGCACGAGCAATAACTTGCTCCTCTGTTACGACTCCCCCCTTGGCCACATCTTCCGTTATGGCAGGAATTAACGACTTTATAAACCATTCAGCTAACAGCTGATCTGGAACGTAAGTCTTTACCATCCTGCGATGACGTCGCCACTCATGTATATGATCGGATATATGTGTGGCCGTCGTCTGCTTGAAGTTGGTTAAGATTTCCGTTCCAGTTTCATACCTTATCGGTAATTGAAAATGGGTTAAGAAAGTCGTGGCTAGGGAACTGAAATTGTCGAAAGAGGATCTAGGTAATTCAATATACCATTTAGCCGCTGGACCCATCAATGTCCTCTGAAAAAGGTGAAGCCTTATCGAATCATCGTTCAGGGTGTTCGACGAACACCACAGATGAAAAGTCATGACGTGATTCGATGGGTCTTCACCTGGATTTCCATTGAATTTAGGAATGTTCGATGGAAGTTTATGCGGAATCGATGGCCACCAAGGGGCATAAGCAATTGGATCATTCGTCAGCCGATTTAGATCTGGTAATTCTAGAGTTGCTACAAAGGGCAACTGTTGATTCAGGTTAGGCGGAGCATACCCAGGATAAGATGGAATCGCCTGAGCAGTGGGTCTTTGCATACCAGCATAATGTATTTGATGTTGGCAACTTTGACAAGTTTGATGGGCATAACCGTTATTATACGGTTGCCCATTACTTACAAAGACTTGTTGCTCGGGTCCTTGATATGATTGCTGGAATTGCGGTTGTTGAGTTTGAACCAACTCCGGTTGTTGGACCATTTGCTGTCGTCCAATACTGGATGATTGACCAAGATGAGGAGTCATAGTACTTGTTCGAGCCTGAGTCGCTCCAGATAAGGAGGCACTAACCGGAGGTTGTGATTGAGTTGTCGAGACAAGAGGCTGTTGTATGGCAACCTGAGAAACTTTGGGTTGACATACAACAGGTAGCGCTTGTACTTGCGACGCAATCAACATACCAGGTACAGTGGCAACATTCGACACAGGGTGGACTGGTTGCATTGAATATGCAACCCTTGGTTGTTGAGGCAGTATTGGTACCCATCCGCTGGATGTAATTCCAGTTTGACCTGAACTTTGTTGTAAACTCCCATATGGTTGTTCTCCGGGGGGGAACAATGAAAAGGCATACTGCCCTCCATATGGTGGCAATCCAGTGCTTAAAGGGTAGATTGGCCTTTGAAGACACATTGGATCAAGTTGTTGAGTTTCAACATAAGAAATACCAAATGATAATCCGGATGAAGAAATAGGAACTAACCATGTCGTCGAAACAGTCTCTGATTGGACTCCAGCTTGTTGTTGACAATTTGCCGGGACAGATGGTATACCAGCGAACATCGTTGGAGTAGCAGCAGGAGGCTCTGCCGCTGCTGTGTCGGATGACACAGTCCTGGATGTCGACGGTTGTTCAGACATATTTAGTCTATCCAAAAGATTTCCTAGCGATTCTACAAGAACTTTGTGATGAAGGTAGACTAACTTCGAAGATCAACACAGGAATAAAGGGTGATTGTTCCGTTTAAAATAAATTGTTAACGACGCTTTAGACACAACTTGCTTTTTCAATTTTAAAGAGTCGAGAAAAAGCTAAAGATGACTCTAGTCTCCTTCGATGTTTTAACGAGCCTGAAGTGACAAATGCTTGGATGGACTTTTTCTGTTATAGAGTCTGAAAAAGGCCAAAAGAAACTGCTCTGGAGATCTAGGCAGAGGGTGTGCCAAACTTTTCGCAAAACCACAGAATACTTTTTATGGTACGGGTGGTCGATCTTCGTTAATGCTGTGTTCACTGCATTGCGATCAGTAGGGCGGCCGACACGGCTTCCTAAGGATAAAGGATATATGCCTATAGGGGTCTCCCAATATATACGCGACGGTACGTGGAAGCACAAATCCATACTAGTGCTATCGTCCCTCAGGAGGAATCACCCACCTTCCACGAGATCGACAGTCACTAGGCTTAACGACGCCGGAACACGTCTCTAGCCTAGACCTCTATGGTGTGCGTTATATTGCAAAGCGTTGTTAGGTTCATTCAGTTTATTTTAAGTTGATCTTTTTAAAGTTTGTCTTTCAGGATCACCACGAGATGTATGGTACAAATTCCTAAATGCAGTCTAAGATGATAAGCAAGCTTTATAATCTTTCAACTTTGAAAATCTTAGCTACTAAGGGAAAAGAGAGCGACTATATTTTCTCAAAGAGCAATCAGCACACTCTAATGCACTCTTCCTAAACCAAGCATGCAAACTTATCAAAATGCAAATGCACAATGCAGGTGTTTGTTTTCCACTTTCTTAGTATAAATGCCTACAAAGAAAGCTTTTTGTACAATTTTGAATTTGCTTTTAAATGACTGAAACAAACAAGTTTACTTTTTCCAAAATCAACAAGGGTAGAAGAGATTACAATCACTTTGTGATTTTCGAAATTAATACTTGTTTTGACATTCAAAAGTGACAAACTCAAACCAATAAGCAAAAGCAAATGTATAATCAAACTGCAAACAGCCAATGAACTCTCTCCTAAGATCACAATCAATCAATCAATCAGATCTGAATCAAGGGCTATAGGATGATTACTTTACTCATGCAAAGGAAAACTGTAAATGACACCACAAACACATAAAAACACTTACAGTCTTTTTGTACAAAAATGAGGTGGAATTCAAGCAAAGAAAAGGGGTTATCAGACTGGTACCTATGCTGGTTAAAGGCTGCAAAAACAGAGATCAAAACAGGGCAAAAGACAGCAGAGAACCCCAGCTGCACAAGGCAAAACTGGTTCAGCGCAACCTCAACACTGTGGTTTTGAAATTCAGTGCAGGTAGCCTTCACGGGACCTGCGCTAAAATGCAGAATGGCTTCACAGCAGTCGCGCTGAAGGAGAAACTCTCATTTCTCTTGGGTTCCGGGTCATAAAATGCTCAAAAATCAACTGTTTCAGGCCAAATCAGAAACACAAGCAAGGTATAAACAAAGGGATGCTTTGAGAGGGTACTAAAGACTATCACAAGGATCATCAAATCATTTGTGGATCTAGTTTAGATCATAGACAAGTCCAACAATTGGATCAAAGCAGCGACTTTTTACTTTGCATCCGGGAAAGATGTAGTTCAATAGTTGCTGTCAAGTCTATGAAGTAAACAAATGACGGAAACACAAATGAAATGATTAAACAAGTTCTTCCCCAGCGGAGTCGCCAAACAAACAAATACAGCTATTATGATTTCTTCCTTTATGAAATGTGAAAGAGGGGAGATCGGTAGACTTACCGTTGTCTTCCGGTTGTCCCTCGAACTAGATCCTCTTCTCTTTGTGTGTCCACAGCTACTTGCCTCCTCGCTTGATCAAGAGAACAACTACTTGAATCCCACGAGATCACAAGAGAACAGCTACCTGTGACAAGAGAACAGCTACTTGCGACAAGAGAAGAACACAATACAAAGGCAAATATACATATTCATAAATGATTCAGGATTAGAGGTAAATCAAATATACTAATGCAATCATACAAAATACACCAGCATATAGGAAAGAATCAAGATAGCTTTATTGAAAGTAACAGGGTTCAGGAAGAGATACAACCCATGGGGCTCCAATCCAGCATCTCCTTCCCAGCAGAATGGAATTCCTTCTTCAGCTCCCTTCAAAGCATTACACACCCAATGTTCCAGCCACAAACCAACAGCAATTCTTTGCAAATACCAAATTCCACAAACGAATACAGCTATTATGATTTCTTCCTTTATGAAATGTGAAAGAGGGGAGATCGGTAGACTTACCGTTGTCTTCCGGTTGTCCCTCGAACTAGATCCTCTTCTCTATGTGTGTCCACAGCTACTTGCCTCCTCGCTTTATCAAGAGAACAACTACTTGAATCCCACGAGATCACAAGAGAACAGCTACCTGTGACAAGAGAACAGCTACTTGCGACAAGAGAAGAACACAATACAAAGGAAAATATACATATTCATAAATGATTCAGGATTAGAGGTAAATCAAATATACTAATGCAATCATACAAAATACACCAGCATATAGGAAAGAATCAAGATAGCTTTATTGAAAGTAACAGGGTTCAGGAAGAGATACAACCCATGGGGCTCCAATCTAGCATCTCCTTCCCAACAGAATGGAATTCCTTCTTCAGCTCCCTTCAAAGCATTACACACCCAATGTTCCAGCCACAAACCAACAACAATTCTTTGCAAATACCAAATTCCGGCCTCTAGATCTCATGGAGGAGAGATCCATATATATATGTTTGGAGAGAGTATGAGCCAGCTTGAGATCTGACTAGTGTCCTCTCCCTCTATCAGTTCTTGAGTCCACTTGGAGGTTCTTGATTCCACTTGGAGATTTGGAACCTCTTACTCATCACCAGTCGAATTCCTTGATGCAAGTGTCATTTTGGAAGCTTCCTGGGCATTGACACCTTGAGGAATGACTCTGCCACATGTCCAAACTCGCTTAGTGCAGGTAGCTAGTGTTGGAGTTGACATTCAACGCAGGTAGCCAGTGTAGCAGTTGACATTCAGCGTAGATGCTCAGTGGAGCAGTTGACATGATCCAGAATTGGCTTGTTTTTGAGTGTTTTCAGGTGGAGAACTTCTGTGAATTGTTGTGGTTAGTTTGCCTTATTCCTCTAGGGGTAGGAACAACATGTTTAGGGACTTTGGATCCCTTAGTTTATGGACATTTCATGCTCAATGTTGTAAGGCACAAAAATGTCTATAACAAACAACCCAACCCGATTGTGGTACGGAGGAAAAGTGTCATGTTCAAGAGCGACTTGCTACCGTCAAAGTTTTCTTGAGTTTCTCCCAATTTTTCCCCAGTCATTGCTGACCAGTACCTCTTTATTTTTGTCAAGCTTGAGGAGGATAACATATGCTTGTTCTATAACCTACCCTTCGGGCAAGCCCATCGCTATGTTTTAACGAGCCTAGCGATAGTGAAACTCGTTCTCGTCTAAAGACAAGTTTGTCGCTATTTAATGATTTTAACGAGTCTAACGACAAGGATAACTCGGTCCTTTTCATTTTTAGAGAGTCTGAAAAGGTACATAAAGTTAACTCCAAAAGTCCTTTTTCGTCATCTAATCCCTTAAGTCCGAAAAAGTATAAAACAATACAGAAGGGATGAGTTTTCGATAGTTTTAACGAGCCGAATAAAACAAGCGCTCGATCTTTTTGTGCAATAATCCCTCAGGTCCAAAAAGATTAAAATCTAGAGGAGGGATAGCACTTCCTGTCCCTTTAACGAGCTGGAAGGCCAAGGACTCGGAAATCTTTTCATATTTTACGAGTCAGTTGAAAAGAGCTTAAAGAAGACTCGTCTTTTGAGGAGCGAGTGATAAACAGGGTTAGCAGCTGATTCCAGGTACAGGTTGGAATTTTCCAATCACGGCAGTGTCACAAGGATGGCTAGGTGAAATCACTCTTCGCAGTTGTTCCTCAAAATGGGTAAACAATCATATGGAGGTGAACGATCGGCCAAATGAAAAGTGGAGGTGACGGGCAAACACGACCAAGGCTTTAATGGCTGATAAGGTTACATTCACAGTGGTTATTTACCGGGTAGTGGTTCATTTTTTATTTTAAAATGAGCTTAAATGCTGGTGGAAACACTTGCTCATTGCTTATGTTTATTTTTTAACGAGCATGAAGTCCGCGTTAAAACTGCTCGGATCTTGCGTTTATTTTTTAACGAGCATGAACTGTGTGCTAAAACTGCTCGATGATAATTTTGCATGCCCCCAGCATAATAACGCAAATCGAAGTGCATGCATATTGGTCACTATTTAAGCATAGTAACGCTTGAGGTACAACCCATTACGGGGTTGCGCCAGTGGAATTCCGTCATAATCCATTAACTCGTAGGCTCCTTTTGCTAACACTCGTTTAACAATATAGGGGCCCATCCATAAAGAATTAAATTTACCTGCTCCCAATTTATCGGATTCTTGGTTATAAAGCAAGACCAAGTCACCTTCTGAGAAGACACGGGGTTTGACATTTTTGTCGAACTGCGCCTTGACTCGTTTCTTATGGGCTTTGTTAGCCAAAGCGGCGTCATGACGGGTTTCATCCAATTGGATTAATTCCAAGAAACGGGCCTCTTCTTTCGAAGTTCCGGGGAGGAGATCAATTGCGAGTTTAAGAGACAAGATTTCACACTGGATTGGCAAGACTGTTTCCAGGCCATACACCAGTTGGAAAGGTGTGAACCCGGTCGCATTCCTTACCGATGTTCGGTAAGCCCACAAGGCTGAGTACAGGATTAGGTGCCACCTTCTTTTGTGAACCCCGATCATCCTTTGCAACATACGCTTCAGGACCTTGTTGATTGCTTCAACTTGTCCGTTGGCTTGCGGATAATACGGGATAGAGCTGTCGTGAGATAGCCCTAGCTTGGCAGCTAATTCAACCATCATGTGATTGCGAAAATGTGACCCATGATCTGTAACTATAGCCTGTGGTACGCCGAACCTGGCGACTACATGATTGAAAAAGAAAAGGGCAGCTGTTTCACCATTGTTATCTAATGTAGGCATTGCCTCGGCCCATTTGGTAAAATAGTCAACGGCGACTATAATATACCCATGCCCCCCGGTCGAGGTGGGGTTACATGTCATGAAATCGATGCCCCATTTGGCGAAAGGCCCAACAGCAACTATTGGCTGTAAAGGTGCGGGTGGTCTTCTGGTTTTGCTATCAAAAATTTGACAAGCATGGCAACTTCTGACTGCGGTTATGCAATCTTTGAACATTATTGGCCAAAAGTATCCTGCTCGTAAGATTTTCTGTGCTGTAGCATATCCAGATTGATGCCCCCCACATGCGCCTGAATGACACTCATTCAGGGCTTTTTCGGCCTCTTCATGGGTGAGGCACCTCCTCAGAATTGTATCGATACCACGAAGGTAAAGCGTATCACCGACGATCATGTAGTCTTTCGCTTGGTATCGTATACGTTTCTGTTCTGAGTGAGAGGTGTCAGGCCTGAATTTTTGGGTTTGGAGATAAATTATTATATCTCCATACCACTCATTGCTTGAAGATATTAGAAACAAACTTTCGTCCACGATTGATTCTTCTGATGTTTCATCGTTGGACGACGATGGGAGATCGCACAATAATTCTGCGAAAAGTAAAGCTTTCTTTGATTTGGATTTTACAAATTCTAGATCAAACTCTTGAAGGATCGCTATCCATTTTGAATACTTGCCCCCCAGAAACTGTCGCGACAATATATAAGTCATGGGGTTACAATCTGATAGAATGGTAGTTTTCCGAAAGAGGACATAATGTCGAAATCTTTGTATCGCTTGAACAGCAGCGAGAGCTAGATTTTCAACGTAAGAATATTTGCTTTCTGTATCATTCAAGTTTTTACTTAAATAATATATTGGATGTTCAGTTCCATCGACTTCTTGAACTAAAACCACCGCAATGGTCGTATCTGTTGCAGCCAGATACAGGTTAAAATCTCTTTGATAGTCTGGGGCATACATTAATGATGCTTTTACTAGAGAATCTTTCAGAGCATCAAAGGAAGCTTGCGCCACCTAATCCCAGACAAAAGATACATCCTTTTTCAAAAGACGAGTATAACCTTTAGCAAGTTCTGCGTAATTTGGAATGAACCTCCTCAGAAAGTTTGCTTTCCCTTGGAGTTTCTGAATCTGAAGCAAATTTGAAGGTGGAGGCAAATTAATGATTGCCTGAACCTTGCAAGGGTCGAGACGAATCCCATCCTTAGAGACTACAAAGCCAAGTAAACGACCAGAACCGACGCAAAACACACATTTGTGTGGATTGAGTCTTATCTTGTAGTGTCGGCAACGTAGAAATATCGCTCTTAAATGTTGTGGATGATCAGTCCGCTTTCGCGAATGAGCCGGAAGGTCGTGGAGATATGGTTGAACGATGTTCTTGATGTCATGGAAGGCATAATTCATTGCCCTCTGAAACATCGCCCCTGCGTTCTTTAAACCAAAGAGTAATTTTCGATAAGCGAATGTGCCCCACGGACAGATGAATGCAGTCTTTGACTGGTCCTGTGGGCGGATATTTATTTGATTATACTCGGAAAATCCATCCATGAATGAAAAGATTTCACATCTGGCGCATTCATCAATTATCTGGTCGATGAAGGGTGTAGGGTAGTTGTCCTTCGGAAAAGCTTGGTTTACAACTCTATAATCGACACACACTCTAATTGTCCCTTGTTTCTTCATAACAGGGACAATATTCGATACCTAATCGGTTAGAGGAACCGGGTAGATGAAACCAGCATGGAGGAGCTTTTCAACTTTGGCTTTAATGGCAGTGGCTTTCTTGGGGTGCACCTGCCGAAGCCGTTGTCTTACTGGTTTGACATCAGGATACATCTTAATTTCATGTTCAACGATACTCAAGTCAATGCCTGGCATTTCATCATATGACCAAGCAAAGACATCTCTGAATTCGCGAAAAAAGAGCGTTATATATTTCCAGTTCTGAAGGAGAACAACCTTTGCCGACATAAATATTCTCTACAACATTTGTTTTAGTCGAGATATTTATGGCTATAGTCTCTTCAATATTGGATAAGTTTCGCTCGGAATCCACCGTCTTTACAGTGTTTGATAGGAATTCAAAAACTGAAGGGTGATAAAGGTCATGTTGAGTATCTTCTTCATATTCTGGAAGAAGGGAATGATGGTGGCAATCACTCCATGGTGCCCCCTCAATCAAAATTGATTGTAGGATTCCTTCGTCAGTCCCATGTACTTTCGACCAAGGATCTAATGGGGTACCATATTCTCTAGACCTATCTACCCAAACGCTTGATGAGCGTTGATTTGGGTTTGCCTCCCATGCCTGAAACATTGATTGCTACAATATTTCTATAGGGCTTGGTTGCAAAACCATTTCATGATCCATGTCGATATCGTTTTCTGAGATCTTCGTGGAAGATATCATGTTGCAGGCTCCTACCAATGCTACTTCTCCTATATAGATTGGAGGTGGAAGTGCGAAAGTTCCCATTAATGTGGGGTCTTTCAGTAGGCCTACTCCAATATCTTGAAGCGAATGGTTGCTTCCATGGATCATGGGAATGCTTCCTGTAACTTGTGAACCATTAGGGAGGAAGTCTTGTTGGTTGACGATCGTAATCCCTCCTTGAAAAGGGAATGCGATCTTCCTAAAATAAGTCGACACAACAGCTGCCATGGCATAGATCCACGGTCTTCCTAGTAGGATGTTGTAGTCAAGATTCCAATCGATGACTTTGACATCTATTTCTATTGTTTTTCCCCCCAGTTCAACCTTCAAGTTCTTAAGGATATCGCACGGGGTATAGGTCCTTCCGTCGAATGCTTTCAATGTCGTCGAAGATCGCGACAAGGTCGGAGACCCTAAAGTTTTCCAGCAACTCATCGACATAATACATGTAGATGCCCCCTCATCAATAATTGTTCGGTGAACAGTTTTGTTGAGGGCTTTCACTTGAATAAGGAAAGCTAGTTGAGCTGGTAACTGAGGATTGTATCCTTTGTGGTCGAAGGATACAAGATTGGAATCCTTAGGATCAACCCCACCAATAGCCGACAACAAAGCCTGTATTTTGGGATGGACAATTTTGTAGTACTTCAAGAGTCGACATAGTGGATGGCGATTGGGCCAAATCTTCCACTATGTTATAATGCTATGCCGCTCTGGCGCGAGGATTAAATGTCGACTTGTGTACTACTCCCTTTGGCGGTTTTATCGTTAATTCAGGAATGATGGGCGGTACAACTTCTGTCGAAGTTGTTGTCGAATTGCTTGGTTGATCTTTATCCTTGTCGTTCGACAGCTGCGGATTCCCGTAATCTTTGTTCCTTGTCAAAATCAAAGCATCATTCTGCTGTTTTGAAACCGACAACATGAGCACTTGCGACGTGGAAGCATTTCCACTATCAACCAGATTTCGTCCTGGATTGGGAAATGGATCAGTTAACACAGCTGAGGTTTGCGAACTTTTGAAGAACCTTCTAAGCTCAGCTTTGTATGGACAATCGGCTGTCTAATGATCCTCATCACATATCATGCATGGACTTTTTGGTTTCCCTTTCCTAGGAGGGTTTGAAGAATTTTTTTCAGGGGATGACTCGCCCTGTTTCTTCTTCTTACCTTTGTTTTGCTTCTTCTTGCTTCGTGGTTGATTGGTTTCTTTGCCTTTATCTGCTAATACGACATTTACTTCCGAAGCAAGAATTTTCTTTTGCATTTTGATCTGAAGTCTTACGGGCTTTCTTAGACGAAGCCTTTGTCGATTTCGCGTTTGCCGTGCCAATCACACCATCGCCGGCATGAGAGTCACTATTTGATTTAGGAGGAGGAGGAATTGAGAATTCCGGTCTAGGGGCGTCAGGTATTTTGTCGTAGAGCGTGCCAAACTGAGTGTAGACTAAGTCTAGATATTGTGCACGAGAAATAACTTGCTCTTCCGTTACGACTTCCCCTTTTGCCACATCTTCCGTTATGGCAGGAAGTAATGACTTGATAAACCATTCAGCTAACAGCTGATCAGGAACGTACGTTTTCACCATCCTACGATGACGACGCCACTCATGCATATGATCGGATATATGAGTGGCCGTTGTCTGCTTGAAGTTGGTTAAGATTTCTGTTCCCGTTTCATACCTTATCGGTAATTGAAAATGGGTTAATAAAGTCGTGGCTAGGGAGCTGAGATTATCGAACGAGGCTCTAGGTAATTCAATATACCATTTTGCCGCTGGACCTGTTAACGTCCTCTGGAAAAGGCGAAGCCTTATCGAATCATCATTTAGGGTGTTTGATGAACACCACAGATGAAAAGTCATCACGTGATTCGATGGGTCTTCACCTGGATTTCCATTAAATTTAGGAATGTCCGATGGAAGTTTGTGAGGGATCGCTGGCCACCAAGGGGTGTAAGCAATCGGATCGTTGGTTAACCACGAATGGTAACTGTTGATTCAGGTTAGGTGAAGCATACCCAGGGTATGATGGAATCGCTTGAGCAGTTGGCCTTTGCATACCAGCATAATGCAACTGATGTTGGTATGACTGATATGGTTGGTGGACTTGACCACTGTAAAGCGGTTGGTTTTGACCGTTTTTAATATACGGTTGTCCATTGTTCGCAAAGATCTGCTGCTCAGAACCTTGGTACACTTGTTGGAATTGTGGTTGTTGGTATTGCACCAGCCATGGTTGTGAAGCCATGTTCTGTTGTGCTATACTAACCGTTGGACCAAGGTGTGGGGTAATTGTACCCGTTTGGACCTGTGTCGCCCCACCAGTAGGCAATTGTGGTTGAGTCATAGGGTCAAGGGGTTGTTGCATTACAACCTGAGAAATCTGAGGTTGACATACAACAGGCAACGTTTGAACTTGCGACACTGTCACAATAGCCGGTGTGGTCGGGATGTTCGACATAGGTACACACTGTTGCATAGAATATACAACCCTTGGTTGTTGAGGTAGCATAGGTACCCAACCACTTGATGTAATTCCAGTATAACCTGAATACTGTTGTGAACTCCCGTATGGATACCCTCCCGGAGGGGGTAATGAAAGGGCATACTGCCCCCCATACGATAGCAATCTGGAACTCAAGGGGATTGTTTGTCCTTGGGGACTGGATTGCCCAAATTGACCTCCAAATGGATCAATCTGGCGAGTTTCAACATAAGAGTTGCCGGATATTATTCCGGAGGAACAAACTGGAACAGACCACACTGTCGAAATAGTCCCTGGGTGGACTCCTTCTAGCGGTTGTGAGCTAGTTGGGACAGATGGTACGCCGGCAAACATTGTCGGAGTGACGGCAGGGGCTTCTGCTGTCACTGTGTCATTTGACATAGTCCTAGATGTTGACGGTTGTTCATACATTTTGAGTCTATCCAATAGATTGCCTAGCGATTCTATAGGAACTTCCACTGGTGATGGACTAACTTCTGATGTCGAAGGAAATAGAGTGACCCCGACCCCAAAATGAGTTGGAGTGCTTGCTTGCGGATCTTCTACAATTTCCTCTATCACAATAAAACTAGGTGGAAGGGGAAGACCGTCAGGTCTGTAAAATATTTCTGGTGCTGAAGAAGGGGTTGAATCGACAGCGACAGTTGTTTGAGGAGCAAGACTCTCTGAACCGGTTACAGATGGAACTAGTTCAGTAATGCAAGTATTTGCTCCCAGACTAGGATCAGTGTTACTGTCCCTCTGTGGCTGTTGAACTTCTTCTATAGAGGCAGGGTTTCCAGAAATGTTTGGAGTAACCGGAATCTCAGATGTCGTTGGAACACTTGTTCTAACTTTGATAGGAGATTTCGAACCGGTTAAACGAGTTCGCTTTGTCCGTACTGTTTTCAATTCCGGAGACAAAGACGGTTGACTCGTAAGCCTCCGCAAAGGACGGGGTTTCAATTGACTTTCTTCCACGATTGCGGATTACTCGATCAACCAAAATACAAAAGGGGAAAGTGTGTTTCTGAATTAAATGAATTTTTTAGACGCTTTTAGACACAACTTGCTTTTTCACTTTTAAAGAGTCGAGAAAAAGCTAAAGATGACTCTAGTCTCCTTCGATGTTTTAACGAGCCCGAAGTGACAAATGCTCGGATGGAATTTTTCCGTTATAGAGTCTGAAAAAGGCCAAAAGGAACTAATCTGGAGTTCTAGGTAGAGGGTGTGCCAAACTTTTCGCAAAACCGCAGAATACTTTTTAGGGTACGGGCGGTCGATCTTCCTGAATGCTGTGTTCAGTGCATTGCCATCAGTAGGGCGGCCGACACGGCTTCCTAAGGATAAAGGTTTTATGCCTATAGGGGTCTCCCAATATATACGCGACGGTACGTGGGAGCACAATCCGTACTGGCGCTATCGTCCCTCAGGAGGAATCACCCACCATCAACGAGATCGACAGTCACCAGGCTTTACGACGCCGGAACACGTCTCTAGCCTAGACCTCTATGTTGTGCGTTATGTTGCAAAGCGTTGTTAAGTTCATTCAATTTATTTTAGGTTGATCTTTTTAGAAGTTTGCCTTTCAAGCTTCACCATGAGATGTATGATACAATTCCTAAATGCAGTCTAAAGATGATAAGCAAGCTTTATATCTTTTCAACTTTGAAAATCCTAGCTACTAAGGGAAAAGAAAGACACCATCTTTTCTCAAAGAGCAATCAGCACACTCTAATGCACTTTTCCTAAATCAAGCATGCAAACTATCAAGATGAAAATGCACAATGCAGGTGTTTGTTTTTCGCTTTCTTAGTATTGATGCCTACACAGAAAGCTTTTTGTACAACTTTGAATTTGCTTTTAAATGACAAATACAAACAAGTTTACTTTTTCGAAATCAGAAAGGGTAGAAGAGATTACAACACTTAACGATTTTCGAAATGAATACTTGTTTCGACACTTAAAAGAGACAAACTCAAACCAATAAGAAAAAGCAAATGTATAATCAACTGTAAACAGCCAATGAACTCTCTTCTAAGATCACAATCAACAGATCTGAATCAAGGGCTACAGGATGACTATTTCACTCATGCAAAGGAAAACTGTAAATGATGCCACAAACACATAAAAACACTCACAGTCTTTTTGTACAAAAGGAGGCGGAATCTAAGCAAAGAAAAGGAGTTATCAGACTGGTACCTATGTTGGTTACAGGCTGCAAAAATCAGAGATCAAAACAAGGCAAAACAGAGCAGAGAACCCCAGCTGCACAAGGCCAAACTGGTTCAGCGCAACCTCAACACAGGGGTTTTGACATTCAGCGCAGGTAGCCTTCACGGGACCTGCGTTGAAATGCAGAATCCCTTCACAGGGTCTGCGCTGGAGGAGAAAATCTCGTTTCTCACTGGTTCTGGGTCACAGATTGCTATTTAATCTACTGTTTCAGGCCAAATCAAAGCAACAAGCAAGGTACAATCAAAGGGATGCTTTGAGGGAGTACTAAGATCTATCACAAAGGATCATCAAATCATTTGTGAGTCCATTGTTCAGATCATAGACAAGTCCAGTGATTGGATCAAAGCAGCAACTGTCTACTTTGCATCTGGGAATAGCAGATGCAGTTCGATTGTCACTGTCGAGTCTATGAAACAAACAAGGATAGAAACACAAATAAAATGACTAAAAAAATCTCCCCAGCGGAGTCGCCAATTTGTTGTGGGGAAAAATGCCTATGCAGGACGATCCTATCCACCTAAGGTGTGACAGTGCCTTAGCAACAAACAGAGACAGCTATTCTAGTATTCTTCCTTTATGAATTAAGAATGAAGAGAGATGGATGGACTAACCGGTGTCTTCCGTTTGTCCCTCGATCCGGTTTCTCTTCTCTTGGAGAGTTCCCAGCTACTTGCCTTCTCGCTCGCCCAGCTTCAAGAGGTTTCTGCAAGATTACAAGAAGAGAACACTACACAAGACATGGATTCATATTCATAACTAGTTCAGGATTATAAATAAACTAAACATACTAATGCAATCATACATCAAAGATACATCAGTATATAGGAGAAAACAAGATAGCTTTATTGATGAATAACAAGGTTCAGGAAGAGATACAACCCAGAGGGCTCCAATCCAGCATCTCCTTCCCAGCAAATGGAATTCCTCTCTTCACCCCCTTCAAAGCATTAAGCACCCAATGATTCCAATCTCAAACCAACAACAATTCTTTGCAATAACAAAATTCCAGCCTCCTAGATCTCATGGAGAAGAGATCCATATATAGATGTTTGGAGAGAGGATGAGTCAGCTTGAGATCTGACTAGTGTCCTCTCCCTCTGTCAGTTCTTGATTCCACTTGGAGGTTCTTGCTTCCACTTGGAGATTTGGAACCTCTTACTCATCACCAGTCGAATTCCCTGAGGCAAGTGTCATTGAGGAAGATTTTGGAAGCTTCCTGGGTTCTGACACCTTGTGGAATGAACTTGCCACATGTCAACTCTCACTCAGCGCAGGTAGCCAGTGTTGCCTTTGACATTTAGCGCAGGTAGCCAGTGTTGGCTTTGACATTCAGCGCAAACAGCTAGTGGAGCCACTGAAATGATCCTGAATTGACTTGTTTTTGAGCAGTTTCTGGTGGAGAACTTCTGTGAATTGTTGTGGTTTGTTAGCCTTGTTCCTCTAGGGGTAGGAACAACATGTTTAGGGACTTTGGATCCCTTAGATTATGGACATTTCATGCTTAATGCTGTAAGGCACAAAAATGTCTATAACACATAATCTCATGCCAAAGACTATTATGGAAAAAATTGGACTTGAAATCACTAGAAAATACAAAGAGCTATACTCATTTGACTCTAGTAAGGTCAGGTGTCTAGGTCTTATCAAGGACCTCTGTGTCACATTAGCCCAGATACTAGTAAAATTTTTAGTCATGGAAATAGTAGTAGCAGACATTCCGCCTAAGTATGGTATGCTATTGTCACGTTCTTGGGCAGCTAAGTTACAAGGAACATTTCAAATGGATATGATGTATGCCACAATACCAATATTTGGCCAACCAAGGAGACTGTATAGAGAAACCTTAATGAAATATATGGTGAGTAGCCAAGAAAAGCCAGACAACTATCCCCTCTACTCTATCCATACTGATCTTGATTCCTTCATATTGTACAATGATGGAGACATAGATACACAAGTCACTCAGGTAGAAAATGATTTTAATGAAGGACATGACACCCAAATACCCATTATCCAACAGGACCCTGAAATAGAACCTCTCTGGAATATGAATTTTGATGGTTCATGTGGTAAAATAGGATTAGGAGCAAGAGTCTGGTTGTACATGAATTCAAAAACTAATAAGGCCAAATATCGTTCTTAAAAATTGAATTTTTTGTGCACAAACAACATAGAAGAATATGAGGCATTACTATTAGGCTTGAAACTTCTTTCAAAAGTAGGTGCTAGAAGAATTTTTGTTCAAGGAGATTCAGAACTGATCATAAAACAAATTAAAGGACAACACTATGCAAAGCATCCTAGATTGAGACAATATTGAAATGTTGTGATTCATTTTTTCAAAACATTTGAGGAGTATGACCTTGGCTTTATTCCAAGGCTCCAAAATTCTCTGGAAAATGGTTTAGCTTTTTTAGCCAGTCCTTGCAAACTACCTCGTCCAAATAAACAATACACAATTGAAGTGAAACATTGTCCTTGTTATAGACATTTTTGTGCCTTACAGCTATGAGCATGAAATGTCCATAATTCAAGGGATCCAAAGTCCCTAAAGATGTTGTTACAACTCCTAAAGGAACAAGGTCAACCAATGACAGCTTCTCCCAGAAGTTCTCCACCAAAAACCACTCAGAAACAGTCAATTCAGGACCAATTCAAGTGCTCCACTAGCTGCCTGCGTTGCAAAGCACCCCAGTACACTGTCTAGGTGCATTGCAACACACTTGAATGCACTACCCAGGTGCGTTGAGCAGGAAAGGACAAGTGGCAGAGTCATTCAACGAGGTGGAAAGACCATGGAAGCTTCCAGAATCTTCTCCAATGACACTTGCCTCACTGAATTCAACCAAGTGATGAGTAAGAGGCTCTCAGTCTCCAAGTGGAAGCAAGAACTGACAGAGAGAAGCCACAAGTCAAAACATAAGTTGACTCATCCTCTCTGCTTACATCTTTATATGGATCCCTCATCCCAGAGATCCAGAGGCTGGAATTTTGTACTTTGTAGAGAATTGTTGTTGGTTTGAGATTGAGATTAGTACATTGGGTGATTTATGCTTTGTTGGAGGAGAGGAAGGGATTCCTTTGCTGGGAGGTAGATGTTGGATCGGGACTCACTTGGTTGTATCTCCTCTTGGACTTTCTTATTCTATCAATAAACTATTTGAGTTTCTCCTACTTGCTTTTATATCAGTGATGTTTTGTTATATTTGCATGTTTAGCTTAATCTGATCCTGAGATTTTTATGAATGTATATCTATATCTTCGTGTAGTTTCTCTCTCTTGTGATCTTGCAGGAATTCGGTGAAGCTGGGCCGGTAAGGGAGCAGGGAGCTGGGAGCTATTGAAGAGAGGAGAGATTGGATCGACAAACTAGCGGAAGACACAGGTTAGTTACATCCTTTCTCCTCATTTACATTCCATAAAGAAGAATACTCAATTAGTTTTCCTTGTTTGTTGCTAAGGCACTATCACACCTTAGAGTGGGATAGGGGCATTCTGAATAGATACTTTTCCCAACAACAAATTGGCGACTCTGCTGGGGATCGTATCTAGTTAGTTTATTTGTGTTTCTATTGTTGTTCTTCTCATAAACTCAGGAGTGCTGAATCGAACTGCATTTGCCATTTACAAATGCAAAGTAGAGATCTGCTACTCTAGTCCACTCACTGGGCCTGTTTATGATCTGAACAGCTGATCCACAAATGCTCTAACAGCCCTTTGCGATAGCTCTTTAGTCCTCCTTTAAATCATCCTTCTAATTGTACCTCATTGATAGCTTTTATCCGGCCAAAAACCTCAGATCAAACTGCAAACCGTGACCCAGAACCCGGAAACCATTCTCGTTTCTGCTTCAGCGCAGGCTCTGTGAAGAGACTCTGCATTCCAACACAAGTCCCGAGAGGGCTACCTGCGCTGCAATTCAGTTTCTCTATGCTACAAGTGCGCTGATCAACCTTTGCCCTGTGCAGCTGTGGTTCTTTGCATCCTTGTGTTCAGTTTTATCTCTGATTTTTGCAGCCTGTTATCAGTGTGTGTACCTATCTGAAAACCCCTTTTCTCTGCCTTAATTCTGCCTCAGTTGTATAAAAGAAACTGTATTTGTTTTTGTGTATTTGTTACATCATTTGCAGTTTCCCATTACAAAAGTAAACTAGTCATACTGTCACCCTTAGATCTAGACCTGTCGTAAGTGTCGTTTTGATCTTAGGAGTATGTTTGTTTGCTGTTGACAGTTGATTGCGCTTTTACTTTTGTCTTTTGGTTTGAATTTATGAATTTCTAGTGTCGAAACAAGTGTTTACTTCAAAATCATAAGTGTCGTAATCATCTTTTTGATTTCAAAAAGAAACTTGTTTGTGTTTTCACTAGAAATCAAATTCAAATTTGTTAAACAACTTTCTTTTTAGGCATCAATATTAAGAAAGTGAAAACAAATACATGCATTTGTGCATTTGCATATTGATCGTTTGTATGGTTTGATTTAGGAAAAAGTGCATTTATAGTGTGCTCTATGCTCTTTGAGAAAAGATTGTGTCTTTCTTTTCCCCTTGTAGCTAGGATTTTCATTGTTGAAAAGAGATAAATGCTTGCTTATCATCTTTAGACTGCATTTATGAATTGTATCTACATCTCATGGTGATCCAAAAAGGAAAACTTCTAAAAAAGATCAACCTAAAATAAATTGAATGAACTTAACAATGCTTTGTAACTTAACACACAACATAGAGGTCTAGGCTAGAGACGTGTTCCGGCGTCGTAAAACCTGGTGACTGCTGATCTCGCTGATGGTTGGGTGATTCCTCCTGAGAGACGATAAGCGCCAGTACGGATTGTGCTCCCACGTACCGTCGAGTATATATTGGGAGACCCCTATAGGCATAAAACCTTTATCCATAGGAAGCCGTGTCGGCCGCCCTACTGATCGCAATGCACTGAACACAGCATTCGGGAAGATTGACCGACCGTACCTTAAAAAGTATTCTGCGGTTTTGCGATTGGTTTGGCACACCCTCTACCTAGAACTCCAAAGCAGTTCCTTTTGGCCTTTTTTAGACTCTATAACGGAAAAAGTCTATCCGAGCATTTGTCACTTCGGGCTCGTTAAAACATCGAAGGCGACTAGAGTCATCTTTTTCTTTTTCTCGACTCTTTAAAATTGAAAAAGCAAGTTGTGTCCAAGCGTCGTTAAAATTTATTTTAAACGGAATATTCATACCCTTTTTCCTGCGTTGATCTTTAGGTTGAGAAAATGGAGCCTACCAACCAAGGAATTCCCCTTGGTGGAAATCCTAGTCCCTTCTCCTCTTGGGGAGATGTTGGTGCGCCCCATATGGCCACATTGTCGCTTCCAGGACTGACAATTGGCTTGCCGGTCTGGCTCTTCTCAACCAATGTCGTTCGGAACATCACTATTCCTGAACAGTCGAATCAGCAATTAGACCAGTCCAGAGTTAACCACCAACCTTCCACTTCCTCTAATTCTTCCTCTCTCCCTTCCTCTTCGCTTGACGGAAATGGTAAAATTAAAAACCAAGTTCCTAAGGAGAAGAAGGAAAAGAAGAAGAAAGAGAAGAAGAAGAAGGAGCCAAAAGCGGCTAGGGGCAAACGAGTGTCGTCTAACGAAAATCCACACACTGCACTGACCAGGCCTAAATCGCCATGTGTCATTTGCAAGGGAGACCACTTTCACAGAGATTGTCCCTGCATCCCTCGGATACTAAGGGACTGGTCTCCCCGTTTGCACAATCCGGTGGCGTCAACCTCTGATAGCCATGTTGAAAGCACACCATCAACTAGCGAAAGTGAAGTCCCAGGACAAAAAGGGAGAGCTAGATCTCCTTGTAAACTGTGCGAAGGCAATCATGCCATCCACCATTGTCCCTTCTTAGATGAAGCTAAAAGAGTTTTGGATGATCGTCCGGTTTCACCGTTACGACTCCCTCCTGGATATAAAAAACTCTTGCCAAGTCCTTCGTTAGTTGAGAATCTAGCTGGCCCGCTCAAGTGGTCAGCTGAAGCGCCGGTCATTGAAGATGAACCAGCTGAATCCATACCCGACGAAAGTCAAAAGGTCGAGGTGGTAGTTGACCCGGTCTTGCCTTCAGAGGATTTATCTTCGAATGACACAGTCACTGAAGAGAACAAGGATGACACCATCCAAATTCTCTTCATCAACACAGACTCCGACGAACACGGGGGCAACCTACCCATTCCTTTATCGCAGGAAGGAAGTTCGTCAGAGCTGTACCCGGCCATCTATTCGGTCCCACCTCCAAGCAACCTAGTTGTCTCCTTCGACTGGAATCAACTAGGCAGACCCCGTTTACCAGCAAGCATACCATTCAGAATTATCGTCCAAATATATAGAATGGTCATGGCTGGTACCATCATAGATGAGGGGGCTTCTATGAGTATCATTTCCTCTACTGCTTGGAAAGCGCTTGGTTCGCCATCGCTTTTGCCTGAAATGAGAAATCTGGCATGCTTTGATAAAGGAACCAGTCGACCTTTAGGGATCCTCCCCAATCTACCCATAACATTGAAAGGGAAGATCGTTCAAATGAACGTGATGGTCGTTCAAGGACCCTTGGATTATAACCTACTCCTCGGACGAGACTATATATATTGCATGGGAGCCATTGTCTCCTCACTCTTTAGAGTAATGTGTTTTCCGCACGAAGGAAGAGTGGTCAAGCTCGTGGACCAGCTTTCATTCTCGGATCACGCATCGCAAATAGTCACATACCATCCCTAAATGGTCTCTTCACGTAAGAAATGTCTCAACCCATGGTCCGTCCTCCCGATGAGCGCGAGTAATTCGGAGGGATATGACTGGAACCCAGGGGGCATGCATCCTGGTCTGCTTCGGTAGGAAAATTTCGGGTATAAGGTAGGTTTCCGTGGGAGAATATGACTAGTCTGTACCCCATCCGTGATTGAGATAGGGGTTATTCTAGAATAAGATTCTCTTGTCAAAGTTATGTGTTTGGCGCTCGTTGTCACTCACCTTTGTCTATCTCGGTAGACATCGCCAGAGAAGTGTTTTGTTTACACTGTAAATAGAACAATCTTTGGGTAGCCTGTAAGAGGTAGTACCCTTCCTGATAAAACAAATGTTGTCAGCTCGAATAAAGGGTGACTCTTCCTGATAAAACGAATGTTTTGTCAGCTTGAATAGAGGGAGACCTCGAAACTCTGTTTTATACCTGGGGGCATGCAAATCTTTTGGAGTGCAAGCAAGGGGCGGCTATTTATTTTTTTAAATTTTTAGGTCCTCCCTTTAAACCCGTAGGTCTAACCCTTTAAACTCGTAGGATTAGCCGTTTCCGAACTTGCATAACGAAAGGATGCGGGGCATAGCTTTGTAAGGTGCAAGCTCCATAAAAAATGGCATCTTACATGAGACATTCTTATCATATGACTGGATTATCGAGCAGTGTTACCGCAAGGTTCAAGCTCGTTAAAAAATAAACCCGCACCGAGAAAATGTTTCCACCCGCTTTTAAGCTCGTTAAAAAATGAACTATCCCCTGGTAAATAACCACCGTGAATGTAACATTATCAGCCATTAAAGCCTTGGTCGTGTTTACACCGTCACCTCCACTTTTTCGTTGGCCGATCATTCACCTCCATTTGATTGTTTACCCATTTTGAGGAACAGCTGCGAAGAGTGATTTCACTAGCCATCCTTGTGACTCTGCCGTGATTGGAAAATTCCAACCCTTACCTGGAATCAGTTGCTACCCATTTTATCACTCGTTCCTCAAAAGATGAGTCTTCTTTAAACTCTTTTCATTTGACTCGTAAAATATGAAAAGATTGCCGAGTTTTGGCCTTCCAGCTCGTTAAAGCGATCGGAAGAGCTATCCCTCCTCTAGATTTTAATCTTTTTGGATCTGAGGGATTATTGCACAAAAAGATCGAGCGCTTGTTTTGTTCGGCTCGTTAAAACTATTGAAAATTCATCCCTTCTGTATTGTTTTATACTTTTTCGGACTTAAGGGATTAGATGAAGAAAAAGGACTTTCAGAGTTAACTTTACGTACCTTTTCAGACTCTCTAAAAATGAAAAGGACCGAGCTATCTTTGTCGTTAGACTCGTTAAAAACATTAATAGCGACAAACTTGTCTTTAGACGAGAACGAGTTTCACTATCGCTAGGCTCATTAAAACATAGCGATGGGTTTGCCCGAAGGGCAAATTATAGAACAAGCATATGTTATCCTCCTCAAGCTTGACAAAAATAAATAGGTAATGGTCAGCAATGACTAGGGAAAAATTGGGAAGAAACTCAAAGAACTTTTATTGGTAGCAAGTCGCTCTTGAACATGACACTTCCACTCCGTGCCTGAGTCGGGTTGGGTTGTTTCATTCACCGGTCACATCGCCATGGTCTCGCCATACCATCCACCTTTGGGGTAAATGCTACCAATCCATCACACAAGTGTCGCCGATATGTTCAAGAGAAGTCATCCAGAGAAGTCAACCGTGTCCCATCCACTACCATACATTATACTTCATTCTTTCATGACCGCCACCCTGAACCATATATCATCATATCGTTTTCACCTCCATAAAAATCATTTGCTCCGTTCTGTGTCACTGATGTCGGATACATCAAGGCCCTCCTTTGACGGATTGCTTCTTGTCGACATCAGCTCATTATCCAAGAAGTTGATCTAGGAACACCCCTTCAGTACTTTGAAGCTTGCATGCCTCAATGGCAAGTTTCTCACTTCCGGCGACAGGTATACATCAATGACCTTCGACCGAAAGATTTTGCGTGGTGTTCGACGCCAAGTCCTTTATTCACACCACGTGAATTGTACTGCAGTACCTTGAGGGTCATTATCATTATCGGTGATTCCTCTCGCGCTTGTTAACAGTTTACATCATTGACTGGTAATCAAGCGATGTCTTTCCATGTTCGACTTCAAAACATTTCTCACATGGATCGACTTGTACTTAGAGTGAAGATCGGACGAGATTGAAGACCTCGGATCTAGTTTCATCCAGCCGGGCTGCGATATATATTCAGGAAAAATAAAGACATTGACATGTACAACATTGCAGAACAGATAATCATCCTACCAAAAGGATGATGATTACATCAGAATCATCAGTCTACCATCAGACGATTGTCTATCCTATGTACATAAAAATGAATTTATAAAGCTGAGCATGGGAATTCCCGCCTCAGCTAGATCATGAAAACAGTATGAAAAATAATGTATTGTATTGTATCTTATTACAGGTCTCCTCCCAGCATTGAATGAACTTCGGATCCTCCTAATAAAGCATTTCACCCGATAAATGGCCTCATACTTTAGGGGGCAACTGTTATAGACATTTTTGTGCCTTACAGCTATGAGCATGAAATGTCCATAATTCAAGGGATCCAAAGTCCCTAAAGATGTTGTTACAAATCCTAAAGGAACAAGGTCAACCAATGACAGCTTCTCCCAGAAGTTCTCCACCAAAAACCATTCAGAAACAGTCAATTCAGGATCAATTCAAGTGCTCCACTAGCTCCCTGCGTTGCAAAGCACCCCAGTACACTATGTAGGTGCGTTGCAACGCACTTGAATGCACTACCCAGGTGCGTTGAGTGGGAAAGGACAAGCGGCAGAGTCATTCAACGAGGTGGAAAGACCATGGAAGCTTCCAGAATCTTCTCCAATGACACTTGCCTCACTGAATTCGACCAAGTGATGAGTAAGAGGCTCTCAGTCTCCAAGTGGAAGCAAGAACTAACAGAGAGAAGCCACAATTCAAAACATAAGCTGACTCATTCTCTCCGCTTACATCTATATATGGATCCCTCATCCCAGAGATCCAAAGGCTGGAATTTTGTACTTTGCAGAGAATTGCTGTTGGTTTGAGATTGAGATTAGTACATTGGGTGATTTATGCTTTGTTGGAGGAGAGGAAGGGATTCCTTTGCTAGGAGGTAGATGCTGGATCGGGACTCACTTGGTTGTATCTCCTCTTGGACTTTCTTATTCTATCAATAAACTATTTGAGTTTCTCCTACTTGCTTTTATATCAGTGATGTTTTGTTATATTTGCATGTTTAGCTTAATCTGATCCTGAGCTTTTTATGAATGTATATCTATATCTTCGTGTAGTTTCTCTCTCTTGTGATCTTGCAGGAATTCGGTGAAGCTGGGCCGGTAAGGGAGCAGGGAGCTGGGAGCTATTGAAGAGAGGAGAGATTGGATCGACAAACTAGCGGAAGACACAGGTTAGTTACATCCTTTCTCCTCATTTACATTCCATAAAGAAGAATACTCAATTAGTTTTCCTTGTTTGTTGCTAAGGCACTATCGCACCTTAGAGTGGGATAGGGGCGTTCTGAATAGATACTTTTCCCAACAACAGTCCTGTAGTGTCTGATTGATGAGCCTCATAAATGGGTAATTATATGGGCTCATTTTACCTCCTTACCTAGTCAAATCAACCATTCTCTTAGCTTATTGTATGATTTTCTAATTATATTTATGCTTGTAGAGTGAGTTGAGTTAGTTATGATGCCATGTGGTCTATGATGAATTTTGTGGTCAAAGTCAAGGATCCAGTGGACAAATGGTAGCAATAACTCGAAGTGGACAAAGGAGACGATTTATAGGAGGGATTCCCCATCATTTATTACTCCTCACTTCAAATTCCCCTTCATTCAGCTCTAAGTACAAGCAGCCAAGTCATGCATTAGCAGGCAACCGAGTAAGTGGAGGATAACTAATGGCTATCTTGATTTTTGGGAGCCAAACCTCCATGACTTTTAAGGAAGCTAGTGATAGCTTAATTTGTATAAGTAGAGAGGCCTAGATCCTCACTAGGGTCATATTTTTGTTGGATTTTTGTTGTACTTTTTCTTATGTAAACTCTGCTCAACTTCGAGCTTATTATTTTGACAGTTCCATGTAATCTTGTTATTGTTTTGGAAATAAAGATGGAATCATTTTTGAGTTAGCATTGAGTTGCCTCAGAGGGGTAAATTTCATAGGTTAGGGTCCAATACAAGTAGCCAAGCTCCTCTTTACTTGTATTTGTATGTTTTATTTCAGTTTGTAGATTAGGTTGTTATTAGATGAATTTCTTTTATGGTCAAGAATAGGTTGCTTTTGATGATTCAATAGTTTGCTTCCATTTGTGCTTTCTATAGCAGGTTAAGCTGTGATAGAGAAAAGATCCAAAGGCTATCAGCAATGCCTTAGCCTCTTTTTCTCCCTCTGGGACCATGATTTGAGGCAAAGACCCTCTTGCTGCCCCAAAAACACAGATTTTCCTCATTCATAGGACTTCTAGTGTTCACAGCTTTTTAGTTGGTTAATAGTTTGGTTTGCTTTGCTTCATAACTTCCCCATCATGCTCACTTCTTTATTTACAATAGTATTATTTTATGATTTCCTTTATTGTAGCATTTATCATCATTTCCTTTCCTAGATCACAGTTTAGACTAGTTTGATGCAAAAATCTGTTTTTCTAGATGCACTCATTTCATTGCTTACTTAATCTCATTGGTTGACTGTTAGTTGTTTATGCAGCAGAGATCTTCTGGTATCAGGCCAGCCTATCAGCCATCCCATCCTCCATCTGATCCATGCCCTACAGGTCACCCAAGTCTCCCCTCAATTCTGCCTTAGTTTCCTACATTTTCCATAGAATTCCTTCCTCTCTCCTTGAGTAGATCCTATCATATTTCTCTCTCCTAATGATTCTTGGTAGACCCTAGGTGCCCTAACACCTCATTCCAACCTTCATTCACCTTTTCCACCCACTCTCACACCCTCAAAATAGCCAAAACTGCTCTCGGCCTCCTCCTGTAGGCCTCCTGTAGAATGTTGTTTTTCCTCCTGTAGATTTTCTGTGTCCTCTTGTAGATTTTCCTGTAGGCTTTCTTTTGAAGGTCGAGTGTGAGAAAAGCCTCTAGAAGGCCACCTAAGACCTCATAGGACCCAACCACACCATCCTACATCCTCTCAAGTCCCAAACCTCCCTTCAACACCACCTATTCGCTACCACCTTCACAAACAATAAATCCCATGCATGTCAAATTCACATAAAAATAAATAAAAATACAAAAAGATTTGTTTTGCTCATTTACTTCCAAAAATAGCTTAGTTAGATGTTGTTTTCTTCCTTGAGTAGGTAATGACATTCTTTTCATGGTTTCCATAGGGTTTTCTACAAAAGTAGGATTAGTTGGTTAATTAGGATTTACTTGGTTTTCTTTATATTTCAATCTTTCTCCTTTCTGCAGTTAGAGTAGTATTTGTAGAGTAGTCTTTCTCTCCTTTCATCACATATAGAGCTTCTTCTAGAATCCATAGAAATTGGCTTGATCTCCTAGTGATCTTGTGCCGGCTGACCAAGTGACAACCTACAGTAAGAACTAGTACTTGTGCATACAACATCGTCGCTTCCAATTTTGTTACGAACTACGGGGTCAATAAGAGTAAAGTAGGTTGCCCAGGAGTTGCAGCTTGCTGCAATGCTAGTGCTCACCACACTTTTTGGTGTTGTTTCCGGGGAAGCGTCAGCGTATTCTGTGATTATTGATTTCTTCTATTTTCTATTGTAAACATTCTGCTAATAGTTTATTTCAGCAAAAGTAGGCCAGTCCTTTCTTTTCCTTCCAAATCTACATTTCTTTGCTTTCCTTTTTCAATTCTGCAAATTTCTATTCAGCAAGTTTATTTCAGCTAGTTGCAATTTGTTTTTTTCAATCAATTTCAATTTTACAGGTACTAGCAATGTGGGGAAAAAGAAACAAAAACCAACCAAAAATATTTCGTTTCATGCCTCGTAGGAATAGAGATAACTCAGGAAAATTCTTGCCCAACACCCCTACTGTTTCACACATCCAACCTTCTCTCTTCTTCGGTGGCTGCAATCAAGAAGAACCCTTAGGTGAATAGCCAAACATATTTGAAAAACCTATAGGGGAAAAACAAGAAGAAAACATTCCTTTGGAGCCAATGGCTGAACACAGAAATGCTAGGAGGAATGGAGAGAGAATAGAGGGTACCTTTCCCATTCGAGAGACCAATGGGGACACCAAAATGAAGAATATAAGCCCTTCCGCCCTACCTCATTTCCACGGTCTGACTACAAAATATCCTAACACCTTTTTGTTTTAGTTTTTTGTTATCTGTTGAACCTATGACTATGCAGAAGATGAGCAAAAGTTGAAATTGTTCCCTTCTACTCTGAAGGATGCACCCTTGTGCTGGTTCATGGGATTACCTGGCAATAGCATCACAACTTGGGCTCAGATGCAACAAGCCTTTAACAACAAGTATCGAGACTGTTGTATGTCAAAATATACTAAAGAAGAAATTTTCTGAATGACCATAGGAAGTGATGAGTCCCTGGCGGACTATGAAGAGAGGTTCCAGCTTAGTTACAAAAGGTTTAGGTGTACACTTGACCGTGAGTCTCTGAAGCTAGTCCTGCTCAGGGGAATTCAGGAAGATATTTTAGAAACCATCCATCTACTAGCTGGGGAAGACATCTACCAAATGTCCTATGAGGACATAAAGATTGTTTTTAGAAACCATTCTAGAGCAGCCAGAAGGAAAGGTAGGGGGAGTCAACCCATAGCTAGTACCTCTTCCTCTAGCTCATCCATTAAAGGAGAAATTGGAAACATGCTGGAAGACTTCAAGAGTGAGATGCTATAGACTCTTGCCATGCAAATGGATACCTTACATATCAAAAGGAAACAAGAGGAAGTAGAGAGGGCTTTGGCCATTTTTTGTCCTAGATGCACTAGGAGGCATCCTAGGAATGAATGCCCATTAAACTCTATAGAGGTTTGTTCAGTCTGTGAAGAAAATCATTCTACAGACAAGTGCCCTTCCTTACCCAGACTTAAATCTGTATATCAAGGGGCTGAGGGAGTCACTGAACAACTCTATTACATAAACCAAAGGAGGCCACATGGACCTAGACCATACTAGCAGGGGATGCAAGGGACATCTCAGGCATACTACAACCCCAACCAAGTCACTTCCATACCTTCTTGGGGCCCCCCTGCTCATCCTTCCTAGTCCACACCTCCTCCTTGGTCCTTCACATCTCCATATCATGCCCAACCAGCCACCCATTCATTCCAATCCTATGCTCAGCCGCAGCCTCAGTGGAATGCATCTCATCAGGGGTGGAGGCCCCAATACAACTCTTCTCCCACTCTTTTGCCTCCACCACCTGCCCAACCACAACTGTTACCTCCTGCTCCACCAAAGCAACCCCAAATGCCTGCCTAGCCAAATCCGAACCCGAACAATAGACAGGCTCAGCAAGTGTATAGTGGGGAACCATCATGCCCGACTTATGTTGTGGAGATTCAGGAAATTAACTTGTGATCTGGGAAAGTTCTTCCAGATAGCCAGCCTCCACCCAGGGAGGTTGAGGAAGATAAAGAGGAAAGTGAACCTAAATCAAATCCACCCTTTCCTGAGAGACTATCCGCAACAGTCTAGCCTACCCTAGAAGAAATTGAACTCCTAGGAGAATTGAAACATTTATGTGTGAAGATACCACTTCTCCAAGCCATAAAAGATGTGCCTATCTACAATAGGTTGATCAAAGAGAAGTGCTCTAGGCATCTAGGAAGGCACAAGAGGGATGCCCCAACCATCAATGTCATAGGACAACTGTCCGACCTAATGTTGGGGCAGGTAATCTGGCCAAAATATATGGACCCTAGAAGCCTAGTACTTGATGTCCACATCAATGGAAGCATGATCCCACACACCTTGATTGATCTGGGAGTTGCCATTAATGTGATGACAAAGGACACAATGCTCAAACTCAACCTCCAAGGCTCCTTGAGGAAGACCACAACCATGCTACAGATTGCAGAGCACTCCACCATGACCCTTGAGGGGATTGTGGAAGATGTGATGGTCTCCATTGATTCTTGGGAGTACCTTGTTGATTTCTTCGTTCTCCAGCCAAAGGCAAAGCTCACTGGGTATCCTCTCATTCTAGGAAGACCGTGATTGGCTACCACCAATGCCTACATCAGTTATTGAGTTGGGAATATGACCATAAAGAATGGGCATATGTCCAAGCAGTTAATCCTATATCCTCCTGCCCAGCCCTTGCTAGAACATGATCTACCTCTCTATTTGGAGGAGGAAGATGAGGATGAAGTCTATTATGCACCGCTTTGTGCATTAGAAATCGCCTTGGGGGGAAACCACAAGATGAGGATGATATGATTGAAAATATGAATCAAAATCCATCCTCGAGTGTATCACCATTAGAGGACATAGTGAGAGAAACCCAAAACAACCCCTCAACTGATCTCTATGTGGATGACTCGACTCCTTTCCATGTTAAGAATATAGAGTTCGGCCTAGAAATAACCTTGAAAATCAATCCATCCCTATCCACTTCCCAAGAGAAGGAACTGCGTAGCTTGCTGAGAAAACACCTAGATGCCTTCGCTTGGAGTTATAAGGAGATGAAGGGAGTGCACCCTTTAGTATGTACTCATCATATATACATCAAGGAGGATTGCAAGCTAGTCAAGCAGCCTCAAAGGAGGATGAATCTAGCACTTAAAGATATTGTTAAGGAAGAACTACAGAAATTGCTTGATGCAGGATTCATCTATCCCATCTCTGATAGTGAATGGGTCTCTCCTTTGGTGCTAGTGCCAAAGAAAAATGGTAAGTGGAGAATCTGTGTTGACTATCAGAAATTTAACAAAGCCATTAAAAAGGACCATTTTCCTTTACCTTTCATAGATCAAGTGTTAGACGATCTGGTAGGGAAAAAGTTTTTCTCTTTCCTAGATGGGTTTAGTGGGTACAATCAGATTTAAATCAGCTTGGAAGACCAAGATAAGACCACTTTCACTTGTCCTTGGGGTACCTTTGCATACCAGGTCCTTCCTTTTGGTTTGTGTAATGCTCCAACCACTTTCCAAAGAGCAGTATTGAGTATATTTTCTGAATTAGTTCATGATGCAGTAGAGATATACATGGATGACTTTACTCCTTATGGTTCTGACTTTCAGGAAGCCTTATCTAATCTAGGAAAAATGCTATACAAATGTATTGAGATGAACCTGTCCCTCAGTCTGAAAAAAGGTGAATTTCTGATGACTGAAGGGACCGTGCTAGGTCATGCAATATCTCAACAAGGACTGCAGGTGGACCCCAACAGAATTTCCATCATCCAAAGGGTCCCACCTCCTCAAAAAGTGAGAGATGTCAGAAGTTTCCTAGGTTTAGCTAGGTATTACCGAAGATTCATTAAATATTTCAACAAGCTATCCTCTCCTTTGTTTGGCCTTTTAGGTAAAGATGTCGAGTTTATATGGTCGGAAAACTGTCAAGAAGCCCGAAATACCTTGAAGAACAAGCTCATGACTACCCCAATTCTGAGAGGCCTAAACTGGGCCCTACCTTTCCACATTCACACAGATGCCTTGAATAAAGCAATAGGAGCAGCCTTGGGACAAATTGATGAAAATTTACCTTATGCCATATACTTTATAAGCCAAAACTTGTCAAAGGCAGAGTTAAACTATACGGTGACCAAGAAGGAACTCCTAGCTGCCATGCATTCCTTAAACAAATTTAGACATTATATCACAGGCTATCAAACCTTTGTGCACACTGATCATGCTGCAATTAGATATTTAATGAACAAATAGGATGTGAATGCTTGCATTATTAGATGGTTGCTTTTACTGTAGCAATTTGATTTAACCATTATTGATAAGTCTGGTAAAGACAATGTTGTTGCTAACATTTTGTCTAGAGTAAATTTGTCTGCAGGTGAAGAAGGAATGGTGGATGACCAAATGCTAGATGAACAACTGTTTTCTATCTCAGTACTCTCTCCATGGTTTGCTGATATAGCAAACTACTTGGTTTCAACATAGTTTCCACCACAGCTGATCCAGATTTAAACAGGAACGCAACAAATTACAGAGATAACCATATACACAAAGATGCAACGGAAATAATACTTCATTTCATTAATGGAAAATACTGAAATATGCTTACAACCAGAAATGGAAATAAACCAGCTAGGGCGATGGTAGCTTATCTCTGAGAAGAGATGTGGTGGCTACATGCCTCTGAACTGTGTTACAATGAGGCTCGAAGGCCTATTTATTGTTGAGAAACAATGGAAAACCCTTAACATTCCAAAACCTAACCCTAGGAGATGAAACGCCAAACTGTGGGCCCCGTTTGGGGTAAGTTGGTACATCAACTTCTCGGGGTCGTAACTTTGGCATATGATCTCCGTTTGACGCGTACAATAGCTCATTAGAAAGATCTATCTGAGCACTATCATTGTTCGAACGGGCAACATCGGTCCATTCCATGCACCCATGTTTCCCCCGGATTCCCCAAAAAACGTCGTTTAGGGCCTCAAAACGGCTCCGGAAGTTCAGGACCCTAATAACTGCTAAAAATAGTAAGTTGTGCTATAATTAAGGAAACTGAAAATGCTGAGAAAGACAATGGTGGGGGTCCAGGTGGACTTGGCAGGTGGCCACCAATATCCACCTGGATCATTCCTCCCCCCTTAGGAAGCAATGGTCCCCATTGCGTTGAGCTCCTCCATGAGATGAGGAAACTTCTGCTGAACTTGTTCCCTAGTGAGCCACTTGCCCTGCTGAAGGAGTTGGCCTGCTTTGACAACTTGATACAGCTGGATATTCTGTTGGTGAGTGTTCTTGATCTGTGTGTCCATGATCCGATTAGTTGCAGCTTGTTCCATGCAATCTGGATTTAATTCTGTGGGTTTGAGCTGTTCTGCAATGTCGGATGTGTCTAGCAATGGTGGAAAGTATGGCCGAAGGCGGTCCACATTGAACACTGGGTGCAGGCCAAGGAATGGGGGAATGCTGAGCTCAAATGCATTGTCTCCCATAGCCTTAGGAATGGTGTAAGGACCATATCGGAGTGGTCTCAATTTCCGATAGGCTCCAGTAAGGCGTTCCTTTTGCAAATGCAACCAGACTTTGTCACCCACCTGAAACTTGTGTGGCACCCGATGTTGATCATGTCGCTGCTTGTACTTGGCATTTGATTTCTCAAGAATGTCATGGACCTGCTGGCGAATATGTTGGATGCGCTCAATGAAGCTGGTGGCCTTACCTGTTTCGGACTGGACATGAGTTGAATTCATGTGAGTAGCTGCAAGTGGCATGGCCACATCAATGGGGCATAGTGGCTGGAATCCCAAACCCACCTGAAAAGGGCTATGGCCAGTGGAGCTGTGAAGAGCTTGGTTGTAGCTGTGCTGAACATAGGGGAGGCTCTCGTCCCATGTGCGTGGATGCTTTGAGTTATACATGCGCAGAATGTGCACAATCATCCTATTGACAACCTATGGCTGGCCATCAGTTTGAGGATGGAAGGCTGTGGACTTCGTGAGTTTGGTGTCCAGCATTGACCAGAGACTGGACCAAAATGTGCTGAGAAACCGATTGTCCCGATCTGAGATGATAGACTGTGGGATCCCAAAGTGCACCCACACTCGTTCAAAGAAGAGTTTAGCAGTGGCTTCTGCTGTGATATTCTTCTTGCAGGCCACCATAATGGCCATCTTCGAGAACCTGTCGACGACCACAAAAACACAGTCATTTCCATGCTTAGTGGAAGGAAGGCCTGACATGTAATCCATGGAGATGGATTCCCAAGGTCGACTAGGGGTAGGCAACGGGGTATAGAGGCCGTGCTTCTTAATGGTCGGTTTGGCAATGGCATAGGCAGTACATGATCGGATGTACTTCCCAACATCCTGTTGAAGATTCGGCCAATAGAAATAATTTTGCAGTACTGCCACTGTTTTCTCGACCCTGAAATGCCCAGCAGCCCAACTGTAGTGTGCTTCCCAAATCATCTTGGCACGCTCGCTTGAAGGAACACAAAGGTGACCGAGCTGGCATAATAGGGCATCCTGGAGGTGAAAATCTGCAATCTGCTGACGCTCCAAGAGTGTCTGGTATGTGTGGCCGAATTCTGGGTCGCTTTTGTAGAGAAGTGGCCAATCAGAAGTCTCGTGCCCACAAGAGTTGAGCACGGTGGTTAGCGCCATGATCGGTGGTCGACTGAGGCAATCTGCAACATTATTGGTGCTGCCCTTTTTATACTTGATATTCAAGTGAAACTGTTGCAGGTATGTAGACCACTTCTGATGGCGATCATTCGGCAATTTCCCTTGGGTCTGTATGAACTGCAGAGGTCGGTGGTCTGTGTGGATGACCGTTTCCTTCCCCAAAATGTAATGCTTCCATTGTCGGCAGGCCTGTACAATGGAATACATCTCTTTATCATAAGTGGGGTACTTCCGCACTGTGTCTGAAAGTGTTTCACTGTGATATGCCACTGGATGTCCATGTTGAGTAAGGACTGCCCCAATAGCATAGTAAGAGTCATCTGTCTCGACCTCAAATGGTCGTTGTAAATCTGGTAACGCGAGCACAGGTGCCGTGCAGAGGCGATCCTTCAACTCCCTGAATGCCTTCTGTTGAGATTCAGACCAAAATAATTTTGCTTTCGCCCTGCCCTTGGTGACTTGACTCAAGGGCCAAGAAATATGAGAAAACCCCAACACAAACCTGCAGTAGAAGTTGGCAAGACCTAGAAAGCTACGGAGCTCTGTTAGAGTGGTTGGAGAGGGCCAATCTTGAATGACTTGGATCTTGGCTGGATCGACATGCACCCCCTGTTCATCAATGATGTATCCCAGATACTGAACCTGGGTCATGCCAAAAGTGCATTTCTCCAAATTGGCACATAGCTTGTGTTGCCGCAGTGTTTGGAGAACCTGTCGGATGTGGTGGAGGTGCTCTTCCCAACTCTGGCTGAATATCAGAATTTCATCCAAGTATACTACTACAAAGGAGTTGGTGAATGGCCGCAAGATGTCATCCATTAGCCTCATAAAGGTTGCAGGAGCATTCGGCAATCCGAAAGGCATGACCAACCATTCGAAGAGGCCCTCGTTGGATTTGAAGGCAGTCTTCCACACATCGGAGGGTTCGATTGGTACCTGGTGATATCCCGACTTCAGGTCGATCTTGCTGAAATAGTTCGCCCCCTTTAGTTGGTCTAGGAGGTCATCAATCCGCAGGATCGGGTACCTATTATGGACAGTGATCTTGTTCAGCGCCCGATAGTCAATACAGAGTCTCCACGTCCCATCCTTCTTCTGTACCAACACGATTGGGCTCCCACAGGGCGATGAACTTGGATAGATGTGACCTTTCTGCAGAAGCTCCTGAATCTGCCTCTTGATTTCATTGTTCTCCAGAGCGGAGCGCCGATAAATTGGTCCATTGGGTAGCGGCGCACCTGGGGTCAGATCGATGGAGTGCTTGACTTGACAGTGCAGAGGAACCCCTGCCGGGGAGGTGAAGATGTCCTCGTACTCCTCCACAATCTTGTCCATCTGTAGTGGTCGTGCAGAGGGGCCCCGTTTGGAGGCCGCGGCCACTGTCTTCTTCTTTCCTTGAGGGTGTAACATCAGGAAAACAAATTTCCTGGTTTTGGAAATGATCTTACTGCATTGTTTTGTAGTAATCAAAGAGATGGCGGCAGGTGGTGCTACCTCTGGTATCCTGAACAACTTATTTCCCAATGTAATAATAACAGCACGGGGCCTTGATTCATACACAGCATGTCACTTCCACAAGTATGGTTGTCCTAGTAATACATCACAAACTTCAAGGGGAGCAATGTCACACAATACCTCATCCGTGAAGGGCTTGATGTTGTATGGAAGGCGACACTGTTGGCTCACGCGAAGATCTCGTCCTTCGTGAAGCCACCCAATGGTGTATGGTTGTGGATGTGCTGTGGTCGGTAAGCCCAACCGCTTCACGACCTCTGCCGAAATGAGGTTCTTTTGACTCTCGCTATCAACAATGAACTGTATCGGGGAGCCCTTTACCCACATCTGGGAGTGGAAGAGACGCTCCTCCTCCTCTGGATCTTCGGGTTCATTTTTTTGGATCTTTGCGGTAGCAACAGTGGCGCTGGGGTCTGCATCAATGATCTGCTTCCCTTTTTCATACCCCTTATCGGGTTCTGACTCAGAGTCAGAACATGCATCTGATTCTGAAACCTTTAGCTCAGCCACCAGTGACTGCTTGGCCCGAAACTCACTTGTGTTGTGAGTGGAGCTCTTATGGAACTCGCACCATTTTCCAGTGTCCTTTCTCGGCTTCGCGGCGCTATTCTTTGCTTGCAGCTTCGGCTGGTTGTCTTGGGCTGTCCCGCCTTGGCTTTGTCCTTTGTTCTGTGGTTTAGGGGCACCTTTCCCCTGCTTTGGATTCGCAGATCCAAAGTCTCGCTTCTTTTGTTTAAACTTCTGCTCGACCTTGACGACATACTGGTATGCTGCGCCGAGCGAGGGGATGTTTAGGAATTGTATTTCTTCCTGGATGTACTTGTGCAAGCAGCCACGGTATTTGAATATCAAATGTTGCTCCGAATCCTTGATACCCAACTTTGTGCGAAGGGTATGGAAAAGATTGGTGAACTCCGGCACGTCTTGGTCCCTTCCCTGCCGCAGCGTGGTCCACTTTATGTATTCATCCTCATAGCTCCCGACAGGGTAGTACTGCTCCTTGATGGCATCCCGGAACGAATCCCAGGTGGGTGCGGCTGAAAATAGTGAGCCAGTACTTTCATCCTTCTGCTCGCAGTAGGTTTCCCACCAGTCCTTGACATGGGGGGCTGCTTTGAGGAGAGCAAAAACAATCTTTTCCCGACTCGAAAATTCATAAACAGAAAAATAACCCTCTAGCAGATTTAACCATTTATCTATGGCATCTACGTCTATCTGACCCTCGAATATGGGGATTTCAAAATTAACTTATACCTTAAAGGGTGTGGCGTTTCCAGAGTAGCTGCTGGAAGCCGATGCGTTGCTTCTGGGTAGCCGCTGAAGGATCTGGGCAAAGCTGTCCATCATCGCCTTCCGTTGTCGCTCGAGGGCTTCTTCGAGCAAGATTTTGATGGGATCTCCTGCCCCCTCATCTTTCTTCTCGTCCGCCATGGGAGGCCGTCGGGATTTGCAAGGCTAGTCTTGCAAAGGTTCAACCAGTTCAAGCCCTAACTCCTTATATCCCAACCTTGTTGGGGACATGCAAAGAAAAACAGAGAAAAAACAGACCGCTCTGATACCACTGATCCGGATTTAAACAGGAACGCAACAAATTACAGAGATAACCATATACACAAAGATGCAGCGGAAATAATGCTTCATTTCATTAATGGAAAATACTGAAATCTGCTTACAACCAGAAATGGAAATAAACCAGCTAGGGCGATGGTAGCTTATCTCTGAGAAGAGATGTGGTGGCTACATGCCTCTGAACTGTGTTACAATGAGGCTCGAAGGCCTATTTATTGTTGAGAAACAATGGAAAACCCTTAACATTCCAAAACCTAACCCTAGGAGATGAAACGCCAAACTGTGGGCCCCGTTTGGGGTAAGTTGGTACATCAACTTCCTGGGGTCGTAACTTTGGCATATGATCTCCGTTTGACGCGTACAATAGCTCATTAGAAAGATCTATTCGAGCACTATCATTGTTGGAACGGGCAACATCGGTCCATTCCATGGACACATGTTGCCCCTGGATTCCCCAAAAAATGTCGTTTAGGGCCTCAAAACGGCTCCGGAAGTTCAGGACCCGAAAAACTACTAAAAATAGTAAGTTGTGCTACAATTAAGGAAACTGAAAATGCTGAGAAAGACAATGGTGGGGGTCCAGGTGGACTTGGTAGGTGGCCACCAATATCCACCTGGATCAACATCTGTCCTCAAAAGAGAAGAGCAAGATAGTGAGGAAAAGCTCTCCTTTCACCTGGATTAGGGGCAATCTCTTCAAACTTGGCCCAGATCAGATCTTGAGAAGATGTGTTAGGGAGGAGAAAGTCTTTGGCATCCTCCTAACCTGTCATGATGGGCCTTGTAGAGGTCATTTTGTAGCAAAAGGAATTGCCTTCAAGATACTACAAGCAGGCTACTACTAGCCCACTCTTCATCAGGATGTGAGGAGATATAGCAACCAATGTGATCGATGTCAAAGGATGGGGAAACTGACTCCAAAGGAAGAAATGCCCATGCAACCTCAAGTGACCTTTGAGCCATTTGAAAAGTGGGGCATGGACTTTGTGGGTCCTATTAGCCCTCCTTCAAAGTAGAAGTAGTACATCATTGTGTGCACTGATTACTTGACAAAGTGGGCAGAGAAAAAAGCAATCAAAGTAGTGACAGAGGAAAAAGTAGCTGAATTTTTGAGAGAGAACATATTCTACAAGTTCGGGTATCCAAGAGAATTGGTCACAGATCAAGGTAGTCAGTTTACTTCCAATTTGATTGAAGACCTGCTCACACATCATAGAATCAAGCACAGAACTTCGACCCCTTACCATCCACAAGCCAATGGGCAGGTGGAGGTGACTAAAAAAGCATTGGAAGGGATCCTGACAAAGGTAGTGAGTAGCAGCAGAAAAGACTGGGTGAACAGATTAGTTGAAGCAGCTTGGGCCTACAATACAACATGGAAGACCACTACAAGGTTCACACCCTATGAGCTGGTCTATGGGAAGAAGGCTTTGCTGTCAATAGAATTTAAATTCAATACCCTGAGGATGGCAGCTCAGTTGGACCTAGACCTCAACCATGCATAGAAAGAAAGATTACTTCAGCTCAATGGATTGGATAAACACAAAATTTAGGCCCTTCTCCATACAGAGGTAGTTCAGATTCATAGAAATATATGGCATGACAAAAACATCGAGGAGAATAAATTCCAAGAGGGAGATTGGGCACTACTCTATGATTCAAGATATAAAGATTTCAAGGGCAAGCTAAAGACAAGATGGCTAGGACCCTACACTATGGAGAAATGCAATGATAATGGTTCAGTTCTGATCAGAACCATTGATGATCAAGCCATCCCCATGCTTTTCAATGGACATCGGTTGAAAGTCTACAAGAAACCCCCATCCAAGTGAGAGTTCATTGAAGATTTGAGTAAGACGGTGATGGTAGTGGAGCATGTCTTAGCCTCCACTTCATCCACTCACTGAAGAAAAATAAAAAAATAAAAAATAATGACTCAAGTGAAAACCTCCATGAGGCGCTTGAGTCCCATCATTGGGTTGAAAACCTCTCCTTAGGCAGCCCAGTGATGTCAAAAAAAAAAAAAGGAAGAGAGAAAAATAAGATCCCTCGGTGAAAACCTCCCTTGGAGGTGCCCAGGGCAAGCAGTTAGGGTGAAAACCTCCCTGAGGCACCCTAGTTGTTTTCAAAAAAAAAAAAGAGAAAAAGAAAAATGAATTTCTAGTTGCATTGTAGGTTTGCAGGAGGACTATAGGAAGCAACAGAAGGTGCCAAGGGAGCCCTGAAACCAACACTAGCACCTATCCTACCTTCCCACACTTTTCTCCATCATTCTTGGCATTTTTTTCACCTCACTGTGCTTATTTTTCAAAAACTGTGTTTTCTACAGGAGGCTCTGTGTTTTCTACAGGAGGCTCCTGTAGGAATTACAAAGAGCCAAAAATGGATAGAAAAGGTAGTTTGAGGGACAGGGAAGCTTCATAAAAAATCTATAAATCCTCCTATAGTCTTCAAACCTCCTTGCCATCATGTCCAAGCCTGCATCACACCCCAAGCATCATTCTTCTTCCTGTCCAAGAAAAACACAGAGAAAAAACAGTTTTCAGGAAAAAGAAAAAAACAAAAAAATAAGAGAGTAGGCAGCACCATCAACCTCACCTGAAGCCTACCTATTACCTCTCCATCTCTATCTACATCTCTGGCATCATCCTCACAGCTCCAAGCATAGAAATAAGTTGAAGTTTCAAGGTGAGAAGCAGCTACACGAGCTCCTGTAGGAATTCCTGTAGAAGTTAATCCCAATAAAATCTAGCATTAGCAACAAGAGGGTGAAAATATGGAAGTTGAATAAGACACCTGAAGCTCAGATCTAGCCAGAGAAGAACATGCACAAGGCACAACCACACATCGGCAAGTAGGAAGCATGTAGCAAAAGAAAAAAAGGCATGCAGCAGAGAGAAACAACCACAACACCTCATAAACAAATACATTCGGATCTCAGGTAAGTAACTAACCCGCTCCTCTGTTTGCATTTGTGTAGTTAGAAGGCATGCAAAAGTAACGAAATGGGTGAGGTTGAATGAGGGAAAGGTGGCCAGTTAACTTGGCCACCTTCGTCTAGTTGACTCCACTCATCCGAAGATGTCACCCACACGTGCGTACAGTCAACTCAAGAAAGATGTCTAGGACAAGTAGTAGAGGAAGTGTGAACTTCGATGCAATCATAAGGGATTATTATGAGGAAAGGGCCATGATGACAAGGCAGGTGCAGACCAACGATTTGAATATGGCCAACGTACACTTGGCCAACTCACCCTCCATCACCGGAAATATCCATAAAAAGCATTAAGTACTCCTCCCTGAGAACTCTCACCACCTTTTCCTTCATTCTCTCCTCGAAACTCCGCTCCTGCAATCTCCTTGTGCCCCCACAGCCTCGTAACCATCATTCTCCATTGATCTCTCCCATATTCTTTCTCTCGGCATTTTCTACAGGAGCACTTACAGGTTCTATAGGAGAACCTACAGGAATTCTACAGGAGGGTGAGCAGTCTTCTACAAGAGGGCTAGTGAGTTGTTTTGAAGGGAGAAAACATAGGTTTTAGCACAATTCTCAGGCTGAGGAGGTAGGTTCTATGCATACCCCCATTGAATATCAAAATATGCAAGCAGTGGTTTAATTTTGAGGAGGAAATAAAGCCTTTAGGTGGAGGAAATACATAAAAGAATTTCTGCTTATTTCTTAAAAAAAACATAGTCTCCATATTTCTCAGTTTTCTTCAGAAATTGTTGTTTCCTTCTCCACATGGACTCCCAAAGAAGCATAAACAAAATGACAGGAGGTTTTATGAGGAAGGAGCCCACCAACTCCTCTAGGCTCCATGCACATCCCCAAGTAGTGGACATATTCACAAGAGCAAATTGGATGAAATTTTTCAGAAATTCCGAGGGTTTGATGAGGAAATTTATTAAGAATTTGCCCACTCTTTGGTCCCTCACACTAGAAAACATGCCATTGTCACCTTTATAGGTCTTTCCGTGGAGATAACCCCTGAGTTTATCAGTATGGTCACTACCCTTCCTCTTGGATTGCCCTGGAGTAACGATGAAAGACCAATTGGCCAAGCTGCCAAGAAAAACTTCTTCCAAAACAATGAAACCCCTGTAGAGGATAAAAATGGCAATAGAAGGGCTAGCATACCATATCCTTGGGATGAGGTCAGCTAAGAAATAATCAAATATATTTCCTGTGAGGGGAGGTACAGCATTGTCTATGGTTACCATTTTTGAATCCTTCATGAATTAAGATATGGCATGGACACTCCAGCCCCTCAAAAGGTCAGCATCCCCTACTTCCTCCTGCAGTGTCTCATTGACTCTAGCATTAAAGTTGAAGCAGGGAATTCAGAGCAGCTTGCTCACCATGGGTTAATCAAAAGTTTAGTGGAAGAGGCCCTCCATACATTTACACTCCCTATGGCATGGGAAATATTTTGAAACATGACAGTAGAAGATGACATAAAATCCCTAACCTATGATATCAATCCTATTGGCAGTGAGGAGGAAAAATAGCAAGGGGGAGAAGGTGAGGTAACTGGTGACATAGCAGAACAAAAAGGAAAGGAGGAAGAAACTAAGATAGAGGAGGAGAAAGCTGAAGAAACAGAGCAGGAAGAAACAGAGCAAACAGAGACAGAAAGAGAAACAGAAGGAGGAGAAAAAGGGGCAAAAAAGACAGAAGTGTCCCCTAAGACTCTAGAAAGAGAGGCAGTAGCTGCTCTCACTACCCTCAGCACACCAGTTAAGCCAAAATGGAAGAGGAAGAGGTAGACCTCAATGTATTTTAGGGCTAGGAAGAGCACAAGAATCAAAACAGGGAAACCCCAACCTTCTTCAAAGTGCCAATTATTATTGAAGATTCACCCTCTACCCAAAGGAAATAATCCCCTTCCAAGCAACCTATCACATATGAAAGGGGGACTCCTAGATCCCCCACATGGAAAGAAAAGGTAGAACTATAGGACCCAAAAATAGTCTTAGAGGAGGCACAGACAGTTCTACAGGAGACCCTGTCAAAACTACAAGAGACCCAAAAGCTGGAGAAAAGGGTAGAAGGATAACCACAGGGAAAGGAAGAAGAAATAGAGCTACAAGAACCTGATCCCCAACCCAGTCTTGGCTCCTACTACAGTCTTCTTGAAGGGGGAAGAATAATTCCACAAAAATTTGCAATTCCATTATTCTTTGAATTAGAGAAAGAAAGGATAAGGACCCATAGGTGGATGCAAATAGCTAAATCCAAAGGGGTTGAGGATATTGGCCATATGGAGAACAAACTCAGAGAAATGGGCAGAGAGTTAAGTGTTGTCAGACACAAAGAAGCAATTGCAAGAAGCCAACTTGAAACAGAAAATGAATTGCTAAGGAGGCAGTTGCAAGAGAAAGAGAACCAATTGGCATGCATGGCTAGCTGGTCCATGGAGGCATTGCAATGTAGGACACCAACAAAATCCTATGGCCTATATCTCAAGGACCAATGGTTGCAATTTCAGATAAAGACTTTGGCACAAAGAGGCACAATGCCTTTCCAAGATTACAGGCAGTTTATGGACCTATGTGATCAAAGCACATAAGAAGATAAGGCAAAGATGGCAGAATTCTACCTGCATAACATGGCCCTCATAGACATGAATGTGTGGGACCCCAATGCCAGGTTAGGGGACCTGTAACTAATGGCCATGGCCTCATGGATGAACCATGAAGAGTTAAGGGTAGCAAAAATAATAAGGTTGATGATAAAGGAGCAGAATGAGCCATTAATGATCAGAGCTGAGCCATCAGACCCCATGGCACTCATCAGCACACATAACCTGCTTGCCAATAATCCTCAGATTGCCCCTAGATATATCAGTGATCAGGCACAAGCCATTGCACATTTTGAGGATATGGAAAGGTTACTTGGGGATGACTGTGTGCATGCATGTATGAGGAGATGGAACACCTTACCACACAGTCTGTAGATCAGGGAATATCATTCCCCAATGAGGATGAAGGAGGCATTAGGGAGAGTTCCAATGTATAAGCGCTCCATGCAGAGGCTGAAGGTCAATTGAATTGGCCTCAAATTGAGTCCCCCACTACTGCTAGGCATGTTGGAAGGCAGAAGAGAAGAACAACGGTAGGAGCAGTGGGAAGAAATAGACAGGAAGGCAGGATTCTATGACAAGAAAGAGGAGACCACATCAGAAGCATGGGATGTTAGGGAGGCCACCAGGGCCATAAAAGATGAGGAGATGGACTAAGTTGCTCGGAGGATGAGCAACACTGTCAGTAGGGGGGTAATGATGAGCCTCATAAATGGGTAATTATATGGATTCATTTTACCTCCTAACCTAGTAAATCAACCATTATTTTAGCTTATTGTATGATTTTCTAATTATATTTATGTTATAGAGTGAGTTGAGTTAGTTATGATGCCATGTGGTCTAATATGTGTCTAATGCAGATTATTGATGAATTTTGTGGTCAAAGTCAGGATCTAGTGGACAAATGGCAACAATAACTCGAAGTGGAAAAAGGAGAGGACTTATAAGAGGGAGTACCCCTCATTTATTACTCCTCACTTCTAATTCCCCTTCATTCAGCTCGGAGTACAAGCAGCGAAGTCATGCATTAGTAGGTAGCCGAGCAAGTGGAGGATAACTGATGGCTATCTCAAGTTTTCAGAGCTAAGCCTCCCTGATTTTAAGGACGTTGTTGGTAGCTTCATTTGTATAAGTAGAGAGGCCTAGGGCCTCACTAGGGTCAGATTTTTGTTGTACTTTTACTTATGTAAACTCTGCTCAACTTCGAGCTTATTATTTTGACAGTTCCATGTAATCTTCTTATTGTTTTGGAAATAAAGATGGAATCCTTTTTGAGTTAGCACTGAGTTACCTCAGAGGGCTAAAGCTTTTGGGTTAGGGCCCAATCCAAGCAGCCAAGCTCCTCTTTACTTGTACTTGTATGTTTCATTTCAGTTTGTAGATTAGGTTGCTATTAGATGAATTTCTTTTATGGTCAAGAACAGGTTGCTTTTGATGATTCAATAGTTTGCTTCCATTTGTGCTTTCTATAGTAGCCAAAGCAGTGATAAAGAAAAGATACAAAAGGATAGAAATAGTGGCTTGGCCTCTCTTCCTCCCTCTGGGACCACGATTTGAGGCAAAGTCCCTCTTGCTGCCCCCCAAAACATAGATTTTCCTCATTCATAGGACTTCTAGTCTTCACAGCTTTTAGTTGGTTAATAGTCTAGTTTGCTTTGCTTCAGAACTTCTCCATCATGCTCACTTCCTTATTTACAATAGTATTCTTTCATGATTTCCTTTGTTGCAGTAGTTATCAGCATTTCCTTTCCTAATTCACAGTTTAGACTAGTTTGATGCAAAACTTTGTTTCTCTAGGTGCACTTATTTCATTGCTTGCTTAATATCATTGGTTGACTGTCAGTTATTTATGCAGCAGAGATATTCTGGTAGTAGACCATCCTATCAGCCATCTCATCCTCCATCTAATCCATGCCCTATAGGTCGACCAAGTTTCCCCTCAATTCTGCCTTAGTTTCCTGCATTTTCCACAGAATTCCTTCTGCTCTCCTTGCGCATATCCTATCATCTTTCTCTCTCCTAATGATTCTTGGTAGACCCTAGGTGCCCTAACAACTCATTCCAACCTTCATTCACCTTTTCCACCCACTCTCACACGCTCAAAATAGCCAAAACTACTCTTGGCCTCCTCCTGCAGGCCTCCTATAGAACGATGTTTTTCCTCTTGTAGATTTCCTGTGTCCTCCTTTAGATTTTCCTGTAGGATTTCTTTTGAAGGCCGAGTGTGGGAAAAGCCTCTAGAAGGTCACCTGAGACCTCCTAGGACCCAACCACGCCATCCTACATTCTCTTAAGTCCCAAAATTGACTTTCAATACCACCTATTTGTTGCCACCTTCACAAACAATAAATCACATGCATGTCAAATTCACATAAAAATACATAAAAATCCAAAAAGATTTTTTTTTGCTCATTTACTTCCAGAAATAGCTTACTTAGATGTTGTTTACTTCCTTGAGTAGGCAATGACATTCTTTTCATGGTTTCCATAGGGTTTTCTGCAAAAGTAGGATTAGTTGGTTAATTAGGATTTACTTGGTTTGCTTTATATTTCAATCTTTCTCCTTTCTACAGTTAGAGTAGTATTTGTAGTGTAGGCTTTCTCTCCTTTCATCACATATAGAGCTTCTTCTGGAATCCATAGAAGTTGGATTGAGCTCCTAGTGATCTTGCGCCGGCTGACCAAGTGGCAACTTGCAGTAAGAACTAGTACTTGTGCATACAACACCATCGCTTCCAAGTTTGTTATGAACTACTGGGTTGATAAGAGTAAAGTAGGTAGCCCAGGAGTTGCAGCATTATTGCTACAATATTGGCGCTCACCACTAATAACATGAGATAGTGGCAAGTTTTTGGAAGTGATAAATAGATTGAGATTTTTCTACAATCAAAAGATGAGTTTGAGGATAGAAATAAAGATTTGGAAGATGAAATAGACAGTCAAACTAATGTACATATTAGTATAGAACAACCTGTTGTTTTGGATGGGAAAATTTCTTTAAATAAAACTGTACATAAAACTGAAATACATAAAGACCCAGAAAAAGAGGAATTCAAAGTACTTCAACTTAAAGACAATATTTTTCCCAGAGGGCTTGCCCCTTTGGAATATTTGTTTGACTTTAATGATGTTGCTAGAAAGCCAAAAATGGAACCAAAAGGAACAAACATTGAGGAGTGCAACATAGGCACCGAGCAAAATCCCAAAACCATTAAACTATCAAAAGAACTGCCTATCATGGCTAAACAAAGGTATATAGCTATGTTCAAAGAATTCATAGATGTTGAGGGAATAAGTCCCCTAGGGTTTTGGGTCAGAACCCTACCAGAGCAAGAGTAATCTATAGCAAGAAACATGCATACAACTCAGGCAACATGCTTAAACAAACTAACTATGTGAGGATGAATGCACTTAGATGTCCTTCGTTTGGGTAGTTCCAGCTAGGGTTCAAACCCTCTGTAACTCCTAATGATCTTCGAACCTGCAAATCAACCAATTCGAATACACATAGCAGCATAAAGATAAAGAATTTTAGTGAAATCAACTTTATATCATATAAGTAGTTGGTTAGTTATACATCGAAATAGTCATTCATATATAAACCATAACAATAACATCTAATGCATAAACAAAGTCGACCTCAAGAACAAGACAACGTTTCTTTTTATTGTAGAAAAATATAATAAAACATGGAAAGAGTTCACTTGAGTCTTCCTCTTCCGGCTCCAAGCAGAACCGTCCTCCAGGTCCATCCAGTCCCAGTCTTCAACAGCCTCCTTCCATAACCAATATGTTAGGACCCTATACTACTAGTGTAACCCCTTATTGTTATTAGTACAACCCACTTATTATATTGATGTACCCATGTAGTGCCCATATTGTTACTATTGTGCCCCATAGAAGCCCAATATTGTTATTATTGTGCCCTTACATTATTATTGTTATGTCGACTCTGATTATGTTATGACCCCTTAGACTCCTATCTATAGAAAGGAGGTCTTTTCATTTGTATCATCCAAGAATTACTCATTTGTGTAATGTAAAGGAGCTTTCCCCCTCGAAGAGGCTGAATTCTAAGGCGTTGATCTCTCTTTTCTATCTTTTTGTGAGCCGATTTCATAAAATTTGGTATCAGAGCTTTGGATTCTAGGGTTTCGCTGCTCCAAACAGGTCATCGTGGAATTTTCGCTATAACTTTTTTCCTGCGATGTTTCAGAAGCTAAAAAAAACCCATTTGAGAAGAAATCGCGCTAAATATTGAATCTAAATTTTAGAGCTTTTTGCGCTATATTTGCGGAGATATGATCTAAGAAAGTTGGTCTTTTTGAAGACTCCTGAATTAAATTCCAAACAGGTGACCTAGGGAAAATCTTCATAACTTTCTCTTTGAGAATCGGATTGAAATTTTGTAAGAAGTTATAGAAAGAGGACGGATTGTAGTTTCTTGTATATTTTTTAGTGCCAAAGGTCGAAAATAGTGACACGTGGCACTTCATACAAGTTCGCTCTTCTGGAAAGGTCTATAATCAAGTCATATTGGGAGATTGTGCATAACTCTTTCTTGGAGAATCCAATTTGGATCAGACTAGTGGCATTGGAAAGAGGACATAGAGGGCTACTACAGGTTGCAATTTCAAAACTTAAAGATTCAAAAGTACATATTTATAGTCATTTCAAGATCGAGCTCCTAAAATCAAGAAAATGCAATATGAGGAAGTTTGATGGCAAGGATTCGGTAAATTGGATACTTCAGATGGAGAAATATTTTGATCTACATGGTGTACCACTATTACAAAAGATATGTATTGCATATTCATATTTAGAACCGGATCAATTGTTATGGTATGAAGGGCTTTGTTCTCGTAAAAAACTTTTTACGTGGTCAATTTTCATGGAGGAAATGATAACACATTATGAGGATACAAAGAGCAACACCTTCTTTAGAGCAACATCACAACAATTGGAAAGAGTAAAAGGGATTTGTGACATAGTGGAAAGAAAAATTATGGAAACTAGAAAGCATACCCCTCACAACTATAAATATGGAAGTGTTGTTTCTCCTAGCCTTCCACAACCTACAAGGGTTACACCACAACAATTGGAAGAAAAAAGAGAAAAAGGGCTTCGTTACAATTGTGATAGCAAATGCACTAAAGGTCATAAGTGTGATGAGAAGAAATTATTTTACATAGAATATGAAGAGGAGGAAGAAAAGGATCAAGAAACATCAAAAGAAGAAGATATACACTAGGACCCCACCCTAGAGAAAGAAGAAATGAATCAGACCATATCTTGTAAAGCATTGGCAAGAATTACCACTCCTCAAGCTCTCAAGATAGAAGGACATATCAAGAAGAAAAAGGTGCAAGAAGTGAAAGATCACATCAAGAAAGAAGAAATGAATCCAACCATATCTTGTAATTCATTGGTTGAAATTACCACTCCTCAAACTATCAAGATAGAAGGACATATCAAGAAGAAAAATGTTCAAGAAGTGAAAGATCACATCGAGCATCAAGAAATGAATCCGAGCACATCTTGTAAAGGATTGGAAGAAATTACCACTCCTCAAACTCTAGAGATAGAAGGACATATCAAGAAGAAAAAGGTTCAAGCAATGAAAGATCACATCGAGCATCAACAACAAGTTCTCCAACTTTTAAAGGATAACGCCACTTCGGTGCAAAATCAAACGAAATGACAGGTAGATCAACATTGTAGTGAAAAATGTTTTGATGTAGGTGATTGGGTATTTTTACTGCTACATCTCAAGCAAGCTATTTATGAGAAGGAAATGTTGACAATACTACATGCACTTAAAAAATGGTGACCTTACCAATTGGGAAGACTCCTCAAGGATGAGGATGTGGAAGCATTGTTTTGTGCTATTTCTATTATCCAACCATATTGGATAAACAAAGCATGGGATGAATGGAAGAAGGATGAAGAAGTATGGCCACTTATTTAAAAGTTGCAAAAGATCCCAATTCAAACAATATTGCCAGAAATTGAAGAGGAAGGAAAAATCATATTGGAACCTGGAGCAGTCACAGAAACAAGAACCCGACATCTACGAAATTGATCAATTTCAAAATATCTCAAGTGGAAGAACTTACCTGCTGAATATTCCACATGGGAGGACAAGAATTTTATACAAAAGCATCAAGAACTACTCAAGCATTGAGGACAACGCTTTTTGAATGAGAGGGGCATGTTAGGCCCCTATACTACTAGTGTAACCCCTTATTGTTATTAGTACAACCCACTTATTATATTGATGTACCCATGTAGTGCCCATATTGTTACTATTGTGCCCTCACATTATTATTATTATGTCAGCTCTGATTATGTTATGACCCCTTAGAATCCTATATATAGAAAGGAGGTCTTTTCATTTGTATCATGCAAGAATTGCTCATTTGTGTAATGTAAAGGAGGTTGCCCCCTCGAAGAGGCTGAATTCTAAGGCGTTGATCTCCCTTTTCTATCTTTTTGTGAGTTATTTTCATAACACAATACCATGATATCTTCGATAAGTGAAAGAATATCAACACTCAAGGAAACAAGGGTTTCCTGAACTTGGGGAAGTTCTTAAAGCACATGGATACTTCAGACTTGATCAAGGGATAATCTCAGTATAGTAATTCTATCATTTCTCTTCTCCTTAAGGCCTTCCCATTGAAGTCTTTTTATACTTCTCCCAAATTAGTTTTTAGTTGGGGACAGTTGAGCCATGGGCACTAATAGGTAATCAATAGGTAAAACCCATGATGTCTGCCCATAATTAAGGAATTTTTTTTTTAAGTGTTTTAACACATATACTCGGGTTGGGTATTGACTAACCTGTGTGTACACGCTTTTAACACAGGGAAAAGTAATGTACATGGAGTAAAACACAGTTTTTAAAATATTTGGATCAAGTCTGGAATGAGGGGTTGCCCTAGGCCATAAACCAAGCATCACAAATACCAACAGTGATATTTTGAGCTATAACAATAGATGTATTTTCTTGGAGCTATGAGGATTTAAAAGCTTATGATACTAGCATTATACAGCATAAAATTCCAATTAGAGAAGACCAAAAAATATTTAAACTAAAATTGCGTAGGATAAATCCTATCCTAATGCCCTTGGTTGAAAAGGAAATCAAGAAAATGTATGATGCTAAGATCATAGTCCTAATTAGATATTCTAAATGGGTATCAAATATTGTTCCTACAAGGAAGAAAACTGGTGAAATAAGATTGTGCATTGACTTTAAGAATTTAAATAAGGTTTCCCTTAAGGACAACTATCCATTACCAAAGATGGATCACATACTGCAAAGGGAAGTGGGTTCTAGAAGGATTTCCTTGTTATATGGTTTTTTAGGGTATAATCAAGTTTTGGTGCATCTTGATGATCAAGATAAAACAACTTTTAATACTCCTTGGGGAACTTTCATGTATGTGAAAATGCCCTTTGGATTAATGAATGTTGGTGCTACTTTCCAGAGAGAAATGGAAATTGCCTTTTTAGATGAGATTGAGAATTTCATTGTGATTTATCTCGATGACATCATTGTTTTTCCAAATATACTGATGAAGAACACCTAGCACATCTAAGAAGAGTATTTGAAAAATGTATAAAGTGTTGTATCTCACTAAATCCCAAGAAAACATTGTTGGGTCTTGAAGAAGGAAAATTTTTAGGCCACATCATCTCCAAAGATGGAATCAGAATTGACCCCAATAGGATGGAAGGTATCCTTAAAATCACTCATCCAAGAAACATGAAAGAACTTCAATATTTTATTGGAAAAAACATTTTTTTGAGAAGATTTATACCAGATCTTGCTAAATTACTCCGAAATATAACAAACATGCTTAAGAAAGACACATAATTAAATGTAATGTTGAAGACAAAAAATATTTTGATCTAGTCAAACATGCTTTAGCACAAGCTCTAGTTTTGATCAACCCATATTTCACAAAAGATTTTATTATCTTTTCTTTTGCATCTGAACATACTATTGTTGTTGTGCTATTACAGAAAAATAAAGAAGGATATGAATAGCCAATAGCATTCTTTAGCAAAGCTCTAAGAGATGCTTCTTTGAAGTACAATATCATGGAGAAGCAGGCATTTTCTCTAGTCAAAGCAATAAAATATTTCAGAGTTTACATTTTACATTCTCATATCATTGCTTATGTGCCTAATATAGTTGTCAAAGATATTCTCACACAAAATGGACCCGATGGGAAGAGAGGCAAATGGATAGCTGTGATTCTGGAATATGATATAGAAATCAAGCCCACCAAGTTGATCAAAGGACGGGGATTAGCCAAATTGATGACTAAATCAAATTTCAATGCATTAGACATCAACATGGTATTTTCTTTAAATGATCTTGAATAACTTGTGACTCCTCCAATAGACGAAGCATATCTAAACTCCCCCTGGTATGTAGACCTTTTGTATGTTTTGTTCAATTTGAATGTTCCTCCTGGATTATCCAAAACAAAGGCCAGATTTCTAAAATTAAAAGCAGTCAAGTTTTACATTATTGATACTAGATTATATTGGAAAGATGTTGGAGATGTCTTACTCAGATGTTTGTTAAAGGATGATGCTGACAAAGTTATGCAGGGATCCCATGAAGGTGACTGTGGAGGGAATATTTATTGGAAAATAATTGCTAACAAAATCCTTAGGGTTAGTTTCTATTCACCTACACTTTTCTCAGATATCCATAAAATAATAACTACTTGCCATAAATGCCAGATCTTTGAAGGGAAGAGAAAATTATTACCCTTGCCCCTAAAACCCATCTCTGTTGAAAGTCATTTCCAATAGTGGGGATTAGATTTCATTGGTGAAATTCATCCTCTATCCTCTGCCCAACACAAATGGATCCTAACTACTACAAAATACTTTACCAAATGGATAGAAGCCATCCCTTCTAGAGCTGCTACTAATTCAGTCATCATAAAATTCCTTGAAACCAATATCCTCTATAGATTTGGCTATCCAAGGAAACTTATCACTGACAATGCTGCAGCTTTTAAATCAAGGAAGATGGTGGATTTTTTCCACAAGTAACATATCTCTTTGGGTCATTCAACAACTTATTACCCTCAAGGTAATGGGTTGGTTGAATCCTCAAAAAAAAGTTTGGTAAACATCATTAAGAAGATATTGGAGGACAATAAGAAGTCATGGCATAATAAGTTGATCTATGCATTATGGGCTGACAGATTGACTACAAAGAAATCCATTGGCATGTCCCCATTTCAATTGGTTTATGGAATAGATGCAGTTTTCCCTTCTTCCATGGGAGTGCTAGTCATGAAGGTCATTCAAGAGATACAAACTAAACCAAACGATATGAAAAGAAGGATAAATCAGACAATTCAATTGCAGCAATATAGAGAAGAGGTATACAATAGAACTCAGGTTGTCCAGGAAAACATAAAGAAATTTTTTGACAAGAGGACCAAAGCTGATGATTTCAACCTAGGAGACAAAGTTATTAAATGGGATTCAAGAAGAGAAGATAAAGGAAATCACGGCAAATTTGAAAATATTTGGAAGGGTCCATACATTATTTCTACTCTCAGAGGGAATAATGCATTTTTCCTCAAAGACTTGGATGGAATGGAACTACCAAGGGGTCCTGTCAATGACAGGATGCTAAAGAATTACTTCTCATAAGCACACAGATTTCCCTCATTCCAGTGTAAATATCACAATATTTTGTGTTTTTCTTGAATAATTCATTTGATAAAGGTTGAAGCACACAGAGAAGGCCACAAACCTGCTTTAATGAAGTTACTACAAAAGGAAATCCGATTGAAGACAATGTAGATATGGAGGCCTCAAGTCTATTGATCTTATGTTCCTCACACTTCAAACTGAGAAGTTCCATCCCTAGCTGGAGCCACTACTGGGGTATTATAATTTATAGGATGTCAAGGTGATTGAGTATATCATATTTTTTAGATTACATATTATTCATAGAGTTCAATATTCAATTGATTTCACAAAAAATAAGAAAAGAAAAGAAAAGAGGTTATTAGAAAAAGAAAAATAGAAAAATAACAAAAGAGAGAAAAAAAATGAAAAGAAAAGAAAGCCCCAAATATTGTTGAATTCATATAGTCTAAGCATGATTGAACAAATTTCAATTTCTGTTGATACACTAGAAAATAAAGATCTACCAAATAGTTTAAGCTTGGAAAATCAATATCTAGGTAGAAATAAAATTGGTTCAATTGTTCAATATGAACCAATGGGGGAGATAAGCAATAGAGTAGGTTAGAAATTAAAAAAAAAAAGTGAAAAGGGGTTGATGGGCCTCTAAATTAGACATAAATTAATGCCCATGCCTCTAAATTAAACATCAATTAAGGCCTATGACCATCCTTTAGCACATTAAACCTCTCTTTTTTCATTAGATAATTTATTTAACTTTAATATATTCATTAGGAAGGTTTATGAATAATTGGATATTTGTTCCTAATATTATTTATTTTTGTGGAATATTATGATAATATTTGGCAGTTTATGAAGATTTGAAAGAGGAGATAATTTAGGGGCTTGTTCCCTACTACAAGAGGATAACTAATAAATAATAGATCAACAAGATATTATGGAATGATGGCACATATTGTGTAACTGCACTCATTGAGAAAATTTATGAATGTCTTCCACTAACCAAGGGACCAAATCCACTAGTCAAGGGATTTTGGTAGGGAAAGCTTCCTCCATTCATGGGGAATGATTCCTAATAATTTTTCATAAGTACCAAGTTGAATTTTCCTCTAGGAATGATTGAGAAAATCTAGGAATGTGTTCCTTGCCATTTAATGCAAATTCCTAGTATTGGGGACTAGATCCACTAATCAAGGGATTTTGGTGGGGAAAAATTCATCCATTCATGGGGAATGATTCCTAATAATTTTTTATAAGTAACAAGTCAAACTTGCCTCTAGGGGGAGATTTTCATTAGTGTTCTTGGGGAGAAAAATCGTATTTTTGCAGCTCCATTGTATTTTCTTGCAGGGATGTAATCATTTTGATGGAATAATGAAGATTGGTGTCATGTTAAGCTTCTAAATCTTGTTCTCCTCCATAGGTATATAAATTTCCTTGGGCTTGGCCATCTCAGGAACCTCAGATCCCTTTTGTATAATTTTCTTTCCTTCTTTTCACTGCTTATTCACATGCATCTCTAGTTTTTATTTTTTTCTATTTCTGCATTTAGTATTAATGATTTCTTGTTGTAGGATTGAGTTAAATGGTTGATGTAAGTTATTTTGCAGGATAACAAGAATTATTTCATCCTTCGAAAAGCTTTGGAAGTTCATAGTAATCATTGAGCTGCTTGGATTAGTCTTCTTATTCCCAAATCTAGATTGTTGGACCTCCCTTTTAGCAAAGAACAGTAAATTTATGCTATTTTTTAGAGCATGCTAACGAGCTTCAATCAAGTTGGTTCCACTTGAACTAGATCACAAAAACATTCTAGTTTATAAGAAAAATTACCCCACTGCATTTCCACTTGATTAGGTTAGGCATTTTTTATATTTACTAGCTCACTAGTTCTCGAATCTCTAGATTTTTCGACTAGTAAAGTTTTTCTATTTTTTAGCATGGGTTAACAAAGGTAGTTTTGAGTGATGCCACTTGGAATGGGGACCTAAGACATCCTAGTTAATAAAAAAAAATTCCCATCCAATTTGGATTTTATTTTCTTGGTCATTTGATGAATTATAGTAAATATGTACATCCTGTAGTAAATCATTGTAGCATCCCGTAGGAAAGCCTGTTTTGAGCTCGAATTAAGAAAAATCATAATTGAAGCTGGGATTAGGTATCTACTTGACCTCCATGACATCAAGACCATTTTAACCCTCTTTCTCCACACTTAGTTCAGCATTTTTATAGCTTTCAAGAGTAGGATTTGATTTCCATTCTTCTATCTTCAGTCTTACATTAGATCTCATCAATGTTTTATATCATTCAACAAAGTTTTCCTCATGCATGAAGTAGACACATAGCTCATGAAATTTTGTTTCCTTTAGATAATTGAAATTCTTCTTGTTTGCATGGTTTTTGGGTAATTGTCAATGTTTGATGCAATGCAGGTGTTTTAGAAGTACAGAGAGATTTCATAGTCACCAACCTCATCCCAACTTCATCCACCCATGCTTCTCACTTTCTTTCAATAAACCCTCACCAATTTCATCATTTCACAAGCAAAATTCTCCAATCTTTTTGAGCAAATCCATCCATCTCACAACTTTGGTTTTGAGTTCTGAAGTGGTCCTAGGAAATCCCTTGCCTCATTCCATCCACAAAACACCTTCCCTAAGATTTCCATCACCTTGAACACCCATCCTTTTGCTCTCAACTATTTCCTATAGGTTTTTAGGGGATCCTGTAGGTTTTCAGTAAATCCTGTAGGTAATCCTGTATCATCATGTAGGAAACCCTATTTTGAGGCCGAATTGAGGAAAAGGCCTCTAGGAAGCTAGTAAAGGGTCCCTACTTGTCTCCAAAGCCTTCTGACCATTCACCATCATCTCCAAGCCACCTGCCATATCACCAAAAGAGATTAGCTTTCACACTCTCACATGAAAAAAGACAAAAAGAAACACAAATTTATTTTATTCATTTACATGCACAGAAGTACAAGGTTTGATGGTTTGAATCTGCATGCTTAGGACAGTAGGATTGCATACATGTTAACTTAGCATTCTTTTGAAGCAAATCCTCTTAGTAGTTAGCTAGAAAATGGTGTGTTTTAGCATTTGATTTTAGTCTATTTCTTTGTACTTTTTCTTGCAATAGGTTAAGGTTCCATTTTGAACATTTCATTTTCTGGAATTATTTTAGGATTTGACTTTAGTACATGCACTCCATTAGATCATGATAGAAAAGGAAATACACATTGTATGCTACACATATAGTGCTAATACCTCTTATGTTTGTATGAACCCTGGGTGATAATTAAAGTTGGTAGCCTTGGGAGTTGCATCATTCTTGTTGCAATATTGAGGCTCGTCACTTTTTGGCGCCATTGTCTAGGAGGTGTCAAAGTATGCATTGTTTTCTTCCCTAGTTAATTCATTTCTTTATAGTTCTTGGAAAAAAAATGCATTAGGCATATTTCATTTCAAAAATAGAAAATTTCATTTCATTAGTGTTTTCATTCAATCATAAAAACAAAAAAAATATCCAACACCAACTCACCCCCCCATTTGATCACATGGCGCATTTAGAGCCATATCACCATCCACTTTTACAGGTAGAAGAAGAAGATATGGGAAATAATGTAGAAGAAATGGATGGAGATGATGACAATGAGGAAGATCCTCTCATATTTCCCATTCAATATACTGATGTTAATGTGCACATGAAGAACATCCCTCCATATTTTCTCTCAAAATTTCATGGACTAAGGTCAAAGGATCCAGAAACCTCTCTTTGAAATTGAAATTGTTTGTAGATCTTATGGTTACTTATTAAAAACTCAAAAACTGAGATTGTTTCCGGCAACTTTGACGGATAGAGCTATTAAATGGTTCATGAGTTTAGGGACTAATTCAATAAGATCATGGAATGATATGCAAAACGTATTTCTAGAAAAATATAAAGATCATGATCTTAAGGAAGGAATATTTAGAATGAATCAAAGAGAATATAAGAGCCTTGAGGATCTAATAAAGAGGTTCATGTATCATGTTAAGAGGGAAAAACTACGTCATTTAGGATCTGACACAATAAAAAGCCTCTTACTTAGATTACTTAGGGATGAGTGGATTGATATTCTTAATCTCATAAGTAGAGGTGATGTATATGTTAAAATTGGAAACTAGGGAAAAACTTCATGTGGGTCATCTTATTCATGGCTGATAATATTTTTATTAGATTCCCCTCATCGAGAGGTGTAGGATTGATATAAAGATCATCTGATTCCGATAAGTATTCATGGAGATATGAATTTATTTTGATTATGGAATTATTATCAAGCCGACCTATAACTCATGTAGGCTCAGAAGCCCAACAGTCACATCTATTCAAACACCAACATTGTGTATAAATATAGGAGGAATTTTACTCATTTGGACTCACTCATCTTATCACATCTCTCTCTCTCTCTACTACGTAGAAAAGAGTCTCTTCTCTACTATGCAGAAAAGGGTCTCTCCCTCACACATGTGAAGTCGGAAGCTACCGAAACTAAAGCTACAATTGCAGAAGTAAAGTTTGACCTACGTGGACTAGAATATCTCCTCATTTGAACTACATTGTAGGTTCATCTAAACCTTCTCTGAAAGCTACAACTTGTGGTGGTAGAATCAAGTCAATCTGATGAATAGTTTGCAAGATATCGACTGCCCTAGTTTGAAGTCGGAAGCTACCGAAGCTGAAGCTGTAATTGCAGAAGTAAAGTTTGACCTATGTGGACTAGAAGACCTCCTCATCTAAACTACGTTGTAGGTTCATCTGAACCTCCTCTAGAAGCCGCAACTTTTGGTGGTGGAATCAAGCCTATCCGATGGTCGGTTTGTGATATATCGTCTGCCCTAGTTTGATGATGAAGCCATTGATGCTGATGCTACTAATCTAGGGTTTGCTATTGTTGATATAAATCAGATTTATTGTATTATTTCTCTCTGCTCAATTATTGAAGATAAAAGAAGATTTGATCAAAGGGTTTCCACACACATTATGGGGTTTTTCCTTGGCTAGCTACCACATCTTGTGTCTCTTGTATTGGCTTGTTTTCTGTCGATCGTTTAATGTTCTATCTACACTTTAGTTTATGTACATGTGATTGCTAATCTGTGGAATATAATATGAAAAAGAAGTAAATTGTTATAAGCATAGAACATACCATAACTTAACATGCTATCGGAGCTGAGGTAAAGATAAAGCCCAAGCAAGAGCAAGAGCAATCACCGAAGAGAAGATTGACAAGGCTATCCTAAAAGAACGATGGGGTCCTCAACACTCTTTCCTACCGAAGACAAGCTCTGTGAGAAAGCTGACTATCATGGATGGAAGATGTCTATCGATCTGACCCTTGAGGATCAAGGAGTGTTGGATCATGTGAGAGGGAATATTATTGAGCCTCCATCAAATGCACCTCCTACTGCTAAGAACAAATGGAAGAATGAAGAAATTATAGTGAAGAAGATCATCCAGGACTCTATCGACAAGCACTTGGTGGCCTACATCTCTAAACTAGAAACCTCCAAGGAAATCTACAATAGATTAGTGAGTTTATTTAAAGTTAATGATGCAAATCAAGTTTTGTTTCTTAGAAATAAGCCGAGGGAAATCAAGAAGGGTAAATATGCGAGTATGCAAGCATACTTCTTAAGCATCACCGAGATCGGGAACGATCTCTTATCTATTGGGGAGACTATTACTGATAGGGAAATGGCACTCACGACTCTTGGAGGATTACCATCCAAATGGTACGTGTTCAGGACTACTCTTCTGAACAATAATATAATTCCTGGTTTTGAGGAATTAATGGCTAGATGCATTCAAGAAGAAACAAGAGTAGAAGAGCAAGAAATGCCCATGCCTAAAGGTCCTCCTGCTACCTTTTCTTTTGATGCTAAGAAAAGAAATAATTATGGGACTAAATCAAAAGGAAAGGTTGGACCTAAAGGTGGAAGAAAAGGACAATGTTACATATGTGATAAAGTAGGTCACTATGCAAGGGAGTTCCCTAATAGAAAGGACACACACCATTAAAATCCCTCTAATGGCAATCAAAGGGATGGAAAATTAATAGAAAAGGTAAAAGGAATGATGGAAATCAAGGAAGAGGGAAACCATTCAAGAAGGCTAGAAATTCCAGGTATGAATCTAACATTGTTGATAATAAGCAGGATGAATATTATCTACCAGTTGCTTTATCTACCTCCACTCCTTTGGACTCAATGGGAATTTGGCTCATTGATAGTGGTGCCTCAAGACACTTCACTGGTTACAGAGAATTACTCCATAATCTTGTAGAGAAAGAAACTAACCTGGAAATTGTCCTTGGAGATGACATGAAATACCCTGCGAAAGGTGTAGGCAATGTTTCTCTCAAATTGAATCAAGGTAATACGATCCACTTACAAGATGTATTATATGTACTTGATCTCAAAAAGAACCTAGTGTCCATCTCAGTAATGGAAGACAAAGGCTGCAAGGTAACCTTTAGCGATGGCAAGGTACGTATATGGAAAAATAATGTTAAATATGCTTTCACTCTTGGGTTTCAAGTTGACTTTTTATATCAGGTCAGTGGAAGTCCGCTAGGTGTCATGTCTTGTGACACAACTCTTCAGTCCAAACTTTGTCATTAGAGGTTTTCCCACCTTCATTACAAAGCTCTACCCAATTTAAGACAGATGGTAATAGGGATGCCCAAATTCGAAGTAGAGAAAGAAGGTGTATGTTCGTGATGTGCTGAAGGAAAGCTCAAAAGTGGACCATTCCCCTCAAGTCAAAGCAAGACCTTCGATATATTACAGTTGGTTCACTCAGGCATATCTAAGGCTGGCATTAAGAGGGAAACTACTACACCACGTACACTTGAGCAGAATGGTGTGGCGGAAAGGAAGAACCGTGTTAGGAAATTTACTGCATAACATAAATAATTACCGAGAGGAATATATATAAGAAAATAACCAGCAACAACCATAAACACATAAACACAAATGTTTATCTGGGAAAACCCCAAATCCAGGGAAAAGCCCAACCTAATAAGATCTTATTAGCATTAGCCAAAACCTTGGCCAATTCGACCAAGTGAGCCTTCACCACTCACCTCCAGGTCTTGCATTACAATGAAGTCCTTCCAGCCTTTTATAAGCTCCATTACATATAATACCATGGGCAAAATACTATGGGTGCACAATACCATGTGCCCCAAAACCATCACAATTTAACCTGGTCAACTTTGACTCTATCTTGAGTCAAGTTTACCTAAGAATTCCCCCCTTAAACTTGACTTGGGGTTCCTTGACTAACTCCAGCAAAACCTGCTAAGTGAGACAATCCTGCTCACTCTAGCTCTTAGCCCCCTTAGAGTTTTTACCTGGGGTATTGTTAATCTGACATCCCCCCTATCACCTAGGTCTAGCCCAGACTTTACCGGTGATCACCGAGGGGTACACATGCCTTACCAGGTCTTACAGTAGTATGCCCATTTACATGCAATAATTTTGACTTCATTAACTTTTTTTTTGTTTATTACTGCTGCGATTCTGATCCATCCTCTCTCAATTTGATGTGCTCAAAAACTTCTATCAAACCGCTCCAACTGGGAGCCCTCGTAGATTCCAGCACCAGCGATCCCTGGCCAGCACTATCTTCCACACATTCTCCTTGAGGTTCTTCTGTGTAAGATTGTTCCACCATTATTTTCAAACCTAGATCTGTAAAAAAGGTTGCATTGATCTCATCAGGTACTATAAACCCTTGGCATCAAAGAATCCCTTTGAAGCTAATATCTGGCTCTGATACCAATTGTTAAGAAATTTATTGCATAACATAAATAATTACTGAGAGGAATATATATAATAAAATAACCAGCAACAACCATAAACACATAAACACAAATGTTTATCTAGCAAAACCCCAAATCCGGGGAAAAACCCAACCTAATAAGATCTTATAAGCATTAGCAAAAACCCTGGCCAATCCGACCAAGTGAGCCTTCACCACTCACCTCCAAGTCTTGCATTACAATGAAGTCCTTCCAGCCTTTTATAAGCTCCATTACATATAATACCATGGGCAAAATACTATGGGTGCACAATACCATGTGACCCAAAACCATCACTGTTTAACCTGGTCAACTTTGAATCTATCTTGAGTCAAGTTTACCTAATTGTAGCAACTCCACCGCTGCTTCATTTGCTGGACAATGACTCCTCTTTGGACCTGGTTGTTTCTCATCTTCATCTTCATCCTTGAAGACCAATTGAAACTGAGCATATTCTCAGTTTCTCCCTGGTTACAACTTTTGTTAGCATATCTACAAGATTCTGGCTAGTGTGTATCTTTTCTAGCTTCAACTCTCCATCTTCCAACACTGATCGTATGAAATGTTACTTGAGCTGTATGTGTTTAGTCCTAGAATGAAATGTTGAGTTCTTTGCAAGATGAATGGCACTTTGGCTATCACTGTATAATGTGCCCATATCATGCTCCTTACCCAATTCACCCATAAACCTTTGTAACCAAATCATTTCTTTACTAGCCTCTATAGCAGAAACATACTTTGCTTCTGTTGTTGAAAGCACAACAACACTTTGAATTTTTGAAACCCAACTGACAGCTGTTCCACCAATAGTAAATACATATCCTGTAGTGCTCCTCCTGTTATCTCTGTACCTGCCATATCTGCATCAACATATCCCTGTAGAGAAACGTTTGAAACACCAAAGCATAATGCTTGATTTGTGGTACCTTTCAAATATCTGAGAATCCATTTCACTACCATCCAATGTTCCTTTTCTGGAATGTTCATGTACCTGCTTACAACTCCCACTGCATGTGCAATATCAGGCCTTGTGCAGACCATTGCATACATTAAGCTTCCAACTACTGATGCATATGGAACTTTAGACATATAATCCATGTCTTCTTGGGTATTTGGGCACATTTCCTTACTAAGTTTGAAATGGCTAGCAAAAGGTGTACTAATTGGTTTTGCATTGTGCATATTAAATCTTTCCAACACCTTTTGTATGTACTCATTCTGAGACAATGTTAATTTGCGATTTTTCCTATCTCTAGTGATTCTCATACCAAGGATTTGTTTTGCAGCTCCCAAATCCTTCATTGCAAATGAATTTTCCAATTTTCTTTTGAGCACATTTATTTCCTGCATGGTAGACCCTGCAACAAGCATGTCATCTACATACAATAACAATATAATATAGCTGCCATCATTTTTCTTTTTCAGATAAACACAATGATCAGAGTGACATCTAGTATAACCTTGTTCAGACATAAACTTGTCAAATTTTAGATACCACTTCCTTGGAGCCTGTTTTAAGCCATAAAAACTCTTCTTCAACCTGCACACTAGCTTCTCCTTCCCTTTCACCTCATATCCTTGTGGCTGCTGCATATATATCTCTTCCTCCAAATCCCCATGGAGAAAGGCTGTCTTTACATCTAACTACTCAAGATGCAAATCTTCAGCTACTACTAGACTTAAAATAGTTCTTATTGAAGTCATTTTAACACCAGGAGAAAATATTTCATCAAAATAAATACCTTTCTTCTGTGCAAACCCCTTCACCACAAGTATAGCTTTGCACCTCTGTTTTCCTCCATCTTCTTCCTTCAGCCTATAAACCCATTTATTCTTCAATGTATTTTTTCCTGCAGGAAACCTGACTAAGTCCCAAGTTTGGTTATGCATTAAGGAGTCCATCTCTTCTTCCATGGATACCTCCCACTTCTTCCTACTTTCAACCTGCATTACTTCTTCATAACATTTAGGTTCACCAGAATCAGTCAACAATAAATAATATAATGAAGGAGAGTATCGTTCAGGGGGTCTACTTATTCTAGTAGATCTTCTAACACCACTTTCAGGTGTTTGGGGTGCCTGTTGCTGTTATGGTGGTTGTTGTAGTTGATTATTATTATTTTCATGCACCTTTACTTTTTCAGTGATGTCATCAAGAATTGCATATTCCTTGTTTTCTTTTTCCTGTTTCTTTTCCTGCAACTGATTTTTATACAAGACCTTTTCATTGAATATTACATCTCTGCTCCTAATGATTTTGTGATTTTTGTAATCATATAAGCGATAACCAAAATCATTAACACCATATCCAATAAAGGTACATTTCTTTGACTTTGCCTCAAGATTTATTCTATTTTCTTTATCAATATGGACAAAGGCCTCACAACCAAAAGGCTTTAAAAACGAGTAGTTTACCTTTTTACCTGTCCATGCTTCCTCTGGAACACCACCATCCAAGGAACTTGAAGGCCCTTTGTTTATTAGATAAACAGCAGTATCTACAGCATCTACCCAAAACTGTAAAGGCAATCTTGCATGCAATCTCATGCACCTTGCACGCTCCATGATTGTTCTGTTCATCCTTTCTGACACACCATTTTCTTCTGGTGTTCTTGGAACTGTCTTCTCTCTACGAATTCGATGCTTTGAACAGTACCTATCAAACTCTTTGCTGCAATATTCACCTCCATTTTCTGATCTAAGACACTTCAATTTCTTTCCTGTCTCAATCTCAACCAAAGCTTTCCATTTCTTGAAAGTATCAAATACATCAGATTTATTCTTAATACAATAAATCCAAGCTTTTCTAGTTGCATCATCAATAAAGGTAACATAATAACGAGAGCCACCGAGAGATGATACCTGAGGAAGTCCCCATACATTTGTATGCACAAGCTCTAATTTTTCACTCTTCTTTTCTTTCCCAACTCTAAGAAATCTGACTCTCTTCTGTTTTCCATAAATGCAATTCTCACAAAAGTCCAAATCAACATTCTTCAAACCCGGCAACAAATTCCTTGAGTGAAGAATCTTCATCCCCTTTTCACTCATGTGTCCGAGCCTATGATGCCATAATGCTGCATCTGCTCCTTTGGAAGTTAAAGCATTAACAAAGTTAGAAATACCATTGCATAAATACAATGTACCAACCTTTTCACCTTTTCCTATTACCAGGGTTCCTTTGGTGACCTTCCAAGCTTTATCCGTGAAAGTTGTCACACAACCTTCATCGCCTAACTGCCCTGTTGAAATCAGATTTTTCTTTAGATCCGGAACATGCCTTACCTCCTTTAGTAGCCATTGGTTTCCATTCTGTTGTTTTACAAGAACCTTACCCATTCCAACAATTTTACAGGGTTTATCATCACCCAAACGAACTTGTCCAAAATCTCCTTGAACATAGTCACGAAAGTATTTCTAATCAGGCGTGGCATGGAATGAGGCCCCTGAATCTACCACCCAGGATTCAGTAATATTTTCGAAAGAAAGAAACAAAGCATCTTGTAACACCTCACCTGTCACATTTGCTTCATGATTGTTTTCTTGCTGTGCATCTCCTTCTTTTCCCTTCCGAGATCTACAGTCTTTCTTTAGGTGTCCTTTCTTTCCGCATTTCCAACACACTATCCCCGATTTGGACTTGGATCTGCCTTTCCTTGATTTACTACGATATCCTGAGCTCTTTCCTCTTTCCATTTTTCTTCCCCTAGACTCTGCACTCAAAGCATTAACCGATGTCTCACTGGAGCTTTTCCGTCGCATTTCCTCACTAAGGATAGCACTGACAACATCATCAAACTTTAAAGTACTAGATCCAGAGACAGAGTTACTAATGGCCATTACTAAACCATTCCAACTTTCTGGCAATGAGCACAAGAATAACAGAGCTCTAACTTCATCTTCAAAGTTTACCCCTACAGAACTTAACTGACTTGTAACTGTTACAAATAATTTAAATGATCTACAACAGATCCACCTTCCGACATCTTCATATTAAATAACCGTTTCATAAGAAATACTTTGTTTGAGGCCGAGGGTTTTTCATATAGTTTCAACAATGCCTGAATCAAAACCTCCGTCGTTGTTTCCTTCGAAATGTTGAAGGCGAATGACACAACGAGGCACAACCGTATTGTTCCAAGTGCCTTTCTATCGAGAAGGTTCCATTCTTCATCTGTCATAGCCGTCGACTTCTTTGTTTTTCTGCTCAGTGGTAGGTATATATCTTTCTAATATAGATAATCTTCCATCTGCATCTTCCATAGCGAGAAGTTTTGGCCATTAAATTTCTCGACCCTAAACTTACCATCTTTCGCCATTGCTCCCACTGGAATGAGGAACCCTTCTTTCCTGCGTGTTTATCAGCCAAATAGACCTTCGGCTTTGATACAAGTTGTTAGAAAATTATCCAGTCCCTCCTTTTTATTATCCAGCAAAATGAAGAGACACAACCTACTGCAGATCCACTATAATATCCTTTGTTTTCTCTCACAATCTCGCCTCTCTATTTCTCGCTCAGAGAATACACATCTATATCACAGCCTCAAATACAATGCCCTCATACAAAGAGAGGGGTTTCCTTCTAGGGCAAAAAACCCTAAACTAAACATAAGTTCTACCATCAGATCATCTACCTAATGAACGGCCCAGATTGACTATAAATTACTATACTTTTACAAGGCAAATTTATATCTATTTTTGGCTTCGGGGGTGTTGCCCCTGAGCCCCCGCCAGGGGACCGCTGGCCCCCGAACCCCCCAGCTGGGGGAGAGCGGCCCCCCCGGACCCTCGTGGGGGGGACAAGTCCCCCCCGCACCCCCCCCGCGTGGACGGGTGTACAAAATTCCTGTGGTATACATTCGGCTAAAACAAAGACCTCTGAATAATCATTCTCCACACATAACAAACCGCACGATTATGGAAGCTATCCAGGCCGTGCTACATGATCAAAGACTTCCGAAGTTTCTATGGGCTGAAACTGCAAACACTATTGTATATGTGCAAAATCGATACCCTCATCAAGCATTGGGTTCCAAGACTCCTGAAGAAATTTTCACCTATAAGAAACCTGATGTTTCTCATTTTTTGGAAGCCCTGTATATTTTCGTGTCCCGAAAGAGTAAAGAAATAAATTGTGTGCATCTAGAAATAAAGAAATTTTTGTGGGCTATGGTGAAAATACTAAAGGCTATAGAATCTATGTAGTTGTTCAAAGGGAAGTCGTGATTAGTCATGATGTCACCTTTGATGAAGATATGGCTCTTAGAAAGGTGGACAGTCTTCTGACTTTGAGGAGCTCTTAAGAAGCTGACACCAGGGAATAGAAAGAAAAGGATGATGAATCAATGCCTGATGTAGAAGAGCCCATGGATCCGATTGATCCTTATCCACATGAGCCTTCCTCTTCTAGGAAGAGGCCTTCATGGCTTAGGGGGATACTTGATGATGCTGAAGGACATGTCGCACCTTGAGGAACCTTCTGTCAAAGTAAGAAACCTAACAGGTATCAGGGATACCTGACCATCATGAGAACAATCATACAAAATGAGCCTTCATCCTTCTTAGATGCCGTCAAAAATCAAGTATGGAAGGATGCTATGACCATTATAAGAATAATGTCTAGGAAGTAGTTCCCAGACCCGAAAACAAGAAAGTTGTTACTTCCAAATGGTTTTACAAGATAAAGGATGCAGCAGATGGATGTACGAAAAAGTATGAGGCTCTTTTTGTTGCTCATGGTTTCTCCTAGAGGGAAGGTATATATTATGATGAGATATTTTCACCTGTTGCCAGATATATGATCATAAGATTGATCATAGCCCTTTCCGCTTCACAAGGATGGAACCTACATCTGATGGATGTCAAGACCGCATTCTTGTATGACTCGATCAAAGAAGAGGTCTACGTGGAGCATCCTGAAGGATTTGAGATTTATGATTGAAAATCTCATGTATGCAGATTGAAGAAGGCTCTCTATGGGCTAAAGCAAGCACCCCGAGCATGGTATGAGAGGATCAATAGCTACTTGATGAAGCTGGGATTCACTAGGAGTGAAGCTGATCCTAACCTTTACTTTAAGGTTGAAGATGATAAACCTCTCATACTAGTGTTGTATGTGGATGACCTCTTTCTAACAGGTGCAGACCCTCTCATTCTCAAATGTAAGAGGGAGTTGGCTTCTGAATTTGAAATGAAGGACCTAGGACTTATGCACTATTTCCTAGGACTTGAAGTGTGGCAAAAGCTAGGGGAAACTTTCCTATCTCAAGGAAAATATGTGGTGAAGATATCAGAAAGATTCGGTATGGTGGACTGCAAGCCTATAACTACCCCGATGGAGCTTGACTTCAAGAAGTTAAGCAGTAGTGTTGCTAGACCTATTTTACGAAATGATACTGAGTATCGGTAACTCATCGGAACATTAATGTTCTTAGTGAACTCCCTTCCAAGTATATACATCGCAATCAACACGTTGAGTCAACGTATGGTTGAACCCCACCACATACATTGGATTGGTGCCAAGAATTTGTTGAGATATCTTCATGGCACTATCACTTATGGGTTAAGATACACTGCCGAAGATGTGAGACTAATTGGATACATAGATGCTGATTGGGCAGGAAATGTGGAGGACCGTAAGAGCACTTCAGTGTGTTGTTTCTCCTTGGGATCTACTTAGATATCCTGGATGAGCAGGAAGTAGAATTCAGTGGCCTTGAGCACCGCCAAAGCAGAGTATATTGCTACTATCATGGCCTCCTGTGAGGTAGTTTGGTTGCGAAAACTCTTTACTGAATTGTTTGGATTTACATTGGATACCACCGTGATCCTTTGTGACAACCAAAGGTGGGATTATATTATTAAGGAATCCTGTTTTCGTCGATTGCTCCAGTAGATAGACATCATCTGGGATATGGTAAGTCGATGAGCAAGGAGGCTCCATCACATTAAGATGATGTATAGGTCAATACACCTTGTCAAAGCCCCGAGGAAAGATCTAATCTGTGATTTTCCCAAATGACTTGGAGTTGTCAAGAAACCCTTGTACAAGGGTCCTACATGTTGCATACATTGAGCTCTGAGAGCTCTAAGGGCTTGCAGTTCCTACTGGAGCAACATACGACCACAGGGTGACTCACCCTCCCATGGTGGTGCGCACTGGAACAAGATGATTTGCTCTCTTGTGGGACAAGATGATTTGCTCTCTTGTGGAATAGGATGATTCGCTCTCCTGTGTAGTAGGATGATTATTTCTCTTATGAGGCCTGGATTGATGTGTTCTCCATGGCGATTGTAGCAGGATTGATGTTCTCTCCTATGAGGCCTGGATTGATGTGTTCTCCATGGCAATTGTAGTAGGATTGATGTGTTCTCCTGTGAGGCCTGGATTGATGTGTTCTCCATGGCGATTGTAGTAGGATTGATGTGTTCTCCAGTGAGGCCAGGATTGATGCGTTCTCCATGGCAATTGTAGCAGGATTGATGTGTTCTCCTATGAGGCTTGGATTTATGTGTTCTCCATGGTGGCCTGGATTGATGTGCTCTCCATGACGATTGTAGTAGGATTGATGTGTTCTCCTATGAGGATAGGATTGATTAGTTCTCCTGTCGAAGCATCCTACCCATGCAATCTGGGACTCATGGGAAGTACCTCTCATCTTATCTATGAGCAGGGAAATGAAGTTAGGGACCATAGTAGTACCAATGGACACATCATTATATCTACCATATTCCCTATGCTAGGATCACCTCCATTGATCTGGGATCAATGATACTGGTCTGGGACTAGTGGTAAGAGTTGTACCATACTATGACGCTGACTTTGGGTCATTTGAGACTGGTCTGGGACCAGTGGTACATACTTTGAGACTGACTTCATGTCAGTGCAATACTAGTCTGGGACTAGTGAGAGTGGTACATACTATGACACTGACTTTGGGTCGATTGAGATTGGTCTCGGACCAGTGGTACACTCTTTGAGACTACGATACTAGTCTGGGAGCAGTGGTAGGAGTGGCATTTACTATGAAGATGACTTCGGGTCGGTTGAGAATGGTCTGGCACTGGTGGTATGCACTCTGAGACTAACTTTGAGTTAGTGGAGGATGATACTAGTTTGGGACCAATGGAGTTGTACTCACTATGACGCTGACTTCGGGTTGGTTGAGACTAGTCTGGGACCAGTGGTACATACTCTGAGACTGACTTTGAGTCAGTGGAGGATGATACTGGTCTGGGACTAGTGGAGTTGTACTCACTATGACGCTGACTTCGGGTTGGTTAAGACTGGTCTGGGACCAGTGGTACATACTCTGAGACTGACTTTGAGTCAGTATGATACACCCTCGATCATTTCTTCTTCTTCATAATTCAGACAAAAGCAGAGGAGAACATAACAAAGCAAAGCAGTGCATAATAGAGTAGAGCCATACAGATCAGTACAGGGTAGAACAAGACAAAGAAGAATAGACAGAATAGAGCAGAGTAAGGAAAGGGTCGGGCTGTACAGGGCAGTGCATTTGATGGATGAATAGTAACGACCAATAGACAGATTGCAGATGAAGTTCTCCCTAGTTGAGAGGGAGTATTAAAATTGGAAACTAGGGAAAAACTTCATGTGGGTCATCTTACTCATGGCTGATAATATTTTTATTAGATTCCCCTCATCAAGAGGTGTAGGATTGATATAAATATCATCCGATTCTGATAAGTATTCATGGAGATATGAATTTATTTTGATTATGGAATTATTATCAAGCCGACCTATAACTCATGTAGGCTCAGAAACCCAACAGTTTCATCTATTCAAACACCAATGTTGTGTATAAATATAGGAGGAATTTTCCTCATTTGGACTCACTCATCTCATCATATCTCTCTCTCTCTACTGCGCAGAAAAGAGTCTCTTCTCTACTGTGTAGAAAAGGGTCTCTCCCTCACACATGTGAAGCCTGAAGTTGCCGAAACTAAAGCTGCAACTGCAGAAGTAAAGTTTCACCTATGTGGACTAGAAGATCTCCTCATCTAAACTATTTTGTAGGTTCATCTGAACCTCCTCTAAAAGCCGCAACTTTTGGTGGTGGAATCAAGTCAATCTGACGGACAGTTTGCAAGATATCGACTACCCTAGTTTGAAGCCGAAAGCTGCCGAAACTGAAGCTGCAACTACAGAAGTAAAGTTTGACCTACGTGGACTAGAAGATCTCCTCATCTGAACTATTTTGTAGGTTCATCTGAACCTCCTCTGGAAGACGCAACTTTTGGTGGTGGAATCAAGCCAATCCGACGGTCGGTTTGTGAGATATCGTCTACCCTAGTTTGATGATGAAGCCGTTGATGCTAATGCTACTGATATAGGGTTTGCTACTGCTGATATAAATCAGATTTATTGTACTACTTCTCTCTGCTAAATTATTGAATATAAAAGAATATTTGATCAAAGGTCTTCCAAGCACATTTTGGGGTTTGTCCCTGGCTAGCCGCCACATCTTGTGTCTCTTGCCTTGGCTTGTTTTCTATCGATCGTTTAATGTTCTATCTGCACTTTAATTTATGTACATGTGATTGCTAATCTGTGGAATATAATAAGAAAAAGAAGTAAACTGTTATAAGCATAGAACATACCATAACTTAATAGTATATCAATTATCATTTGAAGAAATTTGTGAAACGTGCAAACACATATCAAGAGGAAGGGCAAGAGTAAGTCAATCATCATCAAGATCGGTAAGTCAAGCTAAACTTGGAAATTTGTTGGATGACTTCAAAACATAAATTCTTAGCAATCTAACTGAACAAGTAGAAATGTTAAGAATACAAAATGAGCAAAAAGAAGATGTTTGCATTTTTCATGAAGAATCACATGATGTTAAATCTTGCTCCTCATTACCAAGGTTGAAGGAAGTTCACCAAGAGGACAATGGAACAAGTCAATTGCCAATTCAGCTATGTTATGTAGCTCCCAGAGGACCATGGCAACCTTTTCAACTTGATATGATGAAAGAGCCTAATTCACAATTTCATGCTTATGCACATCCACCTCAAAGTAATTGGAACACACCCTTTCCTTGGAAACATTGGCCATCTCAACCCCAAAACCAATCTTGGCAACAAGGTTGGTAGGGAACTTATGGGAGCCATCCACAATATCCTCAGTATTTTCCTCAATATCCTCCATACCCAACTCCATGTTATCCATACCATTCATCTCCACCACAACCACAACCGCAACCACATCCATATCAAATATCCACTCTCACACAACTACCTATACCACCATTTCCAAACCCACACATTGAAGTAGCTCAGCCCACTTAAAATGTTGGGGTACAAAACTTCTGAACATCTCCTCTTGAGCCCAATAGTATTCACCATAGCTCAGGAAGATTATTACACAAAAGTGATTCTCTTGATGTCATTGAGGGACAACATGTAGAGAAAGAAGATTTGAAAGAGAAAATCAAAGAATCAGGAGCTACAATTGATGAAGAGCAAACAATAAAATCATAGATTGAGAAAGCTCCCTCATGGTTATCATCAAGTCCTCCATGTGATCAAGAGAAAAATCAACAAAAATAGGAAGATTTGAAGGTCATGGAAGAAGAAGACATCCAAGATGATCCAAATCAGCAAGTGGACTAAGGGCATCACAACTATATTGAAATATGGTTAGACATAGTCATTAAGTTGAAATAATACCCTCTTCTTCAAATGTGCTTGATATCATCAAAGTCAAATCATTTGATCTTTCAAATCCAGGTACATGTCAAAGCATGCATTTCAAGCCTCCACATCATTTTGTCTGTAATCTGGATGTGTACATGGCTCCATTGGAAGTATTATTATACTTTAAAGTGATTTTTTTTTTAATTAGGGTAAGGTAGAAGAAAAAAAAACAAAAAGCAAAAACAAAATGATGAAAAGAAAGAGAAAAAAAATCTCAGGTGAAAACCTCCTTGGAGGCGCCTGAGATTGGCTCATTTATTGAAAATCAAAAAACTCCCTGTTAACGGCCAGCATCTTAAGAAATATTTCCAGTAGCCACCACATGGTGGTTAACTCCTGAGTAGGTTAGGATTTATTTTATTTTTGTTGTTAGCATAGTTATATTTTTCTTTTTTTTTCTCATTTTTGTTTTCATGAAAAGTCTATCTTCCTTTTGTTTTTGAACTTCAGTCCTTTTCAACCATTTGATTTTGGTCTTTCAGTTTCATTTTCACCTTTTATAACTCTCTTCTAATTGCCATCATTCACTACCTTCAGCCTTTTTCTTCTCTCATTAACCTGCTGGTGAGTCTGCAGAACCCAAAGTCATTATTACCTTGCAAATCAAGTGAACCTTCGATAAGCCTTTGAGAACTAGAAAATTAGCGGTAAAATTCGAATTGAAGCCACTCATTGGCATATATTGGGAACTAGGTAGGCTCTGTTGATAACCTAGACACCCGAATCATGAAGGGACATCTTTATAAAATGAAAAAATGTGTAACCACGGTTGGACGGGCATGGAGGAACGCTGCATTTTAAAATCCCATGTAGACATAGCCTATACTTGCCTATAAGGTTTGCAGTTATTCTCCATTGGTTCCATCCACCACACTAAAATTTCCAATATCTATCATCTACAAGTAAACCTCCTTTCATGGGCTAAGCTCGATGTCGTACATCTTGTGGCAAATCTAATTGTGCTCTAGTCCTTGTGCTCTAAACTTGAAGGACTTATTTAAAAAAAAAAAAATGAAATGTCGAGTCCTTGTGCCAATCTGGAAGGACAAGTTGTTTGGGAATCTGGTTGGAGTAGGGACTATTGCTGGACTCAGAGTATCGGTTGACACAGCAAGTCTAACCTTGCTTAAGCGATTTAAAAATATGGCATGATCCATGACTGTGTCCCATTTGATCATACAAAAGTATAGCACTATTTTTTTTTACATAAAGTGCAGATAGACATATCTACATATATTCATCAAGCTTGATGTGTGATAAAGAGCTGAGGTACACACCCAAACAGGTATTGAAAAACTGGTGATGGCCCTGAAAGGATTTTGAAAATAGAAAATAGGTAAAGGATGGTCAATAAATCCCATAATTCGACCATTGGAGAATGCCTGTCAAAACCCTATCAGTAAGTAGAAGATATTTGTCTTTATCTTGCCTAAAACAATTAATGTTGAAGTGGAACCCATGCCTGTCCATCTATACAGTTTTCATTTCGAACTTATCTTAACACCCTGATGTTATACGAATCAAATTTTATTTGGTAACAGAGATAACTAGTTCGCCTAGCGGTTTGCCATTTTGTTGTGGCCACAACCACTTTCCAGTGTTTTTGTTGTTCCCTCCAGGGAACAGTTGTTGTTCCCTAAAAGGAACAACACCATTTTGGAGTGTTTTTGTTGTCTCCTCTAGGGAACAACTGTTGTTCCCTAAAAGGAACAACACCTTTTTGGAGTGTTAGCACTTTTAGAGTTTTTTCTATGGCCACAACCACCACCCTATTAAAACCTGCTCTGAGGGCAAATTTGAATGGGTCCCTTGAGAAGTTTGATCTTTCCCCTCTCCGAATGATGACCATAGTTGTCAGATGAAATTATTTCCTCAAAGTTGAACAGTTAAATGGTTTATTAATTATGGTTTCAATCTGTTTTTAATCATCAGTCCCCAAAAAATCATTGCGCCCTCCTGAGATTTAGAGCCAGAAGGACTCATATAACCCCTAGTTGTAGAGTCTATCACTTTATGAAAGTTCTTATGAAGGTAAGGTTTGTTTTAGGATTTTCTATCATATCTCTCATAATCATAGCTAATGTTAATTATTTCTGTAGGTGAGGACCAAGAGAAGAAAAGAAAGGTCGATGAGCTGATGCATAAGCATCAGGAATGGCTACAGGGAAAAGATGCAAGTGAGACGTAGCTGAAAAAGAGGAATTTATGACAAGCAACAGGGAAGGCATACACAGTGGGTAGATACGTAATAGACTACGGTGATTTCTTGTTTATGTCCTCAAAGCTGAACGGTTCAATGGTTAATTAATTATGGTTTCAATCTGTTTTTAATCATCAGTCCCCAAAAAATCATTGTGCCCTCCTGAGATTTAAAGCCGGAAGGACTCATATAACCCCTAGTTGTAGAGTTTGTCTCTTTATGAAAGTTCTTATGAAGGTAAGGTTTGTTTTAGGCTTTTCTATCATATCTCTCATAATCATAGCTAATGTTAATTATTTCTGCAGGTGAGGACCAAGAGAAGAAAAGCAAGGTCGATGAGCTGATGCATAAGCATCAGGAATGGCTACAGGGAAAAGATGCAAGTGAGACCTATCTGAAACAGAGGAATTTATGACAAGCAATAGGGAAGGCATACACAGTGGGGAGCTACGGAATAGACTACGGTGATTTCTTGTTGCTTATCCTCCCTCCAACCCTTCCACTCTTGTAATGGAGCTTTCAATTGCAACTGCTAAATTGCAAAAGGATCTTACATCGTGAAATACCTATCTAAGAAAAGGAGGTATGGGCTCAGAGATTTGTTTCATATGTATAGTGTTTTGTGGATCCTAGAAAAAACACCTTCATCTACTGGATTTGTGCAAGTTTGATAAGGCTTGATGGATGAAAACAACTGCACAGCACTCTACCTCACAATCTGTTGAAGAAACCTATGAACATATCAAATCAAGTTATTATTACCTTCGAATACACCTTAAATCAAGCCAGATGTTGAATAATGAGCGCACTGTTTGCATTTGCATTCAGGGAATAAAAAGGAATAACATTCAGTCAATACGTGTGCAAAGGGATGGCATGTAGTCATTCCTCTTTCTACCAACATCCATTCATTTTTCTTCAAGAAATAGAACGATCCAGTAGCAATGGCTTCAACATGTTCGTTGTTTCATTAACCATTACATTTTTTATATTTTAATTTGAATATGGAAAGGAAGAGAGAAGGCTGAAGGTTGAGAGAAACTGATGGTCAGTTCTCTTTCTCCATAAGTATCACCTCTAGACAGAGGAAAAGGACTTCTTTTTGGCAAAAGAGGGGTCGATTTTATTATGCTAATAAAGAAGACTGTTTCGGTCAAGAAGAAGCCCTTTTTCAGATTCATTTTCATTTTTCTTTTATGTTTGGAATCAGGGTGTTGTGACTGGCATGAGGATATATATGTTTTGTTTTTTTGCACAGTGATAACAGATAGCTTATGACTAGTCTTGGTTATTTGAATATAATTCGTTATCATGGTTAACTCATGAGTGGTCTCCGATTCGAAGCTATATTAAACATCAGTTGCAAGTTTTATTTGTAGAAACAGGAATGTGTATTCTTGTATGAATAATTAGATTGAAATTAAGCTTAAATACAACCTTTTTCATCGGTGAACTCAGTAGTTGATTCATTTGGACTTGGAATCTATATATGATGTTTAATCTCCTTTAGTATGCTCCTGCGAGATAGATTAGAATAGTTAGAACTAGCATAAGTAGGTATAATCAATGTAGATAGGACTTGGTACATAAAGGTTAACTATTTCTTTTTCTGATTTAATTGAAGTCTTCCTCCAAGAAGCAATCTTTTGACACCTATAACAGTTTACAGGATCCTTTAAAACCCGTTGGAACTAGCCACTCCAAACGAAAGTGGATCTAACTGGGGTCTGCAATTGGGTTGGTTCCCTTTTGTGGCACAACAAACATTCAATGTGAAAAAACCAGGGTATGACAGAACAAATGCACCCATTCAGGCTATGGCTCTTCCCCATAGACCTTGTTCCATTTCACTAGGTGTGTACGTCGATCATCCCATCTATCATACTTTTCTGCTAATTGCATCTGCAGTTTCCCAAATTGTAGGCACATCATCCTTCTACATCCATGCCAGTCCTCAAAGTTTCTCTGATGCGTACCCCATCACCTTGCGGGTGTAGCGCGTAGTGCCCATTTTAGAGCATCAAAACACTATTGTTCTGGCACTTCTCTTTCAAATTTGTTCAAGAATTTATCCACCACTTTCAACCCATCATACATAGGCAATTCCTTACCTTTATTTTCATGCAGTGCAGTGACCTTACCATCATGTTGCAATTGAGCATGGTTACCTCATGTAACCGATTCTACCATCGTTCTATTTCTTTGTCTGAACCTGAAGTGCACGAACTTTCGCACTCCCACGAAATCCTACCATCTTCTGTTGGATTCACCCAATCCTGCTCTCAAGCAGTTATCTTGTAGATACAGTCGATATCATCATCACTATCATTGTCATGCACCGGTTCTATGTAGTGCGATCCTTCCACAGGGTCTAGAGGTACCACTACGCGTAGTGACTTTTTCTCAAAAATCATTTTGTGCTTCTTTAAATTTATCACTCCGTTCATATCAATGGCCCAGTATATTCCCAATAGCATGGGATAGGGATTGCTGTCATCGACAATCTCTATCACTTTGAAATCTGCAAGCACGCATGCACCTTCGATGTCTGCCATTATTCCCTGCAATCTCCCCATCGATAGGATCTTTTTCTGGTTCACCATCCACAATTGAATAGGGGACCATTGCAACGTGGGCCTACCCATGCATTCCCATGTCTGCTTTGGCAGTACATTCACATCCGATCCTAGATCCAGAATCACTTGATCCCTTTCATATTCTCTGATTTGCGTAGTCAATCTCATTTCCCTTCCTGTTCACGATGTGTGCTTTCCAAGCTTCCAAACTAAGTGTGGTTCTCCTAACCCAGTGCACCTAGTGATAAGTTCCTGTAGTCCTTTCACAGCCTTGTTGTCACGTAGCAACTTCATACATGTCTCCAGAAAGGTAGTGAGTATTGAAGGATCCATCCCCAGCTCTAGTTGATCCTTACTACATGAAGTGGAGGTCTCCGTGAAGCTCTTCTTAGCTTCCATGAATGTCTCCTTCACGCGGTCCAAATAAAATTTAGGTTCATTTCTAGGATCTTTGCGAACCCATGCACTTTCTTGTGGCTACTTACCTTTGTCATCTCCTATTGTGATACCACTTCGAAGCACGATGTTTACATTTGGGTCCTCTTCGCGTAGCTCAAACCTCATCATTTGTAGGTTCTGAGTCGGGGGAGGCTAGAGTGCTCCTTTATCACGCAAACTCGCTATTAGTGTAGGGTAGTCCACCCTCTCATGATCAAATTGGGTACAATATAAACATGATTCTCTCATTGCATTTGTACAATCGTGGGCATAATACCCTGGCCCTCCACAACTATAACAAATCAGTTGCCTGTGACCCCTTCCTGGTCCCATTCCACCTCGACCTCATCCGCGCCCTGAAACCCAACATGCGCCATCCCTGCAGTGGGATCGAGGGCTCACGTTTCAGTCTGTACTCTATAGGCACCAGTCTGATCCATCATTAGCTTGTAACTTCTGCAAGTGTGCTCATCATGGCCTACCGACCTGCAGAAACTACAAAACAATTGTTGGGACGTCTATGTATACTTCTGTAATAGGTGATAGTTATATGCAGTGCATTTTCCTCCTATCTAACAAATCGCACACCATAATTTAGGGGTCACGCTTGGTCCTGCTTGTGCCTCTAGTCTTAATGGCATCGGCCCTCATCCTTCCAAGTAGTTTGCGAAGACTGGATAGTGGTCCTTGTCATGCCCCTGGCCTTTGCATTTTATGAACCATACCTCCTCGCGCGCCTCTGGCTGATTTTTCTTGTCCTGTTTCAAACCTTGCATTTCAAGACATAAATTTTGCAGTTGCATGAGGATTTTTTGGACTCCCAAGCCAAGATCTTGTATTTGGGTCTCATGCAGTCTCATTGTGATCCCCAAAGCTTCGGCCTGGGTGGATAGCTTCTGCTGTCACAATGTTGTCCTTAAAGGTGGTGTTAGTGACACTACAAACCATGCGCATTGTTTTCCATCCGTCAGGTCATGTTGGGTTCATGAATTATACTCTTTAGTCTCTAGTCCAGATCCCATGGGGTCTTGCCTGGAAGCATCGTGATTTCCTTAAACCCGATAATCAACTGTCTCCAATTTTGGCCTTCTAAATTCCCTATTCAGTGCGGCCTAGATATCTACGATCCCCGCATTTGGATGGTCATTAGAATGCTTAATGTACCATGTTAGTGCACAATATTGCAACGTGCTTACCAGTGTTGCCTTATTTATCTTATCATCCATGACTCCTTGTGCTTCCCTTACAACCTTTACTACAAACCAAAATTGGTTCAAGTCTTTGTTCCCTACTCCTTTGAACACCAGCAATTTTATCACACTCACCATATTGAACTGTGGTGGTGGCAGAGGTGGTGTGGGCGGAGATGGGGGTGATGATGGTGAAACCAATGGAGGTGTAGGTGGGGGTGGTATGCACGGAATTCACTGCCTTATCAGACTGATAGTGCTTCTCAAAGAAACTTTTGCGAGCTCTTCCTCACTTTCTCACTGCGGCGAAATCAAGGGGCTATTTTTTATCTCTGCGCTACCTTCATTTCTATGGATCCTCCCACTTTGCGTAGACCCAAACATCAATTTATTTGCATAACCCACTTTTCACACAATAGAATTTTAATCCAAGTGTTCAAGAATTTAATATACTTACCTCGCAGTCCCTTGAGGTAGCATCATTCTGCCTCACTGTAGCTGATGTCCATATCTACCATGAAATCGATGATAAGTCCTCCTATAATTCGATCGAGCCAATGGTCCACAGTGCATGTGATCTTATCTTTCGATGCTTCTAGTATGCACACCAATTTTGGATTCCACACAATCGGTTTGTTGAACCTACACCTTCCCTGACTCTTTGCTAGATTCGCGATCCACTCGTACAATTAAGAGGGAAAGGATGCAAAGAAAATTTCATGGATTTCCATATATAAGTAGTGCTCTAACCACTGTTCCTTTCATACTCGTGGATTCCTGTTTTCCTGCGTCGTGAACTCATGAATCCTTTTGTCCAACCACCCTTCAATTTCTTTCTTTGTTGGATTCTAGTGACATGACATCAGACATCCCTTATGCAGATCCCAGTCCCGGCAATGGAACCATTTGTTGGTTTGTTGGGGCCTGACCCAGGTTCAGAGGTGATTTAGCCAAACAAATCCTAGTATTGCTGGCCCTTTCAGCAAAATTCCATGGAGCACGGACTGAGGTCTCACTCGAAGCAGTGTGGGATGGTGCTAGAACCAAGTTTCTGCACCCTAGAGATGTTTGATGGTTTCAAGTGGTCTGCGGTTTGAACCTACGTGCACATCGCTACGTGCACTTACCAGTACCTTGCAGCCTGTGATGCTGCCTTCGCGCAGTGCTACTCGGTGGTCGAACAGTCTTATTACCCAAGTCCTTACTAGTAGCCTGATATTAGTTGATTAACTTAGCTTATTTGTATGTTTTCAGTTATACTTAACAATATTCACAATTTATACAAGTGCACACAGTAAATAAACAACATAATTGCAAATGAGATCAAACATGTAATAACTTAGAACAAATGCACAAAATTTGTAACAAAACCTTTCTTTATTATCTTTTCTTCGGTTACAGACTCAACTCTACCCTGCGCGGTCAGTTGCAGGGGTCTACACACTAAGCTACAAACTCTACTAAGCCTTTGCGCACTCAACTACAAAGCCTCTTCCTACTACTATGACCCAAGACACACTTAGATTCTTCTGCTATGCTTCGCTATCTCCTTCTATCCATTCTATTCTATGATGATCATGATCTCTTTACAACTTACAGCCTTGATCTATTTATACAATCCCATGGTCCGCGGACCATGGGTAGGCCGACATTCCATTCAAACTTAAGGCAAACAGCCCTATGACTCTAACATACATTTCGCACCCGCAATTTGTGGGGATTTATAATAATATTACTCAAAACATGGTCTTTGAGCCCCAAAACATGCTGTGGGGGGATTCCATGCCCAACATAGAGCAAAACAAGATCTCCCTCTTGGTAAGAACGATGCTTGACCTTTTTGTCATATTGGGTTTTTACCCAGTAATTGTGAGCCTCGAGTGCCAATTCGGCATCTCGACGGGTTTCGTCCAGTTGATTGAGGTATAGTAGGCGCTCTTCCTCGATAGTACTGTAAGGCAGGAGTTCAACAACTATTTCTAGGGAAGGGATCTGACACTCGATTGGTAAAACTGCTTACAGGTCATAAGCTAGTTGAAACGGTGTAAAGCTTGTGGCAGTTTTGCTAAAGTTCGGTATACCCATAGTGCTAAATATAACATTCGATGCCAATTGGTTTTATGATTTCCTACCAACCTATGGATCATGGTCTTTAATACGCCATTGATGGCCTCTACTTGACCATTATCTTGGGGGTTGTAGGAGGATGATTGATCATGACTAAAACCTAGAAGTGATGTTAAGTAAGACATTATGTGGTTCTCGAAATGAGATCCATGGTCTATAACGATTGGGCGAGGTACACCAAAATGATAGATAACCTAATTGAACAGGAATAGTGTCGCGGTTTCCCCATCGGCCCGATAGGTAGGAAGGGATTTGGCCCATATTGTGAAATAGTCCACAGGTACTATGATATAGTTGTGTCATGCAGAGGAAATAAGATTGCAAGTTACAAAGTCGATCCCCCATTTGGAAAAGGGGCCAACAGAGATAACCGGGAGTAGTAGGGTTGGAGGAGCATGCATTTTCATTGTGAACACTTGATAAGGATGGCATTGCTGGATGGCCTTGACATAATCTTTGAACAAGGTCGGCCAGTAATAGCCTGCGCGCAATATTTTTTGTGCCGTAGATATGCCAGAAAGATGACCACCACATGCCCTAGCATGGCAGTCATTTAAAACATGTTCCACCTCTTCATGAGTGAGGCAATGTCGAAGAACTATATTCGCACCATGACGATATAACGTATTGTTAATCACTAGATAGTGTCGCACTTGGTGGTGGATGCGACGATGGTCACCTGTCGATAGTTCGAGGCAGAACCATTGTTCTTGGAGGTATACAAGAATTTCACCATACCAAGGGTCAGTGGTGTCAATAAGATAGACAGCTTCATCCGAAAGATGATCGTGGGCTATCTCATGAAGATCAACGATGGGAAGGTCCAACAAAAGTTTGGTGAAGACTAAAGAGTTTTTTTCCTTGGCACCTCTGGAAACCAAATCAAATTGTTGGAGGATCACTATCCATTTCAAATACTTTCCTCCAATTACTTGACGAGACAAAATATGTCTCATGGGATTCTCCAAGGTGATGACAGTAGTCTATCACAGCAGGATGTAGTGTCAGAATCGGTTGACAGCAAAGACGACTGCCAATGACAGCTTTTCCACATGTGAATATCTGAGTTCGGGCCCAGCCAGGCCTTTGGATAGATAATAGATCACATGTTCACTCCGGTCATCATGAGTTTGAACCAAGACCATTCTGAGAGAGGATGGCGAGGCTGCCAGGTATAGAAGAAAGTCATGGCCATAGTTGGGAGCACTAAGGAGTGGGGCTGATATAAGTGCCTTTTTCAAGGCATCAAATGATCATTGATCTTGATCATCCCACAGATACAACACTTCCTTCTTAAGTAGGCGCATAAATCCTTTCGTCAACTCAGCATAGTTTACGATGAACCATTGTAAAATGTTTTCTTTCCCTTGCAAATGTTGGAGTTGTAGAACGGATTGTGATTCAGGAAATTGAGTAATTTCCTTTACCTTATCAGGATCAACCCTAATCCTGTACTTGGAGATAAAAAATCCAAGAAAGTGTCCAGACTCGAAAAAGAAAACACATTTATGTGGATTCAGGCGGATGTTGTAAAACCAACACCTAAGAAAGATGGCTCTTAAATTCTTTAGGTGTTGCGTTCGTTGCTTGGAATGGGCTAGAAGGTCATCCAAGTAAGCTTGAACGATATGCCTGATATCATGAAATGCATAGTCCATGGCTCTTTGAAAAGTTGCTCCATCATTCTTTAAACCAAATGGGAGTTTGCAATAGGCAAAGGTGCTCCATGGGCAGATGAAGGCGGTTTTGTGCTGGTCTTTGGGTTTTATAGCAAACTGGTTGTAACCTGAGAATCCATCCATGAATGAAAATGATTCACAACAGGCACAGTCGTCGATGATTTGATCGATGAATGGTGTCAGATAATTATCCTTGGGACATGCGGTGTTAAAGTATCGATAGTAGACACATACAAGGATGGTTTCTTGTTTTTTATCGATAGGAACCAGATTGGAAACCCATTCTGTTAAAGGAATAGGATAGATGAAACCAGCATGTAACAACTTCTCCACTTCTTTTTTTATGGCTACCGTTTTGCGGGGATGGACCAGTCAAAGCCTTTGACGAATAGGTTTAGAATTGTCGTAAAGCTTGACCTCATGCTCGACAATAGACAGATCTATGCTGGGAATTTCCTCATAATACCATGCAAATACATCATGTAATTCCTTAAAAAGGCAGCTGAAGCTTGCAATTTCCTCAGAATTGCAATCTGCTCCAATCTCGATGTCTTCCATGATGCCTATCTTAACAAAAATATCGTTGAGAAATGTCTTTGAAATATTGCCCATGTTTCCTTCTGTGTCCAAAGTTTGGATAGTCGTATAGGGGGAGGAAATGATTTTTGGTATGTCAGGTGATAGGATTTGAAGAGGCATCATGTCCAAATCAGATATCGAAACATGATGGTGTGAATCCTCCAAAGGTCTCTCTTCTAAACTCATGATTTCTCAAATAGCTTCATCCGTAGGTAGGATTTGATTGAGTGGATCGAAAGAAGCAGCAGTTATGGGGGGGAGCAGTGATACCGTTGGCCGTAACCAAAGTGAGTGGAGATTCGGATGCAGATTGAATGGCTTGGTAGGCCAATTCAGCTGGTGACAACGACATTTGTTCTCCATAAGTGTTAATGTCTGAATGAGCTAGTAGGATCCATGAATCAGTCTATTCATGAGGAATAGATGAAAGCATATTGACCGTTTGTGAAACCTTTGGTGGCTAAAGAGGGAAACAACCCATCAGGGAAGAATCCTTCAGTAGATTGGTACCAATACTGACATAAGAGTCAGGTACACCACCTACTAGGGGTACAGAGCCGCTTGGTAATGGGGAATAATTAGGGGTGCAGAAAGAAAGTTGGTCCACTGTAACTACCTTTCCATCCAATGGAAATAGGATGATGCGAAAGATAGTAGATACTATGACCATCATGACATACATCCAACTACGACCTAGCAAGAGATTATAGTCCAGCTTTTTATCTACGACTTCTATGTCCACCATTACTGTTTTCCCATACAAGGTGATGGGGTAGCGAGCTAGGTAACCTTTTGGGATGAAAGTGTGGCTGTCGAAAGCTTTAAGGGAATTCAAAGGCAGGGATAGGGTTGGAGAACCCAAAGCGAGCCAACATGAAGCCGACATGATGTAGGTAGAAGCACCCTTGTCGATGACAATTCTGTGTATACCTTTACCATTTGAAAAAATTTGCACCTGAAATGCAAGCTGGTGGGAAAGGGGAGGTTTACAATTTTCCATGTCGAAAATTGCAAGCATGGAATCTTGTGGGTCGATACCACCAATAGTTGAAAGCAAAGCTTTCCTTTGTGCTAGACATGTTTGTAATACTTTGAGCACTGACATAGCTGACGGCACTTGCGCCAAGTCTTCTAAAATGCTATAGTTTTGGGCGGCACATGCAGATGTATTGTTCATTGTGCATCGAAGTTCCTGTTTTGGGGGGAAAATCACAAGGTCAAAAACCAACCTTTCGATATGAAAATTGTTAGGTGGCAATGGATTTTGACTTGAGGAAGGTTCCTCTACATGAGCAACAGGAGCTCCATAGGACTTGCCTCTTGTTTGTATATCTACCATTTCAAAGGTGTAAATGGTAGAGGATCCTTCACCAGCTGAAGGATGTTGTCAACCATTGTTGTCCCCTTGTAGGGGTTGGGGTTTGTTTTCAGTAAGGTGTTGTTATTTCTGAGCAGGGAAAGGATTATTAAGGGCAGTAGGGGGTCCTACCAGTATCCTTTTTAGCAATGAAATTTGTGCATTCCTGAAGACACGGACAATGATAGGTCATGTGGTCTTCAACACAGATTTTGCAAGGGAATCTGGCATATTTATCCTTTCCATTGTCAGGAGGTGCAGCAGCCTTCTACTTTGGGTTTTGCTGCTTTGTTGACTGCTCCTTAGAAGGAGCGATATTTTTCTTCTTCTTCTTGTTCTTACCACTGGGATTTTACATAGACTGCATAGAGTTTATCATGGTGGTAGGAAGAGTAATCGATTTGGTAGAGGGGTCCATTGACATCTAAGCAATGTGACCATTGAGTTGATTTACAGCATCCCTCGAGGTTGCGCCGATAATCCCATCAGCATGCACTCCTAGGTGCTGAGTAGCAGAAGCATTGCAGTTGCGAGGGGCATTGGAGATTACATTATAAAGAGTTCCAGGTTGTGAATATATCATATCTAAGTGTTGGGCATGATGTATGGATTGGTCTTCTCTGAACGCACCACACAAGGCGACATCCTTAGCGATTTGTGGGAGTAGGGACTTGCAGAACCAGTCTGCTAAGAGATAGTCTGGGAGGGGAGCTTTGACTAACCTCCGCCTACATCTCCATTCATGTATATGATCAGAGATGTGGGTGGCAGTATCCTAACGTAATGAAGTGAGGAGCTCTGTCCCAGTCTCATAGCGGATGGCTAGCTAGAAGTGCTTTAAGAATTCCATCGCTAGAGTGTCGAAGGTATTTACTGACGTGCGTGGTAACTCAATGTATCACTTGGCTGCATTGCCAGTGAGGGTGTGAGGAAAAGACATAACTGGACACTATCATCCACCATGGAGTTTGAAACACACCAAAGATGATAGGTGGTGATATGGGTGCCCGGATCCTCCCCTTGTTTCCCATCAAACTTTGGGATGTCTATTGCTATTTTATGCAGGATTGGAAGCCAAATTAATTTATGATAGATGGGGTCATTTGTAAGTTTGTACAAATCATGGATATCCAACGTTGCCAAGAAAGGAAAAGTGTGTGGTGCCTCCGACTCAGACCAAGGCGATGACATATGACTTGAGGATCCTTGCGGTCTTCCCATCGTTTGAGTCCCAATATTATACATAGGTTGCGTGGTATAGTAGTTGCCTTGGGGTATGGTGTTGTAATGTGGATTGTGATGCTAGGGTAGAGAATTTCCCCCAGGATAAGCAGTGCCCCCTTAACTCATTTGAAATTGTGAGTAGGGTGCCCCCATGGACTAGTTGGGACCTCCTTGAGGATTCCCACCCACCACAGAACTAACCATATGTCCTTGATTGACATAAGGAGTGCTCATGTGAATCAGTGACTAACCATGCATGCCTAAAAATAAAAGGGGAACTGCTACGTTCCCGACTAGTATATGCATATTGGGAGTGCCCACAGATACTTGAATCTGGGGGTTTGAATTGTACAATAGATGCCAACCATATTTTTGGTTGATGAGACCCACGCTAACTGCGCTATATTGATCATTATAAGGAAAGTTGTATGTGGCATTTGTCGAAAGTATAGAGCTTGACACTAAAGGGCTGGAACCCGCCATAGGCTGGGTTCTGCTCATGGAGGGTGTCATGTGAGGGTTTGTACCTGGTACAAATGGGATAGCAGGGGTTGTCATCAATGGTGTAGTAGTGATTGTTGACTAGGGAAGTGGTGAGGGACCAAAAGTGTCCAAAAAGTTCCATGACCCATTAGTCATCGACGGGATGGATGGAAATGTTCCAACTGAAGAAACAGGGAGTACAGGTGCCATGGGAACCAAGAGTGGGTCCAACAGATTCGTGATCAGAGGGTTATAGGGAGGAAGAAATCCTGTAGTAAAGAAATCCTCCGGTAAGCTTGAATTGTCGGTTGTCCAAACAGATTTCGTGTGAGATCTTGGAGACTGATTTCCCAAAGATGGGGAATCCGGTTCACTAGAGCTTGGCGGATCTTCCACAATGAGTGGAGGAAGTCCTAACAATCATCTAGATTGATGACAAGGTCTAGATGTAGCCATGGTGACTGTTAATTTTTATCAATAAATTTTATCATGATATTTTTTAAAGTCTTAATGATAACACTTGGGTGCCTAAAAAATATAAAAAATACACTAAGTGGATCAATCAACAAACAGAGGGAAATGACCCTGTCTGATAAGAACTGATCACTGGAGATGATACCCAGTATCTCAATGAATAAAAGATAAGGTTGGGCAGATGTACAGTTATGGTTACTCTAGAGCTTTGCCTAAACCTCATATTGAGGGTCCAAGTACTCTCATGAAGATGAGCACCCTCCCAAAAACTGAAGACAGAGTAGGTCCATCTATGTTAGGTACGAGGGCAGCCCGCCCCAGTCACCTTGTATAAGTCCCTAAAAGTTTGGCCACTAAGGATACCTAAGATCACATACACCACCGGAGGGGACATAGTCACAAACATTACACTGTGTGAGCAGGATACTTGAGTCCCCAACTCAACTCCGAAATCCCTGAAGGGATCCCCAATACACAGAATACCTAAAGGAGTTGTAAGAGAAGGCATGCTACCTTCACTTACAGTCCAATGTTGTCTCATATTTAGCTCCACTTTTACTGGAGTGGTCCTAGTAGTATGAGTGCAGAAGGAATTTTCTCTCTTTTAATGACACTAGTGTTTGTTTTTGATCTTGTGAAGTTTACTCACCCTGCCTATCCCAAGATCCTAGCCTGAACTAATTTTTGTTTGGTCAATAAAGAGTTACTGATTGATTTTAGGTAAATGTTATGTGTACTTTTTTAGTGTCTTCGGTAGGGGTGTTGACGTATGATATGTGGTGGGACTCTAACTCAAAAATCATGCAAAATACAATTCTTGAAAATATTCAATTTAATGAAATAAGTTGTATTCTACGAGTGAGAGTCTTTCATACATTCATATTTGTTCCATGCATCCTAGTCATTAATACACAGCATAACCAACATAAATCTTTCCAATTATTTTTAACAACTATTTGAAACCAAAATAAAGCAGATTTTAACTAGCTAAGTAGAAGAATGAATAAAAAAAATGTTGATTTTTATTTTATAAAAACTTTTTAAGAAAGAAAAAAAAACTTATTTCGTAAAAAAATCTTTTAGGACACAGATCTTGCTAACAAAATGCAACTGCAGATCCTCTTTCAGTCCATGAGTATGTTTCCCATCCCTTCGAGTTTATTGACAGCTACATGTCAAAATTTGGGGGACTAACGCTCTATAGCAGTGGCCACAGAGAGTTACTAGGTCCACTAACACACTATTTGTGTAGACACAGAGCTTTATAAAGCTCTCTTTACTCTGTTAACCTATGTTAGTGTGGGAAAAGAGTTTAAAACATGGATTTTAGGATCAGATCCGAGGCTGGATATGTGAGGGAAGAATGAAGCAAGGTCTTGATGGGCTAGAAAAGGAATGCAGAAATATAGGGAGGTCTTAGAAGGAGGAGGAAACTGAGAACCGTCCGGGTGAACCAGGAACTAGATGTATAGTCCCCAATGGAGTCGTAAATTTTGCTATAGGATAAAATGCACGATGTATGGAGAATGGAGATACCCTCAAAGGTCTTCGTGGGACCTTTAGCAGAGTGTAAGATTATCTGCAGCTGTCACAAAGTTACATGCATGTCCATACACAATAACTAGCTATCAAAGAAAAACATATTGATTACCTCAATCCTCCGTGTAGATTTGCTGGAGAGAGAAATGTAGCTAGGTGAAAGTCCCCTGAGCTGGCTCCAAATCAAGTCCTGCACATAGAAGAGACAAGCATAATCACAGCATACAACCTTGATAACTAATACATGAATACATAAAAGACATCTAGTTACACATAACTAAGCTACTCATGCTAAAAGGTATTGGACAAACAAGTAAATGAATGATAGTACCAACACCACGGAGTAGACAGTACAACTGCAGTTCTATATTAATGTCGGAAGAGTGATTACAACCATCTATTGCATCAGCCTTCCCTTACCCCTCCAACTTCTCTCTCTCTCTCCCTTCTTACCAACTTATTATGCTTAGATTTGAGACTATGCTCGACAATCAAGATAGCAATCCTTTCAAATGATCTGACCCCTATCACCATAGCCCTAGATTTTCTTATGTAGCAATTGAGTTAGGCTGTCAAGTTCCTTTAAGAGTCTCTTAAGGTAAAAGCAATGATGTTGCCATGCTTTTCAGCTCTTTCCCATTTGCCTCCTTCATTAGGATTTAGAAATCCCACAAATAGGTCGAACTTGAGATGTTTTATTGCTTTTCTGAGTAGATTTAGGAGGAAATATAGAGATATTTATGAGTCAATTCACTCCTTTTTCCTCTAGATGATCATTAAGATCCACTAACATTATTCCCAAACCAACAAGTAGAGTTAGTAGGGTCACTAACACTCCCTTAGGCTTACAAAGAAGCTTTATAAAGCATGTTGTCAGTGTTTAGCCAATGTTAGTGTGGAAACAAGGCTTGTGATCTTGGTCTTTGCTTTAGCTATCATGTCTTTCCCCTCTGAGATGATGAGGGGGTCATTTTGTTGTATAACACTTGAACACTTGCACAATCTGTCAGTTTTGCGCCACTACCTCATCACACTGCAAGCTTAACTGTTCCATATTGATTCATTGCTCGCTCATGACCTACAGCACGCAACCCTCCCTAGATCGTAGTTCTGCAGTCAATCCACCCTGCAGAACATAGAGTATCTCCCAAGGGAGCATAGCCATGTTTATTCCAACTCCCTTCAGTGCACTAACCATATGCCTGCCAGCCTCATTTTCTATAACCAGTGCTCCCTCTGGCAACACTATAGTGTTGGTCATGCAGGCACATTGCATTTCCTCAGCTGTGGCCATGCCTATTATAAGGCTGGTCGACAGAGTACCAACCTGAGGAGTGCGCACCTGAAACTCCTATTTCTATGCCCGCAGGGCCCCCAACACCATCTGGCTTTCCTCCGCGAACTACTAGAGGGCCTCCGTGGTGACATCCCGCACCGTCTCCCTTATGTCATGGAGATCCCCTTCACTGAGGGTGATTAAGTTGAAAGAATTCTTTAAGGCCTTCAACTTCTTTCGTGGCCCCACCTACTCTCTTGGGCGATGTTGTTTTAGCTGTGTGGACACTGTCTGTGGGTTTGTGCCACCTTCCTCTGTTTTTGTCTCCTATTCGGGTGAAGGCAACTTTTCTCCTTCACGCTCCTTCTTAGTTTGTCATCTACAGATATACTACTACCTTCATAGTGTCACGTGCCTCCTGCACCTTGGCTGCTACTATTTCATTCCTTCTCTTCTCTACCAACTATTCCATCCTCAGTTTTGCCTCCTCCTTCCTCTATGCAGTGTACTTCTCCGCTTCCACCACGGAGATGGCTGGAGCACACCACTCCAGCGGCCATGACTCAAGGATAATGAATATGACATCATCCATCACCAAATAAGGTAGCTCCTTACATGCCTTTGTGGGGTCCTTCCTTGCCATGATGTACATGTGATGAAAGTCTGCCTTGAACTCCATGAATCTCTACATACTGTTATAGATAGTGGGCGATAACCACAACTTGTGGTTAATCCCCTTTATAATGTTCATCTCCATGAACACCCAGAATATCTTGTTCTCTCAGATCCTCTGTGCATCTCTAGTTTCCCATAACGAAGCATACTTCGCTGCCTCCGGAAGATCCTGCGCAATCATTAAAAACTAGCTGTCGTCGGGAAATTCCCAAGCCACCATCACTATGGATAGTAGAAGCCATGCATAGTGGAAAGTCTTCCCCTACTCCTGTGCCTCACAGTAGTTTTCCCAGAACTCTCTACACAAGTAATCCGCCCAGTTAAACTAGACCCCCTCTTCACACTGTGTGGCAAGTGCAACCACCGGCACGGGCACCTCATCCGCGCGAAGCTTCCGCATGACTTTCCTAGCCAATATCTACATAGCGACTTTTATCATAGCTTTATTGATACTGGAGATCACGTACCCTCTCTTTTTCTTCTCCAACTTGAACTTCTTCTTCATGGCCTCCGCGATGGCCAAATCATCACTTTTACCCTCGGATATGTTCACTGGATCCTCCCCTTTGCAAGGGAGTTGGGTAATTCGATGAATCAGATGATCCATGATGGGGATGGGCTCCTCCAGCCATAAACAGCCATCATGCACCAGGAAAAGTAGCTTCCTAATGAAAAAAATAGTCACTGGGGTGCGATGGTAATGCGGCACCCAGAGCAGGTTTAACAATCCTACTATCTCTACTTCTCACAACCACTTGTGTGGTTCCAACTCTATGACTCCCAACGATGTGTTTTTCTTCTAGCACATTAGCTACATGGTTGCCAAATGTGGGAATTTCTCATGGTCTGTGAGATCCCAAGGATGCTCTGTCAAAAATGACGTCATCGGGGAGTAGCGAAGTCTGAAAAGAGCTCTTGCTCTCATCTAGGTCCTTGGGCACCCTTGCTTTCCCCTTCCACGGAGGAACATACATGGGCATCGTGGTCAGAGGGTCTACACCCTAGGTTTCTTCCTCCATTTCTTCGTCATCCTCCTCTATCAGGATTTCTTCAAAGTCTTCTTCCTCCTCATTGGCTTACAAATTGATCACCTTCCCATTTTCTTCCATGATGAGCCCAATCCTTAACAGATTCCTGGGGGACACGTGCACCAGTACCATAGGCTGCTTATCTTTATTGGGTCTTAATCTGTGCGGCGATTTACTGATTTCTGCGACTATCCCGATGCAATCTGGGGCTTCTCCTACTGTTATGGCCTGCACAGCCTCCTCAATGGTCATCTCTCCAATATCCATGGCTTCCTCTAGCGCGACCATACTGCTATTCCACAATTCTATCAACGGCTCAGGTAAGTGCTCAAACAATGCCTTCGACTTCAAAAGATCAAACAAATTGGGGTTCATGAATCTCTCGGCATGCAATAGCTAAATTCTCAAATTGCCAAGTGTTGTTTGCTGGGCAGCCCTTTGCACTTTATAGCACCTTTTGAATTTGAATTCGATAGTTCCCCCCACTTTCGGTCCATTAATTCTCCCTTGGCGGTAGATTTTCCCAAATCTAGCCCATAAAGTTTGCCTTAAATGCCTGTCACCTGGTCCACTTGGTCTCAAACTAAGCATCACATTGTGAATAGTGACTGTAACAGTCACTTTCCAACCAACCCGCATGGTAGCATAGCTACCCTCATGTTGTCACAGACCCTGTGACACTTCTCTACTACGTGCAGTTGTGTCATCGCACAGCTCCCAGGCAGAGTAGTTTATAATCCCATGCCTCCTTTCAGCTTCCTGGAGTGCTAAGACTATGCTTTTTGGGGCTAGTCAGATGGTCAGGCCACTTGTGTATAGCTTCAAATGACTGCAATTTACTTTTCCTAGGAAGATTTCACCATTTAATTTTACCAACTGCATCGTGCCACCATGTGTGATCTCCTTAATAACATATGGTCCCAACCAATGCATTCTGAGCTTCCCTAGGAATTTATCAAACTTACTATCATATAGAAACACCAAATCATTCACCTTAAAGGTGCGTAACTTGATATGTCGATCGTGTCAGGCCTTTTTTCACTGCTTTTGTACCTGCTGGTGGAATCCAACCAAAACCATTCTTCTTCGAGCTCCTCCAACTACGCAAGCCTCTCCTCCAAGGTGCTGTGATCTATCATACCTATGTTCATTGCTATCCACAAACTAAACATGATATAATCCATAGGCATTACTGCCTCTACTCCATGGACAAGTCGGAAAGGTGTTTGTCCTGTCAGTTTCTTGCATGTCATCCTATAACCCCATAATATTGCGAGTACGCCTAAGTCCCAATCACTTCATTGTGCATTGCATACCTTGGTCAGCACAGTCTCCAATACTTTGTTAAACACTTATACTATCCTGTTAGTTTGTGGGTGATACGGTGTGCTTTTCTGATGACACACCTAAAGCTCTTCTGTTAGTGCGCTGATCGTCTCATTCAGGAAATGTGTACCTCGATCGCTCATCAAGATCTTCAAACATCTGACTTGCGTCAATACATGTTCAAACAGAAAATTCGCATCCATCTCGGTCATGCAATCTTTTATCAGCTACACTTCTACCCCACGAATCAGGTACTATGTCGCGGTGATAATATATCTCGTGCCCATCTTTCCTTGAGGTTTGATAGGTCCTACAAAGTCGATCACCCACTTTTCAAAGGGTTGCAACATCATTTGTGGATTCGAAGGAATTTTGTCCGTCCACGATGATTTACCTATTCTTTGACATACATCATAGGCCTTGCAATGTGCTTTTGAATCCTGATGAAGGGTCGGCCACCACAACCCTGCACGGAGAATATTTTGGATGGTCGCTCTCCCTGCATAATTTCCTCCCGCAGCGTCCCCATGAGCATCCACGAGGATATTTCTTCATTCAAATTCAGGTACATACCTTCACAGTATCTCATCATTCCCCATCTTATATAGCTGCCCCGCATGACAAGGAAATCTATCACGAGCACAGTAAAGAGCTGTGCATCAGGTAATCCTTCCTCTTGACTAGTAGGTTCCTCTCTTGTCTCAATGCACGACAGGTGATCTGGTCCTGTGTTCAATCTTCCAGGCTTCACAACAAATTCAAAATCATATTCTTGGAACAATAAAATCCATCTACATATGTGCCCCCCCAACATAGGCTTATTAACCAAGTATTTCAGTGCTTAATCATCGGTATACATATTGAAGTGTCCCCCTAGCAAGTAGTGCAGATATTTCTGGAGCGCATACACCATAGCTAGTCCCTCATGTTCGATGGTGGAATAATTCTTTTCTGCTTTAGATAATCCATGACTTACGAATGCGATAGGGTGATCCAACCATTCTCCACCCTCATGTGTTGGTATTACCCCTAGAGTTATACTCGACCCATCAACATAGACATGAAACTCTTTCTTCCAGTTCGGGAAGACCAGAATCGGCGCAGTGACCATCTTTTCTTTCAATACATCCAGGATTTTCTTACAGTCATCGTTCCAACAGAACGTGACATGATTTTTCAACAGCTTTTCCATCGGTGCGGTGATCTAGGCATAACTTTTGATAAACTTCCTGTAGTATTCCGTATGCTCCAGAGTAGCACACAATTGTTTCGCACTTCGCGAAGCTTGCAAATTCATAATCACTGTGATTTTCACGGGGTCTACCATCAGCCCTTGTCTACAAACCACATGCCCCAACAGGTTCCCAAAAGGAACGAGAAACGTACGATTATTGAGGTTTAGTGTAATTTGGTATCTTTGGCATGTATCCAACATCAAGCATTGTTCACTAAATGGCACCTAACCATCCTAGATACTATCCGGTTGTCAAAATAGACCTCCCAGAATTTATGAATATATTCCCTGAATGCCGCAACAACTACGCGCCAAAATATAGTAGGGGCATTCTTCAATCCAAATGGCATGAAAATATATTGAAAGCAACCCCTCTCAGTCATTAAGGTTGTCTTGCTTCTATCCTCCAGCACGATTTTGATTTGGTGGTACCCTGAGAACCCATCAATAAAATAATAAGCTTCCTGACTGCCTACATTTTCCAACACCTCTTTTGTGAATGGAGTACCACCATCGGGCTTACCCAATCAGATTCCTCCATGGGCTCAATGGTTCCTGCCATGAGCATCTTATCTAGTTCTACACGAACCTTCTCCTTGTATTTTGGATTTAAGCAATACGACCTCTGCTTAACTGGCTTCGCATCGAGTTTTAACGCAATTTTCAATACCCCTAAATCTCTGATTATTCCCTTCAAATCTGTAAACTTGGTTAGGAATAAGTATTGATATTCACAGAGCAATTCAGTGACCTTATCCACCATCGGGTTGTCCCGATAGTCTCCAATCTTTGCAAATTTAGGTTCCACCTTCGTACCAATATTCACCTACTTAGTCTTCACTTGCGTGGTTATGTCGGGGTTCTCAATCTATGGTCCCTGAACCTCGTGATTCCCTTCCATCTCTGGAATGTTAATTTTCCACGGATCTTTGTCTTCTTCTTCAACAATTACATTATAACATTCCAACGTGCAACTCAACTGAGTATCCCATTTAGGTTGAATAGATTCTACCGGCTCTTGTGGTATCCTAAAGATGGCTGCTTTTACCTCTTGTAGTGCTTCATCAATGTTGTCCCACTCATCCTCAAAATTGAAGGTCATCACGAACCCTTTTTGTAGAACATCCCATTCACCTGTCCCATGGCATAGATCTATTTCTATGTACCAGTTCATTGGTATAACATCCAAGGTATGATAGAACAGGTGTACCCACTTAGGCTGTGGCTTTTCCCCATAGGCCTGCATCCATTTGGCCATATGCGCGTGTGGACCATCCTATCCATTGTACTTGTCTGTCAATCGCACCCTAGGCTTCCAAATCATAAGCACATAATTCCTCTACACTCATGCCAGTCATCAAAGCTCCCTTTATGTGTACCCCACCACCTCGCGGACGTAGCAGGCAATACCCAATTCAAGGCCTAGAGGCGTTTCTTTTCTAGCACCTCCCTTTCAAATTTATTTAAGAAGGTATCTACCTCACTTAGGTCATCATAAGTATGTAGGTATCTTACTTCTGTCGATACGCAGCACAGCGACCTTGTCATCATATTACAATTAAGCATAGTTACCTCATGTAACTAATTTGCTATCGCTCTATTTCCTCATCTAAATATCAAGTACAGGAGCTCTCATGCTCCCATGCAAGCCGTTCATATGCAATGGGATTCACCCAGTCCTAGTTTCGCATTGTTATCTTATAGATGCAGTCCAATCATCATCGCTTTTGTAGTTGCGCACCAGCTCTGTATAGCGCGATCCTTTAGCATGGTCCAAAGGTATAACTACACGTAGAGACTTCTTTTCAAAAATCATCTTATGCTTCTTCATATTGATCACCCCTCATGTCAGTGACCAAATCAATTCCTAAGAGCATGGGATAGGGATTGTTGTCATCAGTAATCTCTATCACTTCAAAGTCTGCTAGAGCACTCACTTCCTCAATATCCACTATGATTTCCTACAATCGCCCCATGGGTATTATCTTCTGCTGGTTCACCATTCGTAGTCGAATAAGAGGCGATTGTAGCATAGTTCTCCCCATTCACATCCGATCTTAAATCTAGAATTACTTGGTCCATTTCATATTCTCCAATTTGTGTGGTTAACCTCATTTCTCTTCCCATCCTTATCTTATGTTTTCCAATCTTTCTGACCACACGCGGTTCTCCTGGCGCAATCCCAGCGCATCTGTTAATGAGTTCCTGTAACCCTTTTATAGCTTTACTATCATGCATTAACTTCATGCATATTTTTAGGAATGTTGTGAGCATAGATGGGTCCATCTCCAGCTATGGTCTATCTTTGCTTCCTGAAGTGGAGGAATCAGCGAAGCTCTTCTTAGCTTCCATGAAGGTTTCCCGAGTGTGCTCCAAATTAAACTCCCCTTCTTTCACCGAAGCTTTGCGAACCCAAATACTATCTTCCAGTTGTTTTCCTTTGTCATCTCCCATCACGATTCCACTTTGGAGCACAATGTTCACATTTGGATCTACCTCGCATGCCTCAGACCTCATCATCTATAGGTTATGAGTCGAGGCAGGCGGTAGCGCTCCTTTGTCCCGTATCCTAACTGTAGGAATTTAGAGGGTAAGTTCCTCAGAAAGAACACCAAAAGGACACCGCTCACAACCAGATCTCAAATCAATACACCAGTATTTTTGACGTGGTTAAAACCCTCAAAGAGGGAAACAGTCCACGGCCTGAGCCAACGTGGCCACTTCAGGAAATTTATTAATCAAAGAATGAAAATTTACATAAGCTTTCTCTCATAGACGGATTACCCGAACAATGACCCTCCATGCGCTTTAAATAGAACTCATGGACCAATCGGGTGTCAAGCCACGGATCAAGTGTCGGTAATACCGAGGAGAGAGTGAACCATTAGATCACTACATATCGTGACCATCGGATTGTAAGTTACAAAATGTACAACGGTAAAGAAACACACTTTACCTAACTCTATACTAGACCAAGTTGAACTTAACTATTTCCTATGTGTCGGAATATCCTAACATCCCCCCTTAAGAACAACTTGGGATAGGATTGAAGGATTTACAAATATGACACAATAGGAGAAGGAAGGAGGCACTAGAGCCTATCCCCCCTTAGTGACAACTTCCTAAACTCCAAGCATATATCGAAGTTTAGTGAACTTCGCCTCTATGGGAGCCTTTGTGAAGATGTCTGCAACCTGATCATCTGTTGAACAATATTGTACTTCAAGAACATGGTCATGAATGAGCTTTCTGATGAAGTGCATGTGTAGTTCAATGTGTTTGCTGCGCTGATGTTGGACTGGATCTTTGTATAGCTGAATGGAACTTTGATTATCACACCAAAGTGTGGTTGGATGCTGCTGCTCAAAGCCAAACTCTGATAGGATCTGACGAAGCCACAAGGCTTCCTTACTAGCTTCCACAGCACCACGATACTCTGCTTCTGCTGACGAAAGAGAAATGGCAGCCTGTTTCTTACAAGCCCATGTAATAGGTCCTGAACCAAGAGTGAAGACATAACCGGCAGTAGATTTCCGATCATCAGGGTCACCAGCCCAATCAGAATCAGTGAAACCAACTAATAGAGGAGCTGCTTTGGCACTGTAAAGAATCCCAAACTGTACTGTACCTCGAACATAACGAAGTATTCTTTTAGCTGCTTTCCAATGACTTTCACGGGGGTTTTGCATAAAACGAGCAACAAGGCCAACAACAAAGGAAAGGTCAGGACGAGTATGGGTTAAATACAAGAGTTTTCCTACAAGTTGACGGTATAAGGTAGCATCAACTTCAGGAGAAGTACAAGAGACTGAAAGTTTGACTCCAGACTGAAAGGGAGAAGGGCCTGGCTTACAGTCTTCCATGTGAAAATGACGAAGAATATCACAAGCATACTTGGACTGGGAAAGGGAAATACCCTCCTTGGATTGCAAGACTTGAAGACCGAGAAAATAGTGTAAGTGTCCTAAGTCTGTCATTTCAAATTTCTTTTTAAGGCTGGACTTCACATGGTTTATAAGTTTGGGATCACTACCAGTAAGAATAAGATCATCAACATAAATAACAAGGATGATAAGAGAGTTGCCCACTTTCTTGGTGTAGACAGTATTGTCAGAATAACACCTAGAAAAGCCAGATTCTAAAAGAAAGCTATCCATTTTGGCATACCAAGCCCGAGGAGCTTGCTTGAGACCATAAAGGGATTTCTTAAGTCGACATACAAGGCTGGAGTCTATTTGGATGAAGCCAATGGGTTGTTCCATATAGATTTCTTCATGCAAGTCCCCATGCAAGAAGGCAGATTTAATGTCCATCTGATGGACTTCCCATTTTAAAGAGGCAGCAAGGGAAAGAACAAGGCGGATAGAGTTCATTTTGGCAACAGGGGAGAAGGTTTAAGTGTAGTCAATGCCTTCAACCTGTGAAAATCCCTTAGCAACAAGACGAGCTTTATGTTTATCTATTTTCCCATCTGGTCCATACTTGGTTCTGTAAACCCATTTACATCTAACAAGTTTGCGTCCCTTTGGTAGAGGAAGAAGATCCCATGTATCATTTGCCAACAATGAATGATATTCTTCATTCATAGCTGCTTCCCAATGTGGATGGCCTGAAGCTTCTGCAAAAGTGTCAGGATCATGATTTACTGGAGCTTGAGCCAGTAAAGAAGAGGCTCTTTCAAACTGAGAACGTGTACGTCGCTGATATGTAGGATCACCGGCAAGATCACCTGCTGCATCCCGAGTAGCACGAACCCATCTTGGAAGTTGAGGATCTTGAGATGGTGGGGGAGGATTGTCATCCTCACTTTCATCATCTGAAGAAGAAATGTTTTCAAAAGTAGAAGAGATAGGAAGAGGTGGCACATCCGCCGGACTAGGCTCGCAGGTCGATTTATTTTCATCAAATTTTACATCTCTTCTAATGATAACATTTTTGGACTTAAATGGAATAAGTCTATAACCTTTTACATCTTCAGAATATCCAACAAAAGTACACTTCTCACTCTTAGGTTCTAAAGCTTTATGCTTTTCATCTGGAATATGGGCCCATGCTTCACTTCCAAAAACACGAAAGTGACTTACATCTGGTTTAATGGAACTCCAAGCTTCTTCTGGAGTGATATTCTTTAGAACCTTAGTAGGAGTGCGATTTATTATATAATTTGCACAATTAATTGCTTCGGCCCAAAAACTAAGACTGAGTCCTTTAGATTACAGCATACAATTAGTCATTTCCTTTAAGGTGCGATTTTTCCTTTCAGCTACACCATTTTGTTGTGGAGTGTATGGAACAGTATGTTGCATTTGAATTCCATTTTCGGTGCAAAAGTTGATAAATGTGTTTTTAACATATTCTCCACCATTATCAGTTCTTAGCTTAAGAATTTGATGTCCAGATTGTTTTTCAACAAAGGCTTTGAAGGCCAAAAATGTGTTAAATACTTCGCTCTTGAGTTTTAAGAAGCATACCCAAGTGCGTCTGGAGAAATCATCAATGAAAGTTAAGAAATACTTGCAGCCAGAGAATGAAGCAATAGGAAGTGGACCACATAAATCACTGTGCACAAGCTGTAAAGGGGCTGAGGCGTGCCAAGGGGCACGTTTTTCAAAACTGTCCCGATGATGTTTTCTGAGTACACATCCGGAACAAACACCATCTCTGCAAGATACCATAGGAAGACCTGTCACCATATTCTCTTTACATAGATGCTGAAGGGAGCGATAGTTTAAGTGACCAAATCGCTCATGCCAAAGTTTGCTCACTTCATCATTATGAGCAACAAATACTGAGGGAAGATTTGATGACCCAAAGTTGTGAAACTTATACAACCTTGTGGAATCATCAGCAATACCAGTAGCTAGAATCTGTTTAGGATTTCTTAGATCCTTGATTACAACATCATGAGGTGAAAATTCAACAATTTTACCTTCACCTGAATGAGTTATCTGATATACAGATAGAAGGTTGCAGGATAAGGTTGGAACACATAATACATCATTAAACTGACCATTGTCTAGATGAACAGTTCCAGTCCCTACAACATTAAGAGATCTATCATCACCAACATATATATTTTTGGTGTTACAATCATTTAAAGAAGAAAACATGGCTTTGTTTTTGGCCATGTGATAAGAGGCTCCAGAATCAATGAGCCACTCATGAGAATGAGAAGAAGAAGATACATTTAATGCATAACCAGACTAAGATGATTGACAACGACATGCAGAAAGTGCCATTCCTGAAGATGAAGTTGAAGTTGAAGTTGAAGAATGCTCCACATGGATGTTATGTTTCTTCATTGCGGCTTCCAAGGCTTCCATCTTCTTAAAGCATTTAGATTCTAAGTGGCCATTTCGATTACAAAAGTTACAATGTCTATCAGTCTTCTTCCATTTGCTTTTATTGGTCCTATCATTTTGCTGAAATGATCTTTCATTTTGAGGCTGAGTTTGCTTAGGACCCTTGTTTGGTTTAGGACCATTCTTTTTAGGATATGACTTCTTAGGATTCTTTGAATTTGGTTGCTGCTGGGCGGCTAACGCTTTCTTGGAAGAGTTTCCAAGATTAAGAAGACCAAGGTATAAGAGTTTTTCTTGTTCTCTTATTAAAGAATCACAAAAAGAGTCAAAGGAAGGGGCCTTGTAGTCTTTTCCTTGACAAATGAAAGCTTCCCTTGTAGAATGGAAGGTGGAAACAAATACAGAGTAGGCTAGTCCCAACTTAGTAAGGATGGAATAAATAAGGTTACTATCTTCTTTCTTAACCTTAACACCTTCCAAGAGATATCTAAGGGTCTTGAATTTGGACAAGAATTCTTCAATGCAAGAAACATTATTAGGATCCAATGTAAGCAACTCATTTTCAAGTTGATGGGCTCTAATTTCATTTTTAATCCCAAAAACTTTAGTGATTTGTTCCAATGCTTCATGAGGAGTATCAAGTTCTACAATATGGAATCTAAGATCAGGAGAAATAGACATCCCTATCAAACCACGTGCTTGATCTTGTCTATTTTCCCATTTTGCAGCCTTGTCTTCATCTTTTGGTTTCTTCTCTTGGCCTGTGGCTATTCTGTAGAGACCTTTACTTCTAAGTAAATCTTCCATGTAGGCTATCCATTGGAAGTACTAGTGCTGTCAAGAATGACTTGGCATGGACTTTCCATTTAAAAAAAAAAAAAACTGAAGCTGAAGATGCTGAAAGTAAGTGTTCCAATGGATAGATCTTGAAAAATTAGGCTGTTTTAAAAAAAAACGGCTCTGAAAAAGGCTTCCGGATGAAGAAGTTATGGCTTTTTGAAAAAAAATTGTTGAAGTTGCCGGCAAAGTGCGCGAATGTGCGGGAATGAAAAAAAACGCCCCCACAAAATGGAGATTTGAACCCAAGACCTCTACTCTCTTAAAATAGCTTTGAACCAATTGAGCTATACAAAAAATTTGAGAGAGAGAGAGAGAGAGAGAGAGAGGGGGGGGGCCTTGGGTTGCGTGCTTGCCTTGAGAAAGCTCTTTTTTTCCTACAAAACAGAAACACAAAACCCAACACGAATATGCAAAGAAAAACAAATCTTATGGCTCAAAGTTAGCTTTAGCCGGAAACTAAATATTTTTCTCAATGTTTCTGATTTTCCAAGATCACACTAAGGTGCATGGAAAAGAGCATACGCATGAGAAAAAAAACTTCCTTTCTGTTTCTGATTTTCCCAGATCGCACAGAGTCGCAGGGAAAAGAGCATACGCAGAAATGAAAGGTATAGATCTGATAATAAAAAAAAGCTAAATAAACAGAAACCGAAATAACGAGAGAGAAAATAGCAGTAAACTGCAGATAAACACTGTATACCTCCAGATCTTAAAAATGACGCAAATAGGGCTACCGAAAACCTTTTCGCGTGAAACGAAAGGGGTTCCTTACTGGAACAGATGCTCCGAACACAACAGAGCGGTCCTCTCGGCCCGAAAGCAGTCAGAAAAAGTAGATCTAGGAAACGACAGCCGCATGCAGTTCTACCGGCTTCAGATTTGGATCACCAACGGACACGGCCCTCAAATAGCTCTGATACCATGTAGGAATTTACAGGGTAAGTTCCTCAGAAAGAACACCAAAATGACACCGCTCACAGCCAGATCTCAAATCAATACATCAGTGTTTTTGACGTGGCTAAAACCCTCAAAGAGGGAAACAGTCCATGGCCTGAGCCAACGTGGCCACTTCAGGCAATTTATTAATCAAAGAATGAAAATTTACATAAGCTTTCTCTCATAGACAGATTACCCGAACAATGACCCTCCATGCGCTTTAAATAGAACTCATGGACCAATCGGGTGTCAAGCCACGGATCAAGTGTCGGTAATACCGAGGAGAGAGTGAACCGTCGGATCACTACATATCGTGACCGTCGGATTGTAAGTTACAAAATGTACAACGGTAAAGAAACACACTTTACCTAACTCTATACCTAACTCTATACTAGACCAAGTTGAACTTAACTATTTCCTATGTGTCAGAATATCCTAACACTAACTATCAGCATAGAAAAGTCTTTCATCTCATGATCAAACAAGGTGCAATATAAACACGAGAGCCACGTCAGATTCGTATAATCATGGGAATAATGTCCTGGCCCTCCGCAATTGTAGCATGTCAACTGACTGCGACCTCTTCCAAGTCCTCCTCCACCTCGGCCTTGTCCGTGCCCCTGAAATCATGTTCCTGCCACTCCTGCATTCTGGTCTAGGGGATGCAATTCAGCCTAAACTCTATAGGTGGGAGTTCTATCCATCATCAACTCATAGCTTCTACAAGTGCACTCATCATGTCCCACAGACATACAAAAGTTACAAAACAATTTTTGTGAATTTTTTGTATACTTTTGTAACAAATTGCAGTTATATGTAGCGTGTTTTCCACCTTTTTGACAAAACGCACACCACAAAGAAGGCACCATGCTAGGTCCTGCTTGCGCTTTTGGCCTTAACAACATCAATCCTCCTCCAGCAATGTAATTTGTGAAAACCGTGCAATGGTCCTTGTCATGACCTTGACCTTTGCATTTTATGCACGACACCTCTTCATGCACTTCTGGTCGAGTTATCATGTCCTGTTTTAGACTCTGCATTTCCAGGCATAAATTCTTTAGCTACACATGGATTTGCTAAACTCCCAAGTTAGGATCCTACATTGTGATCTCATGTAGCCTCATCACGATCTCTAGGGCCTCTTCCTCAGTGGTTAACTTCTATTGTGATCACTCCTCAAATGTGGTGTTAGCGACGCTACAAACCATTTGCAATGTTGTCCATCCATCAGATTAATATTAGCTTCGCGAATCATACATTTCAATCTCTGATCTAGCTCCCAAGGAGTCTCACCTAGTAGCATCGCGATATCTTTTAATCCAATGATCGACTGTGGTTCAGACTTTGGCTTGCTAAATTCTCTGTTTAACATTGCTTGAATATCCGTGATTATCATTGGAGTGCTTAATATACCAGGTCAGCGCACGGACCTAGAGGGTGCTAACTAGTGTCGCTTTCTTTATATTGTCATATGTAACTCCTTTTGCTTCCCGTACATCTCTTACAATGAACAAAAATTGGTCTGGATCCTCATTTCCCAATCACTTGAACACAGATACCTTTATCGTGCTTCCCATATTGACTCATGGTGGTGGCAGAGGTGGTACAGGTGAAGATGGAGGTGAAGGCAATGAAGCTGGTGGCGGTGTGGGTAGAGGTGGTATTCATGGAATTCTTTTTCTTATCAAATGGATCTCACTTCATGGAGATACCTTCACGAGCTATTCCTTGTCCCCTCGTGGAGGTGAAATCAAGGGGCTAGTTTTTGGTCCCTTATTTCCTTCATTCCTATAAGTTTTTCCACTTTTTGTAGCCCCGAAAATCAAGGTAATTGCATAACCCTCTTTTTGCACAATAACATTTTAATCCAAGTATTCATAGACTTTACATACTTACCTCACGGTCCTTTGAGAAAGTGTTGCTCTGCCTCGTTGTAGCTAACTGAGGTGTCAACCACGAACTAAGTAATGAATCCTCCTATAATTCGATCGAGCTAGTGATCAATGGCACACATAATATTATCCTTTGATGCTTCCAATCTTCATACTAATTTTGGGGTCCACAAAATAGGATTGTCGAGTTTCCACATTCCTTGGCTGTCTTCTAGCTTCGTGATCCACTTGTATATCTCAGTAGGGAAAGACGCGAAGAAGATTTTGTGGATCTCTATATACAGGTGTTGGGTCTTGAAATTGTCATACATTTCCATTACACTTTCACTATTATGTCCATTATATCACCTCCATTTCACCTCCATTTCACTACCATGTCACTACATTCACTCACTTTCATTATCATTGGGTCACATTTATGTTTTTCCAAACTTTTTAATTCTTAGCATTTTTAAGTGAATTTGTTGTTAAAAATTAGAAAATAATGTGCATATTCTTATACCTAACAAGTGGGTTGAGATTGTTGACATGTGTAGGTCAAAAGGAGGCTTGTAGAAGACCTTTATGTGGCACCCTAAGGCCAAATTCGAATTTGAGTGGAGATGATCATGGGATCATGAGGATATGTGTCACATTTCCTATTTGTATTGAAACTCTAAGAAGAAATGTGTCTTATCATTTCCTATTTTGATTAGGACTCTAGAGGTATAGGGAGAGATTCATGGACTCTCATTAATGAGATGAATTCTCATCTTTTTGTATAAATATGAGATCTCTCTCCTTCATTTGGTAGTTTTTTGGTAGCTTTGGAAAGCTTTGGAGAGCTTTGTTGTACTTTGTAATTTTGAAGAATTTGAATAAAGCTTTGATGTTCTCAACATGGAAGGAGATGTGAAGTAGATGTCATGGAGCATATTAGAATGTAAGGTAGAGTAGATTTTGTTTTGCAGTTTTGCTTTGATTTCATTCAAGTATGTCATTTCATTGTTTTCAAGTTTTATAGTTTATATTTTCCATTCATGCAAGTTTAATTCATGCAAGTGTGTTCAACTGGTTGATTGTAGATTTATCTAACTGTGTAATCTATGCTTATCAAAATAGTCCAAGAAAGTATTTTCCAATTGGTGCTTGGAGCATTAGAGCACACAGTAGATTAGTTTTCCTTTACATGTTTTTGTATTTGCTTATTAGAGTAGTCACTCATTACATAAATAGATGTTTCCAAAGCCTTTCGTTGATGGTTCATCCTCAAACTAAATGGTGAAATGTTGAGTTTATGAATGAGATTTCTTGCTATTCAATGCCTTTTTCTTCTTGGTGTAGTCACTCATGATATAAACAAATATTTCCAGAGCCTTTTGTTGATGATTAATTCTCAAATTAAATGGCGAAATGTTGTGTTTATGAATGAGATTTCTTGTTGTTCTTTAGTTTAGAGTTAGATAGCTAACTCATGTTGTAAGTGAATATTTCCAAAAGCCCTTGGTTCACTAAGTGGTGAAGTATTTCATTTATGAATAAGTCTTTTTTTGCATTTTTATGTTTAATTTTTCTTAGAACAATGAAGTATTGGATCCCTCCAAATGCTATCGCAAGGAGGTAGTTCTCCCAAAATTGTGTAGCAAAGTGATAAAACACTTCATTTAGTTGTTATCATTCTTTTGTTTTCATTTCATATATATTTTGTCGGCTTAGATTAATCTAACTATTCAAAGTTTTGATTTGTTTCCTTTTCTCCTTTCTTTAGAAATTAGATTTTAACATTAAAAGTCATTAGATTTAATTTTCCATTAACATGTAGAGATTTTCATCTAGAAGCATAACTTTTATTTCTTAGATTAATTTTCTTAAGCATGAGAAACAAAAACCCCAAAAAACAACATAAACTATAAAACAACAAAGTAAGAGAAAGGTTAACTAAGCACATATAGTGCACCACACTTCATCAATTTACGATACCCAAATTGATAATTTATGTAGAGCAATTTAGGATGCTGAATTGACTAGACAACAAGTAACAATCTAACCACTCTTCTTTTGTCAATCGCAGGTTCCTATTCTCCTGCGTCGTGAACTCATGAATTCTTTTGTCCAACCAGCCTTCAATTTCCTTCTTAGTTGGATTCCAATTATATGACATCAAACATCTCTATGCAAATTCTGGTCCGAGCAACGGAACGATTTGTTGGCTTGATGGGGCCTAACGCAGGTTCGAAGTTAATTACCCAAACAAATCCCTACACTACTGGCCCTTTCGGTATGAGCTCATGGAACGCAGATTGAAGTCTCACCCGAAGCAGTATGGGGGGGTGCTGGAATCAAGTTTCTACATCCTTGAGATGTCTGATGGGTCGATTTAGTCCAACTATGCCTACCTTCGCGTGGGTTACTTCATGCACTGTTCTGACCTGTGATACCTTCACGATTTGCTATAATTTTCCTTTGCGTAGCCCTAACCAGGCGCCGAGGTGATTTCGTGCTACTATGGCGACGATCTATGCTATTTCCCCAAGTTACACTGTGTATCTTAATTATCCTCTTATAAATGTTAGTTAACCTCATGTAAACAGATACTTTAACTCACATTCACTTAACCTACACAGCTATATATGTTTGTGCACCATATAGACAACATAAATGCAATTAATATCCAATATATTCGATACAGGAAACAAGAAATAAATACACATAATTGATGTAAAACTTCTCTTTATTAATGCTTCAACAATTACAAAATCGACTCCCCCTATGCACTCAGCTGTAGGGGTTTGTGCACTCAGTTGCGGACTACTAGGCCTCTATGCACTTAGCTGCAAAGCCTTCTCCTACTCTACAACCCAAAGACTCGACTTTTCTCTTAGATTTTCTGCTATGCTTCTATTCCATGATTATTCGAATTCTATTAGATGTCTCAACTGCTTAGAGCCTCGCTCTATTTATACAATCTCATGGTCCGCAGACCATGGGTAGATCTCTAAAGCTGACATTACATTACAAAATTGAGGGTGAACAACCCTATGACTCATTTACAACTTCGCACTCCGCGCCCACAAAATGTGGAGTCTTTACATCGGATTTATAAACTTTAACCAAAATCTGGGCTTTTAGCTCCAAAAGTTCCCTTCGGGGATCTCACGCCCAACACCTATATGAACCCCATACTTGAACACAATCTCTGCAACGAAATTTCTTCCTTGCTTGCATGAGTGGCTGCCATGTATTCTACCTCTGTAGTTGATTTTGCCACCACATATTTTTTCTTACTCATACAATTGATTGCACCTCCAAATAGGTTAAACACATACCCACTTGTAGATCTTTTCTGATCCAGATCTCCAGCCCAATCTGCATCAACAAAGCCATGGATATCCAAAACTCTTTCCAATCCTGGTCTTCCTTGGTAGCACAAACCATAATCACTAGTGCCATGCAAATACCTGAAAACCCACTTCACTCTTGTCTAATGCTCCTTTCCTAGTTTTGACATAAACATGCTCAATACTCCCACTACATGTGCAATGTTTGGTCTAGTATAGACCATCACATACATCAAGCTACCGACTGCACTTGCATATGGAACACAGACATGTCCTCTTCCTCTTCTTGTGTCTTGGGACACTGTTCAGTAGATAACTTTACACGTATAGGAATAGGAACCTTCACTGGTTTACTATCCTGCATATTAAACCTCTGCAGTATTGTCTCGACATACTTCCTCTGGTTTAACTAGAGCTTCCTCTTTACCCAATCTATTTTAATTTCCATGCCCAAAATATAGTTTGTAGCACCAAGATCATTCATGTCGAATTTGAAGGATAATCGGGTCTTCAAATCTTGGATAAATTCTTTGTCATTTCCAACTAGCAACATATCATCCACATATAAGACCAGATAAATAACACGGTCACCAATTAATTTAAAATACACACAGTGATATGCTTTTCTTCTAGTGAAGCCAAGTCCCCATATAAATGTATCAAATTTCTGATACCATATCTTTGGTGGTTGCTTTAACCCATACAAAGACTTCTTTAACTTGCATACCAGTTCTTTCTTGCCCTTCACCACAAAGCCTTTAGGTTTCTTCATGTAGATCTTCTCTTCTAGATCCCCGTGAAGAGATTTTATCTTCACATCCATCTTTTCTAACTCAAAATCAAAAGTAGCAGCAACAGATAAAAGTAATCTAATAGAAGCTACCTTGGCAACAGGAGAAAACTTGTCACCAAAATCAATTCCTTGCACCTGGGAATAACCTTTTTCTACCAACTGAGCTTTGTATTTCTCCACCTTTCCTTCTGCATTTGTCTTCTTGAACACCCATTTGCTGCCAATGGGTTTCCTTCCAGCCGACAACTCCACCAGATCCCAAGCCTCATTTTTTTGCAAAGATGCCATTTCATCAACCATGGCCTCTTTCCAAAGTTTTCCATCCTTTTAATATACTACTTCCTTCAGAGTTCTGGGATCATCATCAGTAATAGATAAAGAAAAATTTGAACGGAAAGAAGATGGACTATACCTTTCTAGTTACCTTCTTTCTCAAACTGATCGTCTCACAACCGAAGTTTGTGGCTCTTCATCTTTTGATTCCTCTTCTACTGTAGAGTCTATTTTTTCCTTCTTTAGCTCAAACTCTATCTTCTAAGGTTCCTTTGACGGGACTTCATGTATAATAGCATCTTTCACCTCTCTAAAAATGACATCTCGACTGTAAAAAACCTTCCTTGTTACTAGGTTCCAAAGCTTATAAGCCTTTAAACCATCCTTATACCCAATAAAGATGCACTTTTCATATTTACTATCCAACTTTGTTATTTTCTCCTTTGGAACATGTACATATGCATCACATCCAAATACCCGTAGATTTGAAAGAGATGGTTTCTTACCAGTCCATACCTCTTGTGGAGTTTTATCCTCCAACGCTGATGAAGGTGATATGTTGACCAAGTAACATGTTGTCTCCATCGCCTCTGCCCAGAATTCTTGTCCTAACCTGGCACCACTGAGAATGATTCTTGCCCTTTCCATCAACATCTTGTTCATTCTTCCTGCAGCTCCATTTTGCTCATGAGTGTATGGAGTAGTCTTTTGTCATGCTATACCACACTTCTTACAGAATTCTTCAAATTCCTTGCTGCAAAACTCTCCACCATTATCTATCCTCAACACCTTTATCTTCTTCTCTGTCTGGTTTTCCACCAGAGCCTTAAATTCTCTAAACCTGTCAAAGACTTCAGATTTCTTCTTAAGGAAATATATCCATGTATTCCTTGAGAAGTCATCTATAAATGATACATAGTACACATACTTACCCAGTGATGGAACCTTCACAGGTCCAAACACATCACTGTGCACAAGCTCTAATATTAGTTTTGCCCTCTTACCATGAGAGGGGAAACTCACCCAATTTTGCTTCCCATATACATAATTTTCACAGAAATCAAAATTCAGAGAGCTATTACTCATACCTTCTACCATACCTTTACCATGAAGTACTTGAAGGCCCTTTTCTACAATATGTCCAAGCCTTTGATGCCACAACATGGTCTTCTCACCAGAGATCTTTAGATTTTCTACTCCACTTTCAGGAACCACAGAACTGTTGCACACATCAACAACAATGCTACCTTGTAGCTTGTACAGAGTTCCAATCCAAACTCCCCACATCAATACCAGTTCTCCCTGAACCATCTTACAGGTATCCTTCTCGAACACTATTTTTACACCTACATCATCGAGCTTGCTACGAAAATCAAATTTCTAGCCAATGTAGGAATATGCAAAACACCCAGAAGTGTTCTAACCCTTCCACCTTGCAACTTCAACTTTACTTTTCCACAACCAATGATTCTAGCCTTCCTATCATCCCCTAATAAGACATCACCATCATCATATTTCTCATACTCACAAAGTGTTGGGCATGGGATCCCCCACAGCGTCTTTTTGGGGCTTAAAGCCCGAGTTTTGGTCTATGTAATGTTAAGACTCCTTGAAGTAGGGGTGTAGAGCATGAAAGTCTAGGATGAGTCATAGGGTTTTCCACCCTAAGAATTTTAAAATAATGTAAAGTTGTGTCAATCTACACATGGTCCGTGGACCATGGGATTGTATAAATAGAGCTAGGCTCTAAGTGTAAAGATAGTTTTTGGGAGGCAAGTAATAGATATGCGAAGGCATGGTTAGAGGATATAAGTGGATATGAAATGTATTGGGTCATAGTAGTAGGGAGAGGTTCTGCAGCTGAGTGTGCAAATGCCTAGTAGAGTCCGCAGCTGAGTGCGCGGACCCCTGCAGCTGAGTGCGCATAGCGGAGTCGGGTCTATAATTGAACTAAACTTGAAAGGGACTATTAATAAAGATAAGTTTGTTCAGAATATTATGCATCTATGGTTCTGTTTATCTTTATGCATTTATATTGCTTTTGATTATGCACACTTACTTGAAAGTTGAATAAGTAATAAGAATATTGGGCCCGCACAAAGTAAGTCAAAGCACTAATATAATAGTGCAGTAAGGATCAAGATTAGGATAGTACTGTATTCGTGCCCCTTACAAAGGTGTGCACAAGCTGCTGCGTGGCGTAGCGCCAGTGTGTAGGTTTGGACCGCGAACCTCCAGAACCTTCATCAAGACATCCCTAGGGTGCAGAAACCTGGTTCTAGCACCCTCCCATACTACTTCGGGTGAGACCTTAGTTCACGCTCTGCAGACATTTGCTAAAAGGGCCAGTAGTACCGGGATTTTCTTGGCTAAATCACTTCTGAACCTGGGTCAGGCCCCACGTAGCCAACAAATGGTTCAGTTGTCGAGAATGGGATATCCCTAAGGGATGTTTGATTTCCTGCCACTGGAACCCAACAAAGAAGGAAATTGAGGAGTGGTTGGACAAGAGGATTCACAAGTTCACAAAACAAGAAAACAGAACTCTGCAAGTATCTGAGAAAAAGTGGCTAGATCGCTACCTGTATATGGAAATCCATAAGATTTTCTTTGCATCCTTTCCTTTTGAACTGTATGAGCAGATCGTGAGGTTAGCCGATAACCAGGGAAGGTGTAGGCTCAACCAACCGATAGTGTGGACTCTGGAATTAGTATGCAGACTAGAGACATCAGAAGATAAGATCGCATGAGTTGTGGACCATTGGCTTGATCGGATAATAGGGGGATTTCTCACTGAGTTTGTAGTAGACATGACCGTGAGCTACAAAAAAGCATAACGACGCTTTCTCAAAGGACTACGAGGTAAGTATATTAAGTCTTTAAATGCTTGGATTAAGATGCTATTGTGTGAAAAGAGGGTCACGTGAATACATTAATGTTTGGGACAACGCGGAGCGGAAATATATACAAAAGCAGTGAAGAATTAGAAAACAGTCCCTTAATTTCACCTTCGCGAGAAAGCAAGGAAGAGCTCGCTAAGGTCTCTTTGAGAAGCGCGATCAGTTTGATAAGGCAGCATATTCCGCAGTTACCACCTTCACCCATGCCACCACCCGCTTCACCTCCCTCACCTCAACCTCCACCCACTCCACCTTCACCACCTCCATAGTTCAGTATGACGGGCACGATCAAACTACCGGTATTCAGAGGGGTAGGGAATGAAGATCCAAAACAATTCTGGTTCATGGTAAGAGTAGTATGGGAAGAGCAAGGTGTCATGGACGATAATATTAAGAAGGATACATTGGTGAGCACGTTGTAGGATTGCGCATTGACATGGTATATCAAGCACTCTAATGACCACCCAAATGCAGGGATAACAAAGATCCAGAATGCGTTGAACAGAGAATTTAGCTGATCGAAATCGGAGAGACAGTCAATCATTGGGTTTAAAGAGATCGCATGCTTCCAGGAAAGACTCCCTGGGATTTGGATCAGTGACTGACTAGTATGTCCGCCAAGCCAATATGACACTAACGGACGAACAACATTGCGCATGGTTTGTGGCATCTCTGACACTGCACTTGAGGATGGCCCTATCACAACAAAAACTTTCCACCTAGGCTGAAGCATTGGAAATGGCAATGAGGTTGCATGAGACCCCAATATAAGATCTTAGGCTGGGAGTTCAACAAATCAACACACAACTACAAAATCTATCCCTGGAAATGAAAAGTTTAAAGCAAGATAGGGCACAGTGGCCAGAGGTGTACGAGGAAGTATGGTGCATAAAATACAAAGGCCAAGGCCATGACAAGGATCACTATCTAGTGTTCGTGAATTAATTGGGAGGAGGGGGGCCAATGTCATTGAGACCAAAGGAAAAGGCAAGTCTGAGTGCGGCACCTGCGTTATGGTGCACGATCTGTCAGATAGGAGGAAAACACATGACGGATAATTGTCATTTTTTGCAGAAGTATACACAGACTCCCCAACAGTTGTTCTGTAATTTCTGTAGCTCAGTAGGCCACGACGAGCGCACTTGTCACAGCTACGATTTAATGATGGATCGAACCCCAACCTATCAGATGCAAATAGAAACATGAGCCCTCGACCCAGCCGCGGGGATGGCGCACACTGGATTTCAGGGGCGAGGTCGAGGACGAGGAGGAATGGGACCAGGAAGGGGTCGCGAACAATTAATTTGTTACAATTGCGGAGGACCAGGGCACTATGCCTGCGATTATACCAACCCAATGAGGATATCATGTTCGTACTATGCTCAGTTTGATCATGAAACAATAGATTGTCCTATGCTCATCACACAGATCCATGAAAAAGGGGTATTCCAGCCTCCTTCGACTCAGAATATACAAATGATGAGATCTGAACCACGCGAAGAAGACCTGAATGTGAACATGATGCTCAGAAGTGGTGCAACCATGGGGGAGGATAAGGGGAAGCAGCCCAAGGAAGATACATGGGTTCACAAGCCTCCTACAAAGGAACTTGAGTTTGACTTAGAACGCGCAAAGGAGACATTCATGGAAGCTAAGAAGAGCTTCGCAGAGACCTCCACTTCAAGTAGTAAGGATCAACCAGAGCCAGGAATGGATCCTTCAATGCTCACTACCTTTCTAGAGACATGCATGAAACTACTGTGTGACAACATGGCAATTAAGGGACTAAAGGAGTTGATCACCTAGTGCGCAGGGTCAGAAGAACTGTGCGTAGTCCAGAAATTAGGGAAGCATGCCTTGCACACTAGAAGGGAAATGAGATTGACTGCATAGATTGGTGAGTATGAAATGGATCAAGCAATACTAGACCTAGGTTTAGACGTGAATGTGTTACCAAAGCAAACATGGGAATGCATGGGCAGGCCCATGTTACAATGGTCCCCAATTCAACTATGAATGGCGAACCAACAGAAGAGTTTTCCCATGGGGGGTTTGCAAGGAGTAACAGTTGATATTGAAGGCATGAGCACACAGACGGATTTTGAAATGATAGAGATTGTTGATGACAACAATCCCTATCCCGCATTGTTAGGAATAGACTGGGCCACCGATATGAACAGAGTCATCAACCTGAAGAAGTGGAAGATGATATTCGAGAAAAAGTCACTACGCATAGTAGTCCCACTAGACCCAGCCGAAGGAGTGCGCTACACTGAACCAGTGCGCAATGATGAAAGCGATGATGAGTTGGATTGTATTTACAAGATAACTATGTGAGACCGGGATTGGGTGAATCCGACTGCAAATGGGAGAATCTTATGGGAGCGCAAAAGCTCCTGCACTTCGGATTTAGATGAAGAAGTAGAACGATGGCAGAATCGGTTGCACGAAGTAACAACACTGAATTGCAACATGATGGTTAGATCACTGCGTTGCATGACAACAGAGGCAAGGGAACTGCCAACATATGATGGATTGATAGTGGTGGATGAATTCTTGAGAAAATTTGAAAGCGGAGTACCAGAACAGTAGTGGTTTGATGCGTTGAAATGGGCATTGCGGGAAACACCCGCACGATGGTGGGGTACACATCAAGGCAATTTTAAGGAGTGGTGGGGATATAGAAGGATGATGTGCCTATGGTTTGGAAGCCCCTAGCTTCGAATGAGAGTCAGGCATCCAGGACGAAGCAGCTTGCGCACCCACCTGTGTCAATGGGTACAAACGTGTGTTGTGCAGTCCACATGAACACACCCCAAACTAAGGATCGAAAATTAGAATAGGACGCAACAACAGGAAAAGCGACACGCACCACAAATGTTCCATGTAGAAGCATTCAAGAAGGTATGTGGAATCCTGAACAGGGTTCGCTAGGCGAGACAAACTGATTTGGACATACGCATACCAACGGTCTGATGGGCCTTTATGGCCATCTACAAAAACCTGAGCACGGAAACGATCCCGAAGCCGATGAGCAAAGTCAAGGCCATAGTTTTGGAAGGAAGGAATCCCCACGTAGTAGCTCCCATAGTTGGGATGGTACACGAGGACCAAGATGAAGGAATTATGCAGCCGCGCGAGGATAGACATATGCAAATTCAGAAAGCCATTTGGTGGGGGAACCTTAATCTTCGCGAACTCAAAGATCAGGTATGACTGAGGAAGAAAAGCATGTTAATGGATGCAGAGAGCAAAGAACTGGAAAACTAAATCACGCAAGCCTGCCACGTAGATAAACTAAGAATGATAGGATAAGATATGGGCATCCATACCACTGCATTAGAAGATTTCCACTGAGAATTTGTGGCTCTGCTACCATGGCTACAACCGCACCTTACCAGACAATGTAACCAGGGGAGCGCACTACACAAGGAAGAATGCACAGTGCTGAATATCGCAAGGGTAATTGAGGAGTGCCCATGGACTAGGCTGGAAAGTGAATTGAAGCCTTGCATAGGTGGTGTGACCACCTGACTATCCGTAGGGAGCATAGTCTCAGCGCTCCAACCAATTGAAAGAGAGTGTGGGACTATAAAAGAGTCTGTATGGGAGCTGCATGGTAAGGAGGTTGCGCGTAGGATCAATATGTCACAGTTGTTGCGCCCATGCATAGGGGGCTGTGCTGCCACGCAGGTAGGCTAGAAGGTGACCGTTGGTGTCACTGTTCATCACAAGAGGTCCAATTTAAGGCAAAAAGGTGCGAGCAGCAAGCAATTAAGACACGAATTAAGAGCTAGATTTGGGATTATCTACCGCCAAGAAGGCATTAATGACTCAGAAGTGGGGAGAATGGTTGAATTCAAATTCAAAAGATGCTATAGAATCCCTAGGGCTAGCCTCGAGGCAACACTTGGTTGTGTGAGAATTGAGCAGTTACAAAGTAGTAAGAATTGCGTACTCTTACCACCTTTGATTATAGACAAGATGACAACTGCTAGAAAAAGAGTGCGATTCACCAAAGTTAACGTGGAGCCCCATATGGCCCATGAGGAGCCTGGAGAGGTGGCAGCTACGCTAGAATTTCCAAAATTACCACGAATGTAGCGACCATAGAAAGATAAGCAGACTTTGGGCCTAGTTCGTGTATCCCCAAGAAACCCACAGTTTAGTAAATTTTCACTGGCAGAAAAGGGAAAAGTTGTCACCATTGAATCAGATGCGAAGGAGGAAGACTTGCAAGCTCTAATCGCTCAAATTGAGCACAAGACGATGAGGCAGAGGATGTCTCTCCAATTCCTTCTACAACAAAGTTACCTATGTACATCCCCCCCGTGGAAAGGGAAAGACAAGATACCAAAAGACCTGGAGGCCACGAGAGTGCACTCCAGACCCCACGCCTCCCCGATGGTATAATTTTTTAATGTCCACCTTTGGGAAAAATACTGACCATGAAGTTCAAGGATTGAGACCTTGCAAACAACGAGAGGTTCCCACACCTGGCCACAAAAAGGTTAATGAAGTAGAAATGGTTGCGTGGTGTGGAGAAGGCTGGGTTACTCCATCTGTGATGGATACCCCACTACCACCGTGCGCCCATCACCATTTTCGTCATCAGGCAGCTGTTGTGCCTAGTGCATGATGGGTATCTCTGGCTGGAGGAGCCTATTCCCATCATGGCTGACCTAATTCATAGAATTTCTCAACTGCCCTTCAAAGGACACGACCCCATAGCCATAGCGGGAAAAAGCAGTGACTTGGCCCTCACAGAAGCCATGAAGGCCAAGTATAAACTAGAGAAGAAAAAGTGGGGGTACACAATCACAAGCATTAAGGAAAAAGGGGTGTGCATAGCCACCCAGCTACTGGCCACCAAGCTAATGAGGAAATGTTGTGCCGACGAAGTACCAGCATCTATGATTGCATTGGCAGAGCAGTACGCAAAGGGGGTATAGTTCAACTAGGCATAGTTCCTCTGTGAAGAGTTTTTAACGAACTGCAAGGAGGCCCAGGAGTAGGGTAAGACCTTCCACTATGCGTGGTTACTCTTATCCATCTTATTGGTTGTAGGGGAACTGCCGGAGGATAGCCAGTTTCCCACTATTGAGGGTGATCTGCTCGAAGCTGTGAGGTACACCTCACTTTGGGCTACAAAAGACGTGAAGAGGATTCACGAGATGAAGGTGTTTTGGGTGTCCATGGAGGCCAGCATCCGAATGTGGATCAACCGAAGCTTGTGCTTGTCTCCCATGGTTCATAACAGCTTGCAGAGCGCAACAGAGTTCAAGGTGGATATGCATAACCTATATATCTAGGTGCACAGGGATCCAGTGCAAAAATGGGTGAAGCTTCCATTCATCGTAATGGAGGATGTGATCTTCACAGTAATGGAGTCATGGCCTCTGGAATGGCGCAACCTGGACTTGGCAAAAATGGAGAAGGCCGCAGCCCAGCAAAGAAAGAAGGACACCAAGCTGCGCATCACGCAGCTGGCTGAAAAGAGGCACCAGGAACAAGAAGCAGCTGCACAACAGAAGATGGCTGATGCAACAATAGCGACGCAGACAGCATAAACCACAACAACACCAATAAGAGAGCCCAGGGAGGGCCAGGAGATGTCCATGGGGCAACAAACCGTGGAAGTGGACAGGACAGAAGAACACACCAACCCCGTTTCAACATCGACCCAACTCAAGTAGCCATGCGACCCTGAGAAAATAGCTCCCAGGAAGAAGGTAAAAGTGACAAAGACATCCATCGACTTGATCATGCTCATAGAAGGTGATCTATTTGACAGCGGCGAAACGATTCACAAGGTCACGAAGGACGTGCTCCAGGAACTGAGGATGGAGTATAACACTATGTTGGGGGTGCTCAGTGCACAGCTAAAAGGCTTACAGGTATAGCCCCCACAAACAGGTACAATGGATCAGTATGCCATAGCAGGAACCGCCGAGGCCGAACAGACATTGCATGCCCATATGGACAACCCTTTCATGTTGTCCGAAGGTGCACTAGCAGCATCAAGCAAGGGTGATTGGGCTGCGATGAGCAGCATGAAAGGTGTCAGCCTAAACTTGGTAGCCCTGCTACGTGAAATTATGTACTAGCTGCAGGATGGGGTCATCGCAGAGCTTCATGCCTAGGAAGGCCACGCGATCCAGATCCTGAATGAGCAGAAAATCAACATGGACTAGCTCAGCCTCCAGCGTGATGAGTTCGTTGCGCAGGCTCGCGGACTGGAGTAGGCAGTAGAGAATGCCTATAGGAGCATCCAAAAGTTGGTTGTGCGGGCAGAACTACCAGCAACAGAGCGGGTCCATAGATTGGCGGCCGGAGTTCGCAAGGCCAGGGAGGAAACGACGAAGGTTTAGTTGGAGCTGAACCTGCAAATCTCCAAGATGTGATTGAAGGCACAACCCTCCAAACCCCCAAAAGTAAGAGAGCAGCGCGCCCGTGCTATCCAGATAGGGTTGGAGCAAATTGGCCAGGTGACACAAGATTTTACCGGGATGTTGAAGCAAGCACTAGCCATGCTTATGCACCTACAGGAAGACCTGAACCTACAGTGCCTAGAGACAGAGGCACGTGAGTTGTAGCAGGAGTACGACAGTGTCAAGGGCACCGTGCAGACGGTTGTCCTTACTCAACAACTCGCCGACTACAGTAGGCAAGGGCAATGAAGAAACAATTAGACGTCGCGTGCCAAAAAGAAGCCCTGCTTAAAGCACACATCCAACCATGGATCGATGAAGCTTTCACAATTATAGCTACCATTGAGGGGAAGTTGACACAAATGCAGGAAATTTATGCGGTTAGATAGGAATGTCACCCTGCTCATGAAAGTTTAGAGATACGTGTGCAACAAGTACAGCAAACAACACAACAATGTGTTGTGGACACCAAAGTTGCACAAGACCTACTGGATGGACTTCGCACAAAGATTGCCGCACCAGCAGAGTGACTTGGTATAAGTCACGATGATTGTGTTGGGGGCCTGTTGGGCATGGAATCCCCCACAACATGTTTTTTGGGCTTAAAGCCCGAGTTTTGGTCAATGTAATGTAAAGACTCCGTGAAGTACAAGCGCGGAGTGCGAAAGTCTAGGATGAGTCATAGGGTTGACCGCCCTAAGAATTGTAAAATAATGTAAAGTTGTGTCAGCCTACACATGGTCCGCAGACTGTGGGATTGTATAAATAGAGTGAGGCTCTAAGTGTAAAGATAGCTTTTGGGAGGCAAGTAATAGATAGATGCGAAGGCATGGTTAGACGATAGAAGTGGATCTGAAGTGTATTGGGCCATAGTAGTAAGGAGAGGCTCTGCAACTGAGTGTGCAGAGGCCTAGTAGAGTCCGTAACTGAGAGCATGGACCCCTGCAGCTGAGTGCGCAGGGTGGAGTCGGGTCTGTAATTGAACTGAACTTGAAAAGGACTATTAATAAAGATAAGTTTGATTTGGAATATTGTGCATCTATGGTTATGTTTATCTTTATGCATTTGTATTGGTTTTGATTATGCGCACTTACTTGAAAGTTGAATAAGTAATAAGAATATTGAGCCCGTACAAACTAAGTCAAAGCACTAATATAATAGCACAGTAAGGATCGAGATCAGGACAGTACTGTATTCGTACCCCTTATAGAGGTGCGCACAGGCTGTTGTGCGGAGCAGCGCTAGTGCACAGGTTCAAGCCACAAACCTCCAGAACCTTCATCAAGACATCCCTAGGGTGCAGAAACCTAGTTCCAACACCCTCCCATACTTCTTCGGGTGAGACCTCAGTTTGCGCTCTATGGACTGTTTCCGAAAGGGCCAGTAGTACCGGGATTTTCTTAGCTAAGTCACTTCTGAACCTAGGTCAGGCCCCACGTAGCCAACACAGAACCACTCTCTATGGGGAGTGAAGTGAAAGGATGCACCTGAGTCAATCAACCATGCCTCATGATCTACATGTGTACTTGAAGAAGCCAAGTACACATCCCCACCTTCATCTAAGGTGGTTTTTTCCTCTACAGAAGAAGCATCATCAGATCCCTTTCCTTTGTCATGAGCTTTATATTTATAGTCCCTTTTGTAGTGCCCTTCCTTTCCGCATTTCCAGCACACCACCTTTAGATGTTTTCTTGGAGATTTAAATCTCCCTCTATATTTAGATCTCCCACTTGATGACTTATTTTTGTTTTTTTTCTAGGACCGTCCTCGTACAGACAAGGCATCACCATTCTGGCTCTCCATATTTTTCCGTCTCATCTCCTCCGTTAACAAGGATGAGACTATTTCATCAAACTGCAAGGTAGTTGCATTGCTACCTATTGTATTAACCATACTATCCCACGAATCTAGTAGAGAACACAACAAACTGATGCACTTATCTTCATCTAAAATTTTAATATTAACAGATAATAACTAACTTACCACAGTATTAAATGAATTCATATGCTCTGTCACTGAGTCTCCATCTTTCATCCTCATTTTATACAACTTTTCCATAGGAAAAGTTGGTTCACTAGAGACTTAGATTGGTACAAAATCCCTAACTTGTACCACAAATCATTTGCCGTAGCTTCCCGTGATACGTTCAACAATACTGGATCTGAGACACACAATCATATTGTGCTCTTTTCCTTCCGATCCAACTTCTTCCATTCTTTATCAGACACTCTTGTTGGTTTATTACCCAAATATACCATGATCCACTGATCTTTATCCACCAACAGATCCTCCATCTTGGGTTTCCACAATTCAAAACTCTGGCCATTAAATTTCTCGATCTTTATCTTTCCACTGCTTACCATCTTCTTTCACCACCAAAATCGATCCCGCAGATCTCCCACTGAATAGGGTCTACCACAGGCTCAAGTGAAACCCCTTGGTAACAAAGGCGTACCCTTGAAGCGAAAACATCTCTGATACCAAATGTAGGTTTTAACCTTGTATATAAATTACCTGCATACAAATTCTAAGAACAAAAAATAAACAATGAGAGAGCATAACACATAAAACACATATACACAAAGATTTTCCCCTAGATCCCAAAACCAAGATTTCCAACTTGATTTTTCATTATGTTCCTTTCAATGTTACAATACATATATATACATGCAGAAGCATCCAATACCATGGACTGAAAACCATCGCATCCAAAACCATGTGCGCAAACCATGCACAAAATCATAGGTAGGTCCGTCCAACCTAATATAAGGTCCAAAAAAAATTTCCCTAGGGTGCTACCCCACACCCCGCAGAGGGGAGCTACCCACCCCCCTCAAACCCCTTGGATAGGGGGGTTGTCATCCCCCCCCCCACAATTGGCGCAACGAAGGGGGTGCTCCACCCCCCCTCTAACCCCACAATTAACTAAGGTTTCTATTCATGGAAAGAATATAACACAACCCAACAGTTCATGCCATGCCTTTTCGTGATCCTTTCGCACCTGCTGATGAAAACCCACCAATAAGTGATCTTCCTATAATTCAACGAGTTTTGCAAGGTGTTCTTCCATGGTATCTTAAACGGTTGTGTCTGTAGTTGCAGCAATCTGCAAACTTGGCACTATGTATTCCATCAGTATTACAACTTCTTTTCCATAAACTAGCCTGAATGTTGTTTGCCTTGTCAACTTCTTGAAAGTAGTTCTATACGCCCATAAAACAACTGGTATGGGAATATACCAATCATTTCGCTTCACATTACAAATCTTCATTAAGGCGTTTTCCAGGATTTTGTGGAATTCCTCCACTGTGCCATTCACTTGAGGATGATACGTTGTACTCTTCCCGTGATACATCCATTAGAAAATTATATATTATAAAGCAATGGAACACATAAAATATTGCATAAATATAAACAACAAAAAACACGTAAAACAAGAGAGACACGGATATATGTGGTTCACCCAATTTGGGCTATATCCATAGATAAACAACCAGTCCTTCCTTTTATATTATCCAACAAAATGAAGAGATACAACCTACAACAAATCTATTGTAATTCCCTCTTTGCTCTCACACAATATGCTCTCTCTTTCTCGCTCAGAATACAAATCTAAATAGACGCAATACAATTCCCTCATATATAGCGAGGGGTTTCCTTCTAGGGCAAAAAACCCTAACTTAAACATAACTTCTACCGTTAGATCTCTGCCTAATGAATGACCTAGATTGACTATGAAATTACAACATTTTACAAGGCAAAGTTTCATCTATTTTTAGCTTCAGGGGTGATGAGCCCCAAAAATGGGTAACTTTATGGGCTCATTTTGCCTATTATTCTCGATTAATCCACCATTCTTCATAGTTTTATGCATGATTTTGAATATATTTATGTTAATTGCATGAATGAGAATAGTCACTTGACCACAAATTCTAATACGTGCTTATTGCAGATTTTTGGACATCTTTTGGACCCAGATCAGGCATTTATGAGCAAGTTGATAGCCAAATACGAAGGATCAAGGTTGAGGATTTGTAGGAGGGGTGTCTCCTGCACTAAATGACCCTTCCTTGAGTTCTCCACCATCAGATCGGAGTTCAACAACCCACCAAAGATGATTTTAAGGGGCAGCCGAGCGGGTTTTGTGAAGTGGCTGATTAACTGCAGTTTTGAACAGCCAAACTCCTAAAGTTAAGGAGGACTGTTGGGAGTCCTTATGTTGCATAAGTAGGAAGGCTTCAAGCCTTGGTATTTTAGCTATTGAACAATTTTTTTTCACACTTTAGTGTAGCTCTGCATTTCAGCTCATTTTAAAACTCTTGTTGTAAACAGTTTTGTGACATGACTATTATTTTTTGAGTAATGGAGATGAATTTTGCTTTGCACCAGCTATGAGCTTTCTTAGAAGGCTGCAGCCCTTAGAGTTGGGCCCAACCCAAGTGCCAGTACCTCCTTTCTGTACTTTTATGTGTTTTCCTTGCATTCATAGAATAATTTCTGTTATTTAGGTTAAGATCTTGCTTTGTTACTTAGGTTTCTTTTTGATGATTAAAATAGCTTTTCATGATTTAGGTTGATTTGACAGTTTGGAAACAGAAACGATCTGCAAAAATGCCATCAAGCAATCCTTCATCTCATTTCTCCCTCCTTGGGACCATGAGCCGAGACCAAGGCATACTTACTGCCACAAAAACATTGTTTTTCCTTTCAATGTAATTGCTAGTGTTAGATTTTGAGTTGGAAAAGTTGATACCAGTTGTACTTGCATGATTAGATCTGTTCTTTCTTAGTTTCCATAGCTATCTTGCATGATTTCCTGTCTATAAACTTATGTTCATCATGTTTCTGGTTTTTAGGTCAGATTAGGTCAAAATAGATAGATCTCTAATTTTTCTAGTCTTTGTTCGATCAATTTTGGAAAATAGTGTGCAAAGTACCTGTAATACATTCCTACCTACCCTTCCTCCATCATCCAACATGTTCCAGCCCCTAATCTAAGATTCCTTCCCTTCATTCGCGACACTGTCCCAATCTGCCCTAATTTCTATGTTTTTGTGCAACATTGCTTTCTCCATCCTGAACAAATCCAACCATCTTCATCACTCTTGAGCTTCATTTACCAAGTCCCACACCTTTTAAAAACCTTATCCATCCTTCATTTCCACTTCCCCACCATTTTTTCTCCATCAATCCTCTAAAATCCTCTTTCGGCCATTCCTGTAGAACTTCCTATAGAACATCCTGTAGAACCCCTGCAGACTTCCTGTAGAAGTTCACGTGAGCAGTTTTTTGAGATATGATCACTGTGAAACTCTTTGTAAGGGTGCTAGGGACCCCTTAGGCCCTCTTATCACCTTCCCAACCTCCTACAAGCGCCCACTCCATTTCTTTTCACCAATCAACCTCTGCACAGTTAAAAACAATTAAAGCACATGCATAATAATTCTGCAAGATTACTCAAAAATATAAAAAGATGTTTTTTCCAGATTTTACTTCAGAAGTAGCTTATTCACATGCATTTTATCTTTCTAAGAGTCAATGGCATCCATTTCGACAACTTTCATCTCTTTTCTTGCACAGTAGGATTAGTCGATAAAACTAGGGTTTACTGGGGTTTGCATTTCCTTTCAGCTTTCATCTTCTTTCTGCAAGTAGACTAGCCTCTTTTGAGTTAGCTTTCATTCATCACACTTAAAAGCTTCTTCTAAGAGCTCATAGAATTTGGCTTAAGCTCCTAGCTAACTTGTCCTAGCGAATCTAGTGACAGCCTGCAGCAAGAGCTAGTACTTGTGCATATAGCACCATCACTTCCAAGTTTGTTACGAACAACCAGGTTGATAAAAGTAAAGAAGGGAGTCCCAGGAGTTGTAGCATCATTGCTGCAATATTGGAGCCCACAATATTTTTAGCACTGTTGCTGGGGAAGCCTTAGAGTATTTGTGATTGCTGCTTTTCTTCTATTTTCTACTACAACCTTCTGCTAAGTAGTTTATTTCAGCAAGAGTAGAGTAGTTGTTTCATTTCCATTTCTGCAATTTCATTTCAGCAAGCATAGATTAGACATTTCCCGCTTTCATAGATTAGCATTTCAATTCTGCAAGCATAGATTAGCATTTCATTTCTACAATTTCAATTCTGCAAGCATAGCCTAGCATTTCAATTCTGCAATTTCATTTCAGCAGCATAGATTAGTTATTTCCTGCTTTCATTTCAATTCTGCAATTTTCATTCTAGCAAGGTTCATTTTAGTTAGTTGCAATTTGTTGTTCAATCAATTTCAGTTTTGCAGGTACAAGAAGAAAAAAAACAAAAAATCACCCAAAAATATTTCATTTCATGCCTTGTAGGAATAGAGACAATTCAGGAAAATTCTTACCCAACACCCCCACCACATCACTGAGTCACCCTTCTCTCTTCTTCGGTGGTAGTGATCCAAAAGAACCTATAGGTGAACCTCCAGAGATATACGAAGATCCTATAACAGAAGAAGAGCAAGAAAACATTCCCCCTAAGACCATGGCTGAAACAGAAACGGTAGAGGAAATGGGGAGAGAATAGATTCCCATCCGAGAGACCAATGGGGACACAAAAATGAAAAACATAAGTCCCTCAGCCTTACCTCACTTCCATGGATTGACCACTGAAGACCCTAATACCTTCTTGTTTGAGTTTGCTATCCTTTGTCAAACTTATGACTATGCAGAAGATGAGAAAAAGTTGAAACTCTTTCCCTCTACCCTCAAGGATGCAGCACTACGCTAGTTCATGGGATTACCTGGAAACAGTATCACAACTTGGGCTCAGATGCAGCAAGCCTTTAACAACAAATACCGGGATTACTGTAGGTCAAAGGAAACAAAGGGAGAAATCTTTCGGATGACCATGGGAAGTGATGAATCTTTAGAAGACTATGAAGAAAGGTTCCAACTCAGTTATAAAAGGGCCAGGTGCACACTTGACCCTGAATCTCTGAAGCTGGTTCTACTCCAAGGAGTCCCTGAAGACCTTCTAGATACCCTCCATTTTCTGGCTGGGGAGACATCTACCAGCTACCTTATGATGACATAAATATCGTGTTTATAAACCATTCTAGGGCAGCCTGGAAAAAAGGTAGGGGAAGTCAACTTTCAACCAGTACCACCTTATCCAAAAACAAGTTTGTAAATCAGATGGAAGACATCAAAAGTGAGGTGAGACAGACCATTGCCATGCAAATGGATACCTTCCAAATCCAACAAAAGTAAGAGGAAGCTGAGAGCGCTTTGGCCATCTTTTGTCCCAGATGTACAAGGAAGCACCCCAGGAATGAGTGCCCATTGCACTCCATAGAGGTATGTTTTGTTTGTGAGGCAGACCACCCTAAAAACTAGTGCCCAACCTTACCTGGACTTAAAGATATGTACCAAGGGGCTGAAGGAGCCACTGAACCACTCTACTTCCTGAACCAAAGGAGGCCACATGGACCCAGACCTTACCAGCAAGGGATGCAAGGGACATCCTAGACTTATTACAACCCCAACCAATCCACTCACATACCTTCTTGGGGTCCCCCTGCTCATCCTTCTTGGTCCGCACCCCCTCCTTGGTCATATCCATCTCAATACCATACTCAACATGTTGCTCATTCATTTCATTCTCATGTTCAGCCACAACCTCAGTGGAATGCACCTCAACAGGGGTGGAGGCCCCAGTACAACTCTCCTCCAACTCTTTTACCCCCACCACCTTCTCAACTACAACCATTACCTCTTGCTCCCCCAAGACAACCCCAGATGCCTGCTCAACTAAACTGGAACCCCAATAACTGATAGGCCCAGTAGGTATATACTGGAGAGACGACATTCCCTACCTATGCTGTGGAGATTCAGGAGATCAACCTACGATCTGGGAAGGTCCTCCCAGATAGCCAACCTCCTCCTAAGGAGGATGAGGAAGAAAAATAGGAAAGTGAACCCAAAGCCATTCCACCCTTTCTTGAGAGACTAACTGGAACCACGCAACAACCAGGAGAGACTGAACTTCTGGGAGAACTTAAACAATTATGTGTGAAAATACCACTTCTCCAAGCCATACAATATGTACCAATCTACAGCAAATTGATCAAAAAGAAGTGTTTCAGGCACCTAGGCAGGCGCAAGAGAGATACCCCAACTATCAATGTCATAGGACAACTATCCGACCTGATGTTGGGACAAGTAGTCTGTCCAAAATATCTGGACCTTGGGAGTCCTGCAGTCGATGTCCACATCAATGGCACCATAATCCCCCACACCTTGATCGATCTAGGGGCTACCATTAATGTGATGACCAGGGATATGATGCTCAAACTCAACCTTCAGAGTTCCCTAAGAAAGACCTCCACAGTACTGTAGTTAGCAGACTGCTCCACCGTGACCCCTAAAGGGATTGTGGAAGATGTCATGGTCTTCGTTGATTCTTGGGAATACCCTGTGGACTTCTTGGTCCTTCAGCCAAAGGAAAAACTCACTGGATACCCCCTCATTTTGGGAAGGCCTTGGTTAGCTACTGCAGATGCTTAGATCAGTTTTCGAGCTAGGAGCATGACCATTAAGAATGGGCCTATGTCCAAACAGCTAGTCCTATATCCTCCTTCCCAACCTCTGCTAGAACATGAATTACCTCTCTGGTTGGAGGAGGAAGATGAGGATGAAGTTTACTCTGCACCATTGTGCACAATGGAAGCCACCAGGGGAGGTCCTCAAACCGAGGATTACCTTATTGAAAATTTGATTCAAAATCCACCTCCCAGTGTGTTGCCATTAGAAGATTTGGTAGAAGACACCCAAGCCAGTGCTTTAGCCAATCTCTGTGTGACTGATCTGACCTCTCCCTGAGTTAAGAATGTGGAATTTCACCTTGAAGGAACCTTGAAGATCAACTCATCCCTATACCCCTCTCAGGAGAAAGAGCTGTGTAGCTTATTGAACAACCATTTGGATGCTTTTTCTTGGAGCTATAAGGAGATGAAAGGAGTCCATCCTTCAGTCTGTACCCATCACATCTACGTTAAATAGGATTGTAAACTAGTTAGGCAGCCTCAAAGGAGGATGAATCTAGCCATTAAGAACATTGTGAAAGAAGAACTGCAAAAGTTGCTGGATGTAGGATTCATCTACCCCATCTCTGATAGCGAGTGGGTTTCTCCTTTGGTGCTTGTACCTAAGAAAAACGGGAAGTGGAGAATCTGTATAGATTATCGAGAACTTAACAAAACTACCAAGAAGGACCATTTTCCTTTGCCTTTCATAGATCAAGTGTTAGATGGCCTGGGATGGAGGAAGTTCTTTTCCTTCCTAGATGGGTTTAGCGGGTATAATCAGTTCCAAATCAGCCCGGAAGACCAAGATAAGACCACTTTTACCTGTCCATGGGGTACCTCTGCCTACCGAGTCCTTCCCTTTGGGTTATGCAATGCTTCTGCTACTTTCCAGAGAGTAGTACTAAGTATATTCGCTGAGCTGGTTCATGATTCGGTGGAAATCTATATGGTTGACTTTACTCCTTATGGGTCCAACTTCCAAGAAGCATTGACTAACCTGGGAAAAGTCTTAACCAAGTGTATTGAAATGAACCTGTCACTCAGTCCTGAAAAATGTGAATTCCTAATGACTAAAGGGATCATGCTAGGTCATACAATTTCTCAGCAAGGATTACAGGTGGATCCCAACAAGATTGCTATCATCCAAAGGGTTTCACCTCCTCAAAAGATAAGAGATGTTCAGAGTTTTCTAGGCTTAGCAGGATATTATAGAAGATTCATTAAAGATTTCAGTAAACTAGCCTCTCCATTTTTTGGTCTTTTGGGGAAAGATGTTGAGTTTACATGGACTGACAACTGTCAAGAGGCTCTAGATGCATTGAAGGTAAGCTGGTAACTATGCCAATCTTGAGAGGTCCAAACTGGGCCCTACCTTTCCACATTCACATAGATGCCTTGAACAAAGCCATAGGAGTAGCCTTAGGAAAAGTTGAAGAGAAGCTACCATATGCCATATATTTTGTCAGTAAAAACTTGTCCAAGGCAGAGTTAAACTATGTTGTAACCGAGAAAGAGCTCCTAGTTGTAGTCCATTCCCTAAACAAGTTTAGACACTACATCACTGGTTATCAAACATTCGTACATACTGATCATGTTGTAATTAGGTATCTGATGAATAAACTTGATGTAAATGCTCGTATCATTAGATGGTTACTTTTATTGCAGTAATTTGATTTGACCATTGTTGAAAAGCCAGGTAAGGAAAATGTTGTTGTTGATTTTCTGTCTAGACTACATTTGCTTGCAGGTGAAGAAGGGATGGTGGATGATCAAATGCCAGATGAACACCTGTTTGCTATTTCAGTACTCTCTCCATGGTTTTTTGATATAGCAAATTACTTGGTTTCAGCACAGTTCCCGCCACACCTATCCTCAAAAGAGAAGAGAAAGATCGCGAGGAAAAGTGCCCCATTCACTTGGATTGGGAGCAACCTATTTAAACTTGGCCTAGATCAGATTTTGAGGCAGTGTGTCAGAGAGGAGGAATTCTTTGACATCCTCCTAACCTATCATGATGGGCCCTGTGGAGGCCACTTTGCAGCAAAAAGAACCTCCTTCAAAATTCTACAGGCAGGCTACTATTGGCCCACTCTTCATCAATATGTCAGGAGATACATCAGCCAATGTGACCAATGTCACAAGACAGGGAAACTGACTCCAAGGGATGAGATGCCCCTCCAACCTCAAGTGACTTTTGAGCATTTGAGAAGTGGGGCATAGACTTTGTGGGTCATATCAACCCTCCTTCGAAAAAAAAGTATTACATCATTATGTGCATGGAATACCTGACAAAGTGGGTAGAAACAAAGGCAATCAAGGCAACGACAGAAGAAAAGGTAGCTAATTTTTTGAGGGAAAATATCTTCTACAAGTTTGGCTACCCAAGAGAATTAGTCACAGATCAAGGAAGTCATTTTACCTCTAACCTGATTGAAGACCTGCTCACTCATCACAAGATTAAGCACAAAACTTCCACCCCTTATCATCCGCAAGCAAATGGACAGGTGGAAGTCACTAACAGAGCTTTGGAAGAGATTTTGACTAAAGTGGTGAGCAGCAGCAGAAAAGATTGGGCAGATCACTTGGTTGAGGCCACCTGGGCCTATAACACTACTTGGAAAACTACAACAGGTTTCACACCCTATGAGCTAGTCTACGGGAAGAAGGCTTTGCTATCCATAGAATTTGAATATAACACATTAAGGTTGGCAGCTCAGCTGGACCTATATCTCAACCATGCATAACAGGGAATATTACTTTAGCTGAATGGACTATATGAACAAAGAATGCATGCCCTTCTCCACTCGGAGGTAATCCAGCTTCAAAGAAAGATATGGCATGACCGACACCTCAAAGAAAAGCAATTTTAGCCAGGAGATTGGGCACTGTTATATGATTCAAGGTACAAGGATTTCAAGGGCAAGCTGAGGACAAGATGGCTGGGACCATATATAGTGGAAACATGCAATGACAATGGTTCAGTCCTTATTCAGACCATTGATGAAGAAGCCATCCCCATGCTCGTCAATGGGCATCAATTGAAAATCTACAGGAAGTCCCTTTCTAAGTAGGAGTTCATTGAAACTCTGGATAAATCAGTGTTGGTAGTGGAGTAAGCCCCTGTCTCCACTCCACCCACACCTTGAACACACAAAAAAAAAACGAAAGTAGAAAAAAAGAGGAAAGGAATAAAATATCCTTGGGTGAAAACATTTGGGAGGTGCCCAAGGTAGACAGCGAGGGTGTAAACCTTCTGGAGGCACCCCAGCTGTCTTAAACTAAAAAAAGAAAAAAAGAGAAAAAGAAAAAGAAAAATAAAATTTTTGTTGAACAAATTGCAGGTTGCAGGAAGGACATTGCAGGTTAGGAGGATCGCACAAGACAAAGACAGAGGTTAGCACCAGGCTACAAGCATCCCTCACAATCCATTCCTCCATGACCACTACCCTTTCCTAAGATTTGGTCTCATTCGGGCTAAGATTTCACCTTCTACAGGAAGTTCTGTGTCTTCTACAGGAAGTCCTGTGTCTTCTACAGGAAGATCTTGTAGAACCTACAGACAAGCCAAAATCGATCTCAGAAGAGGACCTGAAGGTTGGGAATCTACCCATGAGGCCTGTAAACCTCCCTGCTTCCATCCATTGCCATATGTCACCTTTTTCCATCTCTGTACACCTTCATTGCACTCATTTTTTTCCCTACACAGTCACACACAGAAATCCTGTTTTCTTCATACTGCCAACAAAATTTTTTTAATGACAAATCAAGTAGTAGTTTTTCACTCACCATACTTGTACCCTCCATATAGACTCCTCATCAGCCAAGACCCTCATCAATAGTATAGCCCTGCTCATTCTAGCTTGCATTCTAGGAGGAGAAGCAACTACAGGACATCCTACAGGAATCCTGTAGTAGCTGATCCCTCTGAAAGACATACTCTAGAGACAGGGACAGCAAAGTATGGTAGAAGAAACATGCATGGAGCTCTACTTGAATGTATGAACATCAAAAATAGTCGAGGCCAAGCATGCAGTGTGCATGCAGCAACAACAAACGAAGGAATGGGTTCCAAAACCCGAAATCTGCATAACATGGCCGTAACCACGCAGGTAAGTGCCTAAACTTGTTCTTCAATTGCATAAATTATATTTTAAAGCTGCATGACTATGGGAATGGTTCAGATTGAGTGGAATCAGTGGCCAGTCAACTGGCCACCCTCGGCCAGTTACACATCCTCGTGGAATCCCAACGAGCTCCATTAAATTCAAAATTGCCGATTAGATGTGCAGCCAGCACGTGTGGAGTGTCCATTCAGGAAGAAATCGTCGAGACTGGTAGTGGTGGTGGTAGATAATGGGAGAAAGGAGGTGATGGCAGTTAGAAACATGTGGAAACATTATGGCTGTGACGTCGGATCAACGGTCCGGTCTGGCCACCTCATCCCCTCACCACGAATCATGCCGCAGTTAAAAGACGCTTAGTTGAAACATGCACCACCCTCTGTTCATTTTGCACTCACGACGTTCTCAACTGGAGTACACATCCATCGCTTCCAAAACAGTTAACCAGTCATCCTCCACAAGTTTTTCTACCTATTTTTGAAAATATCCCACCTATTGGGCTCTGTCGAAAGCACAGTTTCATTCTACAAGAACTAGGAGCCTTCTACAGGAAGGGTTCTACAGGAAAGGCAAAGAACAACTCTGCGGAGAGAAAATTCGGGATTTTCATCGGAATTCAAGCCCAAAACAAGGTAGGCTCGGATATCCAACTTGCCTGAGTCTACACAATTTCTTTTTCTCTCAGGCAAGTTGGTTATCCTTATTTGAAAAAATTCAGGATTATGATGAGGAAATAACTGAAGAGATTTTAATGTCCCTGAGACCACATTCAAAGAAACGTGCCACAATTAGTTTTAGGGGTTTGACCCTAGAACTTACCCCTAAGCTCATCATTAGAATTACTGGTCTACCATTGGGGCTCCCTTGGAGCAAAGAAGAGAGATCATTGGGCCAAGTTGCAGAGAAAACATTTTTTCTGCCTGAGGAGCATCCTGTAGAAGACAAAAACGGAGTTAGAAGGAAAATCTTACCTCCTCTCTGGAGTGAAGTTAGTTATCAAATTATGAATTATATCACATGTGAAGGGAAGTTTAGCATCATCTATGGATATCATTTCAGGTTGTTACATGAATTAAGGCATGGGATGGATTTTCCTCTAGCTAAGAAACTGAGCATACCATATTTCCTTCTTCAGTCCTTAAATGAATGTGGTACAAAGCTAAATGAAGGGATCCCAGATCAGTTGGCCCACCATGGGCTCATCAAAATGTTGGTGGAAGATGTTTTACACACCTATATTGTTCCCATAGCTTGGGAAACCTTCAGAAATATGTCAAGGGATGATAACATTAGAACTTTGGCTGAGAACATCACCCCATCCAACAGTGAGGAGGGGAGAAAACTAAAGAAAATTAGAAGAACAATGATGAGGGAGCATAGGACATTCAAGAAGAGGGCAAAACAGAGGAAGAACAGAAAGAAAACAAGAATTTGGCAAGACTTTGAGCCTAAAACAGAGGAAGAAACAACAGCAAAAACAGCAAGGGAAAAGAGGGCACGAATTAGAAGGGAAAAGGCCGAGAAAGCTCAAATGAAGGATGCCACAGCCAAAGCAAGGACCTAGCAAGAAAAAGAGAAGACATACCCTGAGATATTAGTGACACAAGAAAAAATAATGGGCATATAGATTTCTATAGGAAGTGAAGAAAAAGAACAGCAGGAAGAGAAATCCCCTGAAACATTGGCAAAAGAGGCAGTAGTTGTGCTTGCTGCATTAAGAACACCTCCAAAACAAAGAGGAAAAAGAAAAAGGACCTCCATGTACTTCAAAGCCAAAAAAAGCATAAGGATCAAAGTAGGCAAACCTCAACCACCGTCCAAGGAACCTATTGTCATTGAGGACTCACCCACTAAACAGAAGGAAGAGTCTCCTTCCAAGATATCTATCACCTATGAAAGAGGAAGCCCAAAAACCTCCACATGGAAAGAGAGAATTAGGATGATGGACTCAAAGGCAACTCTATAGGAAGCTGCAACATCTATACAGAAAACTCTAGCCAAGATAAAAGAGACTGAGAAATTGGAGGAGAAGGTAGCTAAACAATCACAAGGGGAGAGCAAAACCAAAGAAATACCTGAACCTACCCCTCAACCTGATTTGGGCTCATATTACAATCTATTAGAGGGTGGGAAAATCATCCCACAGAAATTTGTTGTACCATTATTTTTCGAATTAGAGAAAGAGAGGATTAGAACACACACATGGATGAAAATCACCAAATCTAAGGGAGTTGAGGACATAGGCAACATGGAGGAGAAGTTAAAAGAATTAAGGGGAGAATTGGCCATGGTAAGGCATGTAGAAAGCTGCAAAAGAGCCCAGCTGTAGGAGGAGAATGAGCTGCTGAAAAAATAGTTGCAGCTACAGGAAGTCCACAAGGAAGATAGGCTATCCATTTTGGGAGGGCAACAACAGCAAGGAGGACCTCCAACAGACAAGGACACAACTGAGAAACAACAGAAAGAGGAAGAGCTACAAGCTAATGTGGAAATGCTAACAAAACTGCTGCAAGAACAGGAATCTCAGGTAGCAAAAGAAATACAGGTTTTGAAACAGCAGTTGCAAGAGAAAGAGGCCCAATTGGCCTGCATGGCCAGTTGGGAAATAGAAGCCTTACAATGTAGGCAACCTGCTAAATCTTATGCATTATACCTTAAATACCAATGGTTGCAATTTCAAATTAACACATTGGCCCAAAGGGGCACCATTCCATTCCAGAATTACAATCAATTTATGTATTTGTGTGACAGTAGCTCAACTGAAGATAAGGCCAAGTTAGTAGAATTCTATTTACATAACTTGGCACTTCCAAACATGAATCTATGGGACCCTAATGCTACATTGGGAGATGTGCAACTCATGGCCATGGCTTCTTGGTTAAGCCATGAGGAAAAGACGGTAGCATAAATTTGGAAAGTTATGGACAGGGAGCTAAGTGAGCCACTCATGATCAGGGCAGAACCAGAAGATCCCTCAGCTTTAGTATATGCCCATTAGCACCTTGCCAACAACCCTCAGGTTCTCCCAGACTATGTTGAAAGGCAAGCTCAGGCCATTGCTCACTTTGAGGACATGGAAAGACTGTTTGGTGATAATTGCATTCATGCTTGCACAAGGAGATGGAACACATTGCCTCATAGTCTGAAAATAAGAGAGTACCACTCCCCAACCAGAATGAGGGAGGCATTGGCAAGAGTGCCACTTTATAAATAGTCAATGAAAAATCTGAAGGCCAACTAGATTGGCCTAAAGTTTAGTCCTCCATTACTTTTAGGACTGCTAGAAGGGGTCAAAGAAGAAGAAGAACACAGGCAATGGGAGGAAGTAGAGAGAAACACAACGGTTCATGACTAATAAGGGGGCATCACCTCAGAAGCCGGGGATGTCAAAGAGGCAGTCAAAGTAATCAAAGATGATAAGCTAGACTAGTTGCTCAGAGGATGAGCAACACATTCAGCAGGGGGGTGATGATGAGCCCCAAAAATGGGTAACTTTATGGGCTCATTTTGCCTATTATTCTCGATTAATCCACCATTCTTCATATTTTTATACATTATTTTGAATATATTTATGTTAATTGAATGAATGAGAATAGTCACTTGACCACAAAGTCTAATACGTGCTTATTGTAGATTTTTGGACATCTTTTGGACCAAGATCAGGCATTTATGAGCAAGTTGACAGCCAATACGAAGGAACAAGGTTGATGATTTGTAGGAGGGGTGTCTCTTGCACTAAATGACCCTTCTTCAAGTTCTCCACCATCAACTCGGAGTTCAACAACCCACCAAAGATGATTTCAAGGGGCAGCCGAGCAGGTTTTGTGAAGTGGCTGAACAACCAAGCTCCTAAAGTTAAGGAGGACTGTTGGGAGTCATCATGTTGCATAAGTAGGAAGGCTTCAAGCCTTGGTAGTTTAGCTATTGAACAAGTTGTTTTGGCACTTTAGTGCAGCTCTGCATTTCAGCTCATTTTTGAGCTCTTGCTGTAAACAATTTTGTGACATGACTATTACTTTTTGAGTAATGGAGATGAATTTCGCTTTGCACCAGCTCTGAGCTTTCTTAGGAGAATGTAACCCTTGGGGTTGGGCCCAACCCATGTGCCAGTACCTCCTTTGTGTACTTTTATGTGTTTTCCTTGCATTCATAGAGTAATTTCTGTTATTTAGGTTAAGATCTTGCTTTGTTACTTAGGTTGTTTTTTGATGATTAAAATAGATTTTCATGCTTCAAGTTGATTTGATAGTTTGGTAACAGAAAAGATCTTCAAAAATTCCATCAAGCAATCCTTGATCTCATCTCTCCCTCCTTGGGACCATGAGCCGAGACCAAGGCATACTTGCTACCACAAAAACACTGCTTTTTCCTTTCAATGCAATTGCTAGTGTTAGATTTTGTGTTGGAAACGTTGATACCAATTGTACTTGCATGTTTAGTTCTATTCTTGCTTAGTTTCCATAGCTATCTTGCATGATTTCCTGTCTATAAAATTTTGTTCATCATGTTTCTAGTTTTTAGGTCAGGTTAGGTCAAAATAGATAGATCTGTGGTTTTTCTAGTCTTTGTTTGATCAATTTTGGAAAATAGTGTGTAGAGTACCTATAATACATTCATACCTACCCTTCCGCCATCATCCAACCTGTTCCAGCCCCTAATCTAAGATTCCTTCCCTTCATTCGCCACACTGTCCCAATTTGCCCTAATTTCTATGTTTTTGTGCAACATTGCTTTCTCCATCCTTGAACAATCCAACCATCTTCATCACTCCTGAGCTTCATTTACCAAGTCCCACACATTTTAACAACCTTATCCATCCTTCATTTCAACTTCCCCACCATTTTTTTCTCCATCAATCCTCTAAAATCCTCTTTCGATCGTTCTTGTAGAACTTCCTGTAGAACCGCTGCAGACTTCTTGTAGAAGTTCACGTGAGAAGTTTTTCAAGATCTGATCACTGTGAAACTCTCTAGAAGGGTGATAGGGACCCCTTAGGCCCTCTTCTCACCTTCCCAACCTCCTACAAACTCCCACTCCATTTACTTTCGCCAATCAACCTCTGCACAGTCAAAAACAATTAAAGCACATGCATAATAATTCAGCAAGATTACTCAAAAATACAAAAAGATTTTTTTTTTCCAAATTTTACTTCAGAAGTATCTTAGTCACATGCATTTTACCTTTCCAATAGTTAATGGCATCCATTTCCATAGCTTTCACCTCTTTTCTTGCACCAGTAGGATTAGTCGGTAAAACTAGGGTTTGCTAGGGTTTGCATTTCCTTTCAGATTTCATCTTATTTCTGCAAGTAGACTAGCCTCTTTTGAGTTAGATTTCATCCATCACAGTTAAAAGCTTCTTCTAAGAGCTCATATAAATTGGCTTAAACTCCTAGCGAACTTGTGCCAGCTGATCAAGTGATAGCTTGCGGCAAGAGCTAGTACTTGTACATATAGCACTGTCGCTTCCAAGTTTGTTACGAACAACCAGGTTGATAGAAGTAAAGAAGGGAGTCCTAGGAGTTGTAGCATCACTTATTCAATACTAGATCCCATCAGGGGGTGCTGCCTCCGATCCCCTGCTAAGGGGGGTGGCGGGGGGGCTCCAAATAATCACCATCCCCCTTGGACCCCCCTGGTGTCATACATTTTACGGGAAACATTGCTGCCACATTACAAACTGGGGTCCAATGTGGCAATACCTCTAAATAAAGAAGATAATCAGGCTCCATACCAAACAACATATGGAACTCTTTGAGCAAAATGGAAATTGTTTCAGTTAAGAAGTGTGAACCTCTATCACTCATCAAGATCTTCAAGAAACCAAAATGAGAAAAAATATACTTGAAGATGAACTTCGCAGTTATGGCCACACTATAATCCTTCACAGGCTACACCTCAACCCACCTAGTTAAATATTTGGCCACTGTAATGATGTACCTAGCTCTAGTCTTCTTTCCTAGTAGTTGAAATTACCCTATGAAGTCTATCGCCCATTTATCAAACAACTGTAATAACACCTACAGGTTCAAGGGAATTCATCTCTTTGCAATGGCCTTCCTGTTATCTAACAAACATCACATGCCCTGCAATAAACCTTAGAATCCTTATGCACAGTCGGCCACCATAGTCCTAATCATAGTATCTTTTGCATAGTTGCTCTTCCCGCATAATGTCCTCCTGAAACTCCTCCATGCACTTCAGCAAGGATACTTTGTCATTCATACTCTGGGAAATACCTTCACAATACTTCATTGGATCCCATTTTATATAAATTTCCACCGATAATGGAGACATCTACAGGTCGGACCACCAATTCCTTCTTTTGTTGTGTCGAATACCCCTAAGGAGTTTTACCTGTAGACAGGAACTATATTATGTCTATGAAATGGTCATCACCAATGTGCACAACAAATAGTTGTGCATCAAACAATCATTCCTCTAGATTTGCAGTTTCGTCGCCATTCTCAATCCGCAAGAGGTGATTTGGTCCAACTTTCAATCACCCTGGCTTCACAATTACTTCAAAGTCATATTCTTGGAAAAGAAACAACCATCTACAAATTCCCCCCCCCCCCACCCAACAGAGGCTTTTTGACTAGGTAATTCAAAGAAAAATGGTCAATGTACATATTGAAGTGCGCACCCAACAAGTAGTGTCTGAGTTTCTACAGTGCATACACCATTGCTAGTCCCTCATGCTCTGTGGTTGAATAATTCTTCTTTGCCTTTGATAACTTTCTACTTTAAAATGCTATTGGATGATTGATATCACCTTCACTTGGTTGGGTCGACATAGCTCCCAGGGGTATGCAGGAGGCATCTACATGGAAGTGGAACTCCTTCTTCTAGTCAGAGAACACTAAAATGGCTATGGTGACCATTTTTTCCTTTAGAACATCCAAACTCTTCTGGTGGTCCTCATCCGAGTAAAATGTCGCATCATTTTTCAACAATTTTTCCATGGCCACATTGATCTCTTCATACACCTTGATAAATTTCCTGTAATACCCTGTGTGGCCCAACATCACACCTAATTGTTTGACATTCTTTGGAGGCTCCAAATTAATAATCACAACAATTTTGGCAGGATCCACCATCAATCCCTGCTTACAGACGACATGACCCAACATTATTCCATACGGTACATAGAATATGAATTTCCTCATATTAAGGGATATTTGATACTTCTGACAAGTATCCAACATGAGGTAAATATTGGTGACATGTCCTTTTACCAACCCAAACAATGTCCAATCATCAAAGTAAACCTCCAAAAACTTGTGGATAAACTCCTTGAAGGCTCCAACTACCACCCTAGAGAAGATTGGAGAGGTATTCTTAATTCTGAAAGGCATAACTCTATAATGGAAACAACCACACTTAGTCGCGAAGGTGGTCTTACTCCTATCCTCTGGCATGATCTTGATCTGATGGTACCCTAAGAACCCATCAGTAAACAAGTAATCCTCCGAACCTCCAACATTTTCCAGTACTTTTTCTGTGAATGGCGTAGGAAATGGATCATGGACACAAGCATCATTCAACTTCCTCAAGTCTACACATATCCAAATTTCACCCTACGTATTCTTCTCCTGAACCACCATGGGACTAACCCAGTTTGATTCCTTGACAGGTTCAATAATCCCAACTGCAAGAATCTTATTTAATTCTTTGCGTACCTTTTATTTATCCTTAGGATTCAATCGATAGGGGCACTGCTTCACTGGCTTCACATCAAGATTTAGAGTGATATTCATGATGCCCAAATCCCCTACAATCCCTTTCAAATCAGAGAACTTGGTGGGAAACAATTCCTTATCTCCCGTAGTAGCTCCGTGAATTTGTCCACTATATCTTCTTCCCAATAGTCACCTATGTTTGGAAACTTTGGTTGCTCTTCTGATCCAATATTTTCCTGCTTGATCTTCAAAGGCTTTGAGATATGAGGGAATTTTTCCTCAGTCCCTATGACTTCACGTCGTCCTTTTGACTCAGAGAGGTTGATGTTCCTAGGATCTTCTTCACCTTCCTTAGTGGTCACATTGTAGCATTCGAGTTCATGGTGCAGCTACATGCTCCCATATGGTTGTACCCATGCAAAAATTTCTTTTGGCATTCTGAATATTGCATCTTTTATCTCTTGTAATGCCTCATCAATGCATTGAAATTCATCTTCAAAGCTAAAAATTAACACAAAATTTTCTTTCAGAACGTGCCATTCTGTGTTTCCATATCGGAGATCTGTTTCTAGATACCAGTTCATCAGAATCATATCAAAGTATGGAATAATATATGAATCGATTATGGTTGTGGTTCTTCCCCCCATTCTTTCATCTATTAAGCCAGATGCTGGCATGGATCATCCTTCCCTGTGTATTTATCTGTAATGTGGGTATTTTCATACCCAAACCGCAACTTCAACATCCACCGATATTCCTTCCAATATGTGAAGTTTTTATTATGCATACCCCACCATCTGGTAGGTGTAGCTCGCAGCGCGATGTCTAGTGCTTGGAACCAATGTTCCTCTGGCACATCCCTTTCAAATTTATCCAAAAATAAATTGACATCTTCTAAACCATCATAATGCGGTAAGTTGCGTACCTTAGTGGATATACATTAGAGTTACTTTGTAAGCTTATTATAGTGCAATGATGATAGCTCATGCAACCTATTTTTCTAGTGTTCGACATCCTCATCTCAATCTGAATTGTAGGAGTTGTCCTTATCCCACATAATTCACTCATCCACCGTAGGGTTGATCCAATCTTCATCATGTGCAATATTCTTATAGATCTGCTCAATATCATCCTCCTCATCATAATCACGGACTGGTTCAGTATATTACACACCTTTGGTTGCATCCAATGGGACAATAACCCTTAGTTCCCACTTTTCAAATGTCATACTACGCTTCTTAAGGTTGATGATTATGTTCATATCGAATTCCCAATCAATTCCAAGCAGTGCTAGATATGGGTTACCATCATCCATTATGTTGATCACTTCAAAATCGGCTATGGCGTGTGCCCCTTCAATATCCATAATTACTCCATGTAAGCATCAATAGGAATAATATTTTTTTGATTCACCATTCTCAGTTGGATCGCGGACCACTATATCATTTTTCATCCCACCATTTCCCAGGTTTTCTTCAGCAAAAAATTTGCATTAGACCCCAAATCAAGAATTACCTGGTCCATTTCGAATTCTCCTATCTATGCAGTCAATCTCATTTCACGACCAATCCTTTTCTTACTTTTTCTCACCTTATTTACCACGCGTTGTTCCGGTAGTGCCTTATTTTTTCCAATACAATTATCTATCAATTTTTGCATTCCTTCTACTACCTTATTATCCCCTAGGAGCTTCATGCAGGTTTTTTAAAATGATGCTAATAATGAGAGTTCTGACTCCTGCGTCATACTGATATCTTTAGGCTTTCCCATACTTTGTGTTCTTGAAGTAAAAGTTCCTGTGTCCGCGAAGCCCCTTTTTTCTTCCATAAAAATTTCCTTTACCTATTTACATCGAATCCATCCTCCTTATTAGCAGCCTTGCAAACCCATACATTTTCCTCTAGCTACTTCCTTTTATCCTCCTCGATAGCTATGCCACTTCGCATGACAATATTAACACTAGGACCTTCTTGACGTAGTTCATATCTCATCATCTGGATGTTCTAGGTAGGATTTTGAGTCTGAGTCTTCTTTTCATGCATCTTCACGATGAGCACAGGGAAATCTTCTATGACATGACCGAATTGGAAATAATATTGACATGAGGGGTGTGTTGGATTCTGACAATCTCACGTAAAGTGACCTAGTTCTCCATAATTCTAGAAAATGATATGGCCACGACCTCTTCCAACTCCTCCTCATTTTCCTCTTCCTCATCCCTGAAACCCTCTACGCACTACATTGCACCTTGATCTTGAGGATAAGCCTCCATCTGTACTCTATACATTGGTTTTTTTCCATGATCAATTCATAACTTCGGCAATTACACTCATCATGACCCATAGACTTACAGAAATTACATAACAACTATTGTGGTGTTTGCACAAACTTCTGTAGCAAATGAAAATTGTCCGTTGTGTGTTTTCCTTCAATCTAAAAAATATCGCACCATGGTACCACTCCTGTACTTGGCCCTGCGGTGTTCTCTAGTTTCAAGGGGACATGACCCCCTCCAATTAGATAATTATAGCATACCAGACAATGATCATTATCATGACCCTGGCCCTTACATTTCAAATACCATACTTCGGTGTTGACCTCATTCTAGACTTCTTTTCCTTTCTTGAGACTCTACAACTCCATTTGCAGACTAGCCAACTGTGATTGAATCTATTGTACTCCCATATTTGTGTCATGAATATGTGAGGCTTCTAATTTCATAGCAATTTTAGGGCATCAGCCTACATTCTAATCGTCTATTGTGACAATGGAAATCTCAAATGGGGAATAGCGAAGAAATGTACTAGTCTTTGTTCTAGTCATCCGTGATCCAGATATTAGCCTGTTGCAATAAGCATTTCAACCTCTAACCAAAGTCCCATGCAAACGCATTCACCTTTTGATGGATCTCTTTGACCTTTGTTACTAACTGGGCTTGCGAATTAGGCTTCTTGAATTCATTGTTGAGCGCTTTCCTCATTTCTTCCAATGTTTCATTTGGATGAGACAAATAGTACTTAGTATATCAGCTTAGTGCTCTATCTTGCACTAGTATAACCAGTTATTCTTTCTTCAAATCATCATCTGTAATTTGTTGTGACTTCCACACAACATCTGATAAAACCAGAATTGCTCAAAGTCTTTTGTCCCTAGACCTTCCAATATGGGCATCTTCATAGGTTTGGACATGTTGAATAGCTGAGGTGGAGATGGAAGTGGAGGTGGAGGCAGAGGTGTAGGTGTAGGTGTATGAGGCAGAGATGATGGTGGAGGTGGAGCGTATGGATGTGGTATCCCCATGATACCCTTCTTTATCGTCTTCAACACACTTAGAGGTGTCTTCAAAACACTACTTCCTTTGTAATTACTAGATGCTCCCAACAGAGGATTGTACTCAACACCAGAATCTAAATATCTTTTGAACATCTTTCCACTTTGCGTAGCCCCCGTCAAATCTCTTCTAAAAATTAATTCAATGGAGTAACCCTTTTATCCCACAATAGCATTTTAATCCAAGTTTTCAGGGACTTTACATACTTACCTATTGGTCCTTTGAAAAATCATTGTTCAGATTCAATATGACTGACAGATGTATTGATCACAAACTCAGTGATGAACCCGCCCAGAATGTTATCGATCCAGTAATAGACAACCCTCGCGATCTTGTTTTCTGAAGATTCCAGGTGCCTTACCAACTCTAGAGTCCACACAATAGGGTTGTCCAACTTCCACGTACCTTGAATGTCTCCCAATTTAGACAATCATTGGTGTAATTCGTACGGAAAAGAGAAGAAAATTTCGTGTTCATTTGTATATAGATATCTATTCAACCAATCTTCCTTTGAAAAGCACAAATTCCTATTTTTCTAGGCTTCAAATTCGTACATCTTCCATTCCATCCACTTTTCGATTTCCTTCTTAGTTGGGAACCATTTATTTGATATCACGCATTCCTCAGACAGATCCTGACAATGGAACCATTTGTTGACTTGAGGGGGTCTGGATCAAGGTTTAGAGTTAGTTGCACCAACCAACAAAACCCTACACTGTCAGCCCTTTTGGCAATAACCCACGTAGCGTAGGCTACAGTCTTTCCCAAGGAAGTATTGGGGGGTGAGAGAACCAGGTTTCTACATCCAGAGGTCTATGTGATTGGTTTTTGTAACTTCTAGGGATTTATCCCAACCATCGTGAACCCAAACCCTTGAATTATGGAAATTAAGATAACTTACAAATGACAACTCTAAACTGAATGTCGATTTCTTTAAACATTCATAAGATCAAGTAATCTAATAGATGTACTACTTTGTTGCATCACTTAATTGTTTCTTAAGATAATTGTAGAAAACAGAGCGAATACACAAAAAATGAAGAAGTTAACATAAAGGCACAAATACACAGATATTTCTCCAAAATAGTCTTTATTAGGTTCAATCCTTCTATTACAAACTTTTTCTTCCCTGTGCACATAGCTACCAAGGCCCGCGCACTCAGCTGCGGACATACCAAGTTCTCTGCGCACGCAACTGCAGGAGCCTTCCCCTTCACCTAAGTACAAAAAACAAACAATTCTACCTTATATTACTTTCCCATACATATATATTCAATGATTGGTTACCTTCTATGACTCAATATGACTCCTTTTTATAACATATTTCTTTATAATACCATGGTTCGCGAACCATGGGTGGGTCACAAAATTTCTTAACTTCTAACATACTAAGGGACTTTGACCTTCCTAAAGCCCCTTTGACTTCTACGACCTTCATGCTCCGCTCCTCAAAATGCAGAGACTTTATATAAATAACAAAAATTATTACAAAATTGACCCAAGGGGACTCTTTCCTAACAATGATGTTCAACCACCTAATTTATTGGACCAATTATATCAATGACCATTGGGAGATGAGAAGATTATATTAACCCCATGATTGCCAGATCTATTAGTTGGTGGAGAATTCAAAGTATTGGAGTTAGCTCTTATGTTGTGATGGACGATTGGCAATAAGGAGCTCACAAACTGCATTCCTGACATTACTCCATTGTTCTATGTGTCCATTGGATTGGTTCCAAGGTACGTGAATATCCCATGTTCATTGGTACTATCTCTATTGTACATTTTATTAAATAAGTTGACTCTTACATAGAAGAAATTCAAAATTTTCCTCTAATGAGTGTTTCTTTGCAAGCGACCCCTGTAATATGGTGGGAAACCCATCATGATCAACTTCAAGAATGGAGCACAATTAAGGTTGTCATGCTTTATCAGTTTCTTCCTCCAAATGAGATTTTAGATCAAATCCCCACTTCTGATGGTTATACTTGATCAGAAAATGATGTTGAATTTTTTTCTATATGGTAGGGTGATGGACTAGCAATTGAAATGTGTCTGCATCTATTTAATCCATTCTCAAGGAGATATTTTGCAAGCTTGGTATTTACAGGAGGACGTGAAACACCAAAAAACAGATTGGGATGTGCTGTATTCCTATTTATGTTGAGACTTTTCCTTTTATAATGCTGATGAAATGATAACACAATCCCTTTGAGCTATTAGAGGAGTATTTTTTTCAAGTGGGAACACTTTGGCTGAATGCACCAGGTATGGAGACTTTTCACACCAATATGAATCAAGGTTCCATGAAGTTGTTTTCAGTAAAGTTAATAAAGATCTAGATGATGACCTGGAGGAGCTAAGACATTTTTCCTTTAAAGAGTTTGAAGGGGAATGGAAAATAAAAGAGGATCCTATACATGATGCTCTGCATTTGCAACCTCTTAGGTTGAAGAAGATGAATATCATGATAGAAGAGAAACTGAATATTTCTTATATTGGGCACTATTGTGATGATTAAACCACCTGGGAAATTTTTGATCTACTCAAAGAATATGAGGATTTATTTCCCTATTCCATCTCAAAATTAAAAGGAATTAAAGGATATTTGGGAGAAATGGAAATAGTGCTAAATCCCAATGCAAATCCAATTAAACACTGGCCCTACAGATTGTTTCTGTGAGTCAAGGATAAAGTGAAGAAGGAAATTGACAAAATGCTAGTTGTTGGTCTTATATTCCCGATTGATGAAGCTAAATGGATAAGCCCCATTTTCATCCAAGATAAGAAGGATTCAGAGAAAATTTGAGTGTGTGTTGATTACCATAGCCTCAATAATGGCTGTGTACATGACCCATTTCCAACTCCCTTTAGTGATGAAGTCTTGGATAATGTTGGGGGAGATGAATATTATTCTTTTACCGATGGTTTCTCGGGGTATCACCAAGTCTACATTGCAAAAGAAGATAAGAACATGACCACATTCGCTACCGAATGGGGGTCCCATGCTTATAATGTTATGCCCTTTGGGTTGAAGAATGCCCGTTTTGTTTTCTTGTGCATTGTTATTGCTGCTTTCCATGAATATATATTTAAGTTTATTTAATTTTATATGGATGATTGGACTATTTATAGACTGATCAAGAATCATCCTAGCTTGCTGAGAGTTATGTTTGATAGATGTACACAACTTCAAATATCTTTGAACTTGAAGAAATGTATTTTTTTTGTGTCTTTTCGAACATTATTGGGGCATAATGTCTACAAACAAGGGGTATGTGTGGATCCTACCAAGGTTGCGATAATACCAAATATGCTTCCACCCACTATTGTCTGATAGTTGCATTCCACTTTGGGACACACTGGTTATTATCACATATTTATAAGAAATTATGCTTTAATAATAGCATCGCTTGAGAAGCTCCTTAAGAAATCTGAAAGATTTGTGTGGTCTACTGAATGTGATGTTGCATTTGATACTTTGAAGGAAAAACTCACAAGTTCACCCATCCTGGTCTATCCATATTGGAATAAGAAATTCCATGTCCATATTGATGCATCTGGAATTTCCTTATGAGCTATATTAATGCAACCAGGTGAAGGAAACTTAGATCATCCTATTTATTTTGTAACCCAAATACTTTCCACCATGAACAAAAATTATACTACTACAAAACAGGAGGCTTTAGTTATGGAATATTCCCTCCAAAAATTACAACATTATTTGCCTGGATGTCCACTCAAGGTGTTCATAGACCACTCAGAACTGAGATATTTAGTCAATAATCATGTACTCGAAGGAATGATTTTTCGATGGTTATTTTTATTTCAGGAATTTACTTTTGAGGTGATTTTCAAGCCAGGAATATCGAATGTGGGCCCAAATCATTTATCTAGGTTACAATTAGGATAATTGTTGGGATCAGTTGATGATAAGTTGTCGAATGCTCATTTGTTTCACATTGAAGCTATCCATGATTACTTATAAGTTATTTCCACTTTTCTTACTACAAGACAATGCCCTCTTGACTATACTATTGTGTAAAAGAAGAATTTGGTAGTTAGAGGAGCATACTACCAACTTATTGCAGGATAGTTATATAAAATGGGACTAGACCAACTTTTTTTCCATTTTATTCTTGATCATGAATGAGAAGGAATATTATTGGAATGCCATGCTAGAATTTTAGGTGGTCATGTTCAAGGGAAATCCACTATTTGGAAAGTTTTGTAAGTTGGCCTATAGTGGCCAACTCTCTCTAAGGATGCGAAAGAATATGTAAATACTTGCAATGTCTATCAATGAGCTAGTTGAGCATCGCATCACGATGAAATGCCTTTGAATCCAATACAAGCCCATACTACTTTTGAGAAATGGGATATTGATTTTATTGGGCCTATTCACCCTACTACTTGTCATTCACATGCTTATTATATCATTACCACAATAGATTACTTGACTCATTGGATGACAACTGCTCCTCTTAAAGATTTCACTACTAATATGACTGCTCATTTTATTTTTTAAAACATTATGGCCACGTTTGGTTGTCCCCAAAGTCATACAAGTTACTAAGGCTCCCATTTCATCAATTAAATAGTCTAGGCTTTGCTACAAAATTTCATGATACAACACCATAAGAGCACTCCTTATTATCTGCAATCCAATGGTCTCATTGAATATTTTAATAAAATTTTAGAAAAGGAACTTGTTAGCACCTAAATCAGCCTTAGGCTGAAGGAAGGCAAAAATTAGGGTAACCACAAACCACGCTCAGCCTGGTAGCTAGCCCTACCAGAGTAGGAGAGGGCTCTCTCTGAGTCACGCTTAGTGAATAGATGATCGAAAACGGTCAGAGATGACTTACGACACGATATTTACCTTAGGCTAGTAAGTGAATAGGGATTCTGGAAACAATTTTATGAAATGAACGAGCTTCTGGGATGTTATGGGACCGGCACTCAGCAAAGAACAAAGAATTTAATACAAAGGCACAGATTATTCCGTGAGGCAAGGTAGGTGGAAAATGTAACAATTTAGTTTGAGGTACCGCGGCAAGAATAGATTGCTGAAGAAAGTGAAAAGGGCATAGTGACATGAACCCTTTTCAACAGAAGAATAACACTGAACATGAAATTTTCCCACTGGCAGAGCAATAAAATTGAATTCTACCTAATCTCACTCAGAAAATTTCACTGGAAATGAACATGAATTGAATTATGAAACATAACAAAATACATATGAAAACATAAGAGACACATTTTCTATACTCACAACCACAAGAATCTCATGAAACAGAGTCGTTTCCTTTCATTAATTCTCTATCAAAATTACACAGTGAAGAAACAAAGTTTCTTTCCCACAGTCTCCCAGAAGTTACAAGCCAACCAACCCTTTGTAAATAGCTTGCATATAATATATAGAATGTGTGAGGAAGAGATGGAATGCCCAAGGGTTGGGGAGTTACTCAAATCATTACAAAATGGAGATGGAGAGCCAACCATCAGCTACAGGTGCAACGCTCACAAACATGACATTTGGCCTGGGTGACCCTTTGCCTTCCTTTGTCACTTGGATAGATGCCAATCTGGAGAAAAAAAAACTTTAAATGCCGCCTTTGGTGCCAAAAAACCGAAGTGTAGATGACCGGGCCTACTTGGAGAAGTCGCGAACCAAAATTTCGCGAAACGGGAGCAAATTGGCAGTTTTTCATCTGTGCGTCGCGCTAATTTCTCTGTGCGTTGTGCCACTTTGGGGCCTGTTTTTGGGCACTTGAAAGTGTCCAAAATGTTCCCAATTGGGCTTGTTGGAAACCCATCCTGTCTAATTTCTAACTCAACTGGAATTTTTGAATTTGGTGCTCATTCTCCCCTCCAAATCTCCATTCTCCCAAGACTGCTTTCTGTGTGTCAAAAAAGTGGCAGAGAGGCCATTTTTTTGGGTGTTTTTGACCTCTAGGAGGCTCAGATCTTGCCCAAATTTCTTTCCCAGAGACCAGTAGTCGCGATTTTACATGCTAAATCCAAAACTGCAAGCCATTCCTCATTTGGAGCTCTAGAATTTTAGGGTCACGCCAGTGGCACAGCGCATAGGGAGAAAATCCCTGTTTTTTCCCAAAAAATTTCCATGTGACCAAAAATTCCCCAAATTTCTTGAAATTTGGGCTGGAGGTTCTCTATGGGGTGCCATGCTAATCCAAGGAAGCCTCAGCCAAGATTCTAAGCCTATCTTGCACTTTTGCATCTTTTGCCCTCCTTGTTGCTTTCCTCAATTTTGCTTTTAAACTCTTTATTCGGGCCTTGGCGCTCATGTTTCGTGCCCTGTAATGGAATGCCATGTGTCTCAATAGAGCAAGGTCTTTTTCAGCCTTGTCTAGCAGCCTCTCCAAATGCATGTTGACCCTCTCAAGGTTGGCCTCCCTATCCTCATTGATTTCTTGCTCCAAAGATGTGAGCTCAACCCTTCTTCTTTGAGCAGCTTGGTGATGCTCTTGAATGTTTTGCAGCTCCATGATCGCCTGCTGGTCCTCAAGCTGCTTGTTTCTCTGCTCCAGGTACTTCATGTTCCACTTGGCCCTCTCCAAGTCAAGGGACAAGGCCTCAATCTCTGATTTTTGTTCCTGGATGACCTCTCTAAGCTCTGCATTTGTTGGCTCTGTATCGATCTCATCATCGTGAAGGAGAACGAACCCGGTCTCTCGTTCACCTGATGGCTCTCCTAAAGGTCCCTAATCATGCGCTGGCTCCTTACCTCTATTTTAGGAGAAAACACAATCCTTCTACCTCTTTGATATGTGTTGGTTACCTCAGTCCTAGGTGCCTTGGAACCTCATCATTCTTTCTTGATGACTCAACCTCCATTGACTGTGCTGACATAGTTTGGTGCTGGCTTGGTGAAGTAGTTATATGCATGTTCAAAACTGCCTCAATGAAAGTGTCCCATGTCATGTTATTTTTTGTCAACTGATGGAGAACCATAACCTTTATCAAGCTATGATTAAAGAGACTAGGATAATGCACTTTTCCTTTCAATTTCACCTTTTTAGACATCTTGGTTAAGCTCCTATACAAGTAACTACTCAAATTGAGTGACTTGGCTGCTGTAAAGTGCATGAGCAGCCTTATGTGATATTGATGCAACCTGGAAAATTTTCCCTCACATGTGAAGAATTTCATGATAGCCTTCATTAATGGTGCATATATCTCCAAAAAATATCTGAATGGGAAAACATGTGAGTGATTTTCTTTATATTATGATTTCAGTTAGGGTTTGTACTCTTCTAGGTCTAGGTTCATGTCTTTGAACCAATTTTCACCATGGTTTGGTATGCCTGTAGCTTGAGAGATGGAATCTACTGAAAACATGAAATCATTCCCTGCAATGGTGATTTTGTCTTCCATCAAGGTGAGGGAAATATACATCTGAGATTCTCATGGTGAAAAAATTGTTCTTGGCCTTTTCTTTCCACATGTTCTTCATGGTGCTCAATGTTATCATGGTCCACCAATTCCTTTCCCTTCATCTCTTGTTTCTTGACTTTGAATTGTTCTTTCTCCATAGGTAGATGTTGTGCTTTAAGCTGACTATTTTCTTGATCAAGGAATGAAATGATAAATTTGGCCCTTATCAAATAGTCCTTGACCTACATGATCTGAGAATATTTGTCTTTGAGGACTTGTTGTATGGATTTATGCTCATCTTGTGCCTCCAAGTCAACTAGGTCAAAATCATGCTCAATGAGCTCCTCATCATGCAAAGAATCCTCATGATGTGATGGTGATCCCTGTTCTTGTTTGCTTTCGCTAATAGATTCTCTAAGTGTTGTTGGGAAAAGTATCTATTCAGAACACCCCTATCCCACTCTAAGGTGTGATAGTGCCTTAGCAACAAACAAGGAAAACTAATTGAGTATTCTTCTTTATGAAATGTAAATGAGGAGGAAGGATGTAACTAACCTGTGTCTTTCGCTAGTTTGTTGATCCAATCGCTCCTCCCTTCAATAGCTCCTAGCTCCCTGCTCCCTTACCGGCCCAGCTTCACCGAATTCCTGCAAGATCACAAGAGAGAGAAACTAAACAAAGATATAGATATACATTCATAAAAAGCTCAAGATCAGATTAAACTAAACATGCAAATATAACAAAACATCATTGATACACAGCATGTAGGAGAAACTCAAATAGTTTATTGATAGAACAAGAAAGTCCAGGAGGAGATACAACCAAGTGAGTTCCGATCCAGCATCTACCTCCTAGCAAAGGAATCCCTTCCTCTCCTCCAACAAAGCATAAATCACCCAATGTACTAATCTCAATCTCAAACCAACAACAATTCTCTGCAAAGTACAAAATTCCAGCCTCTGGATCTCTGGGATGAGGGATCCATATATAGATGTAAGTAGAGAGGATGAGTCAGCTTATGTTTTGACTTGTGGCTTCTCTCTGTCAGTTCTTGCTTCCACTTGGAGACTGAGAGCCTCTTACTCATCACTTGGTCAAATTCATTGAGGCAAGTGTCATTGGAGAAGATTCTGGAAGCTTCCATGGTCTTTCCACCTCGTTGAATGACTCTGCCACTTGTCCTTTCCCTCTCAACACACCTAGGTAGTGCATTCAAGTGCGTTGCAACGCACCTAGACAGTGTACTGGGGTGCTTTGCAACACAGGCAGCTAGTGGAGCACTTGAATTGATCCTGAATTGACTGTTTCTGAGTGGTTTTTGGTGGAGAACTTCTGGGAGAAGATGTCATTGGTTGACCTTGTTCCTTTAGGAGCTATAACAACATCTTTAGGGACTTTGGATCCCTTGGATTATGGACATTTCATGCTTATAGCTGTAAGGCACAAAAATGTCTATAACAGTTGCCCCCTAAAGTATGAGGCCGTTTATCAGGTGAAATGCTTTATTAGGAGGATCCGAAGTTCATTCAATGCTGGGAGGAGACCTGTAATAAGATACAATACAATACATTATTTTTCATACTGTTTTCATGATCTAGCTGAGGCGGGCATTCCCATGCTCAGATTTATAAATTCATTTTTTATGTACATAGGACAGATAATCGTCTGATGGTAAACTGATGATTCTGATGAAATCATCATCCTTTTGGTAGGATGATTATCTGTTCTGTAGTGCTGTACATGTCAATGTCTTTATTTTTCCTGAATATATATCGCAGCCCGGATGGATGAAACTAGATCTGGGGTCTTCAATCTCGTCCGATCTTCACTCTAAGTACAAGCCGATCCATGTGAGAAATGTTTTGAAGTCGAACATGGAAAGACTTCGCTTGATTACCAGTCAATGATGTAAACTGTTAACAAGCGCGAGAGGAATCACCGATAATGATAATGACCCTCAAGGTACTGTAGTACAATTCACGTGGTGTGAATAAAGGACTTGGCGTCGAACACCACGCAAAATCTTTCGGTCGAAGGTCATTGATGTATACCTGTCGCCGGAAGTGAGAAACTTGCCATTGAGGCATGCAAGCTTCAAAGTACTGAGGGGGGTGTTCCTAGATCAACTTCTTGGATAATGAGCTGATGTCGACAAGAAGTGATCTGTCAAAGGAGGGCCTTGATGTATCCCACATCAGTGACACGAAACGGAGCAAATGATTTTGATGGAGGTGAAAACGATCTGATGATATATGGTTCAGGGTGGCGGTCATGACAGAATGAAGTATAATGTATGGTAGTGGATGGGACACGGTTGACTTCTCTGGATGACTTCTCTTGAACATATCGGCGACACTTATGTGATGGATTGGTAGCATTTACCCCAAAGGTGGATGGTATGGCGAGACCATGGTGATGTGACCGGTGAATGAAACAACCCAACCCGACTCAGGCACGGAGTGGAAGTGTCATGTTCAAGAGCGACTTGCTACCAATAAAAGTTCTTTGAGTTTCTTCCCAATTTTTTCCCAGTCATTGCTGACCAGTACCTCTTTATTTTTTTCAAGCTTGAGAAGGATAACATATGCTTGTTCTATAATTTGCCCTTCGGGCAAACCCATCGCTATGTTTTAACGAGCCTAGCGATAGTGAAACTCGTTCTCGTCTAAAGACAAGTTTGTCGCTATTAATCTTTTTAACGAGTCTAACGACAAAGATAACTAGGTCCTTTTCATTTTTAGAGAGTCTGAAAAGGTACGTAAAGTTAACTCCGAAAGTCCTTTTTCATCATCTAATCCCTTAGGTCTGAAAAAGTATAAAACAATACAGAAGGGATGAATTTTCGATAGTTTTAACGAGCCGAACAAAACAAGCGCTCGATCTTTTTGTGCAATAATCCCTCAGGTCCAAAAAGATTAAAATCTAGAGGAGGGATAGCTCTTCCGGTCGCTTTAACGAGCTGGAAGGCAAAAACTCGGCTATCTTTTCATTTTTTACGAGTCAGATGAAAAGAGCTTAAAGAAGACTCGTCTTTTGAGGAACGAGTGATAAAATGGGTAGCAGCTGATTCCAGGTAAGGGTTGGAATTTTCCAAGCACGGCAGTGTCACAAGTATGGTTAGTGAAATCACTCTTCGCAGTTGTTCCTCAAAATGGGTAAACAATCATATGGAGGTGAATGATTGGCCAATGGAAAAGTGGAGGTGACGGTGCAAACATGACCAAGGCTTTAATGGCTGATAATGTTACATTCACGGTGGTTATTTACCGAAGGATAGTTCATTTTTTAACGAGCTTAAACGCGGGTTGAAACACTTGCTCAATCTTATGTTTATTTTTTAACGAGCATGAACTATGTGCTAAAACTGCTTGATTATCCAGTCATATGATAAGAATGTCTCATGTAAGATGCCATTTTTTATGGAGCTTGCATGCTAGAAAGCTATGCCCCGCATCCTTTCGTAATGCAAGTTTGGAAACGACTAATCCTACGAGTTTAAAGGGTTAGACCTACATGTTTAAAGGGAGGACCTAAAAATTTAAAAAATAAATAGCCGCCCCTTGCTTGCACTCCAAAAGGTTTGCATGCCCCCAGGTATAAAATAGAGTTTCAAGGTTACCTCTACTTCACTTCCACCAAAACAATTGTTTTACCGAGAGAGGCCTACCTCTTTCAAGTTACCCAAAGATTGTTCTGTTAATCTTTCAAACAAAAAACTTCTTCAGCGATGTCTACCGAGATAAACAAAGGTGAGTGATGATGCCCGCCAACTCACATAACTTTGACAAAAGAATCTTATTCCAGAACAACCCCTCTTCCAATCACGGACAGGGTACGGACTAGTCATATTCTCCCGCGGAAACCTACCCTATACCCAAAGTTTTCCTGCCGAAGCAGACCAGGACGCATGCCCCCTGGGTTCCAGTCATATCCTTCCGAATTACTCGCGCTCATCGGGAGGATGGATCGTGGGTTGAGACATTTATTGCGTGAAGAGACCATTTAGGGATGGTATATGACTATTTCCGATGCGTGATCCGGGAAATGAAAGCTGGTCCACGAGCTTGACCACTCTTCCTTCGTGCGGAAAACACATTACTCTAAAGAGTGAGGAGACGATGGCTCCCATGCAATATATATAGTCTCGTCCAAGGAGTAGGTTATAATCCAAGGGTCCTTGAACGACCATCACGTTCATTTGAACGGTCTTCCCTTTCAACGTTATGGGCACATTGGGGAGGATCCCTAAAGGTTGACTGGTTCCTTTATCAAAGCCTGTCAGATTTCTCATTTCAAGCAAAAGCGATGGCGAACCAAGCGCTTTCCAAGCAATAGAGGAAAGGATACTCACGGATGCCCCCTCATCAATGATGGTGCCAGCCATGACCATTCTGTATATTTGGATGATAATTCGGAATGGTATGCTTACTGGCAAACGGGGTCTGCCTAGTTGATTCCAGTCGAAGGAGACAACTAGGTTGCTTGGTGGTGGGACCAAGTAGACGGCCGGGTATCGCTCTGACGAACTTCCTTCCTGCGATAAAGGAATGGGTGGGTTGCCCCCGTGTTCGTCGGAGTCTGTGTTGATGAAAAGAATTTGGATGGTGTCATCCTTGTTCTCTTTAGTGACTGTGTCATTCGAAGATAAATCCTCTGAAGGCAAGACCGGGTCAACTGCCGCCTCAACATTTTGAATTTCGTCGGGTATGGATTCAGCTGGTTCATCTTCAATGACCGGCGCTTCAGCTGACCACTTGAGTGGGCCACCTGGATTCTCAACTAACGAAGGACTAGGCAAGAGTTTTTTATATCCAGGAGGGAGTCGTAACGGTGAAACCGGACGATCATCCAAGACTCTTTTAGCTTCGTCTAAGAAGGGACAACGGTGGATGGCGTGATTGCCTTCGCACAGTTTACAGGGAGATCTAGCTCTCCCTTTTTGTCCTCGGACTTCACTTTCGCTAGTTGACGGTGTGCTTTCAACATGGCTATCAGAGGTTGATGCCACCGGATTGTGCAAACGGGGAGACCAGTCCCTTAGTATCCGAGGGATGCAGGGACAATCTCTGTGAAAGTGGTCTCCCTTGCAAATGACACATGGCGATTTAGGCCTGGTTAGTGCAGTGTGTGGATTTTCGTTAGACGACACTCGTTTGCCCCCAGTCGCCTTTGGCTCCTTCTTCTTCTTCTCTTTCTTCTTCTTTTCCTTCTTCTCCTTAGGAACCTAGTTTTTAGCTTTGCCAGTCCCGTCAAGCGAAGAGGAAGGGAGAGAGGAAGAATTAGAGGAAGTAGAAGGCTGGTAGGTAACTCTGGACTGGTCTAACTGCTGATTCGACTGTTCAGGAATAGTGGTGTTTTGAACGACATTGGTTGAGAAGAGCCAGACCGGCAAGCCAATTGTCAGTCGTGGAAGCGACAATGTGGCCATATGGGGCGCACCAACATCTCCCCAAGAGGAGAAGGGACTAGGATTTCCACCAAGGGGAATTCCTTGGTTGGGGGGCTCCATTTTCTCAACCTAAAGATCAACGCAGGAAAAAGGGTATGAATATTCCGTTTAAAATAAATTTTAACGACGCTTGGACACAACTCGCTTTTTCAATTTTAAAGAGTCGAGAAAAAGCAAAAGATGACTCTAGTCTCCTTCGATTTTTAATGAGCCTGAAGTGACAAGTGCTCAGATGCACCTTTTCCGTTAAGGAGTCTGAAAAGGAATGAAAGGGACTGCTCTGGAGTTCTAGGTAGAGGCTGTGCCAAACTTTTCGCAAAACCGCAGAATACTTTTTAAGGTACGGGCGGTCAATCTTCCCGAATGCTGTGTTCAGTGCATTGCGATCAGTAGGGCGGCCGACACGGCTTCCTATGGATAAAGGTTTTATGCCTATAGGGGTCTCCCAATATATACGCGACGGTACGTGGGAGCACAATCTGTACTGGTGCTTATCGTCTCTCAGGAGGAATCACCCAACCATCAGTGAGATCGATAGTCACCAGGTTTTACGACGCTGGAACACGTCTCTAGCCTAGACCTCTATGTTGTGCGTTAAGTTCCAATGCGTTGTTAAGTTCATTCAATTTATTTTAGGTTGATCTTTCTTAGAAGTTTGCCTCTTTGGATCACCACGAGATGTATATACAATTCCTAAATGCAATCTAAAGATGATAAGCAAGCATTTATCTCTTTTCAACAATGAAAATCCTAGCTACAAGGGGAAAAGAAAGACACAATCTTTTCTCAAAGAGCAAAGAGCACACTATAAATGCACTTTTCCTAAATCAAACCATACAAACTATCAATATGCAAATGCACAAATGCATGTATTTGTTTTCTCTTTCTTAATATTGATGCCTAAAAAGAAAGCTGTTGTACAAATTTGAATTCGATTTCAAGTGAAAACACAAACAAGTTTCTTTTTGAAATCAAAAAGACGATTACGACACTTTATGATTTTGAAGTAAACACTTGTTTCGACACTAGAAATTCATAAATTCAAACCAAAAGACAAAAGTAAAAGCGCAATCAACTGTCAACAGCAAACAAAATTTCTCATAAGATCAAAACGACACTTATGGCAAGTCTAGATCTAAGAGCGACAGTATGACTAGTTTACTTTTGTAATGGGAAACTGCAAATGATGTAACAAATACACAAAAACAAATACAGTTTCTTTTATACAACTGAGGCAGAATTAAGGCAGAGAAAAGGGGTTTTCAGATAAGTACACACACTGATAACAGGCTGCAAAAAACAGAGATAAAACTGAACACAAGGATGCAAAGAACCACAGCTGCACAGGGCAAAGGCTGATCAGCGCACCTGCAGCACAGAGAAACTGAATTGCAGCGCAGGTATCCCTCTCGGGACCTGCGTTGAAATGCAGAGTCTCTTCACAAAGCCTGCGCTGAAGCAGAAACGAGAATTGTCTCTGGGTTCTGGGTCACGGTTTGCAGTTTGATCTGAGGTTTTTGGCCGGATAAAAGCTATCAATAAGGTACAATTAGAAGGATGATTTAAAGGAGGACTAAGAGCTATCACAAAGGGCAGTTAGAGCATTTTTGGATCAGCTTGTTCAAATCATAAACAGGCCCAGTGAGTGGACTAGAGTGGCAGATCTCTACTTTGCATTTGTAAATGGCAAATGCAATTCGATTCTGCACTCCTAAGTTTATGAGAAGAACAACAATAGAAACACAAATAAACTAACTAGATACGATCCCCAGTGGAGTCGCCAATTTGTTTTTGGGAAAAGTATCTATTCAGAACGCCCCTATCCCACTCTAATGTGTGATAGTGCCTTAGCAACAAACAAGGAAAACTAATTGAGTATTCTTCTTTATGAAATGTAAATGAGGAGGAAGGATGTAACTAACCTGTGTCTTTCGCTAGTTTGTTGATCCAATCGCTCCTCTCTTCAATAGCTCCCAGCTCCCTGCTCCCTTACCGGCCCAGCTTCACCGAATTCCTGCAAGATCACAAGAGAGAGAAACTACACGAAGATATAGATATACATTCATAAAAAGCTCAAGATCAGATTAAACTAAACATGCAAATATAACAAAACATCATTGATACACAGCATGTAGGAGAAACTCAAATAGTTTATTGATAGAATAAGAAAGTCCAGGAGGAGATACAACCAAGTGAGTTCCGATCCAGCATCTACCTCCCAACAAAGGAATCCCTTCCTCTCCTCCAACAAAGCATAAATCACCCAATGTACTAATCTCAATCTCAAACCAACAGCAATTCTCTGCAAAGTACAAAATTCCAGCCTCTGGATCCTTGGGATGAGGGATCCATATATAGATGTAAGCAGAGAGGATGAGTCAGCTTATGTTTTGACTTGTGTCTTCTCTCTGTCAGTTCTTGCTTCCACTTGGAGACTGAGAGCCTCTTACTCATCACTTGGTCAAATACAGTGAGGCAAGTGTCATTGGAGAAGATTCTGGAAGCTTCCATGGTCTTTCCACCTCGTTGAATGACTCTGCCACTTGTCCTTTCCCGCTCAACGCACCTGGGTAGTGCATTCAAGTGCGTTGCAATGCACCTAGATAGTGTACTGGGGTGCTTTGCAACGCAGGCAGCTAGTGGAGCACTTGAATTGATCCTGAATTGACTGTTTCTGAGTGGTTTTTGGTGGAGAACTTCTGGGAGAAGCTGTCATTGGTTGACCTTGTTCCTTTAGGAGCTGTAACAACATATTTAGGGACTTTGGATCCCTTGGATTATGGACATTTCATGCTTATAGCTGTAAGGCACAAAAATCTCTATAACACTAAGTGGATGTGGAACCTCTTGAGCCAAATCTCTCAATCAGCCTCTATCTCCTGCTGAATAGGTGTCTTTTGTGGTTGTCTTTATGAAATTTGTTGCATTCAATCATAGGCATATAACCACCATATCACTCATAAAATTTGATAAAAAAGTGATGTTATAGAGCCTACCTTGCAATTTTATGGGCTTCACAAGAAATTTGAGGCAAAATGGCACAATTTCAGGCCTTTTTTTCCCTGTGCGTCGCGCCAGTGTAAATTTACACTGGAAATTTCCTCCCAGTGCGCTGCACTCCCTCTGTGCGTCGCGCTTTTTTCCAGGTAACTTTTGGAGGCCTTCCCGGTGTCCAAATTGGGTTTAGGATAGCACGTCAGAAATTTCTTTGAGTCTACTTTCCATCCCAACCAGAAATTTTCAATTTGGAGTTCATTTGCCCTATCAAAAGTCAAATATACCAAGACTGGTCAAAATGTGCCTAGTGAGGCTACCTCAACGCAGAGTGTTGTTACAATCAACTTTTGAATGCCTTCCTCAACTCCAAATTGAGCTCATGATAGCTCATTGGAAATATTGTCGTGTCTAGTTATCGTTTGACTCATCAATCAAGTCATTTGACCAACTTAGCTAGGAGAAAACGTGATTTTTCCAAGGTCACTTCAGAGGTGCATCAATTCTCCCGAGGCAATTGTATTTTTGACATTTCGCTAAAACCATGACACCTGTGTAACAATTGAAGGAGGTTTTTCTTCCTTGGCCTATTGTGGACAGAAACCTCTCTCATTTTTCCTAAATTCATCTTTGATTACTCAGAAACATCATTTGAGTGAAACCTACCCCGATGTGTGGAACAAGGGATTTGTCGAAATGAAGTGAAATGAAGGGGATAGGGAGCTTCTAAATTCTTGAGGAAATTTTGGTAAGTAGGGAGGGATGTTAGGAAGTAGGGGAAAGTGGAATCTCTGAAATTGAGTGAGGGGAAGGGGTCCAAAAAGGCAAAACACAGGCCCAACCTAGAAAACTGTCAGGTTGTAGCAAGAAACTAGGGTTTGTGCGAAAATGAGGAATTTGGGTAATATTAGTGATGGGAAGTTTTTGATAAGGTATTTTAAGGATAGGGGAAGGTGTATGAACATCAGGATACAAGTTTTGTCGATGATTTGACCGTCCAAGAGAAATTGCTTTCAAAACCCTAGGAGAGGGAAATGACCTTACCTAGGCGCAACTGAAGCATGAACAAGGTGTAAAATGACCCATTGGAACCTGACATGATGATGGAAACCCTCAGAATGATGGTAGACTCAGCTGAATAGTGACATAGACCAACATTTGGACGACTTTGGAAGGAGTGAAAGCAAACCCTAGACCTAATGCTTAGTTATCAAATTTTACTTGAAGACTCACTGAAATGACAAAATTTGACCTTGAAACCTTAAAACCACTTTCTAAGAGCATGTTTGATCACTGGAAGAAGGCTGGAAAGACTGACACTAACATTGTCTCCAATGGGGGATGGTAGCTCCTTGGAGGTGCTAAGAACATCAGATCTCTGGAAGAGCTAGACAGTGCCTTCATCCATTGGGCTATTGAGTCATCATTTTGACAAACGACACGCAAATCTTGACTCATTTATTGACTGAAACTTGACTCGGACTGACTCCAATTTGTACTTACAATGACTGAAAAAACTGACTCAATGTAAAAGGAAATGACTCATGACTGACTTAAATAAAACAAGAACTGACAAAACTTATTCAATGGCAGCAGTCCATCAAGATTCGAGGGTTCCAAATCCTGATGACAACCACCTGCATACTAATGAAATATGTACAATCATGTGTAATGTGTCTTCCAATACAAACAATTAATTAGAGGCCTCCTTGATTGATTCTCCGGATTAGATCTTCTGGTAAACGGCAGATACTGGTAACTGGGCTTCCAAAAACACAGTTGACCATGATCTCCTTCATCACTGAATACTGCAATAATCACTATCACTGCTGACTGTAACAGATTTGCCTTTGGATCTTGAAAAACATGAAGATTTACCTCCTGCTGAAGAAACAAGGGGTCCATTTCTTGTGATGCTGATCTCTTTTCACAATATACTTCAGAAAAAGTATGCTCCTGGTCCTCAAAAAATTCTGAACAAGCAGATGAGTGGATTTCCTCTTCAAATAACATTTCAAAACATGAAATATAGGAAGAAGAATTTGAAATATCATCGTGAATGGTCGGATCTTCGGTAGTCTGAACATCTTGCAGGCTATCTTCATATGATATGATAGCCAGATTCTCGTTACATTCATTAATCATAAGAAAAGAAACTTCAAATGTTTCGTGAAACTCAAGCATGACCTTTCTGTCATCTATCATAAATTCATCCAGAGAAACTTTTTCACCTACTTGAATGAAGATCTCCTCTTGCTGTTCATGAATTGACTGAATTACCTCGTTAGGAAGGTTGTGTTCTAATGAGATGAGGGCAGTTAGGTCTGTAACTCTGTCTTCTTCATTTGAGGTGGCCTCAACAATGCAATTATCTTCTATGAGATCCGGAACAACATGTTTTTCCTCATCACAATCTGTTTCTTGATCTGGTTTATCATCATCATTTTCTGAGATTGGAACATCATTTTCCTACGTATCCTCATTTATTTCAACCAGATCTGAAATAAAAATTCTTCTTTCCTCATTTTTGGCCATATGGAGCTTTTGTCAAGATATTGTCTGAGTGGAAAATTATTGGTAACATATCTTCTGAGTGGATCACTAGTTTCGTTGAGGCCGTGAATAGTGTGTAAAGCCCGTGCAGAGCCGCTGAAGGCGTTGAAGGTTATCATTCGGCTTAGAGCTAGAGTCGAGGAAGCTGCGATTTGTTTGTAGTTGAAAGCCGCAATTTCTTCACAGAAATCAGCAAGCAATACTCGTGTTTGTGAAACTATTTTTCGGGTATTTCTCCTTATATTCCTAAATGGATTCTGCAAGTTCTAGTTCCTCTGCATTTATGGGACGATTTGGTTCTAAGCATTTAGAAAAAAATTCAAAATGAAGACGAATTACATAGTGGTTTAAATATTTGTTTTGAAGAAGAAACCCCTGCAAATTCTGCTCTCATAGAAAAAGAAGAACCAAACCCTTCTGTCAATTGGAGACTTCCTCCTGTATCTCCTTTTGAGGTTTACCACGGATTAACTCCTTTTAATCTTCGCGCGTACAGTCAAATAAAGATTAAAGAAAAATCCATAAAGACTGAGTTAAATCTCAATACTGTGATGACAATTCCCATGTTTGAAATTCGCCATATACAAGCAGCCCGCAAGGCAGGTTATCAGTATGCCCATCTAGGGATGGTGAGAGTCGGTCTAAATGCACTCCATCGAAAAGGCCAAAAATCCTATGTCTTCTCAGCCCTCTTTGATAATAGATGGTCATCCTTTACACAAGCCTTGATAGGTGGGATAGAAACAAGTTTGTCCGATGGCCCTGTACAGTATGATGTTTTTCCAGACTTTTCTGTTGCACTTGATGATGTAAATATTCTACAATGTTTGACTCTTGGTATACAGACACAAGGCTATGAGAATTTTAAGTCTAAATCCAAAAATCTAGCCATATTTATATTACTTGTGTTCGGTTTTACAATACAACTATTCCTGCAGTCTTGCATACTCCAGACAAGGATGATGGAAAAGTTACTCTTATTCAGCATGATTCATCCTGTAACCCATTTGCCCCAGTCTCAGTTTCAAGAAAATGTCTGTGTCCTCCAGATGATTGGGTTACTAACTGGAAAAAACCTGCAAAAAGGACAGTACATGCTGCTCAATCTATAATAACCGAGATGGATGACAAAGTTGTCACAAGATTTCCCAGATCAAATCCTTCTGACACTATTGTCACTTCTATTCCTACTGTAAATATGAATCCTTCAAATATCATTCCTTCTGTACAAAATCCTCAGCAGATCATCATTGACCCTGCTGTTTTTGAAGCTTTAAAAAATCTGTTCAGCAATCCATCCTCTTCTTCTCAGATGCTTTATCTTCAGTTTGCGATCATCCTCACTGTTCCACGACATATTGTCAGTTTTCAAATGATCCTCCTAACCCTCATGGAAAGTCATCTCAAGACTTTCATATCAATATGATCAAGTTTATACCAGCTGAAGACTCTACTTGTTTTGATAAGAGTTATACTAAAGTTGCATTCTTCAACCCTTGTGAAGAAATGCTTGTTTATTCAGTCAACCCAACCTCTACTTTAGGATTAGGCTTTGTACATTCTTCTTAAATTCCAGAATACAAAAGACATCCTATAGACAAGATTCCAAAGTCTGTAGTGATCCCGTCCGATGAAGAAATCCTCTCTTTTCTGAAAATATTTAAAGGAATTGGCCCTTATGACCCAGCTGATCCTTGGAAAAAGAAAATGTTCCATTGGGATATTTTTACTCATGAAAAAGAGCATCTTTATATGCAAGAAATGTTGCTGCAAGAGAAAAAGGATCGCAGGAAATTTAATGAGCAAAATAGTGAGTCATGGAAAGCCTGGATGACTATTAATAATCAGTGGATATCATTCTATGAATGGTATTATCCTTCAATTAATCAAGTAGAAGATGCCTTGATGAAATCCTTCAAAAATCAAGCAAAGCAGAAAAGATTGAGTGATCCAGAAAATTTTGTTGATGAAAAAATGGCTGAAAATGTTGTAATAATTCCTTCTCCTCTAAGGATTCCAGAGTTTGATCCAAAAGTTCAAAAAATGATAAGTAAACCAAACACCCCTAGAAATTTGGTTTATATCAGACAAAAGGGAGAAGAACTAGTAAGAGAAGTTTGTTCTAATCTTAGAATAAACATGATAAGATCAGGAACCCCTGAAAAGCACAAATTGGAGCTCCTTGATGGAAATATTTTTGAGACAGAAAATGATTTTCCCCCTTGGAAAAATTTGGTCATTAGAGGACAAGATGGGAAATTGTATAAACTTTTGCCTTCCCATCCAGATGATCCAAATTCTTCAGCCAAAGATATGATAGCTACTACTAATTGGACTAATCTTTCTCTATCCAGCTTGGAAAGATTTGCTAAAGCTAAATTTGATAATTTAGAAAAGGAAAATAGTGAAATGAAAGCTCTTCTGGATAGAGTTTTGCAAAAGCAAGATTACAATACTATGTACTTAAATGAGCATGTAAAGACCTTGGCCGAAAATGATTAGACTATAGCATAGAGTCTTGATAAGCTGTCTTTAAAGATAGAAAAGCAGATCCATGATGTAGCAATTGCTCATGGACGAGAGATTGTTAGAGTCAATAACAATCTAGATTTGATAAAAGGACATGTGAAAACTGTTTCTTCAGATTTAGCTACTTTAAAGAAAAAGCCAAATACTGATAGCTATAAATCTGCAACTTTGTTTTCCAATCCAGTTACTACTGTTCCTTATTCTATTTCTCCTTCTGTGGAAAGTTTAATCAAAACTCTCAGCATTATAAACTTTCCTCCTCCCACTTCTTCTCATCCATACTCTTTATTTGCTAATCCAAGTTTCCTTACACCACTTCCAAAGTCGATCCCTAAAGACACTCCTGGTTCAAAGAAAGAAGAAGCAGAATCTAAAGAATTCAAAGGAAGTTTTTCAGAGTTCTTTGCTTCATCTAGTCATGATGAAGAAGAAGAAAAATCAGATGCAACAATTACCAGTATCAATAAGATAGATGATACACCTAAACTTGAAGAACTAGAAAGCTACATAAATAATTTTTCTCAACAGGATAAAGAAAAATTTGGTATTTCAGAATTGGATCCTTCTGAAGAAAAGGAGACTTCTGACATTGACCAGCAAGTTCATGCTACTACCTCTAAATCTACTTGGACTTCTACTTGGAACCCTGCTCCTGACCGTCGTGATTTAATGAAATCAGAATATCATAAGGATTGGTCAGCAAGTTCCACTTATTCATGGAACATTGACAACTGTACCGAAGCCAAAGTAATGTATGTTCTGCATTCTATGCTTGTATGTTATCGCATTTATCTTGCAGATGAAATTGGTCCAATAAATGCTACAAGAAGAATAATAGCTGGCTTTGAAGGTACATTAGACTCTTGGCTTAAAGCTGAGACTTTGAAGTTACCTACTCTGCTTTCACAATGGGAACAATCAGTCATTCTAAATGCAGATGGCACTACATACATGGACCCCGTCACTACTCTCCCTGTAAATAATATGATAGGTTGTTTGATTTATGGCGTCACAGTTAATTTCATTGCATTTCCTCAGATCACCAATGATATAACTGTCATTACTCTGCTTGCAATGAAACTGCACAACATGCAGCACTTTGATGAATATTTCAATGAATATCTGCATCATCTCCATACTCTTTCTCCTGATTTAATTCTTGAACCAAAATGGAAAGAGATTTTTGTTGCCTCTCTACCCAACTGGGTTTCTTCAGCAATTGTAGCTAAACTCCCTGGCAAAATTGGAGACTACAAATTTGGCATTATTCGTCAAGCAGTTAAGGTAGTCATTGTTGAACTTTGCTCTCAGATGAAGATTGCACGCGCTGCCACTAATCCTAAGAAGCCGCATGGCTCTCAGCAGCTATGTAAACAATGGCATTTGGGCAAAGCTGGCAATTATGAAGGGGTGAGAAGAAAGAAAAAGAGATTCTCCAAGAAGAATTCCCCGCTTCACCACAAAAAAGATGTTCTGAACAGAAAACAGAAGCCATACAGAAAAACAGAAATGATTTCCAAAGAAGTAATTTGTTACAACTGCCAGAAGAAAGGACACACTGCTAATAAATGTCCTGAGAAGAAGAAAGAATTCTCTAAAAAGAAAATTTCTTATAAGAACAAAAAAGGTAAAGTAAATTACTTTGACCTCCCAAGAAATTGTGATGAGCTAATCTCCTCTAATTTAGAATCAGAGAATGAATTGAACTTTGCAGATGACTCTTCCTCAGAAGAAGAAGAATACTGCAGAGACCCCTATTGCACAAATTGCAATGATTGTAACTGTAATGACCCTGATGTTTGCAAGTGCAATATGATTAATATGATGAAAAGTGAAGATGATGAGATTAGCAGAAATCTCTTCACTCAAATGATGGCAGCGAGTGATCAGCAGCTAAAAGAAATGTACAGATCTATGCTAACTAATAATCTTTCAAAGAAAACCTCAAATTCATATTCAAATCGAGGTTATGTTCCCCCTGCATCATTATTTTCAGTAGAAGCACTAACGAGACAATTCAAGAATGAAGAATTTGGCGAAGATCTACCACAGACATTACCTGCTATGCATATGGCTATTAAAGAACTGAGGAAAACAGTAAAAGAGAATAAAAGACTATGCATAGAAAATCACAGAGATCTTTCTGTCAAATTACTTCATGCAAATACAGCTTCTACTTCATATTCTAAACCAGAAGCCGCCAAGAAAGAAGAAAACTGGACTTATATTGCTAAACCAGGTCCTGAAAAGAAAGATTCAGATGATGAGTCTGAAGCAGAAAGATCGGGTTTGAGTTGCCACTATGTAAACCAAGATGTAATGTACTGTGTCAAACTAAAGGTACAAATTGGAAATCACACAGAGTTTTGGAAAGTTTTGATGGACACTGGATCTCGCCTAAACATTGTCAGTGATACAGTTGTTCCAGCACATTTAAGGAGGCCTACAGAGTGTCCAAAGGTGATAACTGCCAGTGGAACTATTCCTACAAAGCATGAAGCAGATGAATATCTTTTTGACAGAAGCCACTGGAGTTCATCTTGTCTGTCCAATAGTCCCGGGAATAGACTGTGCCATGTACCTTGGGACTCCCTTCGTCAAAAATTTTGAGAAGCATGGCGCCAAGCTAGATCGAGCATCAGGAAGGTATCGTAATTTTTTTAGCTTGGATGAAAAAGAAATTTTCTTTCCTTTTATTAATCCTAATTCTCCAAATAGAATATCTAGGATTGAAAGGATGGAACACCTCTTAGCCAAAATGTAGGTGAAGAAAGAAGTTCTAAAAGCATAAGAACTTCTTAACAATGGAAAATACGCCAAAGAAATTGCAGATATAACAACCAAATTCAAAGAATGTTTCTCTGATGATCCGAATGCATTTTGGCATATAAAGAAGCAAGAAGTAGAGTTGCCACTTAAGAAAGATTTTAATGGCAAGCTCAGAAGATCTAAAGTTGTTGCTATGAATGAAGAGAAACTAAAGACATGCAAAGCAGAAATCAAAGATCTCTTAGAAAAGGGATTAATTAGGAAAAGAAAGAGCCCTATAGCTTGCTTTGCATTTTATGTAAATAATCATGCTGAACAGGCCCGGGGTAAACCAAGACTAGTTGTTAACTATAAGCCCTTGAATTCTATTTTGGATTATGATGCTTATCCATTGCCCAAACCATCAAGCATTCTGGCACAGATTTCCAAATCAAAAATCTTTTCTAAATTCGATTTGAAGTCTGGATTCTGGCAGGTTGGGATCAAAGAAGAAGACAAATGGAAGACAGCCTTCTCTGTTCCTGAAGGTCATTTTGAATGGAACATTATGCCATTCGGCCTGATTAATGCTCCATCCGCCTTCCAAAGAATTATGGATGAAACCTTTGAAGGAATGGATGAATTTCTAAAGAAGTATATAGATGATCTTCTGATTCATTCTGATAACATTCCTGAACATATCAAGCATCTAAAGATCTTCTATAAAAGAGTGAAAGAAATGGGAATAGTCCTCTCTACGTCCAAGATGAAGCTTTTCAAAACCATGATAGACTTTCTTGGATACAATATTCAGTATGGTTCATACAGTGTGATACAAAGGAGTCTCAATTTTGTTGATCATTTTCCTGATGAGATAACTGATAAAAATCAGTTACAGAGATTCCTAGGAAGTTTAAATTATATCTCAAAGTTCTTGAAACACTGTGCTCAGGAAAGGAAGTTGCTAAATAAGCTTCTACAGAAAGATCCTATTCCCTGGAATAAAGATTGCACTGAAGCAGTCCGAAGAATTAAAGAAAGAGTGAGAAATATACATCCCCTTTCACCTATAAGAGAAGAATGGAAAAAGAACATAATGACAGATGCAAGCCATGCCGGCTGGGGTGCAGTCTTATGTCAGGAAAACCCCACAGATAAAAGGGCACTAGAGGTTTTTCAATACTCCTCTGGTCTTTGGGCTAAAAACCAGTTGAACTGGTCTAGCCTTAAAAAGGAGTTGCGAGCAGTATGCCTTGGCATTCCCAGGTTTAAAGAATTTGTCATTTACACTCACTTTACAATAAGAATAGACTGTCAAGCCCTGAAGTTCGCTATTCAGAAGTGTGAGTTTGAAGACGCAGCCATGGTGCGCTGGGTAATGCAACTCAGCCAATATTCTTTTGATATCGAGTTTGTCAAAGGAGATAAAAATAGCTTTTGCTGACATGCTTAGTAGAGAATTTCTTGAATAACATTCAATGCATGCCTTATCCCTGAATTTTATCCGAAGAAATCCAGAAGAAGTAGAAATTGAAACATCCACTGGATGGGTTTCTTTCAATTTACAGAAGAATCTGTTTGACCATGAGCATAACTGGATCCCAATCAAAGAAGTCAAACAGAGAATTGGTATACCATACAAATGGATAGATCCACTTCAAGATGAAATGAATTAAGAAGCTTCAGAGGCTCTTGATTATTTCAGACATATTGGAAGCATAGCCTATAGGCTAGAAAGAAATGAAGAAGATAGTACACGGATCACTAGTTGCCACATTACTTTAAGAAGATTCTGCAACTTTCTGGATCGAGACAACTTTGATGAAGAACGGCAAGAACAAGCATTCTACACAGGTATGAGATTACAAAATTTTGTAACTAATTTATTTCACTCTGTAAAGTTCTCCTTTTGGTATGAGCACATGCCAGTCGAAGATATGGAAGAAGAAGATCCACTTCCAGAGTGGTTCATAGACTGGTGGAAGATTTATGGATTATCTCCATTAATCTTAAAACCATATTCCTTCACCTTATTAAAGATTCCTAACTTCACTCCGCAGACACCATGCCTGACAAATTTCCTAAGAAAAACAATCAATGATCTTGTCAATCTGAGTGATCTTGATTTTCTACAAGGAGTACGAAGGTGTGGCCATGTACGCTGGTTCGTAATGAATCACTACAAAGAAAGAATACTTTACACCAGCAATAATTCCAATTATGAAGATTTTCATCAGCAGATAAATCCAGAACACAATCCTTATCTTCATCTTAGCTACTTGGAATTACCAGATCCCCATGACACGAATATTTGGGAAACAGAGAAAGAGATATGGGTCCAGTACTATTCAAATTACTTGATTGAATGGTGGAATCTCCAACACTACAGCTGGCCTCAAGTAGATTACTACACCATGATGTAAAGTCTTTCCAACCGACAATGGAGTTGGATGGGTCTTGCGTAGATTCCCCGATCAAGAATATCTACTGGGTGAATAATGAGATATGCAAATCTTTCCAACCAACAATGAAGTTGGACGGGTCTTGCGTAGATTCCCCGATCAAGAATATCTACTGTGTAAATAATGAGATATGCAAATCTCATCTTTTCAGTCTTTCGAGGATTCTCTTGTACAAATCTCCTCTATGTAAACATAAAGTAAATCCGGTCCCCATATGCCTCTGGCTTTCCGTATCGGAATAGGGATGAGATAACATGAGTAGTCCGCTCATGCCCGGATTTGGTCCTTTCAAAGCATCTTGCTTTTGTCAGTCTATACATCCTAATTTCAGCATAAGCATCTTGCTTTCTGTCAATCTTGCTGATGCCCCATGAGATGCTTGTTCCCTCATGAGTCCTATAAATACATGAGATCTGAAAAAGGAAAGGGCAACCTACTACTCTATTTCATGTAATTCATGTTGAGTGTCAAGATGCAAAATTCCTTCATTTTCCACTGTACAAAGATCTTGATTCTGCTGCAACATTTCCTGAGCATCTTGATGGGACTCTTCTAGTTTCTCTTCATGTTGCTGAAATGGATTCTCGTACAAGGCTTCCATGATCTCATCATCCATAAAATTATCATCCTCATAGTATTTTTTAAGGCTTTCAATGAAAGTAGAAGCATGTTTACAACAGTCATGAACTAAATTTAATGATGGATAAGATTCTTGATATCTTTCACTGAACAGGGCATGAAAATCCTTTAAACAGTAAATACAAGCAGGCGGAAAACTTTCATGCCAAGATCTGGCTTCATCTTCCAGGGTAGCCATAAACATTTTCATCAAACAGTCTTCAGGAAAATTGATCTTCAATCTATGCACATGAATGTGAAATTTCACCAGATGAAGAGCAACATCATTACCTTCTACATTTCTAAACACAGGCAAATTCTTTGACCAATCTACCTTGGGCATTTTATTTGGAAAACGTGGGATGTGATCTCGGCTCATGGGAGCGTATCTTCTTGCAATCCGATCCATCTTAAAAATTTCAAAGCTACTGATCTCTCTGCAGTGGAGTCACCATGAAGCACCGATTGTTGGATTCTTCAGTGAATGGAGTCGCCAGGTGAATGCTTTCAGCCTTTCCAGTGTCTGATCGTTGTCCACCATCAACAATCAGATCAGAACTTGAGATATGAACTTGGGGCAAGACAATATACAAGTAAACTTGTCCCCAGTGGAGAAGCTCGGTCATTCATAATTTTTTTTCCAGAATCCCTATTCACTTACTAGCCTAAGGTAAATATTGCATTGTAAGTCATCTCAGACCATTTTCGATCGTCTATTCACTGAGCGTGACTCGGAGACAGCCCTCTCCTGCTCTGGTAGGGCTAGCTACCAGACTTAGCGTGGTTTGTGGTTACCCTAATTTTTTCCTTCCTTCAGCCTAAGGTAGATTTAGGTGCTAACAGAACTCACCAAGATTTTCTCCACCAATAGAAAAGATTGGGATGAACAAGTTCCTGCCACTTTATGGGCCTATCAAAGTATAGTCAAGCGGTTTCACAAGTACACTCCTTTTGAATTGTTTTATGGAAAATTAGTTATTGTTCCTACCGAGTTCATTGTTCCTAATAATTTTATTTCTCATGTCACTCAAATGTATGAAGATGATTCCATCCAAAACAATTGCATGAATTATTACAACTTGATAAGTCTAGTTTTCTTGCTTATTTCCATCAAACTATTGAGAAGGAGTGTTAGAAGGCTTAGCACAATTGACATATCAAGAAGTAATAATTTTCTATGGGAGACTAGATATTACTCTATGACAACAAATATCACAAGAATCCTTGTAAGTTCCAAGTGAATTGGCTTGGTCATTTTTATGTTGCGGAAATCAAATATTATTGTGTTGTTCAACTTACTCAATTAGATGGTACACTTTTCTCTGGATGGGTGATTGGAGCTTGCCTGAAGCCATATTTTTCTACTTCGAATTCAATGTAAAGTATCCTCTATTCATGAGAGTAGTAGGTAGGAGTTAGGATAGTTGTATAAATAAGTCTTTTATCAGTTTGATAGTTTGTGTATAAATATTTTTCTGCAAGTATGTTTTCTTTTCAGTTGTGATGCACTACAATCCATTGTGGTTGGGACGATTTTGTTATATCTTATCATGTCATTTTCATTAATGCTCATCCTTTTTCTCATCCTTTCCTATCATGTTCGAGATAATTACCATATCCATTTCATCATTACCAATAATATTTCTTTCTATCATTAGATTTTTTGTTAGATCATGACATTCCTCAATACATGAGAGCATTTTCTGTCATTACTTTGAGTCTGATTCACATTTATCATGCGTAACGGATAATTCCTCCACCATGTCGAACATTCTATATATGAATGCCATTATTTCCATTTTCACCTTTTTATTTCTAGATTTCTCAGTTTTTTCTTTGGCTTCGTTACCACCTATCCTTGAACCATCATTTCCTTGTCACCCCCCTACTTGTTTTGTGTATACCCATCGTTATACAACCATGGTTTTTCAAGTTAAAACCATTGTCAGTGCATACCTGTTATAGACATATTTGGGCACTGCAACCCCAATCACATATGTCCATAAACCAAGGGCTTCTAAACCCCTAAAAGTGTTGTTTCATACCCTAAAGGAACAAGGTCAGCTGATTACATCATCTCCCAGAAGTTCTCCATGAAAAACTACTTAGAACTGGCCAAAACAGGACCATACAGGCTGCTCCATGCATAGGGTGCGATGCATCTCACCTATTACACATGGGGGGTGTGATGCATACTGGAAAGCCCTTCTGTAGGGTGCGATGAGCGAGAGAAGACAAATGGTAAAAGTAGTGTGCTAGGTGGAAACTCAAAGAATCTTCTAGAAACTGCTCATATGGCACTTGCCTCTCTAAATTTGCCTAGGGATGAGTAAAAGATCTGAAATATCCAAGTGGAACCAAGAACTATTAGTGAAAATGACACTAATCAAAATTCCATAAGCTGACTCACTCCCCTAAAAACATCTATATATGGATCCCTCATCCAAGAGATCTAGAGGCTGGAATTTTGTAATTTTCAAGGAAGTGTTGTTGGTTTCTCTTTGAAGACATTGTTGGGTGATCTTGCTTTGTATGAGGTGAAGAGGGATTTCATGCTGGGAGGATGATGTTGGATCAGACAGCATGGTTGTAATCCTCTCTTCTACTACTTCTATCAATAAAGCTATTTGAGTTTTCCTCCATATGCTTGTATATTTCTGAATCTTGTTTGTGTATGCATTATATGGTTAATGTACATCTGATCCTACATTATTTATGGTTATAGATCTCTATGCTTTGATGGTATTTTGCTGCCCTGACTCTACAAGTGTTCTTTGAAGCGGGACAAGCAAGAAAGGAGTGGTGAAAGCTCTATCAAAGGAGAGAGGAAACAAGCAAGGAGACTAGCGAAAGATTGAGGTTGGTACTCTCTGCTTCTTTCTCATCTATCTCTCATAAAGGAAAACACAAGTAACTTTAATCTATTTGTTTCTAAGATAGCTACCCGTCTTAGTGGACTAGCAGCTCTGAATGGACACTAGTTTTCCTGATAACAAAATGGCGACTCCACTAGGGAGCGAATAGTTTGTTTGTTTTCTTACTGTTGTTTGCTTTATAAACCATAGACAGAGCCTGAAGTCAAGCCAACTAGCCTTCAAACTGCTTTTGCTATGCAACTGCAAAGTAGATCAACGCTACTTTAGTCAATCTTCGGGTTGGTTTATGAACTGAACATCTAGCTTTCAAACATCCTAAGTGCCCTGGTGGTAGCTCAAATAACCTCAGTAGATCAGCCCCTATACTTTGTGTTTACTGACAATCATTAGCTTAGCCTAAACCCCTGAACTTAGCTGCAAACTGTGAGCAAAAACCAAGCTCAGTATTGTCCCTGGACCATCACACTATCTCTTCTTGGTAGTTTGGATGCATCGCACCTCCCGTGTGTTGTAGGTGAGATGCATCCCTGTTTCCCTGTGTTACAGGTGCGATGATCAGATGAGGCTGTTTCTGCCTCCAAATTTTGGTTTTTTCTTCATTGTCTTCAGCTTTATTTAGTAGTTTTGCTGTCTATGATCAATATATCTCTGTTGAAACCATATTCCTCTGCATTATTCAGCCTCCATCAGAAGGAATTGTATGTTTTTTTATGTATTTTTCATCATTTACAGGCTTCCTTTGAAAATAGTAGCTTAATCGAACTGTCGTATTTTGATTAGAAAGTGTCGCAAGTGTCGTTTTCAGTCAAGAAAAAGAGTATTACAAAGCATTCCTATTTTAGACAGTCGATTACACTTTTGCCATTGTATTTGATTTGAATCATTAGTATTCCAAGTGTCGAAAGAAACTTTGAATTCAAAATCGCAAAGTGTCGTCTTGGATTTACTTTCGTTTTTTGAAAAGAAAATTCTTAGTATTGTCGCTTTGAAAGAAGAATAGTTCAGATCTATACTTTGTTTTCTTTTTGTCATTATCACATTAAGGAAACTGAAAAACAATACATGCATGTGCATTTGCATTAAGACTGCATGTTGAAGTTGATTTAGGAAAAGTGCATCTAGTGTGTGCTCTCTGCTCTATGTTGAAATAATTTCATTTATCTTTCCTTAGTAGCTAGGATTTTCATTGCAAAAAGAAAGTAAATGATTGTTTATCATCTTAGATTGCATATTTAGGAATAGTATATCTACATCACGCGATGAACCTTAAAGGCAAACTTCTTAATAAAGATCAACTATAAAATAAACTTCAATGAACATAAAAATGATTTGGAACCTAACGCACAACATTTAGAAGTCAAGGCTAGAGACGTATTCCTGCATCGTAAAGCTTGGTAACTATCGCTTTCATCGTAGGTTGGGTGATTCCTCCTCTTTGAGACAATAGGTGCCAGTACGGCCTTGTGCTCCCATGTACCGTCAAGTATATATTGGGATACCACAATAGGCTACATCCTTTATCCTTAGGAAGCCGTGTCTACCGCCCTATCGATCGCAATGCACTGAACACAACATTCAGGAAGATTGACTGCCGTACCGTAAAAAGTATTCTATAGTTTTGTGATTGGTTTGGTAATCCCTCTGTCTATATTTCTAGAGTAGTCACTTTCGTTCCTTTTCGGACTCCTCAAAAGAAAAGGTCCATCTAAGCACTTGTCACTCCAGGCTCATTAAAAATCGAAGGCGACTAGAGTCATCTTTAGCTTTTTCTCGACTCTTAAAAATTGAAAAAGTAAGTTGTGTCAAAGCGTCATAAAATTTATTTTAATCGGAATAACGTCATTGTTACCTCGTTGGTCTTTAGGTTAGGAAATGGAGTCTACCAATCAAGGATTTCCCCTTGAGGTAAATCCTAGTCCCTTCTCCTCTTGGGGGGATGTTGGTGCTCCACACATGGCCACATTGTCCCTTCCAGGACTCACAATTGACTTGCCAGTATGGCTTTTCTTGACCTCTGTCATTCAAAACACTACAATTCCTCAGCAATCACATTAGAAACAAGATGAAGTTGCTCCCCCACCTTCTACTTTGTTTGTTTCTCCCCCTCCTTCTTCCTCTTCGCTTGGTGAAGCTAGTAACGCTAAAAACCAAGTAACTGAGAAGAAGAAGAAAGAGAAGGAGAAGAAGAAGAAGAACCCAACAACAAAAGGGGGAAACCATACATCATTTGGTGAAAATCCACACACTGCACCTTCCAAACTTAAATATCCATGTGTCATTTTCAAGTGAGACCACTTGCATCAAGATTGTCCCTGCATCCCATGGATCTTGGGGGACTAGTCTCCCTACTTGCACAATCTGGTGTCTTCAACCGCTGACGATCATGTTGAAAGCACACCTTCAACTAGTGAAAACAATGTCAATGGACAAAAAGGAAGATCCAAATTTCCTTGTAGACTGTGTGAAGGCGATCATGCTCTCCACCGTTGTCCCTTCTTAGACAAAGCTAAAAGAGTCTTGGATAACCGTCCTGCATCACCGCAGAGACTTCCTCCTAGATACAAGAAACTCTTGCCGAGTCCATCGCTAGTTGAAAATCTGACTGACACACCATTATTTTCAGTCGAAGCACCTATCATTGAAGATAGACCCTCTGATTCCACACCAGACCAAAGTCAATAGGTCGAGAGAACAGTTGGCCCAATCTTGTCTTCAAAGGACCCACCTTCAGATGATACTATCACCAAAGAGAATAAGAATGACATTGTTCAAATTCTCTTCGTAAATGCAAACTCTGATGAACATGGGGGAAATCTACCCATTCCTTTACCGCAGGAAGGAAGTTCATCAGAGACTTATTCAGCCATTTATTTGGTCCCACCTCCAAGCAATCTAGTCATTTCCTTCAATTGGAATCTACTAGGGAGACCCTGCCTACCATCTAATGTACCATTCTGAATCATAGTACAAGCTTATAGAATGATCATGGTTAGTACTATCATAGATGAAGGGGCTTCCACTACTTGGACAGCGCTTGGTTCGCCATCGCTTCTGCCTAAGATTCGAAATTTTTCAGGCTTCAACAAAGGAACCAGTCGACCATTAGGGATCCTTCCAAATTTGCCTATAACTTTGAGAAGGAAAACCATTTATCTGAATGTGATGGTAGTCCAAGGGCCATTATATTACAATCTACTCCTTGGATGTGACTACATTTATAGCATGGGAGCTATCATTTCCTCACTCTTCTGAGTGATGTGTTTTCCACATGAAGGCAGGGTGGTCCACCTAGTTGACCAGGTTTCATTCCCTGTTTCAAACACAACTATTAGTCAAATGCCACCCCTAGCTGGTATTTTTGCACAAGGAATGTCTAATCAATCTCCAGTCCGTCCACCTAATGATCGTGAGTGATTCGGTGATTGTGACTGAAACCTAGGAAGCATGCGCCCTGGTTTGCTTCGACAGAAAAAACCCTAGATATAAGATAGGTTTCCGCGTAGGAATATGACTAATCTGAAAATCCTGTCCGTTTAGGATAATGGATCAGTCTAGAAAAGGATTCCTTCGTTAAAGGTTAGGTGATTGGAGCTAGAATCACCTTTGTCCATTTCGATGGACAAATCCAAGGAAGTGTTTTGTTTGCAGATGTGGATGAAACAATCTTGCTAATGCAAGAACTTCCCCATGGTAACCTGGAAACTCTATTTTGTTATACCTGGGGGCATGCAAACCTTTTTGCATGCAAGTGAAAAGCGACCATTTATTTTCTTAGTTTGTAGGCTCTCAACCCTTTAGACTCGTAGGTTGGTCCTTCCTAACTTGCATAATGAAAGGCTCAAGAGCAAAGTTTCGAATGGGGCAAGCTCCCTAAAAAATGAACCTATCGATGATACATCCTTATTATACGACTGGCACGAGCAATTTTATGCAAAGTTCAAGCTCGTTAAAAAATAAACCTTTCCATGAGCAGTTTTACGCGAAGTTCAAGCTCGTCAAAAAATAAACCTAGTAATGAGCAAGTGTTTCCATAAAGTTCAAGGTCATTAAAAAATGAACCCCAACCCCCGGTAAATAACCATTTTGATTGCATGACTATCAGCTTTTGAACCTTGGTCATGTTCTTACCATCACCTCCACGCTTTTTTAGCCGATCATACGCCTACATTTGATTGTTTACCCTTTTGAGGGACAGCTGCGATGAGTGATTCTATTAGCCACCTTCTTTACACTGTCGTGATTAAAAAGTTACAAACCTTACCTGGAACTAGTTGCTATCCAAAACATCACTCGTTCCTCAAAAAGAGAGTCTCCTTTAAGCTCTTTTCATTTGACTCGTAAAATATGAAAAGATTGCTGAGCAATTGGCCTCTCCAACTCATTAAAGTGACCAGAAGTGTTATCCCTCTAGATTTTAATTTTTTTGGACCTGAAGGATTATTACACAAAAAGATCAAGCGCTTGTCTTGTTCAGCTCATTAAAACTATCGAAAAATCATCCCTTTCATATTATTTTACACTTTTTCAGACATAAGGGATTACATTACGAAAAAGGACCACTGGAGTTGCCTTTACGTCCCTTTTTAGACTCTCTAAAACTGAAAAGGACCAAGTTATCTTTGTCATTAAAACAATAGCAACAAACTTGTCCATGCAGACAAGAACGAGTTTCACTGTCGCTAGGCTCATTAAAACATAGTGACAGGTTTGCCCGAAGGGAAAATTATAGAACAAGCATATGTTATCCTCCTCAAGCTTGACAAAAATAAAGAGGTACTGGTCAGCAGTGACTGGGGAAAAAGGGAAGAAAACTTGAATAGCTTCATTGGTAGCAGGTCGCTCTTGAACATGACACTTTCACTACGTCACCGTGATTGATTCGGGTTGGGTTATTCCGTTCACCGGTCACATCACCATTGGTCCACCGTACCATCCACCTTGGGGTTAACGCTACCAATCCATTTCAGTGTCGTCGATATGTTCAAGAGAAGTCGCTCAGAGAATTCACCAACCTAGCTAATGTCTCATCCGCTGCAATACCTTCACTCTCCATTTTTCATGACCACCACCCCAAACCTTGTATCATCAGATCATTTTCACCTCCACAAAATCATTTGCTCCATTCCATGTCGTAGATGTGGGATTCATTAAGGCCCTCTTACGATGGGTCACTTCTTCTCGACATCAGCTCATTATCTAAGAAGTTGACTTAGGGACAACCCTTTCAGTACTTTGAAGCTTGCATGCCTCAATGGCAAGTTTCTCACTTCTGGCGATAGGTTTACATCAATGGCCTTCGACCGAAAGATTTTACGTGGTGTTCAACATCAGCTCATGTATTCACACCACATGAATTGTACAACAATACCTTGAGGGTCATAATCATTATCGGTGATTCCTCTCGTGCCTGTTAACAACTTACATCATTGGATGGTAATCAGATGATGTCTTTCCATGTTTGACATCAGAACAGCTTTTCACATGGATCGACTTGTACTTCGGATGAAGATTGAACGAGTTTGAAGACCCCAGATCTAGTTTCATCCATCCGAGCTGCGATATATTTAGGAAAATAAAAACATCAAATGCACATCATTGCTACATAGATAATCATCCAAGCTAAAGGATGATGGCTCTACCAGAATCATCAGTCTGCCACACAGACAACTGTCTGTCTTATGTACATGAATATGAATTTATAATGCTGAGCATGGGAATGTTCGCCTTAGATAGATCATGAAAATATTGTGAAGATAATGTATTGTGTTGTATCTTATTACAGGTCACCTTCCAGTTCGAAAAACCTCAAATCCTCATTATAAAGCATTTCACCCCACATCAAAAGGATTTATGACCTCATGCTTTAGGGGGCAACTATTATAGACATATTTGGGCACTGCAACCCCAATCACATATGTCCATAAACCAAGTGATTCTAAACCCCTAAAAGTGTTATTTCATACCTTAAAGGAACAAGGTCAGCTGATTACATCATCTCCCAGAAGTTCTCCATGAAAAACTACTCAAAACTGGTCAAAACAGGACCATAGAGACTACTCCATGCATAGGGTGCGATGCATCTCACCTATTACACACAGGGGGTGTGATGCATACTAGAAAGCCCTTCTGTAGGGTGCAATGAGTGAGAGAATACAAATGGCAGAAGCAATGTGCTAGGAGGAAACCCAAAGAATCTTCTAGAAACTGCTCATATGACACTTGCCTCTCTGAAATCACTCAAGGATGATTAAGAGATCTGAAATCTCCAAGTGGAACCATGAACTATCAGTGAAAATGACACTAATAAAAGTCCCAGAAGCTGACTCGCTCTCCTGAAAACATCTATATATGGATCCCTCATCCAAGAGATCTAGAGGCTGGAATTTTGTAATTTGCAAGGAAGTACTGTTGGTTTCTCTTTGAAGACATTTTTGGGTGATCTTGCTTTATATGAGGTGAAGAGGGCTTTCATGCTGGGAGGATGATGCTAGATCAGACAGCCTGGTTGTAATCCTCTCTTCTACTACTTCTATCAATAAATATATTTGAGTTTTCCTCCATATGCTTGTATATCTCTGAATCTTGTTTGTGTATGCATTTATATGGTTAATGTACATATGATCCTACATTATTTATGGTTATAGATCTCTATTCCTTGATGGTATTTTGCTACCTTGACTCTACAGGTGTTATTTGAAGTGGGACAAGCGAGAAAGAAGTGGCGAAAGCTCTATCAAAGGAGAGAGGAAATAAGCAAGGAGACTAGCGAAAGACTGAGGTTGGTACTCTCTGCTTCTCTCTCATCTATCTCTCATAAAGGAAAACACAACTTTAATCTATTTGTTTCTAAGATAGCTACCTGTCTTAGTGGGACTAGCAGCTTTGAATGGACACTAGTTTTCTCGATAAAAGTACCCAATTGAATATCATATTCACTCCCAAGATGACCTCTTGGGGAAGTATGTTAAATCCACTCTTGTTGATAATGACCTATCTGATCTATCATTATTCGTTATTCTTTGAACCGATGTCTTTATGGAGCCTAATACCCATGCCAATGCTCACTCGACCCTGAAAATAAAAGCATATTTTCGTCCTTTGAAAATGTTCACTCTCCTTCTTCTATGCGAGTTACCTATTTTTTGCACCACTGGCAAAGTAATGAGCTACACAAAGTTCTTATTCGATTGACTCCATGGGGGTTCTCTTTGGTTGGACTGAGAATACCCCATCCATGCAAAAGATATTTACAGACTCACAGGATTATATTCTTATGATGCCAACATTAGCTCGACTTTTCAAAGAACTGTTAAACGTGACAAGAAAATAGAGGAGACTAATTTTTACAAAATGTATGGAACCACCCGAAAAGGGCATGGATCTGTTCTTGATATGGTTAATAATCTGTCGATTTGATTTGCTGCAAACATTGTCACTCCTAAGTTCATGCATCATTTTACCATAGGATAATGTTCATTGAATGCCATATCAGTTGCAGAGGCTTGCATTTGAGGGGACCAGTTAAATTAGTGAAGCTATATCCTTAATGAGTTATTGGAAGCTTCCCATGATGTTTATATCCTACCCATGTATTCTGTTTTTTGATTTTTTCTTCTTTCACTTTCTATGTAGAAATGGTGCACCCTAGGCAACCAAGACCTTGCCACAGTTCTAGTCGGTGAACCTATTACATATTCTTATGCACCTTGGCATAGTACTGAACACACTGACAATAAAGAATTTAATGATTATTTCATTTGGACACTGGTTCAACAAAATGGATGTTGTGACAAGAACCGTTTTGCGAGTGTCACTCCCTTTTCTTGACCAGTATGCTCATCAGGTCTAATTCAGTATAACTCATAGTTCCTATTATCTTCGATCAGTGCATGTTTGTCCTACAAATTTCACTATGTGGAAGCTTCCATTCTAAAATCAATGAGAGAGATTTCCATAATGAAGTCATCATTGGCTAGGAGTCCTATCGTGGTAGCAAGATGGGGTGAAACTATACAATTTTGATGCAATGAGACATGTCAAAGATGCCCCTTCATCATCGCACAAACACTCTAGAGATACGCTAAAAGATATCTAGCCCCTACTGAAGAAAGCTAAGGAGTGTGTGATATCGACACATGCTACTTGGACTAAGGTAGGTTCTTTAGTTGAACGAGCTACTCATGTACATCAAGTCACTCTTATGACCACTGCACCACCCACTATTGTAGCCACCATTCTACCCACCTCCACCATCATTTACCTTGGTATCAATCCCCCATCCATCATTCTTGCTATTCCCATTATTGAATAATAGCACTCACCCCCGCATGCAGCTTCTGATGAGTCACCTCATTTATTGGTAGAGACCTTCTCTGACTGCCCATATTCAATTACTACCATTGATGATCTGGAATACGCAAAAACTGATTCCTCTTTTATTATTTCTGCCATTTTTCCTACCTCTACCATTCACCCACCATCAACTACTATTCCTTCTACCACTACCTTATCTTGTCCCTCTTCTTCCATCATTTCAATCATCTCTACTAAAAAAGTTGTTGATTTCATGAAAAAACCATAACAGTGTCATCAGGTGATCTCCCTTGCTTCCCATTAGCATGATCTCATTTCTTTTATTCTGACACTTGTTCTTCACATAATTGCTCAAAATTAAAATGGTACTTGACAGAGAGAACCTTCACCACAAACTTAATAAAAGTGTTTGATTGCTAATGCTCAACCACTAAAATCGTAACTTCCAGCACCAAATACAGTTTCAATAGATACCCATAATACATGGTCTTTTCCACAATTGTTCTAGTTCATTCATGATTCTATATCTCACTTGGAGAACCATCTAGTTCAGACCGAGCCTTGGTGCATAGATATTCAAGTTACCTATGACAAACAACAACATCAAGTCAACATTGTCGCTACTGTAAAAACACAATTATGCCTTGATAAAGGTGTGTTAGAAGCTCATGTGAGTGATGTTCATTCCAAACTACAACCTTTAGGGCCTGCACTTGCTCCTTTCATCGAAGAATAGCCTGAAGATATTATCGCCTATTCCCCTGCCAATTGTTGTACTTTTTTTGAAGAGGCATGTAAGAATTTTTTTGCCAAGAATATTGCACTCCATGACACTATCACTACCCTACAAAAATATTCGTCATATCCATAAACACTCTACAAGAATCAGATAGCTAACAAGATTCAGACAACCAACTTTGTCTGTAACACTTTGCCACATGTTATGTAGTAGTCACAATGAATATTTAGTCAAATTTCCGACTGGAGTGACGTTCTTGTGAAGAAGAATGCACCTATTTATCCCTTGTGTAAGAACATCAAGAACCTGTTCCAGCAAGCAATGATAAATTTAGATATGGAAGTGAAGAAGCAACTCTTAGATCAAGCCAGTATTTAGATGCTCATATTAATCAATTGGAAGATGCATCTCAAGCAACTAAATGTGCTCTTCATGACCTCCACCGAGAGCAACAAAAGCATTTCATCACCTTGAGCATATTGTCCATTACAGGTTATCAATAGCTCTAGGATTTTGTCCATTCAAAGCCCAGTGATCTCTGTGCACAAAGGGTTGAAGAATTTTCAATATGTCTACACTTATAGACTCATGGAACTCATATGTTTATGCATTCACCACAATTAAGGAGTTGAATCTTCAAAGTGTTCTAGATTTGGGTCCTTTGTTTGAAGGTACCGTAGCCAATCAAAGCAAAATCCAACCACCCAGAGTTCAGAAGCAGCAACATCAACACAATGAATAGAGGGTGAGTCAATGGATTATGGTCAGGGCATGTTGGGCCCTTCACTTTTGAAGGAATAAAATTTGCAGAGGACATTTTGGATAAAGTCGTTGGAAGAAGAGCACCAAAAAATCAAAGCGACAACAAAATATTTCTTTTGGAACTTGCACTGCAGAAATTAGGAGTGTGCACCATAGAAATTGGAACCAATTTTGATAGAGCCAACAAGAAACCAAGGTAATGGCCCCAGGTTTCAAAAAATGGAGGATCAAGCAAGCAAAGGATTGAAGATCAGATCAAGTGAACACAGGTTATAAAATAAGTTGTGAAGTATCAAGAAATAAGTTTATAAAAGCATTGCAAGGTTTTGAGAAGAATCCTAAAATTTTTGTTAAAGATCTGAGCTATGCAAAAGAAAGACTGCTTGTAGGAAAAACTAATTATGTAATGATTTATGGTTGATACTTTTTCTGAGCTATAATAATTGCGTGCAAGTCCATAATGTGTCATAAAATGTATTGAAGGAATGTTGTTGTACTTGGGCTTTGAACTTTAATAATAAACAGAGAATGGGAGTTTTATCTGATGTGTATGTATTTCGCAACCGCTTTTAAAATTTTGTGCATGTTGTTATTATCTTTTAAATGTATAACTTAGCTTGTTGCAAACAAATGTATGGATGGTTATGCAGACTACATACTATATTATTCTATATCCCCTTCCATTTTTCTATTGTTTTGGCTCGCTTCGGGTGAGACTCTCCTTTTTTCTAAGGGAGTGAAAATGTCAAATAAGTGCTAGACTACGCAGAAATATTTGTTGGCACCCTAGGACAGACTCTAGGTCATTCTTCATTTAAAGATTTTCGCCAATAGCTCATCCCATCACTCTTAGGGTAACTACCTAGTCCTCTTGATCCCCCCACTGCAATGGTTTGATTTATGTCTTGAGGATTAGAGAGCCAATCTCTACAATCAAGATTATGTTGGTAAGGATGGCAATGATTTGACCCTGTATTCGACAGATTACAATTAGATTTCATGTTATATAGTGCATCAATTTAAAGAGGAATGATATTGCTATATGACTGATATGTGAACTTCAAACCAAGTTTGAAGTTTGACTCTTTTCTCTTCAAATTTACAATTTCTTCAACATTATGCTATTCAATACAAATTTCAACATGGATTAATGTAATTTTCAGCTACCAATTGCTTAGTTTGGTTGTTATCTTTGTAGGTTAAACCCCAACTCCTTCTAAGGCCTTGTCATGGCATTAACTCTTGCTCAATTAGGTTGACATTGATATATCTATTTCTCATGGGCTTCATCGGTGGAAATTTTATGAAAACCCAAATTTAAATTGAAACATTGACTTTTTTTCTTCCAAAAGTGGGCCTATTTCCACTTAACTAGGACAATGAAGAGGAGTCTTCATTCATCCTCCCTCGAGGTAAGATATTATTGAAATTGAATTTATCTCGAATATTTACATAAAAGTTTTAGGTTAAATTGAGACAAGACTAAGAGGTTTCCCTTTTCCACGCTTGTAGGTTAGTCTTTCAACTAGACCTAAGGCATTCATGGAAATTACTAAATTCACACAGTTTCATCTTTAACTCAATCCTTACAAGTACTCATTATTAATACCCCTTTGCAGGTTTGCAAGCCATTCTTAGGCTTCAGCTTATCTGTGGCTGAAAAATTATTTGTAGTTAGAGTTTCTTTTGAAAAAGGCCATATTGGCCAGGGTTTATAGTTCTATTATATACAATTGTCCGGTAGTTCATATGTTAAATTTATATGGATGAGAGCCTTGTCTCTATGAACAAAATACTGTAGTATTAATTATTTTCCTAATTGAGAGTTTACCCCTTTTTGTAAATGGTAAACTTGTTTATTAAATGATCTAGGTTGCGGCCTAGACTCGTATCGTCATAATTGTAAAATTTCTCTTCTTCATTTACAAGAAGAACTACCGTAAGTTTCTTTCTCATATGATATTAGGCATGCTTAGCATAATAAAGTAATGTTTTTAACATAAAACATTAGAATATATCTTGGCTGTAGTCATGCATGTGCAGAGGAATTGTTGTTTTATAAAAGGTGTCTTTTAAAACTCCTAATTACCTCACATTAATCATCAACCTGGGCAAGTCCTTTTATTCCAAGAGTGTACAAAATATGTGCATGCTATGAATCCAGAGAGTAATGTTTCTTAAAAGGAAGTATAAACCTTTGATACAAGAGTAAACAGATGCATTTATAAAACTCAAATTGCAACTATTAAAAGAAATATTACATCTAAGCATCAAGACTTAATCCTCTACTGAAATCGTAATCAAATCTCAAACAAGAAATTCAATTGACAATAGCATCAACCGAGAGCATAGTAGCAATAACCAATCTCTTCTTAGCTGATTCAATCTAAATCACACTCAATCTCAATTAAACAATCCAAATGGAAATGATGTCAACCGAGAGTTAAATATTGATAACCAAACTCTTTCAGTTGATTAAATCAATAAGGTTCACTGCCTTAATGACTAATTAAGTTAATCTACAATAAGCATAAATAGAATCAAATGACAAGGTTGTAAAACATGTAAATAAAATGTACTAACTTCAATATAGGAAATTAGTAAATAGCAAATAAGATAACTCACAGAGAATGGGAAAAATATCAAACCACACAAACTTGTGTGAATCAAAAATATATAACACAAGGGATAGCAATTCAATCCACCAGAGGTCGGGCCCTTAGCCACTAGTGAATACTGCTGAGCTACTTCAGAGAATACGAATGAACAACAACGTAAACTATATATTAACCATTGAACTCAAGTCTCATTACAATACGGTCTTGTTCTCCAACATCACAAGTCTGTAAATTATAATTACAATTTGAAATAACAGAGATCAATCCCCTTTCCTCCTATAGTATTTTGCTTTTATAGTTAGAAAGAGGTAAGGGATTCGCAACTGAATGCTATCTTCTGACACCCTTCATATTTAGCATTGATCCTCTTGATTCATCCTTCGACCCGACTACAACCGACGTGCCCCATTCTTCCTTTGTTGGTTTATGTTGTTCCGTCTCTAGGGAACAACAACTATTCCTTTCGTCATTTCTCTGCATAAAAAGGAGTAAAAGTTAGTTACGGTGGCTAAATATTAATTTAGAGTAGTTCATCTTTTTCTTATCATAATCCGTCAATATGTTAGTGAATCAAGATATGAAAGAGATAAGAAAAGAGGAAAAAGGTGATGGAATTAAGAGTAAATACATACCCATTTTGTAACTCAACATACTCCACTGCTTACCTTGTTTCATGTCCTCATGAAGATTAAGTAGTTCTTATGCAGTGCAGTTAAAGAGTAGGTTGAAGAGAAAGCGTAAAAAATTGGTCTAAAACCATGATTTTGAACCAGGAGCACAAAGGCGGGCCCTTCCTTTCCTTCAGGAAATTCATAGTCAGCCCGATAACCTTCAAGGGGATACCAAATAATGAGGCTCCGAAACCGAAATCCTAACCAATAAGGTCCTTCTCTCAAAATAATATTTCTATAGGTGACCATACGGGCCGCAACAACTTTAAAATTTTTGTAATTAAATGGTTCCCTATCTTTCACACCACTGGTGGAGATCGTCCATCTGAGCTTAGATGCAGTTAGAGATATTTCTTGAATGGAGATGAAATATGATATTCCTTTCTGCACAATCTCCTTATGTATGGGCCCTAAAGTTTGAATCACCCCTTCTCATTTCATCAGACTCTTATGATTAGCAAACATTTGTAAGGGGTTCTTAGGTTCACTTCTCACCCAAAGATCCAATCCATGTTCCTGTCTTTGAAATACATTATAGCTTTAAACCATTTGAGTTGGTTAACTGCAAACGAAATAAAGGCCTGGAAATGAACATCCCCTACAAAATGTTTAGGGTTCTTTTCCACCTTGTTCTCTAATATAAAATTGTGCAGATAAAACTCACAAAGAAGCCTTTGGACATTTACACCATGTTGCTTGCAGCAATTTATAAAATCTTCAATTGTTCCTAATTCAATTGGTTTACCAGCTCTTACGGCTTTAATTTTCAATAAAAGGTATTGTTCTAATAAAAACAAGGCATAATTGGTGGCGGGAGACCTGCATGCCAGGACATCTAAATACAATGATCAGATGGTGTTTTTCTGACTTATGACTCTGTCTAGTTTGAACTTGATCTTCTCCATTTTTTCTTCCGCCTTTCTACATCTGTAAAAAGTCTCGCTCTCTATTACATTCATTTCCTGAAGCTATTTTTGCAGCTCTTGATATTTCTACTAGGAAATGGTTTCTTGTTCAGATCGTTCCAACACGAGCTAGGTTTGTGCCAATTCCTCCTGAAGATTTAGTAGAAGGGGGTCATGGTGCGTCATAATGTCTTTGGCTTGCATGTCTGTCTGAGTGCCTATGCTATAAGAGGGGATATCTTGTGTTTGTACTTCTTTATTGTAGGAGGTCCAAACCTCTATTTGAGAAGATACATCTACTAAATCTTCATGCAGTCCTTCTTGAATAACGATTGTTTGAGTAGGCATGAGCTCAGTTTGAGTTCCTATAGCCCTACCTTCATATAATTCCATTTGCACAACCACATTTACTACCCCAAGGGTATTGTTTGGAACCTTTCCCATTGTGATTTCTTTTATTTTTCTTTGGAGCCTCTTCATCATCTTACAAAGTTTCTAGTGTTCTTTTCTTAGATTCTTCAATTTCGTTCTAGCTCTAAGGAGTAATTGATATGATAATAGACTCGTTAATAGCTCTTGTCGCTAAAGAGCCCGGTTTTTCACCCTGTCTTTGTTCCAATAAGACTGTGTCTCCAGATTGATTATCAGACTCCCGAATAATCTTTGTCTCTACTTCCTCTTCTTAGCCTATGTTTTTTGTGTCTAGGCCTTCATGATTGTTTTCCACTGGGAGCATGTCACCAGATTGGTTCTCTAATTCCTGAATAGCCTCTGTATCTGTTTCCACTTCGTGGTTTTTATCTTTTGAGGAAGATAGAATTCTGGTATAGCTAGAATTCCCTGGAGATTGGGTTTCTCCTAAATTAAGATTAAGCGGTCCTTCAAGCTACATGTAGACATTCATCTTGGCCAGGACCTAGGCCATCCCTATCTCGAAATCATGCAACAGATCATCTTGAGAACTCATATTTGGTGTTGGAGGAGGTCCCAGCTCATTTCTTCTTTCATCGTCAGAATGCCTTGCTCCTTCCTCAGGTTCTGGTTCAAGGTTATCTTGTCCTCCTGACTCTGGTTGCAAGTCCTATACATTTTCCGAGCTGGATAACTCTATGGGTTGATTAGTGCTGCCTTGAGGATTTTCAGACGTTCCCTGGTTTGACTTCAACCTTTAGATCATCTATGTTTGTGAGGTATGCTTCCTGAAAGGGCAGTCCTTTTTCCTTTTGGAACAAGGTTAGCTTCTGGCAAGCTTTCACCTCTTTCGAGGGCCAATATGAGATCATCCCAGGTTTATTGTTATTGGGCAAGGTTGTGACTAACTATTAACCTGATCAAACAATGGTGGCTAACTACTATTTCTATGTGTTGAGACCATCTCAGCCTCTCGGCAATGTGATGCAATAATGAATTCAACAGTGCGGGCAAATTAATAGAGCATTTTTGTTTTAAAACTGCTAAAAGTTTGAGTTGTTGTGGCCTTACCACATCTTTACACCCATCGCAGGTAATATAGTTTTGGACAATTCTTGCCAATTCTCCCCATGGATCTCTGAGAGAAGATGGTCGAATACCTTTACCCTTCTTCATTAGCTCCTGTCCTTCATCCCTAAAAACCTCTATAGCGCCATGCAGCCTTAATCGCTTGCCAGCCCATACTGGTCCTTCTGACAGCAACCCAGACACTTTTGTTATCGCAGCATCTATTACAGTTATTTGTCTACCTCTTATCAAGGATTGTCCATTCTGTAAATGTTGTAAAACTTTGATGGTGATTTCCTCATTGGGTGGTTGAAATCTTGTAAAATATGTTGTCCATCTTGCGCGAGCTAGAATTTCCCTGGCTTCATCAGAGATAGCCAGTGTTAAAGGTTCTCGGCGCACTATTCTTCCTCCCATGATGCTTGACTTCTGCAAACAATTAGTGCAGTGGAGAAAGCATAGCAACGAATAGAGCTGAGAGATGGAACAACAAATGGTTATAATGGCTCTATCAGGTGATGCTTTATAAACATAAATACCATTATCGAGGACTATTATGATGCCACACGCTCTGTGATTATGGGATGTTGTATTATTCTACAAAATCAAATGAAAATATGACAACACATGCATGAGTATACTGGAGGTCTTCGGCCCCTCTCAAAATGATAGGTTGCCTACGACTGAATGGATGAAAGGATGACGCACTGGCGGTGAAGTACAGGGGTGATGGATTGGGTAATAAAAGTGGCAAGGTATGTATATTAATGAAAGGATCATAAAGGATATTGGAGTAATGAAAACAAGGCATGTAACGAGAATTATTAATAAGTGATAAGATGCCGTGAGGTGATGCGATAAAGGAAAAGGACAGCATATGCAGGAGATAATACTTTACCATCATTATTCCACTTAAAAAAGTTGTGATTGATTTTAAAAAATTAACTCATGCATAAAGATTCAAGGTAAGTTAGGGACATAATCTCTTCGCAGAAATAAATAGAAACATAAGAAGAGGGCATTATAATAATTATTGATTTAGAAAATACAACTTCAATACCATAAGCTGAGCTTCTATTGCCTGTAGGCATCCATAGCCTTGACAGAGTTGCTTTCTAACCCTTGGGAATCATGGTCCTCTATGTATAATTGGGGAAGTGCATTATGATGTCCATAGTAGAGACCAATGTGTTGGCATGGAAACCAGATGAACACATTGCCATTCACTGGGAAGTAGCGAAAGTGGTTAGGTCAGCTCGTGATGAGTCCTCCTGTTCCAAGGACTTTGTTTCTTGATGCATACATTGGATCATATCCCTGGTGTAGTGGCCATAGTGGGAATGCCACTTCGCTTCTTCCTTATGATCATGGTAAGCTGGCTTGTGATGAGACCCCCTATCCTCCATCTGTGGAAAAAAATCATAAACTTGTTAGTGAATATATGTATATATATATATATATATATATATATATATATATATATATATATATATATATATATATATATATATATATATATATATATATATATATATATATATATATATATATATATATATATATATTCTTAAACACTCCTCGTTTTATATATAGAGGGTGGCTCAGTACTCCTTAAGAGTAGGGATGGTGGAAGAAGTTTGAACATATCAATAGAAAAAATATACCCATAGTCTTATTGATAATAAACAAAGAGAGTTATATAGGATGAGCGAGAACCGGCATGGTAAATATAATCAATCAGTTTCATTTATAATGGAAATGAGGACAGTGAAGTGATATAGATAATTGTGTCCTTTATTTTTCGATCATCACAAAGCAATCTTGTTAAAGATGATAATACTCAAGATATTTGCTTGCTTCAGTAGACTCCATACTTGTTGTCCTTAGATATGTATTGTACTTTTATGCCATAAAGAGGATCATAAAGAGTGAACTGGGATGGCCTAGGAATGATCATGCAAGGGGGAGAAGGGTGTTCTCAAAAATACTCAAAAGGTGCTATTCTCTGAAGGGATCAACAAAAGAAAACACACACAAAAAGTGTTGTTCCCTATAGGGAACAGCAAAGAAAAACACACACAAAAAGTGTTGTTCCCTATAGGGAATAGCAAAGAAAAACACACACAAAAAGTGTTGTTCCCTATAGGGAACAACAAAGAAAAATGCACATGAAAAGTGTTGTTCCCTATAGGAAATAGTAGCTCTTCCCTATAGGGAACAACAGTTGTTCCCTATAGGGAACAACAAAGAAAAATGCATGAAAAAAGTGATGTCCCCTACAGGGAACAGCAGTTGTTCCCTATAGGGAACAACAAATAAAAATGCACATGAAAAATGTTGTTCCCTATAGAGAACAACAATTTTTCCCTATATGGAATAGCAAATAAAAATGCACACGAAAAGTGTTGTTCCCTATAGGGAACAACAAAGAAAAATGCACATGAAAAGTGGTGTTAACTATAGGGAATAGCAAATAAAAATGCACACAAAAAATGATGTCCCCTATAGGGAATAGAAATTGTTCCCTGTAGGGAACAACAAAGGAAAATGCATGCAAAAAGTGTTGTTCCCTATATGGAATAGCAGTTGTTCCCTGTAGGGAACAGAAGATGTTCCCTGTAGGGAACAACAAAGGAAAAGAAGAAGAAAAAACCAATAAACAATCATCTCTATCGATCTAAGAAAATGAATTTGAATAGAAAGAAAATAGAAAAGCAATTGTATGTACAGGGTTCAAAAATAAATTATTTACTAGACTGGTGTTGTTGAAGAGTTTCCTTCATCAACGAGAATTTGTATCGTAGAATCTTCGTGTATCTGTTCGCAAAAGGATTCCCTTGTAAGCGGTTTGTGGTAGAGGCGTACTCGAGGCCCATTTTCTTTAAAAGAGTAGCTAGACCCATCAATGGTGGCTAATGTAAGGGTGTCATTATTGTAAACCTCTTTTATCTCATAAGGACCCAACCATCTAGTTTGGAGTTTGCCCGAGAAATCCTGGAACCTAGAATCGTACAGAAGTGCCCAGTCACCTTCATCAAATATCTTTTTTTTGATGAGGGCATCATGCCATTTTTCTCTTTGTTGTTGAATAAGTGTAGTATGTTGAAGAGCTGATAGTCGAATTTCATCCAATTCATTTATTTGTTGTAATCTGTTAATTTGTGCTTCATTCAAATCCAGCCTTACTTCTTGGGCTATCCTCAATGTCTGAAATTCAAATTCTATGGGGAAGATAGGTTCCTTTCCAAACACTAGCTGATATGGGGAGTATATTGTGGTATTCCTCCAAGTCGTGCAATATGCCCACAGGGATTTTTGAAATTGGGTAGCCCAATCACATCTATGTGAGGCGACTGTCTTTGTTAGAATGGCCTCAATTACTTTTTTGGTACTTTCTACCTGGTTGTTTGCCTGCGGGTGGTATGGAGATGTGATTCTATGCAAAATGTGATGATTTTTTAGTGTAGCAGCAATCTTATGGCCTACAAATTGTGGCCCTCCATCCGTAATTATTTCTTTGGGCAAGCCATACAACACAAAAATTTGGAAAATAAAGTGGATTACTGTGTCCTCTGTTTCTCTTGGTAATGCTTCTGCCTCCACCCATTTAGTCACATATTCCATTGCAACCAGTATATATTTCTTTTGATTAGATGATGGATTTATTGGGCCAATGAAATCTAATGCCAAACGTTCAAAAGGTTTGATGACTAACTTTGGATGTAGGGGCATCTTGTCAGACTAGCCAGGGTGACCCATTCTTTGGCAGTTGTCGCATGCCTAGACAAATTTCTTGGCGTCCTTAAAAATGATGGGCCAATAATACCCCATCTGTAAGATTTTATGTCCAGTCTTGCGGTCTGAAAAGTGTCCTCTGCAAGGTCCATCATGGCAGGCTTTTAGGATATCATAGATTTCCTCTTACTTGAAACACCTGCGGATATGCATATTGGCTCCTGTGTGAAAGAGGTATCCTCCGATCTAGGAGAACCGAGCACTACGTTGCACTATTAATTTTCTTTCTCTGGGCATCAGGTGTTTGGGTAGTTTTCCCACTGCTAAGTGTTAGTGTCGGTATCTTCATCCCTCTGTCAGAGATCAAATCCTCTTGTTGCATTGCATATTAGGTGTCCCGCCTAGTCAGCTGCATTCCATTAGGCGCATGGATCACCTGATGGTATTGGCTTCTCCTACACTTTCCCTCATGTCATTTACCTGCTGGCTCATGTTTATTCATCAAAAATTGTATGCAGTCACCTTTTTGTCTTAAAGATTGCACAAGTCTTTTCTAGGGTTTCATTATCATTTAGGTCTAGGGTTTCAAAAAGTCCAATAATAATCAATAGGCACATGACGAGGTTCCAGCATCAATAAATTTCATAATCAAGTGTTCAGAGATATGTTTTTCCTCAAAACTCAGTTTTGAGGAAAAACAAGGTATTTTTAGATTTTATTGTACAAATTCATGTAATTTTATTTCCTTCATATGTAAATTATTTCACCTGCAACCTTGGTCACTTTTCCTGGCCTCAGTAGCTCCAACCCCCTACAAAGCAAACAAGACACAGGTCATTCAATTCATCACAAGCTCAAAGAAAGTGAAAAAGCTCAAAAACAGAGTTTGAAAACTAAAGTCATTTTCCCAAACATTGTAAAGTGGGTTTTATAAACCAAAAAATTAAAAGCTCCTTGTATATAAGTTATTTCTTCCATTGAAAGGTTCATTTGCATTTCAAAGACAAAGATGGGCAAAGCAAGGTCGCGTTGGTGAGCAAGTAAGACAAAGTTGGAGAAATCTGCCCAAAATCAGAAGCGTGACACACTGGGCAAGTGGCGCGGTGCACATAGCAGGCGCGGCGCATAGGGCTGCGATTTCTAGTTCAAATTTACACGAGCACGATGCACACACAGGGTACGATGCGTTGGGTTTGAATAGAGCTGCCAAGCCCGAATTTTGCAACAACTTGCCCCAAATCATCCCAAAATGCTTGGATCTTCATTTGTGCAAGTAGGTTGAGCCTATATCACTGCTTTTCATCCAATTTTTGGTGGTTGTTTTATGGTGGTTGTCTTATGGTGGTTGTGTGAACAAAAAACCAAACCCTACCTCTTGCATCTTTCAAAGGAAACAATGCCTAGGGTTTGTACTATTGTTTTGGCTGCCAAGTCATTCCCTCATCTTTCCATTCCCACAATTATTTTCCTAGTGTATTCCCCTATTACCTAATTCCCATATTCCCAAAACAAAATCATATATCCCTATCCCCACTCCTATTTTTCCCGAAATCCCAAATATAATTCCCAAACCCTAGTGCTATACCAAAAACTCCTAAATTATTCCCTAATCCCCTGTTTCCCTAACTAAACCCTGTCCCAATAGTCCCTAAAATTCCTCAATTTTCCCTCCCTATACAGTCCCTCATATCACTTTTCCCTTGGTGGCAGAAGTCAAAAAACATCATAAAGCACCTACTTCTCATCAAGACAACTCATCCACCTAGCAGAGATGGAATCTAATCCCTCATATGCTTATGAAGAGGAGACACACAGTGACTCACCTATAGAGGTACATGCACCCAGGAGGCCTCATAGAGGTGGAAAACATATTCGAGAAGAACCACCCACTCTTACTGAGTTACAAGCCTGCCCTCTTACCATCACTTGTTTCCAACACTAGTCCTCCTATGAATTTTGTGAGTTGGTTGCTAGAATTCAGTTTCATCATGAGTTGGCTCTTTTATTTGTGCTTCATTTACATGATGGTCAAGCCACTCTAGCTGGTGTCACATTCACATTAACACCATAATCTATTTCACTAACAACCAGTATTCCTAACATTGGAGAGAAATGGAACAAGAGGCAGCAAATTAAAAGGCAGCAGTACGAGCCATACATCAAGCTCGGTTATTTAAGACAACTCAACAGAGTGTTTCCTTTCCAGTACCTCAAAGATTCTTATGCTCCTTTGATGAAATTGATAATGAAGTATTTCAGCTGTGAGGGCCGGTTTTCCCGTTTATATGCTTCTCATATCAGGTTGCTGATGCTTTTTACCAGGGTGAGGATGATGAACCTCCCCTACTTCATGTGCCGAAAGATTGAGACGATGACCACCTTAGTACAGCACAAAACTCCTTAGCAGCAGTTCAACAGTATATATCATTTTGCTCTCATTAAAATTGTAGTCATCCATCAGCTTGGCTTACAGGGCATCACTTGGGAGGACTTCATTTCTCATGATATTTCCACAACTCCTCAGGGACCTTCAGAGACTATATATGAGATAGGTGGACCTTCATATCAGCATGAGGGTCATGAGACATAGACCGCTAGTATGCTGGTGTTTATCACTTATCAGAAGGGCACTAGACGGTTGTTCGCAGCAGCCAAGCAAGTATTATCTCCACCCGGGGTGGAAGGGGTCTCACTTCCATCATCAGAACAACAGGCTCAGGACAAAGGCAAGAGGCCATTATAGGATGAAGGACCATCAGGTGAGCGTGAGACCGATTTCATTCTCATTGAGGGTGATGATACTGATATGGGCGTGCAAAGCACAAATCTCAAAGAAGTCATTCAGGAGCAGCAGGCGGACATCAATGCCTTGTCCCTCAACTTGGAGAGAGCCAAATGGATAATATATTACCTAGAGCAAAGAAATAAGCAGCTTGAATATCATCAAGTGATTATGGAGTTGCAAAACATTCGGGAGAATCGCCAAGCTGCCCAAAGGAGGAGGGTAGAGTTCACTTCACTTAAGCAGGAGGTCAATGCCGATCAGGAGTCATGGCTTGAAAGAGACAATATCCACTTGAAGAGGAGGTTAGAAAAATCCATCAATGAGAAGAATATGTTGAGAAATATGGCATATCATTATTTGTCAAGGAATATGGTGTGCCAAGCTAGAATCAGGAGCTTGAAGGCAAAATTGAAGAGAGCATCAAGTAGGTGAAAGGAGCAAGATAGACTTCAGATCTTGGCTAAGGATTCCTTGGCCCAACATAGCTCTTGATGGAGGAGACTCATCCCAAATTTCAAAAAATTTGGGGCACTTTTTGCATTTTTGGAATTTTTGGCAGAAAAAACAGGATTTTCTGCTCTATGCGCCGTGCCACCTGGCGCTTGCTTTTGATAGGAGCCTCCAAATGACAAAAAATTAGATTTTTTGGATTTTTCATAGAAAAATATGCTTTCCTACCGATGGCCAAGAAATTTGGATAGGTTTTGAGCCCTCAAAAAGGCCAAAAACACTCAAAAAATGACCTTGCTGCCCTTATTTTGACACACGGGAAGTAGTGTTGGGAGAACTGAATTTTGGAGGGGAAAATGGAGGCCAAATTAAAAAATTCCACCTGGGTTTGAAAGTAGACAGGTAGTCCTTTCCAAAAAGCACACTTCGAGTGCATTTGGACACCAGGAAGGCCTCCAAAAGTGGCTCCAAACAGGCGTTACGCGTAGAGAATTTGGCGCGGTGCATAAAGGAAATTTGGACCAGTTTGACCAGGAATGCTCTGTTTTTCGCCTAACTTTTGCTAGTTTGACTTTTTCACCTTCTTAATGTCAAATTTATGATGTAATTTAATGTACATTGGTAGATAATAATGTAAATATGTCAAATTTTCACTTATGGAGGTAGATTCATCTATTAAAAAGTTGTTTGAAAGTGAATGAATCAATTACCTTGTTTCTAGAGGTATGCTGTTCCATTGCCTGATTTCTAGTTCTCAGTTTAGAATTAATTGAAACAACTCCTAAATATGTGAGCTCGACCCCTAGAGGCTAGGATGAGCTATGGTTTGTCTATATTATGTTGTTTTTCAGTCATTATCTTGGTTGGACTCTTGAGAAAGCAAGGAGCTTCATTGTACACTCATATCAACATTTTGGCTAAGGAATTGAGACCATAGTTTGCAGCATTCTTTGGGATCCCTGTGGCATTTTTTTTGGTAAAATTCTTTTCTCTATAATTATGAATTTACTTATGTGTTATGTATGACATTATCTATCTTATTTCTTCCTAACTAAATCAAACAAGAGTGTAAGTAGAATCCGTTGAAATTGCAGTGCTCTACTTGAGGTTTGCTTTAGTTTCTTGATGTTTTCAGTTGTTTAGAGAGGATCCATGACTTCTCTTTCCCTCTTCAACTCCTCACCTTTCTAATCCTTCCACCTCATTTGATTTGAAGTGCCAAAATCAGTTGCCTACATTGCCCCATTGAGATTTCTGCAAATCTGAGCCTCATTCCCCGCACCCAAAATCTGCTTTTCCATTTGAGCCAGCAAAAAAATCATTTTATTCAATCAAAATCTTTTGCACACATACCTAGCCTAAGATCAGTAGTTATATCAGTCATATCAAGCCTTTAGCGATTATATTTTGCTGAGATTGACCAGGAGAGAGACCTCTCCCACCCTGGTAGGGCTAGCTACCAAGTTAAGCATGGTTTGATGTTGTCCTAGATCCTACCTTTCTCAGCCTGAGGTAGATTTAGGCTCTAACATAGTGGCGACCATATTGGGGAGGAAATTGTTTGTTTTTTAGTGTTCTTCATTTTATAAACTATAGACGGAGTGTGAAGATTACCCAGGTAGCCTTCGAAACGCTTTTTCTTTGCATTAGCGCAAGTAGATAAAAGCTACTTCAGTCAATCTCTGGTCTAGTCTTATAAATGGAATATCTGACTTGCAAATCACCCCAGTACATCTGATAATTCTAAGCTTCTAGATGATAAGTTTAGAATTTGATAGGCTGAACAACTTGTTAATGTCCATTTGATTTCTTGGAAATAATAGCACACTGGCTTCCAGAAGATATACCAGAGCTAATCCAAATCTAGATCCCCCTCCTGTGTACGAAAATCCCAATCTTATTCTGAGAATCCTTCACCAAGAAAGTTCTGTGATTCCCATGTTCAAATCTCATTCATGTCCTGCTAGTTTTGAGTATCTTGAAGATATTGAATTTGATGAACAGTTCAAGTTGTCTTTGTTTGAAACCAAATCTGAAAGCGTTGTTTCTTCAACTTCCTTAATTCCTGAGTTCGTTAGAAATCTTGAAACTAAAAGGGCCAATAAATCCATTGATGATTATATCTTGAATCAGCTCCAGACTTCAATTGTGGATTCTAATATCTTAGAGACTGCTTTTACAACCCTTGGGTCATCCGCAATTGCATCTAGCTCAAAACTTCCGACTGAACCGCCTTTCATTCCCATCATCCCTATGCAACCTATTATCTCTAATCAAAAGTCTGCAGTAGTATCACCTCCGTCTACTTCTTCTACTCTTCAAGCATCCAAAATTTCTTCTCCTCCACACACACCTCCTCATATTCCCCATACATCAGCTGCACCCACTCCTCCAACATCCCCAAGACCGATTGAAAATCCACCAAGAGCAATGGTTTCTTATTTTGCACCCCTCGTGCTGCCCCAAAATTTGGATGACATGCCCGCCGATTATCAAAGTAAAATTCCATTATTTTATGGCACTCCTCACAGTGTTACAGCTCAGCAACATGTGGATAGGATGACAGATTTCTTCAACCTCCATGAGATTGATGCAGAAAATGTGACCATGAGACTTTTTGTACAAACCTTTGGTGGTGAAGTGAGGAAATGGTTCAAAGCTTTGTCGGCAGCAAGTATCACTACATTGGCTAATCTACAGAGACAATTCTTGGATTGCTGGGAAGTGAAGAAAAATCCTCTTCAAATCCTTTTCGAATATGAGAACATCAAGCAGAATGTTGGTGACTCTGTTCAAGATTACTGTATTAGATTCAATTCAGTTTACAATGCAATTCCCGATCATATAAAGCCACCTATGGGCTTGGACTTGATTAAGTTTCCGGACAATTTTGATACTGATATGGCCTATCAATTAAGAGAGAGAGATCCAGCCACTTTGGAAGACATGCAAAAAATTGCAGTCAACATTGAAGCTAATCTCCTTGCCAAGAGAGCTAGAGCAAAGGCTGAAAATAAGGCAACAATAAAAGAAGAGGTTTCCACTTCACATCAAGTACTTTGGAAGATGGAGAAGATGTTTGACAGATTGACAATTGACAAATTTGAACCACAAGTTAGAAATCCTAACTTCCGTGGCCAGCAACAGCCACAATTTAGGATAAAACAAAGAGAGCAGCGGACATAAGACCAACCAGCGCAGCAGCAGGTGAAGACACCCTTGCAGTAGAATTTTGTACATGGTCCAGAATTAGATGAGGAGGAGAATGTAATTCGAGAGGAGAATCATTTCTTTACACCTGATGATATGCCAATTTTCATCACTAAAGATGAAGAGTACTCCGAGAATTCAGCTGAACAAAGGGATGAAAATTTCATTTTGGCAAATGAAACAGTTCTTGAGGAAGAGTCCGATGAATACCAAAGAGGATACATGAATGCTTTGTCAGCTCAGCAGTGACAATATTCACTCCGAAGTAGAGATGTGCTCGTAAATCCAATTCAGAAAAGGAAGGAGGCAGCAGTGTCAAAGAATGATCCTCCCAATGTGCAGAAAAAGGGAAAAGAGACAGTTGATCCTAACACCAACAAAACGCCATCAACAAGTGAAAGACCCAATCAGCCAAATGTGTCAAAGGAGAAAACAGAAAAGAAGGATGTCTCAGCGAAAGAGGTAGAAAAAGTTTCAGTTTTTAACTTAGAAAATGAAATTGCTAAGTTAAAAATATCCATTCCTTTGACTGAGTTAATGAAGAATAGCAATTATAAAGGTCAGGTGTCTAAAATCTTGAATTTAGATCCATCATCCGACACGGTGAACGTGGAGGATGACAGTCCCGAGCTGATCTTTGTGCTAGCATTGGAAGATTAGTCTCAAGATAGTGATGTCGCTCCTTTTTATATCAGTCTTAGGGTGCATGACTTTGTGTTACATAATACTATGTTTGATTTTGGAGCCTCTCACAATCTCATGCCTAAGGCTATCATGGAGAAATTGGGATTCGATATCACTATAAAATATCATGACCTTTACTCTTTCGATTCTAGTAGAGTAAGGTGCATTGGTCTTAACAAGGATTTGGTGGTCAGTTTGGATCAGATTCTGGCTAAAAATGTTTTGATGGACATGGTGGTGGCGGATATACCTCCTAGATTTGGCATGCTTCTTTCCAGATCTTGGGGAGCAAAGATTAAAGGGACAATGCAGCTTGATTTCTCCCATGCTACCATTCCTGTGTTCGATCAGATGAGGAAACTATACTGGGAATAGAAAATGAAGTACATGATCACTAGCAAGGAGAAGCTGGTAAATCATCCAATCAACTATGTACATACTGATTTAGAATCATTTGTTTTGTATTCAAATAGCTTTAACGATGTAAATAGACAAGTAGCTGAAGTAGAAGACATTCCCGAGATCACTGAAAATTTTAGAGAAGTCTTAAAGCAAGAAAGGAAAAGACTTGATAGTACCACTAAGCAATTAGCCTTCCGACAGCAACAACATATTGATGGACAACAAGGAAAAGAAACAAAATTTTAGCATTTGGAAGAGGATGAAGCAGGCCTCTGGAGCATGGATTTTGATGATGCGGTAGGAAGGGAAGGTGATGGAATTGGTATTTGGATACGCAGCCTTGTTTTCACCCCAAACAAAGTGCCAAGCAATTTAAGGGTCTGTTCTTATAAACTAGCTTTTGACTGTTCAAGTAATGAGGCTGGATATGAAGCTTTAATTGCTGGTTTGAAAGTTCTTAGAAAATTGAATGCTAAAAGGATTTCAGTGTATGGTGACTCTGAGTTAGTTATCAAGTAGGTGAAAGGGGAATACCAAGCTAAGCATCCTTGAATGTGGGCCTACCACAATGCGGTGTTGGATATCTTGAAAGCATTTTCGGATTATACTTTAACCTGTGTCCCTCGTGCTCATAATATCATTGCAGATTCACTTGCAACAGCAGCAAGTAATTTGAAAATTTTAATGAATTCAAACAACAAGTTTGAGATTCACGTGAAGCATCACCCAGCTGTCCTCGACAATCAAAGGTATTGCCAAGTGTTTCAAGATGATGATGAGATCAATGAATTTCTGCAAAATAAAGGTAAGTTCAAAGACACTTCTATTGATGTGGAGTACGATGATGGTGAAGCGGAAATAGAAGTCAATCAAATGGAAGTTTTGCAGATCAAAGACAACATCATTTCTAAAGGTCTAATACCTTTAGAGGATTTGTTCGATCAGGATGATGTTCCCCGGAAACCGAGCTTACTACCAACCAAGAAAGGAGTTGAGGATGTGAATATTGGATCAGCTGAAAATCCTAAGGTGGTGAAATTATCAAAGGCATTGCCTCCAGAGGTAAAAGAAAAGTATATCAGTTTTTTATGCTCTTTTACTGATGTATTTGCTTGGGATTATTCAGATTTGAAGGCATATGACACAAGCATAATTCAGCGTGTCATCCCGATCAAGCCAAATCAAAAGCCTTTTCGTCAGAAGCTAGGAAGAATAAATCTGAAGCTATTGCCCTCAAGCGAGAAGGAAGTGAATTGGTTGTATAAAGTTGGTATCATAGTCCCCATAAGATTTTTAGATTGGATTTCAAATTTGGTGATCGTCCACAAGAAAACAGGTGAGATCCGGTTATGCATTGATTTTAGAAATCTGAACAAAGTATCCTTGAAAGACAACTATCCATTGCCTAAGATGGATCACATACTTCAGAGAATAGTTGGAGCATCTCGCATGTCTCTACTCGATGGTTATTCGGGCTATAACCAAATTCTGGTCCATGAGGATGATAGAGACAAAACAGCGTTCACCACTCCATGGGGAACTTTTCATTATGCGAAGATGCCTTTTGGATTGAAAAATGCTGGTGCAACCTTTCAGCGGGAAATGGATATCACATTTGCTAATGAAAAAGATGTCTTTCTAGTTGTTTATCTTGATGACTTGACCGTTTTCTCTAATTCAAATGAAGATCACCTTTATCATTTGAAGATTGTGTTTCAGCGGTGTAGGAAGTATGGCATCTCTCTCAATCCAAAGAAAATTTTGTTTTCCATGGATGAAGGTAAGCTTCTCGGGCATATTATCTCAAAGGAGGGCATCCGCATTGATCGAGCTCAGGTGGAGGCCATTCAAAAGATTGATTTCCCACTAAGTAAGAAAGAAATCCAATCCTTCAATGGTAAGATAAATTTCTTACGTCGCTTTGTGCCCAATCTTGTAGAACATTTAAGAGAAATCACAAACATGCTCAAAAAAGATAGTGTAGTAAGGTGGAATGAGGAAGCAGTTAAGTCTTTCATGTTGGAATTTTGGCTCAGGTATGGCGCTATGATACAGGTGTTGTCCTTGATGGCAACTCTCTTTGATGACAGACCTCCGTTCAGTCTACAGAATGAAGAAGAAATCTCATATACGTAGGTTAATTAAGTCCAAGTTGCGTATACACGCTGGTGATATGCATAGTAAGTCGCGTATACGCAGGAGAGCTATATAATAAGTCGCGTATACACGCAGATGAATGAACAGAAAAGTGCGTATATGTCGGGAAGTTTCCTTTTGGTCCATGGTAGTTAGTCCTCGGTACTTGTGCCCATGTCTTTGGACCAAAGTACCTCGACAGTCGTGTAGATCTCTAGTTTTGAAGTTGATGGTTTTGGATTTCTATGGTTTTGGCTCTTGGTATTGAGCAAGGCCTAAGGCTATATAAGGAGAAGAAGATCATTAGGCAATATCATCTTTTGAAAAGGCTTGAATATCTGAAAAAGAAAGAGATCTGATATGCAGGTTCTGGGTTGCTTGATCTAAGCCAAGGAGAGATCACATCGGTTGATGGAAGACTAGATCTAAGTATAGATCGGGATCTAATGGTTTGAAATGCACTATCATGATATGGTTGATTATGCGTATTTCTAGATCTGCATACTGTCGCAATGTTATGTTCTGGGTCTAACTGATGTCTGGTACAGCTGCAAATTGAGAGAGTTTATTTTTAGATCTGTACGCAGGTTGGCTTCGGTAAAAGCGCGTGTATACGTGGGTTTTGCTCATTGAAGTAGCGTATATCTTTTGAAGCTTGATTTTGGGTTTACAGTTGGGTCTGACTGTTATTGCAGAGTTCTGTAGTCTGCTCTGTGTTCTGGTAACTGGTGATTGACAAGGTTCAGTGGTTCAGCGATTCAAAGTTTGGTTGTTTTATGCTTCAATGATCTGTTATGAAAGGTGAATGAATTGTGGTCTTCAGATTGTAATGTTGTGCTTCAGGAATATCCAGTCTGAAAATGTATGAAAAGTGGTACCTGAAAGAAAGAAGATTGTAGGTCAACACCTACGTACTAATATCTTGGCTAGTACAAGAGCAAAGGGGGTTGGAGCTCCCTTCCAAGGAAGTTTGGAGAACGAGAGAAGGTTGTAGCCTTCTGCAGGTTGTAGCCTGCGTACTGGTATAAGGCTGCACCAGTACAAAAAGATTGTAAACTGAAGTTTCATATTAAAGAAAGATAGAGACAACTTGCAGCAGGTGGTTTTCACCCACATTGGGTTTCCACCTTATATCTTGGTGTTCATGTGTGTGGCTTTTGATCTGTTCTGTTATACTGCACCTGTTTACTGTTAATGTGGTGAATAATGTCCTGATGCACTTAACTGAAGAATAAGCTAACTAAATTATGATTTTTCTTCTTATACGATGTTTTATTTAGTCACAGTAGCGTGTACACGCTGATTCACTTAACTGAAGTAGCGTATATGGTTCTGAGCATTGAAAGAGTTTGATTGATCTGATAATACTGATTCACCCCCCCCCCTCTCAGTATTATTTCCAACAATTGGTATCAGAGCAGGTCCTTCAGAGAAGCTTGATCTCTTGAAGGTAGATCATTCATCATGAGCAACTACGAGAAAGAAGCATCAATCAGGCCACCGATTTTTGATGGGACAAATTTCAATTATTGGAAGGTAAGAGTTACTGCATATCTTCAATCTCTTGGTACAGAAGTTTGGAACATTGTAGAAACAGGCTATGCTTTTCCTTCAGCTACTCCTACAGATCCAGCTGAGAAAAAGCAGTATGAAACAAATGCAAAAGCAGTCAGTACTCTATTAGGAAGTATATCCCAAACAGAATTCATGAAGGTCATGCACTTCAAATCAGCAAAAGAGATATGGGACAAAATGATCACTAGCTATGAAGGAGATGAACAGGTAAAACAAGCTAAACTTCAAACTCTCAGGATTCAATATGAGACTCTCAAGATGTATAATGATGAAAGTGTGGCTAATTATTTTCTTCGGGTAGATGAGATTGTTAATTGTATGAAAAATTTGGGTGAAGAAATAAAAGAGACTATAGTAGTTCAAAAGATTCTAAGATCATTATCCCCCAAGTTTGAATCTAAAGTATCTGCAATAGAAGAAAAGGAAAATCTCCGTGTTCTCACTATGTCTCAGCTACATGGAATTCTAACTGCTTATGAAATGAGAAAGGGAGGTCCATCAGACAGAAGGGAAGCTGCTTTTAAGGCATCAGGAAAAGAAGATTACTATGAAGCAAGCCATGTTCCAGAAGAAGAGGAAGAAGAATCAAATTTTGTCAGAAATCTTCAAAGGGGTTCTGGAAGGTTCAGAGGTAAGCTACCTTTCAAATGCTTTGCTTGTGGAAGAGTAGGTCATTATGCTGCAAAATGTCCTTATAAGGATAAAGGAAAAGAACCTGCTAGATGGAACAAGAAACAAAGTGCAAATAAGAAAAGCTACTACACCCATGAAGATAGTGATGGCCTATCAAACAGTGATGATGAACAAGGTAATAAATATAAGCTGTTAATGGCATTTGAAAATGATGATTATGAGGATGCTGTAGATGTGGATAATCTCTATAATGAAATTACTAGACTCAAGAGATGCATAGAAGAAAAGAATGTGATCATTGATACTTTGCAATTTCAAATTGATGAAAAGGAAAAACATCTTGAAAAACTAGAAGGTGAAATTGTTGGTCTCAGAAAAGAAATTGAGAAAACAAAAGCTATTAATCTTAAGTTTGTCAAAGGATCTGAAACTTTGGATGAGATTATCAATGTGCAGCGGTCTCCTCTAAACAAGACAGGTTTGGGCTATAATGGAGAAACCTCTCAAGCATCCACCTCAAAAAGTTATCTTGATGCAGCAAGAAGAAATGAGCAGAAGAACAATGAAGATAATCAGGTAAAGCAGGGACGAATTACAAACAGAAACTATCAGGGACAATCCATCTTAAGGGTGAACAAAAGCTACAACCAGCCACAGGTAAAATCTTCTCAGTTTGGTTCAAGAATAGATGAAAATAGAAATTACAATCAGTTGGCTGGTAGATTCAATAACCGCAGAAGCTTCTTCAATGGACAATGCTTTTCTTGCCATAACTTTGGTCACAAAGCAGCTCAATGTGTTGCATATAAAACAATCATGACTAGGGAAGCTCAAAAACAAAGAAGTATGACAGGGATTACAAAAAGGACCTATAACAACTTTTCGGTTCTTGAAAATGAAGTTGAATGTTCTATTTGCAATAATTTTGGTCATGAAGACTCTGAATGCAGGAGCAGGTTTCAGGAGAAAAAGGAACAAGCCACAAGCACCAAAACATGGAGAATAAAGGAACCTCAAACAGAAAGATGTGGGATAGCATTTTATGCAGAAGGACAGGAAAATCTATGGTACATTGACAGTGGATGTTCGAAACATATGACAGGTGATAAAGAAAAACTTGAATCTTATTCTACTTTAGAAAAGGGAAAGAAAGTTTCTTTTGGAAATGATACTCCTGCAACTATAAAAGGAAAAGGTATTGCTCCTTTGAAAGAAAAGGTCAAGGCTGGAAATGTTTTGTATGTTGATGGATTGAAGCATAATCTACTAAGTGTCAGCCAGATGTGTGATCAAAAAACCGAGGTTATTTTCAGATCGAATGGATGTCTTGTTCGTGATCTTGATACAGGTAAAACAGTTCTCAAAGGCAAAAGAACTCCAAATAATCTGTACATATTTGAAGAAGGACAACAACAATGCTATCTTAGCAAGGATGAAGAGCACTGGTTATGGCATCGAAGGTTGGGACATCTAAGCTTCTCACAAATAAGGAAAGCATGCAAATATCAGGCAGTTCGCGATCTTCCAGATATCAAAATTCCAGACAACACCATATGCAAATCTTGTCAGTTTGGAAAGCAAACCAGAACTAACTTTCCAGAGAAGGAAGGATCAGCTAGCTTGCCTCTTGAGCTAGTCCATACAGATGTATGTGGTCCATTTAGGAAAAGGACACCTCGAGGAGAAGAATATCTGATATTATTCATTGATGATTTCTCAAGGTTTGTTTGGTTAGGGCTTATGAAGCACAAAGATGAAGCATTCGAAAAATTCAAATCCTTCAAAGCATTGGTTGAAAATGAATCAGGACACAAAATTAAGTGCCTCAGATCTGACAGAGGTGGGGAGTTCACCTCAAATGAATTTTTCGATTTCTGCGATGAACATGGGATAAGAAGAGAATTCTCTACAGCTAGAACTCCTCAGCAAAATGGGGTTGTGGAAAGAATGAACAGAACTATCCAACAAATGGCTCGTGCTATGCTCGATGAATCAGGTACTCCTGCAACCTTCTGGGGTGAAGCTGCACATGCTGCTGTTATTATTCTTAACAAAACAAATGTCCGAGTAAACAGCACTCAAACACCTCATGAGCTTTGGAGTGGTAAAACTCCTTCCGTGAAGCACTTCAAAATCTTTGGGAGCAAATGTTATATTAAGAATACTGATGAGCAACTTGGCAAACTTGAACCAAGAGCAGATGAGGGCATTCTTCTTGGTTATTCTCCACATAGCAAAGCATACAAGTGCTACAATAAAAGACTTGGCAGAATTGTTGACAGTATTGATGTAGTGGTTGATGAGAAGGGATATATTCCTAGGCAAGTTCATCATGAAGACATTGAAGAAGATGAAGGCTACTCTCAAAGGCGGAATGATGAAGAAGAAGAACCTCAAGAAGAAGAAGAATCTCAAGAAGAACCAGAGGAGCAGACAAGAATAGAAGAGAAGACTCCATCCAGATATGTTCAAAAGAATCATCCAGAAACTCAGATTGTGGGGCAGAAAGAAGCAGGAGTACAAACAAGAAGGACACTTGCAGAAGCTTCAAGCTACTTGGCATTACTCTCCTCCACTGAACCACAAAATGTGAAAGAGGCATGCAAAGATGAATGTTGGGTCAAAGCAATGGATGAAGAACTTGAGCAAATCGAAAAGAACAACACTTGGGAATTAGTTCCTAGACCAAAAGATAAGAATGTGATAGGAACAAAATGGGTCTTCAAGAATAAATTAAATGAAAATGGAGAAGTAATTAGAAACAAGGCCAGACTTGTTTGTAAAGGGTATGCACAGCAAGAAGGAATAGATTTTGAAGAGACCTTTGCTCCTGTGGCAAGACTTGAAGCCATCCGAATGTTCCTTGCTCTCTCAAGCTTTCAAAACTTCAAGGTTTTTCAAATGGACGTGAAATCAGCCTTTCTGAATGGAGACTTAGAAGAAGAAGTATATATTGAGCAGCCAGATGGTTTCATTCTTGGGAATGATCCAAACCTTGTATGCAGATTGAAAAAGGCTCTCTATGGACTCAAACAAGCTCCAAGGGCTTGGTACTATTGGTTGGACAAATATCTTCACCAACAAGGCTTTTCAAAAGGATCAGCAGATAGCAATCTCTATATAAAAGTTGAAAATAACAAATTGCTAATTCTTGTTGTTTATGTAGATGATATTATCTTTGGCAGCAATGAAGAGACTATGAGTCAAAACTTTGCCTTGGTTATGCAGAAAGAATTCGAAATGTCACTACTTGGAGAATTGACATATTTTCTTGGATTGCAAATCCAACAAAATGAAGGAGGTATCTTCTTATCTCAAACCAAATACCTCAAGCAGATCTTGAAGAAGTATGGCATGGAAGAGTCAAAACCAGTATGTACACCCATGGTTACAGGATGCAGCCTCAGTGCAAATGATGAATCAGCAGCAGTTCACCAACCCACTTATAGATCCATGATTGGGAGTTTGCTTTATTTGACAGGTACTCGACCAGATATTACACATGCAGTAGGAATGGTTGGAAGATTTCAAGCCAACCCAAAGGAAACTCATCTTCAGGCAGTCAAAAGAATCTTCAAATATCTTCAAGGGACCCAAAACTATGGCTTATGGTATCCTAGAAATACAGATCTCACTCTTCATGCTTACACAGATGCAGATTGGGCTGGAAGTGTGGATGATAGGAAAAGCACAAGTGGTGGTGCTTTCTTCATGGGTTCCAGATTAGTATCTTGGTTCAGCAAGAAACAGAGTTTGATTGCCTTATCTACAGCTGAAGCAAAATATGTGGCTGCAGCATCTTGTTGCACACAACTTCTTTGGATGATGCAGACCTTGCAGGACTTTCAAATCACTTGCACTCCACCCGTCTCTATCTTATGTGATAATACAAGTGCAATCAGCATTTCAAAGAATCCAGTCATGCACTCAAAGGCCAAGCACATACCAATCAAGTACCATTTTCTTCGGGAACAAGTGCTTGAGCAGAAGGTCAAGTTGGAGTATGTTCCTTCTAAGGAACAAGTTGCTGATATTCTCACAAAACCACTGCCCAGGGAAACTTTTGAATATCTCAGAAAAAAGCTGGGAGTAGTTGATGCTTCATCCTACTGTTGAAGTTTGTTTACAGAAAAGTTGGTATACGCAGGTTACGGAAGGGATATCCGCGTATATACGCTGATTTATGCGGGGTAAGTCGCGTGTCTGTTGGACGCTTGTTGCAGAAAGTATATCCGCGTACATACGCAGTTTCATGCAGGAGAAATCGCGTATATGAAGTTCTGAACAGCAAGGGCAAACTCTGGAGTTCTGAACAGCAATGGGTATGTCAGAATTCTTCAGGCACAGTTTCAGGGGGTGCAGCAGGCACAGGTTCAGGGGGAGTAGCTTAAAAGTCTCATAAAGCATTGTTGGCATTCAGATGTTTTGATTGTTGATTTCAAGAAAAGGAGCTCAGAAAGAAATCCTCGTTGCTGATCTAAAAAGATGTTTATCATATGCTACTGGTGACTTTCATAAGTCTTGGTCTAGATCTGTTGTCTCTATGTCATGTATCTCTCTTGTGATATCTCTTTTATGGTGTCAAGGCCATGTAACGGCCTATGTTGGTTTCCCCACTATGCCTGGGATGAATTATGTAATATAATTGATTGTTTCTGATGTGTCCCCTCTTGGTAGGGAGTATGGATGTATGTAGTGAGTCTTTTGGTGATAGAAAGGTCCCTTATGGTGTATAAGTCTTGGTTCTTGTTGAAGATCATCTTTTGCAGATCTTGCCTACAGTCAGGGGGAGCATGTTTCAGCACAGCCAAGCAGAGGTATCAGCATGTTCTCAGGGGGAGCACAGCCCTTTGCCCTTGATGACAAAGGGGGAGAATGATTCTAAGGATCTGAAGGTTGCCATCAAGTCCAAAGGGGGAGATTGTTGGCATTTTGGCTCAGGTATGGCGCTATGATACAGGTGTTGTCCTTGATGGCAACTCTCTTTGATGACAGACCTCCGTTCAGTCTACAGAATGAAGAAGAAATCTCATATACGCAGGTTAATTAAGTCCAAGTTGCGTATACACGCTGGTGATATGCATAGTAAGTCGCGTATACGCAGGAGAGCTATATAATAAGTCGCGTATACACGCAGATGAATGAACAGAAAAGTGCGTATATGTCGGGAAGTTTCCTTTTGGTCCATGGTAGTTAGTCCTCGGTACTTGTGCCCATGTCTTTGGACCAAAGTACCTCGACAGTCGTGTAGATCTCTAGTTTTGAAGTTGATGGTTTTGGATTTCTATGGTTTTGGCTCTTGGTATCGAGCAAGGCCTAAGGCTATATAAGGAGAAGAAGATCATTAGGCAATATCATCTTTTGAAAAGGCTTGAATATCTGAAAAAGAAAGAGATCCGATATGCAGGTTCTGGGTTGCTTGATCTAAGCCAAGGAGAGATCACATCGGTTGATGGAAGACTAGATCTAAGTATAGATCGGCATCTAATGGTTTGAAATGCACTATCATGATATGGTTGATTATGCGTATTTCTAGATCTGCATACTGTCGCAATGTTATGTTCTGGGTCTAACTGATGTCTGGTACAGCTGCAAATTGAGAGAGTTTATTTTTAGATCTGTACGCAGGTTGGCTTCGGTAAAAGCGCGTGTATACGCGGGTTTTGCTCATTGAAGTAGCGTATATCTTTTGAAGCTTGATTTTGGGTTTACAGTTGGGTCTGACTGTTATTGCAGAATTCTGTAGTCTGCTCTGTGTTCTGGTAACTGGGGATTGACAGGGTTCAGTGGTTCAGCGATTCAAAGTTTGGTTGTTTTATGCTTCAATGATCTGTTATGAAAGGTGAATGAATTGTGGTCTTCAGATTGTAATGTTGTGCTTCAGGAATATCCAGTCTGAAAATGTATGAAAAGTGGTACCTGAAAGAAAGAAGATTGTAGGTCAGCACCTACGTACTAGTATCTTGGCTAGTACAAGAGCAAAGGGGGTTGGAGCTCCCTTCCAAGGAAGTTTGGAGAACGAGAGAAGGTTGTAGCCTTCTGCAGGTTGTAGCCTGCGTACTGGTATAAGGCTGCACCAGTACAAAAAGATTGTAAACTGAAGTTTCATATTAAAGAAATATAGAGACAACTTGCAGCAGGTGGTTTTCACCCACATTGGGTTTCCACCTTATATCTTGGTGTTCATGTGTGTGGCTTTTGATCTGTTCTGTTATACTGCACCTGTTTACTGTTAATGTGATGAATAATGTCCTGATGCACTTAACTGAAGAATAAGCTAACTAAATTATGAGTTTTCTTCTTATACGTTGTTTTATTTAGTCACAGTAGCGTGTACACGCTGGTTCACTTAACTGAAGTAGCGTATATGGTTCTGAGCATTGAAAGAGTTTGATTGATCTGATAATACTGATTCACCCCCCCCTCTCAGTATTATTTCCAACATTTCAATTTGGTGAAATTAGCTCTTTCTTCAACTCTGGTTTTGATCAGCCCGGACTATACTCAGGATTTTATTTTGTTTTCATTTGCCTCGGATCATACTATGGTAGCGGTATTGATGTAGAAAAGAGACCATCTTGAGAAACCAATTGCATTTTTCAGCAGAACCATAAGGGACGCGGCATTGAAGCACAATATAATTGAAAAACGGGCGCTTGCTTTGGTAAAAGCATTGAAAGATTTTCGGCTTTATATTTTGCATTCTCACATCCTCGGTTATTTCCCTAATGTTGCTATTAAGGATGTCTTAGTGCAAACATATCCAGAAGGAAGAAGAGGCAAATGGATTGCTGCCTTGCTGGAGTATGACGTGGAAATCAAACCGACAAAGCTCATTAAAGGACAAGGGCTGGCCAAACTAATGGCTGAGTCAAATTTGCATGCCTTGGACATTAATCTAATTGTTGCTATGTCTGAGGAAGATGAAGACAATCTGCCCTCTCAGGTATCAGAAATTTTCCTTCTTTCTCCTTGGTATTCAGACATTGTTTATGTACTCCAAAATCTATCATCACCACTTGGAATGGCTAAGAACAAAAGTAGGACATTGAAATTGAAGGCTGCAAAATTTTGTATTATGAATGGTGCACTCTATTGGAAAGACCTCGGTGGTGTCTTATTGAATTGTTTAGTAGAAGAAGAGGAAAAACAGGTTATGGAAGATTTTCACAAGGGAGATTGTGGAGGCCATCTTTTCTGGAAGACAACAGCTAATAAAATCTTGAGAGTAGGGTATTATTGGCAAACTCTTTTTGCTGATGTGTACAAAATAGTGGCCAGCTGCCACGAATGTCAAATTTTTCAAGGTAAGAGGAAGTTGCAGCCTTTACCACTCAAGCCCATTGAAGTGTGTGCTCCATTTCAGCAGTGGGGTTTGGATTTCATTGGTGAGATCCATCTTTCTTCTTCAGCGCAGCAAGTGGATCCTCACAGCGACGGATTATTTCACCAAATGGATTGAGGCAATTCCTACGAGGCAGGCTACTGATTTGGTAATTATCTCATTTCTTGAAAACAACATTTTGTCTCGTTTTGGCTGTCCAAATAAGCTAGTCATTAACAATGCAACAACCTTTAAATCAAAATGAATGATTGACTTTTTTAATAAGTATCAAATCACTTTGGGGCACTTGACTGCCTATTTCCCACAAGGCAATGGATTGGCAGAATCCTCAAATAAATCTCTTGTCAACATTATCAAAAAGTTGCTGGAAACTAACAAGAAAAGTGGGCACAAAAAGCTGGTCAATGCACTTTGGGTAGACAGGGTAAGTCAAAAGAAATATATAGGCATGTCTCCTTTTGAGCTTTTGTATGGTGTGGACACAATCTTCCTGACCTCTCTGGTAGTCCCGATGGTCAAAGTTTTGCAAGAAGCTGGTAGCGAAGATGATAGTTTGCAGCGGAGGATCAATCAAATGATTCATTTGCAGCAAACTAGAGAGGAGGTATTTCAGAACACTTTCAAGCTGCAGGAGAGAATCAAGAGGATATATGACTAAAAAGAAAAGGCAGACAGGTTTGAAATAGGAGACATAGTGCTGAAATGGGATGTGTTAGAGTCGGTTTGGTCAGCCCTCCGTCAGAGATCAAAACTCTTTATGCATTTCATCTTTAGGTGTCCCACTCCATTCACTCAGTTGCATTCCGCTAGGGGCATGCCATGATCTGATAGAGAAAGTCATGCTAATCATTTCCCCTCATGTCTGGCTCCTGCTGGCTTATGTCCTTGTTGTCAAATAATCAAAAGTCCATAACAGTCAAGGTCTGGTCCTTCAACGGACAAAGGTCATTTTTGGTCATTAGGTCTAGGGATTGATCAATTTGGTCTTTAATATGTCCAATATAGCCATGCAGGCCAAAGGGATGTTCTTTCAAAGTAATGATCCGCGGAGTTTCATCCTCATGCTGATAGACTTCGACTATTCTTCAAAACTCTGTTTTGAAGAAAAGTCAAATAGTGTCATTTGTGACAAAATTTTCAAAAAGAGTCGACAATTGATTTCTTCAGGTGCAGTCATGTTTTCCATGGCCAAATGTCCTATCATACAGTACCTGCAAAGAGTGCCGAAAATTTCATCATTTGAGCTGAAATTTCAAAGGGAAAGTGAAAATCAATGTGTTTTAAAGTCAGTGAAAAAAGTGCAAAACACAACATTAGAAAAATGGATTTTCAAGGAAGAAAAAATTAAACCCATCCCTTCCAAGGCTATATATACATGTTTTCATCCAATTCAAGGGCATTGTGCTATTACAAGCCTTGGAGAGACGTTGCAAAGGTGTGAGTGTGAAATTGTGAGCGTTTGAGTGAGTTGGAGGTGGTTTTAGAAGGCATGGCGCATATACCCAGGAGCACGGCGCACAAAGAGGGCGCGGCGCACACGCAGCCTACCCACAGTTTAATTTTTCTAAGGGTGTGGCGCATACCCAGGGCGCGGCGCACTGGGCTTTCGTACGACGCATACAAACAAGGAACAAAATAGTGCCCAAACACTTCCAAATTTTGGTGAATGCTATCAAATTGAGAGGTAGGCCTTATGACATCACCTGTTCATTAAATTTTATCAAAGATATGGTGTTTATAGAGATGTTTGAATGTCACCAAAATGCATAAATTCAACCATAAGAAATCACCAAGAAAATGATGTCTAGGGTTGTTAAATGTGTTGTTAGTGCCAAGGTTTCACTCCACTCACCTTTTTCCCCTCACCTATCATTTTTCCCATCCTCCCTTTATCATTTTTCCTAAAACCCCTGCCCTAAATTACTACCAAACCCTCTCCCCTATCCCTCCACTATTCAGTCAACACAAAACCCCAAACCCTACCCCATCAACACAATACCCAAACTCCTCCCAAGTCCCTAACAAATTTCTCCCTATAACCCCTATTCCCATTACATCATTCCCTTCCTAATACTCCCTATTTAATTGTCCCCTTGGTGGTAGATTATTAAAACAACCTCCAGCTTCACAATCATCAAAGGGGCAACCTAAATATAGTTTATAAACAGTAGTCATGGCTTCTGAGGGTTCATCAGAGTATGAGGTGGAGACCCACAGTGATACAACTTCAGGAGAACAGGCCCCCAGGAGACATCACCGGAGTGGCAACATGTTAGAGATGAGCCAAACACCCTCACCGAGTTGCAGGCATGCCCTCTTGCTATGTCATGTTTCCAGCATTTAGCATTTTTTGAATTTTTCCAGAGGGTGGCAAATGTCAGAGTTCATCATGAGTTGGCCCGTCTTTTTCCACTTCACCTACATGGAGGACAGTCTATCTTGGTTGGGGTCACTTTCACATTGACACTCGAAACCATATCAGTGGCAACAGGCATACCAAACATTGGAGAATGGTGGCATAAGAAGAAAAAGGTGGAGAGGCATCATTATGAGCCTTACATTAAGGCCAGTTGTTTGAGTCAGCTCACGAGAGTTTTCCCATTCAGATTTTTGAGAGATGAGTATACTCCGCTCATGAAATTGATCATGAAGTACTTCAGTTGTGAGGGGAGGTTTTCTCGCCTTTATGCCTATCACATCAGGTTACTCATGCACTTTGCCAGGGTGCAGATGATGAACCTCCCATTTTTCATCTGCAGGAACATAGAGAGGATGAAGAATTTCATGCAGCACAAGACCCCTCGACAGCAGCTCAACAATGTTTATCACTTTGCTCTTATCTGGATTTTGGTGGACCATTAGTTGGGATTACAGGGTATTTCTTGGGAGGACTTCATCTCCCGTGACTTCTTCAGCGCTCCACAGGTAGTATCAAAGTCAGAGCATGAGATAGGTGGCCCATCTCATCAGTATGAGCGACATGAGACTACTACTATGCTAGTATACATCACCTATCAGAGAGGCAGTAGACCCTTATTTCCAGCAGCAAAGCGAGTGTTATCTCCACCCAGGGTGGAAGGCACCTCGCTTCTGACATCAGCATCACATGAGCAGGGTAGAGGTAAGGAGCCAGTGCAGGAGGAAGGGCCATCAGGTGAAAAAGAGACCGAATTTGTTCTCCTCCATGATGATGAGACAAATGCAGAACCAACAAATGCAGAGCTTACAGAGATCATCCAGGAGTAACAATCAATGATTGAGTCCTTATCCCTTGACCTGGAGAGGGCCAAGTGGAACATGAAGTACCTGGAGCAGATAAACAAGTAGCTTGAGGATCAGCAGACGATTATGGAGATGCAAAACATTCGTGAGCATCGCCAAGCTGCTCAAAGAAGAAGGGTTGAGCTCATATCTTTGGAGCAAGAAATCAATGAGGATCGGGAGGCCAAACTTGACAGGGTCAACATGCATTTGGAGAGGCTGCTAGACAAGGTCGACCAGGACCTTTCTCTACTAAGACACATGGCTTTCCATTACAGGGTGCGAAACATGAGTGCACAGCCCCGAATAAGGAGTTTGAAAGCGAAATTGAGGAAAGCAACAAGAAAGGCAAAAGAGGCAAAAGAGAAATATCGGCTTCGAATCTTGGCTGAGGCTTCCTTGGCCCATCATAACACTCCATAGGGAACCTCAAACCCAAATTTCAAGAAATTTGGGGAATTTTTGGTCACATGGTAATTTTTCGGGCAAAAAACAGGGATTTTCTCCCTGGCGCGACACTAAAATTCTAGGGCTCCAAATGAGGAATGGTTTGCATTTTTGGATTCAGAATGGAAAATCACGACTACTGGTGTCTGGACAAGAAATTTTGGAAAATTATGAGTCTCCAAAAGGTCAAAAAACACCCAAAAAAAGGCCTCTCTCCCACTTTTTTGACACACAAAAAGAAGTCTTGGGAGAATGAAGATTTGGAGGGGAAAATGAGCACCAAATTCAAAAGTTCTAGTGGGGTTATAAATTAGACAAGACAAGCTTTCCAACAAGCCCACTTGGGCACATTTTTGACACCTGCAAGTGCCCCAAAACAGGCCCCAAAGTAGCGCGGCGCACAGAGGAAAAATTGCCCAATTTGCTTCCATTTCGCGAAATTTCGATTCGCAACTTCTCCAAGTGGGCCCGCTCATCTACACTTCGGTTTTTTGGCACCAAAGGTGGAAATTAAATTTTTTTTTCTCTGGATGGGCTTCTATCCAAGTGGAAAAGGAAGGCAAACGGTCACCCAAGCCAAATGTCATGTTTGTAGCACTGCACCTGTAGCTTATGGTTGGCTCTCCATCTCCACTTTGCAATGATTCGAGTAACTCCCCAACCCTTGGGTGTTCTATCTATTCCTTACACTTTCTATATATTGTATGAAAGTTATTTGCAAAGGGTTGGTTGGCTTGTAACTTCTGGGAGACTGTGGGAAAGGAACTTTGTTTCTTCACTGTGTATTTTTGACAGAGAATTAATGAAAGGCAGCGGCTCTGTTTCATGAGATTCTTGTGGTTGTGAGTGTAGCAAATGTGTCTCTTATGTTTTCATATGTATTTCGTTATGTTTCATAATTCAATTCATGTTCATTTCCAGTGAAATTTTCTGAGTGAGATTTGGTAGAATTCAATTTTATTGCTCTGCCTGTGGGAAAATTTCATGTTTAGTGTTATTCTTCTGTTTAAAAGGATTCATGTCACTATGCGCTTTTCACTTTCTTCAGCAATCTATTCATGCTGTGGTACCTCAAACTAAATTGTTACATTTTCCGCCTACTGTTGTTGGGAAAATTATCTATTCAGAACGCCCCTATCCCACTCTAAGGTGTGATAGTGCCTTAGCAACAAACAAGGAAAACTACTTGAGTATTCTTCTTTATGAAATGTAAATGAAGAGGAAGGATGTAACTAACCTGTGTCTTTCGCTAGTTTGTTGATCCAATCGCTCCTCTCTTCAGTAGCTCCCAGCTCCCTGCTCCCTTACCGACCCAGCTTCACCGAATTCCTGCAAGATCACAGAAGAGAGAAACTACACGAAGATATAGATTTACATTCATAAAAAGCTCAGGATCAGATTAAGCTAAACATGCAAATATAACAAAACATCACTGATATACAAGCATGTAGAAGAAACTCAAATAGTTTTATTGATATGATAAGAAAGTCCAAGAGGAGATACAACCAAGTGAGTCTCGATCCAGCATCTAGCTCCCAGCAAAGGAATCCCTTCCTCTCCTCCAACAAAGCATAAATCACCCAATGTACTAATCTCAATCTCAAACCAACAACAATTCTCTGCAAAGTACAAAATTCCAGCCTCTGGATCTCTGGGATGAGGGATCCATATATAGATGTAAGCAGAGAGGATGAATCAGCTTATGTTTTGACTTGTGGCTTCTCTCTGTCAGTTCTTGCTTCCACCTGGAGACTGAGAGCCTCTTACTCATCACTTGGTCGAATTCAGTGAGGCAAGTGTCATTGGAGAAGATTCTGGAAGCTTCCATTGTCTCTCCACCTCGTTGAATGACTCTGCCACTTGTCATTTCCCACTCAACGCACCTGGGTAGTGCATTCAAGTGCGTTGCAACGCACCTAGCCAGTGTATTTGGGTGCTTTGCAACGCATGCAGCTAGTGGAGCATCTGAATTGATCCTGATTTGACTAGTTCTGAGTGGTTTTTGGTGGAGAACTTCTGGGAGAAGCTGTCATTGGTTGACCTTGTTCCTTTAGGGGTAGGAACAACACTTTTAGGGACTTTGGATCCCTTGGATTATGGACATTTCATGCTTAGAGCTGTAAGGCACAAAAATGTCTATAACAGTTGCCCCCTAAAGTATGAGGCCGTTTATCGGGTGAAATGCTTTATTAGGAGGATCCGAAGTTCTTTCAATGCTGGGAGGAGACCTGTAATAAGATACAATACAATACATTATTTTTCACACTTCTTTCATGATCTAGCTGAGGTGGGCATTCCCATGCTCAGCTTTATAAATTCATTTTTATGTACACAGGACAGACAATCGTCTGATGGTAGACTGATGATTCTGATGAAATCATCATCCTTTTGGTAGGATGATTATCTATTCTGCAATGCTGTACATGTCAATGTCTTTATTTTTCCTAAATATATATCGCAGCCCGGATGGATGAAACTAGATCCGGGGTCTTCAATCTCGTCCGATCTTCACTCTAAGTACAAGTCGATCCATGTGAGAAATGTTTTGAAGTCGAACATGGAAAGACATCGCTTGATTACCAGTCAATGATGTAAACTGTTAACAAGCGCGAGAGGAATCACCGATAATGATAATGACCCTCAAGGTACTGCAGTACAATTCACGTGGTGTGAATAAAGGACTTGGCGTCGAACACCACGCAAAATCTTTCGGTCGAAGGTCATTGATGTATACCTGTCGCCGGAAGTGAGAAACTTTCCATTGAGGCATGCAAGCTTCAAAGTACTGAAGGGGGTGTTCCTAGATCAACTTCTTGGATAATGAGCTGATGTCGACAAGAAGCGATCCGTCAAAGGAGGGCCTTAATGAATCCCACATCAATGAAATGGAACGGAGCAAATGATTTTGATGGAGGTGAAAACGATCTGATGATATATGGTTCAGGGTGGCGGTCATGAAGGAATGAAGTATAATGTATGGCAGTGGATGGGACACGGTTGACTTCTCTGGATGACTTCTCTTGAACATATCGGCGACACTTATATGATGGATTGGTAGCATTTACCCCAAAGGTGGATGGTATGGCGAGACCATGGTGATATGATCGGTGAATGAAACAACCCAACCCGACTCAGGCACGGAGTGGAAGTGTCATGTTCAAGAGCGACATGCTACCAATAAAGGTTCTTTGAGTTTCTTCCCAATTTTTCCCCAGTCATTGCTGACCAGTACCTCTTTATTTTTGTCAAGCTTGAGGAGGATAACATATGCTTGTTCTATAATTTTCCCTTCGGGCAAACCCATCGCTATGTCTTAACGAGCCTAGCGATAGTGAAACTCGTTCTCGTCTAAAGGCAAGTTTGTCGCTATTAATGTTTTTAACGAGTCTAACGACAAATATAACTCGGTCCTTTTCATTTTTAGAGAGTCTGAAAAGGTACGTAAAGTTAACTCCGGAATTCCTTTTTCGTCATCTAATCCCTTAAGTCCAAAAAAGTATAAAACAATACAGAAGGGATGAATTTTCGATAGTTTTAACGAGCCGAAAAAAACAAGCGCTCGATCTTTTTGTGCAATAATCCCTCAGGACCAAAAAGATTAAAATCTAGAGGAGGGATAGCACTTCCTGTCGCTTTAACGAGCTGGAAGGCCAAAACTCGGCAATCTTTTCATATTTTACGAGTCAAATGAAAAGAGCTTAAAGAAGACTCATCTTTTGAGGAATGAGTGATAAAATGGGTAGCAGCTGATTCCAGGTAAGGGTTGGAATTTTCCAAGCACGGCAGTGTCACAAGGATGGCTAGTGAAATCACTCTTCGCAGCTGTTCCTCAAAATGGGTAAACAATCATATGGAGGTGAATGATCGGCCAATGGAAAAGTGGAGGTGACGGTGCAAACACGACCAAGGCTTTAATGGCTGATAATGTTACATTCACGGTGGTTATTTACCAGAGGATAGTTCATTTTTTAACGAGCTTAAACGCGGGTTGAAACACTTTCTCGATCTTATGTTTATTTTTTAACGAGCATGAACTATGTGCTAAAATTGCTCGATCTTATGTTTATTTTTTAACGAGCATGAACTATGTGCTAAAACTGCTCGATAATCCAGTCATATGATAAGAATGTCTCATATAAAACGGCAACATTTAGATTTTTGCCCCACTTCCTTTCTTTATGCAAGTTAGGAAACGACTAATCCAAAAAACAGATAAATAATCGCTCTTTGCTTGCACTCCAAAAGGTTTGCATGCCCCCAGGTATAAAACAGAGTTTCAAGGTTACCTCTACTTCACTTCCGCCAAAACAATTGTTTTACCGAGAGAGGCCTACCTCTTTCAGGTCACCCAAAGATTGTTCTATTAATCTTTCAAACAAAACACTTCTTCGGCGATGTCTACCGAGATAAACAAAGGTGAGTGACAACGAGCGCCAAACACATAACTTTGACAAGAGAATATTATTCTAGAATAACCCCTATCTCAATCACGGACGGGGTACAGACTAGTCATATTCTCCCGTCGAAACCTACCCTATACCCAAAGTTTTCCTGCCGAAGCAGACCAGGACGCATGCCCCCTGGGTTCCAGTCATATCCCTCTGAATTACTCGCGCTTATCGGGAGGACGGACCGTGTGTTGATACATTTCTTGCATGAAGAGACCATTTAGGGATGGTATATGACTATTTTCGATGCATGATCCGGGAAATGAAAGCTGGTCCACGAGCTTGACCACTCTTCCTTCGTGCGGAAAACACATTACTCTAAAGAGAGAGGAGACGATGGCTCCCATGCAATAAATATAGTCTTGTCCAAGGAGTAGGTTATAATCCAAGGGTCCTTGAATGACCATCACGTTCATTTGAACGGTCTTCCCTTTCAATGTTATGGGCACATTGGGGAGGATCCCTAAAGGTCGACTGGTTCCTTTATCAAAGCCTGTCAGATTTCTCATCTCAGGCAAAAGCGATGGCGAACCAAGCGCTTTCCAAGCAGTAGAGGAAAGGATACTCACAGAAGCCCCCTCATCTATGATGGTACCAGCCATGACCATTCTATATATTTGGATGATAATTCCGAATGGTATGCTTGCTCGTAAACGGGGTCTTCCTAGTTGATTCCAGTCGAAGGAGACAACTAGGTTGCTTCGAGGTGGGACCGAGTAGACGGCCGGGTACGGCTCTGACGAACTTCCTTCCTGCGATAAAGGAATGGGTAGGTTGCCCCCGTGTTCGTCGGAGTCTGTGTTGATGAAGAGAATTTGGACGGTGTCATCCTTATTCTCCTCAGTGACTGTATCATTCGAAGATAAAACCTCTGAAGGCAAGAGCGGGTCAACTGCCGCCTCGACCTTTGACTTTCGTCGGGTATGGATTCAGCTGGTTCATCTTCAATGACCGACGCTTCAGCTGACCATTTGAGCGGGCTAGCTGGATTCTCAACTAACGAAGGACTCGGCAAGAGTTTTTTATATCCGGGAGGAAGTCGTAACGGTGAAACCGGACGATCATCCAAAACTATTTTAACTTCGTCTAAGAAGGGACAACGGTGGATGGCGTGATTGCCTTCGCACAGTTTACAGGGAGATCTAGCTCTCCCTTTTTGTCCTCGGACTTCACTTTCGCTAGTTGACGGTGTGCTTTCAACATGGCTATCAGAGGTTGACGCCACCGGATTGTGCAAACGGGGAGACCAGTCCCTTAGTATCCGAGGGATGCAGGGACAATCTCTGTGAAAGTGGTCTCCCTTGCAAATGACACATGGCGATTTAGGCCTGGTCAGTGCGGTGTGTGGATTTTCGTTAGACGACACTCGTTTGCCCTGAGTCGCTTTTGGCTCCTTCTTCTTCTTCTCTTTCTTTTTCTTTTCCTTCTTCTCCTTAGGAACTTGATTTTGACTTTGCCAGCCCCATCAAGCGAAGAGGAAGGAGGAGAGGAAGAATTAGAGGAAGTAGAAGGCTGGTGGGTAACTCTGGACTGGTCTAACTGCTGATTCGACTGTTCAGGAATAGTGGTGTTCTAAACGACATTGGTTGAGAAGAGCCAGACCGGCAAGCCAATTGTCAGTCCTGGAAGCGACAATGTCGCCATATGGGGCGCACCAACATCTCCCCAAGAGGAGAAGGGACTAGGATTTCCACCAAGGGGAATTCCTTGGTTGGTAGGCTCCATTTTCTTAACCTAAAGATCAACGCAGGAAAAGTGGGATGAATATTCCGTTTAAAATAAATTTTAATGACGCTTGGACACAACTTGCTTTTTCAATTTTAAAGAGTCGAGAAAAAGCAAAAGATGACTCTAGTCTCCTTCGATTTTTAATGAGCCTGAAGTGACAAGTGCTCAGATGGACCTTTTCCGTTAAGGAGTCTGAAAAGGAACGAAAGGGACTGCTCTGGAGTTCTAGGTAGAGGGTGTGCCAAACCAATCGCAAAACCGCAGAATACTTTTTAGGGTATGGGCGGTCAATCTTCCCGAATGCTGTGTTCAATGCATTGCAATCAGTAGGGCGGCCGACACGGCTTTCTATGGATAAAGGTTTTATGCCTATAGGGGTCTCCCAATATATACTCGACGGTACGTGGGAGCACAATCCGTACTGGCACTTATCGTCTCTCAGGAGGAATCACCCAACCATCAGTGAGGCCGACAGTCACCAGGTTTTACGACGCCAGAACACGTCTCTAGCCTAGACCTCTATGTTGTGCGTTAAGTTACAAAGCGTTGTTAAGTTCATTCAATTTATTTTAGGTTGATCTTTCTTAGAAGTTTTCCTTTTTGGATCACCACGAGATGTAGATACAATTCCTAAATGCAGTCTAAAGATGATAAGCAAGCTTTTATCTCTTTTCAACAATGAAAATCCTAGCTACAAGGGGAAAAGAAAGACACAATCTTTTCTCAAAGAGCATAGAGCACACTGTAAATGCACTTTTCCTAAATCAAACCATACAAACTATCAATATGCAAATGCACAAATGCATGTATTTGTTTTCACTTTCTTAATATTGATGCCTAAAAAGAAAGTTGTTGTACAAATTTGAATTCGATTTCAAGTGAAAACACAAACAAGTTTCTTTTTGAAATCAAAAAGACGATTACGACACTTTATGATTTTGAAGTAAACACTTGTTTCGACACTATAAATTGACGCAGAGCTAGCAAGCCTGCAATTACCAAGATCCTTCAATAAACTCACAATGATTCTACTCTGCTGTCCATGCAATAAAACTCACAGCAATTCTCCAGCTCAGTGAAATACCATAAGGCGTTTTGATCATTAAATTAGAAAAACAGTCAAATCTCTATCCTCTCCATACACATAACACTGTCTTTTGAGCCAAATATAGAAGACAATACAAGACAACAGTTAGGCAATACGCAACCACAGTTATTTTTTTCATGATTCAAACAACATCTATATATATGTCCGCACGGTGGTTTAAACCCGCACCACAATTCTCCACCTGTAATCTATGAACAATACCCAACCTGTAACGCGATCCGGGTGCGCCCTCCATACACTATACACAACAAGACAATTTAACGCGCAGGCCCAACGCAGTCTCCTCGCAATTAACATTAACAGTAACGCAAGCGCTCCTTGGCTTTTCTCCACAGTTCGACTTCCAACAAATTAATGACCACAGTTATATAACCCAGCCTTCAACCGTAGTTATGGTGCGCGCCATACTCTTGTACACTGATTTGATCAGACCCACACATCGATCTCACAACCTCAACAGCGGTTGAAGGAGCAGGCAGCTCGAAGAAGCACTCGTTCTCACCAAACGCTTGGATAATAAACCGAAACGCGGCCTTCAATAAACTCATATAGCAACTGGACTTGCGCACATATTGAGAACATCATTTCAATCCACCAAAAACCCTCCATACTAACATTCGAATCTTGAACTCTTCGGCGCTGTTACAGGCTGGCCCTTATTCAAAACAAAGGCTTAAAACTCGTGGACTGATGAATATACATATCCCTCTGTTCTGCTGTCTCGGTTGAGATATATGTCATTCTTCATTTGAGTCTGTGGTTCTGGTGACAGGCGCAAACCAAAGGCTATGAACGAAAGCATATATATGCATATATCGCACCCATTATATATATCTACTCTATACCAAGATGTATATATATATCACAATTGTCAGACGATGATCCTTTCCCTTCGACTCTGCGGATCCGACGCAAATATACACAGCTCTTAATATGTCCGTGGCTTTAATTCACTGGTCAATGTGATGCCACTCGAAGCCCCTTCGGAGTACTTTTTCCCTCTTATTATGAACCAAAAATCTCATAACCGACGCACACCATGTGGGTTTGGATCAATTTTCGCATTCATAATTACCATAGCCAAGCATAAACGGACCACCGGAGGTTGAATTGAATCCTCAATGGATATCTATCGAACAGGCCTACATACAATTACAAATATACCTCATCTCTGTCACCAATTAAAATCAAACCGCAACCACCATTATACATGCGCCTGAGACCGCTGTTCATACCACCGGCAATCTCATATTCAATGTATATATGCATATCACAATAGACAGCGATCCACAAACATCTATATGCTACGCATATTCCTTCCCATAATAATCTCCTGATGCAAAATCACTTGAAATAGTAGCGCATCAACAGTTAATACTTAGACCGATTGCATAATGGAAAAAACCACCGACCATGGATTAACATACAGCTGTTCTATGATGCTCAGAAAATTATATATATATGCATGAAATTCAACAACAAAATGCCCCAACCGTCCTCCGCACAGGCTATATTATTCCATCAAATTCTACAGCATTTGCAAGCATTAACACACAGGTTATGTCTATCAATTGCAAATCCTCAACCATTACAGTGATTTCACAATCATAAAATCTGTGTATATATGATTTAAAACAAAACAATTACTTACAAACGTGGCCAGATAATCAGAATTTGTGGCCCTTACAAATTGCCCGAAGGCTCCCCACCAGCTCTCTACTCTTCTCACTTTTTTTCTATCTTTCTCTCTAAAACCCATTCCTATTTACACACTTTTAAAAATCATTTAATTAAATGCTCAATCTCTTAAAATCCTCAACAAACCCCTAAGTTTCTCAACATCCCTAAAGGATAGGTTTTTATCCCTAAAATCTTTCAATTCATTAAATTTCCTCATATCCTTTTATTAATAAAAGGATATTTACATAAATCCTCACCTTCTCCTATTTAATTCAAATTATTTAATAAAATATTAAAAATCATCACACCCCATATTTACAAATTAACATTATCACACCCCATATTTACAAATGGAGAAAAAGGTCTTGATGCTCCTGCATCATAAATTCACAAATTCAAACCAAAAGACAAAAGTAAAAGCGCAATCAATTGTCAACAGCAAACAAATTTACTCCTAAGATCAAAACGACACTTATGACAGGTCTAGATCTAAGGGCGACAGTATGACTAGTTTACTTTTGTAATGGGAAACTGCAAATGATGTAACAAATACATAAAAACAAATACAATTTTTTTTATACAACTGAGGCGGAATTAAGGCAAAGAAAAGGGGTTTTCAGATAGGTACACATATTGATAACAGGCTGCAAAAATCAGAGATAAAACTGAACAAAATGAAGCAAAGAACCACAGCTGCACAGGGCAAAGGTTGATCAGCGCACCTGTTGCACAGAGAAACTGAATTGCAGCGCAGGTAGCCCTCTCGGGATCTGTGTTGAAATGCAGAACCTCTTCACAGAGCCTACGCTGAAGCAGAAACGAGAGTTTCCTCTAGGTTCTGGGTCACGGTTTGCAGTTTAATCTAAGGTTTTTGGCCGGATAAAAGCTATCAATAAGGTACAATTAGAGGGATGATTTAAAGGAGGACTAAGAGCTATCACAAAGGGCTGTTAGAGCATTTGTGGATCAGCTGTTCAGATCATAAACAGGCCCAATGAATGGACTAGAGTAGCAGATCTCTACTTTGCATTTGTAAATGGCAAATGCAGTTCGATTCGCCACTCCTAAGTTTATGAGAATAACAACAATAGAAACACAAATAAACTAACTAGATACGATCCCCAGTGGAGTCGCCAATTTGTTGTTGGGAGAAGTATCTATTCAGAACGCCCCTATCCCACTCTAAGGTGTGACAGTGCCTTAGCAACAAACAAGGAAAACTACTTGAGTATTCTTCTTTATGAAATGTAAATGAAGAGGAAGGATGTAACTAGCATGTGTCTTTCGCTAGTTTGTTGATCCAATCGCTCCTCTCTTCAATAGCTCCCAGCTCCCTGCTCCCTTACCGACCCAGCTTCACCAAATTCCTGCAAGATCACAGAAGAGAGAAACTACACGAAGATATAGATTTACATTCATAAAAAGCTCAGGATCAGATTAAGCTAAACATGCAAATATAACAAAACATCACTGATATACAAGCATGTAGAAGAAACTCAAATAGTTTTATTGATATGATAAGAAAGTCCAAGAGGAGATACAACCAAGTGAGTCCCGATCCAGCATCTACCTCCCAGCAAAGGAATCCCTTCCTCTCCTCCAACAAAGCATAAATCACCCAATGTACTAATCTCAATCTCAAACCAACAGCAATTCTCTGCAAAGTACAAAATTCCAGCCTCTGGATCTCTGGGATGAGGGATCCATATATAGATGTAAGCAGAGAGGATGATTCAGCTTATGTTTTGACTTGTGGCTTCTCTCTGTCAGTTCTTGCTTCCACTTGGAGACTGAGAGCCTCTTACTCATCACTTAGTCGAATTCAGTGAGGCAAGTGTCATTGGAGAAGATTTTGGAAGCTTCCATTGTCTCTCCACCTCGTTGAATGACTCTGCCACTTGTCATTTCCCGCTCAACGCACCTGGGTAGTGCATTCAAGTGCGTTGCAACGCACCTAGCCAGTGTATTTGGGTGCTTTGCAATGCAGGCAACTAGTGGAGCATTTGAATTGATCCTGATTTGACTAGTTCTGAGTGGTTTTTGGTGGAGAACTTCTGGGAGAAGCTGTCATTGGTTGACCTTGTTCCTTTAGGGGCAGGAACAACACTTTTAGGGACTTTGGATCCCTTGGATTATGGACATTTCATGCTTAGAGCTGTAAGGCACAAAAATGTCTATAACACCTACCTTGCCTCACGGAATAATCTGTGCCTTTGTATTAAATTCTCTGTTCTTTGCTGACCGTTGGTCCCATACCATCCCAGAAGCTCAGTCATTCATGAAAATTGTTTCCCAAATCCCTATTCACTTACTAGCCTAAGGTAAATATTTCATTGTAAGTCATCTCAGACCGTTTTCGATTATCTATTCACTGAGCGTGACTAGGAGAGAGCCCTCTCCTGCTCTGGTAGGGCTAGCTACCAGACTGAGCGTGGTTTGTGGTTACCCTAATTTTTGCCTTCCTTCAACCTAAGGCAGATTTAGGTGCTAACATAGTGGCGACCATACTGGGGAGAAAATAGTTTGCTTGAAGATTGTTTTGCCCCAGTACATCTGTCAAGCTCAGATCTGATGGTTGATGGTGAACAATGATCAGACATAAGAAGACGACTGAAAATCATTCACCTAGAGACTCCTTGCACTAAAGAATCCAGCAACCGGTGCTTCATGGTGACTCCACTGCAGAGGGATCGGTAGCTTTGAGATTTTTTTTTAAATGGAGCGGATTGCAAGGAGATATGTTCCCATGAGCCGAGATCACATCCCAGGTTTTCCGAATAAAATGCCCAAGGTGGATTGGCTTCAGAATTTGCCTATGTTCAGAAATGTGGAAGGTAATGACGCTGCTCTTCATCTGGTGAAATTTCACATTCACATGCATAAATTAAAGATCAATTTTCCTAAAGACTCTTTGATGAAAATTTCTATGGCTACTCTGGAAGATGAAGCCCGATCGTGGTATGAAAGTTTGCCACCTGCTTCTATTCATTGTTTAAAAGATTTTCATGTAGTATTCTTTGAAAGCTATAAAGAATCGTATCCATCCTTGGCTTTAGTTTAGGACTATTGTAGCCATATTCATAGTTTTATTGCAGATCTTGAGAATTTTTATGGACATGATGACTTGATGGACGAAGAAATCATGAAAGCCCTGTATGAAAATCTGTTTCAGCAGCACACAGAAATCTTAGAGGATACTTGTCAAGATCAGCAGGTTGAAGATTTCCATATGGCTGAAAAGGATGAAAGAAGAAGTTTTATCCAGATCTGGTTGAAATAAATGGGGATACGCAGGAAAATGATGTTCCAATCTCAGAAAATGATGATGATAAACCAGATCGAGAGACAAATCATGATGAGGAAAAACATGTTGTTCCGGATCTCATAGAAGAGAATTGCATTGTTGAGGCTGCCTCAAATGAAGAGGACAGAGTTACAGACCTAACTGCCCTCATCTCATTAGAACACATCCTTCCTAACGAGGTAATCCAGTCAATTCATGAACAACAAGAGGATATCTTTGTTCAAGTAGGTGAAAAAGTTTCTCTGGATGAGTTTATGATAGATGATAAAAATGTCATGCTTGGGTTTCACGAAACATCTGAAGTTTCTTTTCTTATGATTAATGAATGTAATGAGAATCTGCCTGTCATATCATACGAAGATAACCTGCAAGATGTTCAAACTACCAAAGATCAGACCATTCAGGATTCCATTTCAGATTCTTCTTCCTATGTTTCATGTTTTGAAATGTTCTTTGAAACGGAGATCTGCTCCTCTACTTGTTCCGAATTTTTTGCAGGACCAGGAACATACTCTTATTTGTGAAAAGAGATCAGCATCACAAGAAATGGACCCCTTGTGTCTTCAGCAGGAGGTAAATCTTCATGTTTTTCAGGACCCAATGGAAAATCTGTTGTAGTCAGCAGTGAAAGTGTTTATTGCAATATTCGGTGATGAAGGAGATCAGGGTCAATTAGCTTTTTCGATGCCCAGTTACAAGTATCTACTGTTGACCAAGAGATCTGATCAGGAGAATCAATCAAGAAAGCATCAGCTTGATTGGTTACATTGGCATTTTGATATAGTTTGATCATATATTGCCTTGTAAGAAACACAGGTGGCCATGTACTGCCACCAAGTGTTAAGTTTTAAGTTCAGGTCTTAGTATTTTTTAGTACAGTTTGTCGAGTCAGTTTTTCAGTCATTTTAGTTTCACAATTGAGTCAGTTTGAGTCTAGTTTCAGTCAATAAACACGTCAAAGTCTTTGTTGGTTGTTGAAATAATGACTCCATAGCCCCATGGACGAACCCACTATCTGCTCTTCCAAAGATCTGCAGTTGTTGGCACCTCCAAGGAGCTACCATCCCCCATTGGAGCCAATGTTAGAGTTGGTCTTGTCAGTCCTCCGTCAGAGATCAAAACTCTTTTTGCATTTCATTTTAGGGGTCTCATTCCGTCATTCATCTGGATTCCGCTAAGGGCATTCCATAATCTGACGGAAGGGTATTACCCCTCATGCCTTGCCCTGTTGGCTCTGGTCTGTTCATCAAAGTCAAATTTTAAAATCATGTATAGTCTTGTTTGGTCTCGTGGTCAGCAAGAGTCATTTCAGTCAGTAGGTCTAGGGTTAGTTGAATTGGTCTTGAACAATGTCAAATAACGCCCACAGGCCATGAGGATGTCTCCCATAAGTCTTCATTTCAGAATGTCCATTATCAATAAGGCTCAAGAATGATTCTTCTTCAAAACAGAGTTTTGAAGAAGAAATCGTCACATTTGTTTCTTGTAAGAGAATATGTAAAAAAAAATTTAAAGATTTCAAACATGCCATGTTTCAGGCACGGCCCTGGTCATCCTCTACCAAGATCACATGCCAAACACCCGTGCAAAAAGGACAGACAGAGATTCATCATCAGATTAAAAATCAAAGTGGAAGCAAAAACAGGGTTTAAGTGCAAAGTGCCAAAGTTTGCCATATTAGAAAGTGGGTTTGTCAAAAGAGAATTCAAAGTCCTTTGTTTATATATGAAATTCATAAGTCCATATGTACATCAAAAACATCATTGAATTCAAGACAAATCATGGATGAAGAGAAATAGTTTTTGAAAGCCGAGACTATGGGTAAGTTTGTCTGCGCGGCGCATTGGGCGTTGGTCGCAGCGCATACGGAGTGCGCGACACATATAGCCGCATTCCACAGTGCAAATTTGGTCGGGCGCGGTGCACATGGCGCGCGTGGCGCATTGGGCCTGCCACGTGGCGCACAAGCCCGAAACACAAAATTCTTGTCATTTCCTCCAAAAACTTAAATTGACTCGGTCTTTGCTGCTCAAGAGGCCAGCTAAATTTTCAGCTACCACCACGTCTACTTCTATGCCAATCTGTATTTTGGAAGTGGTTAGGCCGAAGAAAGCAATCATGCATCTACAGTTAATAATTATTTTCTCTTATTTTCATTGCAAAAGACGTTTCAAGCAACACCACAGAGATCTTAGACGTGCTCAGAGCCATCTAGTTGATGAACACTCCCAAGCTTCATCATATGGTTGATTTCATAGCTTTTCCACAGCAAGTGCCCACAACCCATGGATGGCACCTGAAGTTTATGGAGGGACTTTGAAGAGCGTAACGTGCAAAGCAGATGTCTACAACTTTAGGATGATTTGCTATCAGATTCTCAATGGCAAGCAGCCCTTTGAGGAATTTGGCTTTGGAAACAGCGAGGTGTGTGAGATTATAAAGCAGGGACGCAGGCATGTTTGGCCTTTGTCCTATCCCTTCATGCTGGCTGATTATATCAGTAAATGCTGGGACACTGATCCTGCAGGTCGACCTCACATTCATGAAGTCTCGAAATTTCTTAGGTATATGAAATTGGTTGTCATGAGAATCCCTGACCCTCAGAAATGCGATTCATTCTGGTCTGTTTGCACAAGAATTTGACAGAAAACAGATTGAGAAATGCTTCGAAGGAAACATGGCATTCTCCGCAGATGAGAGGGTAACCAGTGAAGAAGAAGGGCTTATTATCAGAGCCCTCGATGGAGATTTTCCAGAGTCTTTCAGTAGTCTTCATGCACATGGAACAGGAAACTTAGATATAACAGCTTTTGCAACAGCTCGGAGATCATTCGGTGATCGATTCCTGTTCAGACCACGAGGTATTGACATAAAATATTTGGTTAGCCTGCCTGCATATATTAAAAAGTATTCATACGAAGAGCTGCATAGCGCTACTTCAGGTTTTAGTATGAGAATTGCCAGCTTCTCTGGTTCATGTCCGGTATGGAAAGCCATCCTTCCTGACAGAACCCATGTAGCTGTTAAGCTCATCGAGAAGGCCAATTCTAAGAATTTTTGCAACGAGGTAACTGTGCTATCTCATCTTCACCATCCCAATATCATTCATCTGCGAGGGGTTTGCGTTGGGATTTCAAAATATCTGCTAGTCTGCGATTACATGGCCATGGATTCCCTGGACAAAAGGCTTTTTAGTACAGGAGGGGAACCAGGCCATCAAAGCCATTTTTTAACCTGGATCATGAGAAGAAGGATTGGCCTGGGACTGGCCAGAGGTCTGGCCTATCTTCACCAGGATTGCAGGAGCAGAGTTCTTAATGTAAAAATTAACGCAAACAACATTCTTTTAGATGAAAGATTCACTGCCAAGCTCTCTGGATTTGGATCAGCCAGACCTGCAGATTTCACAAAGCCGGATTCTCGGTCGAATGGCGGCAACAATTGGGTAAAGAGGACAGGGCAAGAGGATGAGGAAGCCACAAATGCCTATAGTTTTGGAGTGGTTCTGCTGGAGATTTTGACAGGCTCCAGATGCATTGATATGCCATATTCAGACTATTATTGTCTCCATGAAACTGTCCATGGTATGAGAACCAAGAGTGTCATGGAGTTTGTTGATCCTCGTCTGAGAGATGAAATTGGTGAAAAGGAGGCAAGAAATGGGATGAACCTTGGGCTCTGGTGCCTTATGAAGGACCCATCTCTAAGACCTAGTATGACCCAGGCGGTACTAGTTATGGAGGGACTGCTGGACCTCGGCCCCCCTCCTTTGGGTCGAATGGAAATCCTTCCACCTCCTCTCAGATCACACCATTTTCTCCAGTATCAAAGGACGCATCTAATCAACAATAATAACAACACTAAGGCCTGAAAGCAGCAAAGCAGCAACGTTGAGGAGGGAATCTTTGTTGCAATTTGAGAGAACTTCCAGTCAACCATCCCTCTGTGTCTATCTTCTGCTGATGCAACTCTCCCAAGGCATGGCAATCGGCCACAGGAAGTTCCGGTAGTAACAACTTTCAGTTGGTTGTATTTTATTTCAGTAGTTCACCTGCATACAAAGATATATATGTATATGCAATATTATTCTTTTGTAATAACAGATGCTCCGAATCCTCCGTCTCCTCCATAATGATAATAATATTAGGACCAAAGTGACTGCATACCTCAGTCACCGTCTCTTGAAAATGTGGAACGCAGTCGCAATTGAACGCAATATTTTCCAGACACAATTGGAATGCAGTCACAATTGGAACACAGTCAAAATTAAAGTGATGGTCCCAAAAATACACACACAGCATCATTATAAAGTCTAAGATCTCAGTCATATGTTCATAGTCTCGATGTAATAAAGGAAATCATAATCTCGGTGAAAGTATTTCGATGCAATTGCTATAGATGTATTCCGTGATTCATTTGAAACAGCTCAGTCTGATGCATGGTTGGAAAACGCCTATGTCTTTTCGGCTGGAGCTGAATTTAAACATATGTACACGTGTTCCTCAGAAACCACGTGGCTATCTTCATTCTGGGCATGCAAAGGCTGCTCAGAAGGATAAAGGGCGCATAAAGGAACTATGTGGCTTTGCTCAGAGGGATAAAGATTAAAGGAGAAATTGCAGCTGGGTGCATTCATTAAAGGCAAAATCCTAGTGGAAAACTATTTTTTTTAACAAATTAGTTTTTATTCAAAAGGCCAGCATAAGGTGAAAATCCAAAAGCCCAAATTAAGTGAAGAATACCTACCACAACAGAAAGATAAGAAATGATGGTCTATTTTGACTGCAATTGCAATTCAAAGGGTCTATGAGCCAGAATCTGTCTTTTAATTGGTCATCAGCAGATTTGAGTAGAGTTTGTAATGTGGCTCCTTCTAAGAAACAGATGATTGGATTTCCAGCTTCTGTTTGTTAATAACTAAACAGTCCCTTAGTTTGGTCGATCCATTTCCTCATGGTAGAGTTTATTTATTGTATCATAAACCACTTTGTAAAAGAGGAGAGTTTCTGAGAAAAAGTGTGGGAGGAAAAAACCCAGCACTATCACTGTACAGTCTTGACAGAGAAATAATTAAATGGTGTAGCTCTGATTTATAAGATTCTTGCGGTATGAGTTTTGGCATGTGTTTTTCTCTCTATTTCATATGTATCATGAGTTGTTTTGCAGTCCATTCATGACCGTTTCTAGCTGAATGCTTTTAAGTGAGAAAGGTAGAATTCAGTCATTGCTCTACCTTGAGGAAGTGTTCAGATTTTATGTGTTTTCTTCTGTCTGGAAAGGATTCATACATTAATGCCCTTTTCAACTTTCTTAAAGTATTTTCACCTCATGTAAATTCAATTTGATTGTTAAAACATCATGCCTATCTCACCTTATGGAATATCCTGTGCCTTTGGTTAAATCTTTGCTCATGCTGTCCTTGTCCCATGCAGCCCAGAAAACCCAGTCATTTATCAAATTACCCCTTTCCTATCTATTTACTAGCCTAAAATCAGTTCCCATTTTTAGTCATCTCGCACCCTATTTCTCATTTTATTGAGATTTACTAGAGAGAGCCCTCTCCTGTCCTCGAAGGGCTAGCTACGAGGCTGAGCATGGTATGGTGTTATCTTGAATCCTGTCTTCCTTCAGCCTAAGGCAGATTTGAGCTCTAACAGGATGCAAGGAATGAAGAGAAAGGTAAACATGGAAAATTTGAAAGTCTTTGGAAAGGATCATACAATATTGCTGCATAATGGGGCCTGAATGCTTTCCTTTTGCAAGAGATAAATGGTGAAGACTATCTTGGTGGGCCGGTTAACGGTCAGCTCCTCAAATGGTATTATTTGTGAAATGTTTTCTACTGTCCTACTCATCATTGTATATACTGGTTTGTTTAAATTCCATTGCAAGTGTGTACTGTTTTCATTCTTCAGTTTGGGGCCCGAGGTGAAGGCTATAAAGCTGACGTTTGATTTCAGTTTTGGTTTGGTTTGATAGAGTCGGGTCTTTCATTCAATTTCAGTCTTGAAAATGAGTCAATTTTGAGTCACATTTAGTCCTGAAATTGAGTCATTGAGTCAAGAGTTTGGTTTCAGTTTGTCAAAGTTATTGGCTCCATAGTCCAATGGACGAAGGCACTGCCCGCTTTCCTAGATATTTGTAGTTCTTGGCACCTCCAAGGAGCTACCATCCCCATTGGAGCCAATGTTAGTGTCAGTATCTTCATCCCTCTGTCAGAGCTCAAATCCTCTTGTTGCATTGCATATTAGGTGTCCCTCCCAGTCAACTGCATTCCATTAGGCTCATGGATCATCTGATGGTAGTGGCTTCTCCTACACTTTCCCTCATGTCATTTACCTGCTGGCTCATGTTTATTCATCAAAAATTGTATATAGTCACCTTTTTGTCTTAAAGATTGCAGAAGTCTTTTCTAGGGTTTCATTGTCATTTAGGTCTAGGGTTTCATTAGGGTTTCATCAAAAAGGGTTTCAAAAAGTCCAATAATAACCAGCAGGCACATGAGGAGGTTCCAGCATCAATAAATTTCATAATCAAGTGTTCAGAGATGTGTTTTTCCTCAAAACTCTGTTTTGAGGAAAAATAGGGTATTTTTAGATTTTATTGTACAAATTCATGTAATTTTATTTCCTTCATATGTAAATTATTTCACCTGCAACCCTGGTCACTTTTCCTGGCCTCAGTAGCTCCAACCCCCTGTAAAGCAAACAAGACACAGGTTATTCAGTTCATCACAAGCTCAAAGAAAGTGAAAAAGCTCAAAAACAGAGTTTGAAAACTAAAGTCATTTTCCCAAACATTGTAAAGTGAGTTTTATAAACCAAAAAAATAAAAGCTCCTTGTATATAAGTTATTTCTTCCATTGAAAGGTTCATTTGCATTTCAAAGACAAAGTTGGGCAAAGCAAGGTTGTGTTGGTGAGCAAGTAAGACAAATTTGGAGAAATCTTCCCAAAATCAAAGGCACAACGCACTGGGCAAGTGGCGCAGTGCATAGGCCCGAAATTTCCAGTTCAAATTTACATAGGCGCGATGCACACACAGTGCGCGGCGCGTTGGGTTTGATGCATGGTGCATAGAGTTGCCAAGCCTGAATTTTCCAACAACTTGCCCCAAATTGTTCCAAAATGGTTGGATCTTCATTTGTGCAAGTAGGTTAAGCCTCTATCATTGCTTTTCATCCAATTTTTGGTGGTTGTTTTCTGGTGGTTGTCTTATGGTGGTTATGTGAACAAAAAAACAAACCCTACCTCTTGCATCTTTCAAAGGAAATAGTGCCTAGGGTTTGTACTATTATTTTGGCTGCCAAGTCATTCCCTCATCTTTCCACTCCCTCAATTATTTTCCTAGTGTATTCCCCTATTACCTAATTCCCATATTCTGTAAACAAAATCATATATCCCTATCCCCACTCCTATTTTTCCCGAAATCCCAAATATAATTCCCAAACCCTAGTGCTATACCAAAAACTCCTAAATTATTTCCTAATCCCCTGTTTCCCTAACTAAACCCTATCCCAACAGTCCCTAAAATCCCTCATTTTCCCCTCCCTATACAGTCCCTCATATCATTGTTCCCTTGGTGGCAGAAGTAAAAAAACATTTTAAAGCACCTACTTCTCATCAAGACAGCTCATCCACCTAGCAGAGATGGAATCTGATCCCTCATATGCTTATGAAGAGGAGACACACAGTGACTCACCTACAGAGGTACATGCACCCAAGAGGCCTCATAGAGGTGGCAAACATATTCGAGAAGAACCAACCACTCTTACTGAGTTACAGGCCTACCCTCTTGCCATCACTTGTTTCCAACACCAGTCCTGCTATGAATTTTGTGAGATGGTTGGTAGAATTCGGTTTCATCATGAGTTGGCTTGTTTGTTTGTGCTTCATTTACATGATGGTCAAGCCACTCTAGTTGGTTTCAAATTCACATTAACACCAGAATCTATTTCACTAGCAACCGATATTCCTAACATTGGAGAGCAATGGAACAAGAGGCAGCAAATTGACAGGCAGCTTTACGAACCATACATCAAGCCCAGTTATTTAAGACAACTCAGCAGAATGTTTCCATTTTGGTACCTCAAAGATTCTTATGCTCCTTTGATGAAATTGATAATGAAGTATTTTAGCTATGAGGGCTGGTTTTCCCGTTTATATGCTTATCATATCAGGCTGCTGATGCATTTTACCAGGGTGAGGATGATGAACCTCCCCTACTTCATGTGCCGAAACATTGAGAAGATGACCACCCTAGTACAGCACAAGACTCCTCAGCAGCAGTTCAACAGTATATATCATTTTTCTCTCATTAAAATTGTAGTCATCCATCAACTTGGCTTACAGGGCATCACTTGGGAGGACTTCATTTCTCATGAGTTTTTCACAGCTCCTCAGGGACCTTCAGAGACTGTACATGAGACAGGTGGACCTTCATATCAACATGAGGGTCATGAGACACAGACCGCTAGTATGCCGGTGTTTATCACTTATTAGAAGGGCACTAGATGGTTGTTCGCAGCAGCCAAGCGAGTATTATCTCCACCCAGGGTGGAAGGGGTCTCGCTTCCGTCATCAACACAACAGGTTTAGGACAAAGGCAAGAGGCCATTACAGGATGAAGGACCATCAAGTGAGCGTGAGACTGATTTCATTCTCATTGAGGGTGATGATACTGATATGGGCCTGCAAAGCACAAATCTCAAAGAAGTCATTCAAGAGCAGCAGGCGGACATCAATGCCTTGTCCCTCAACTTGGAGAGAGCTAAATGGACAATATAGTACCTGGAGAAAAGAAATAAGCAGCTTGAAGATCAGCAAACGATTATGGAGTTGCAAAACATTCGGGAGAATCGCCAAGCTGCCCAAAGGAGGAGGGTGGAGTTCACTTCACTTGAGCAAGAGGTCAATGCCGATCGGGAGTCATGGCTTGAAAGAGCCAATATCAACTTGGAGAGGAGGTTAGAAAAGGCCATCAATGAGAATAATATGTTGAGAAACATGGGATATCATTATTTGTCAAGGAATATGGTGTGCCAAGCTAGAATCAGGAGCTTGAAGGCAAAATTGAAGAGAGCATCAAGGAGGTGAAAGGAGCAAGATAGACTTCAGATCTTGGCTAAGGCTTCCTTGGCCCAACATAGCTCTTGATGGAGGAGACTCAGCCCAATTTCAAAAAATTTGGGGCACTTTTTTCATTTTTGGAATTTTTGGCACAAAAAACAGGATTTTCTGCTCTATGCGTCGCGCCACCTGGCGCTTTCTTTTGATAGGAGCCTCAAAATGACAAAAACTCAGAATTTTTAGATTTGGCATGGAAAGATATGCTTTCCTACCAATGGCCAAGAAATTTGGACAGGTTTTGAGCCCTCAAAAAGACCAAAAACACTCAAAAAATGACCTCACTGCCCCTATTTTGATACACATGAAGCAGTGTTGGGAGAACTGAATTTTGGGGGGGCATATGGAGGCCAAATTGAAAAATTCCACTTGGGTTGGAAAGTAGATAGGTAGCCCCTTCCAAAAAGCACACTTGGAGTGAATTTGACCTCTGGAAAGACCTCCAAAAGTGGCTCCAAATAGGCGCTATGCATAGAGAATTTGGTGCAGCGCATAGAGGAAATTTGGACCAGTTTGACGAGGAATGCTCTGTTTTTCGCCTAGCTTTTGCCAGTTTGACTTTTTCACCTTCTTAATGTAAAATTTTTGATGTAATTTAATGTAAATTGATGGATCATAATGTAAATATGTCAAATTTTCACTTATGGAGGTAGATTCATGTGTTAAAAAGTTGTTTGAAACTGAATGAATCAGTTCCCTTGTTTCTAAAGGCATGTTGTTCCATTGCCTGATTTCTAGTTCTCAATTCAGAATTAGTTGAAACAGCTCCTCAACATGTGAGCTTGACCCCTAGAAGCTAGGATGAGCTATGATTTTTCTATATTATGTTGTTTTTCAGTCTTTAGCATGGTTGGACTCTTGAGAAAGCAAGGAGCTTCATTGTACACGCATATCAGCATTTTGGCTAAGGAATTGAGACCACGGTTTGCAGCACTCTTTGGGATCCCTGTGGCATTTGTTTTGGTACAATGCTTTTCTCTTTAATTATGAATTTACTTATGTGTTATGTATGACATTATCTATCTTATTTCTTCCTAACTAAATCAAACAAGAGTGTAAGTAGAATCCATTGTAATTGCAGTGTTCTACTTGAGGTTTGCTTTAGTTTCTTGATGTTTTCAGCTGTTTGGAGAGGATCCATGACTTCTCTTTCCCTCTTCAACTCCTCACCTATCTAATCCCTCCACCTCATTCTATTTGAAGTTCCAAAATTAGTTGCCTACCTTGCCCCATTGAGATTTCTGCAAAGTTGAGCCTCATTCCCCGTACCCAAAATCTGATTTACCATTTGAGCCAGCAAAAAAATCATTTTATTCAATCAAACTCTTTTGCACACCTACCTAGCCTAAGATCAATAGTTATATCAGTCATCTCAAGCCTTTAGTGATTATATTTTGGTGATATTGACCAGCAGAGAGCCCTCTCTCGACCTGGTAGGGCTAGCTACCAAGTTAAGCATGGTTTGATGTTGTCCTAGATCCTACCTTTCTCAGGTTGAGGAAGATTTAGGCTCTATCATAGTGGCGACCATACTGGGGAGGAAATTGTTTGTTTGTTAGTGTTCTTGGTTTTATAAACTATAGACGGAGTCTAAAAATTAGCCAGGTAGCCTCCAAAACGTTTTTGCTTTGCATTAGTGCAAGTAGATAAAAGCTACTTCAGTCAATCTCCGGTCTAGTCTTATAGACGGAATATCTAACCTGAAAATCGCCCCAGTACATCTGATAATTCTAAGCTTCTAGATGATAAGTTTAGAATTTGATAGGCTGAACAACTTGTTAATGTCCATTTGATTTCTTGAAATAATAGCACACTGGCTTCCAGAAGATATACCAGAGCTAATCCAAATCTAGATCCCCCTCCTATGTACGAAAATCCCAATCTTATTCCAAGAATCCTTCGCCAAGAAAGTTCTGTGATTCCTATGTTCAAATCTCATTCATGTCCTGTTGGTTTTGAATATCTTAAAGATCTTGAGTTTGATGAATAGTTTGAGTTGTCTTTGTTTGAAACCAAATTTGAAAGCGTTGTTGCTTCAACTGCCTTAAATCCTGAGTTTGTTAGAAATCTTGAAATTGAAAGGGCCAATAAATCCATTCACGATTTTATCTTGAATCAGATCTAGACTTTGTAGGAATTTACAGGGTAAGTTCCTCAGACAGAACACCAAAGGACACCGCTCACAACCAGATCGCAGATCAATACACCAGTTTTTTTGACGTGGTTAAAAACCTCAAAGAGGGAAACAGTCCACGGCCTGAGCCAACGCGGCCACTTCAGGCAATTTATTAATAAAAGAATGAAAATTTACATATGCTTCTCTCATGCACGGATTACGCTACAAATGACCCTCCATGTGCTTTAGATAGAAATCATGGACCAATCGGGTGTCAAGCCACGTAACAAGTGTCGGTAATACCGAGGAGAGAATGAACCGTCGGATCACTACATATCGTGACCGTCAGATTGTAAGTTACAAAATGTACAATGGTAAAGAAACACACTTTACCTAACTCTATACCTAACTCTATACTAGACCAAGTTGTACTTAACTATTTCCTATGTGTCGGAATATCCTAACATCCCCCCTTAAGAACAACTTGGGATAGGATTGAAGGATTTACAAATATGACACAATAGGAGATGGAAGGAGGCACTAGAGCCTATCCCCCCTTAGTGACAACTTCCTGAACTCCAACCATAAATCGAATTTTAGTGAACTACGCCTCTGTGAGAGCCTTTGTAAAGATGTCTGCAACTTGATCATCTGTTGAACAATGTTGCACTTTAAGAACATGGTCATGAATGAGCTTTCTGATGAAGTGCATGTGCAGTTCAATGTGTTTGTTGCGCTGATGTTGGACTGGATCTTTGCATAGCTGAATGGCACTTTGATTATCACACCAAAGTGTAGTCGGATGCTGCTACTGAAAGCCAAACTCTGACAGGATCTGACGAAGCCACAAGGCTTCCTTACTAGCTTCTACGGCACCACGATACTCTGCTTCTGCTGATGAAAGAGAAATGGTAGCTTGTTTCTTACAAGCTCATGTAATAGGTCCTAAACCAAGAGTGAACACATAATCGGCAGTAGACTTCCGATCATCAGGGTCACCAGCCCAATCAGAATCAGTGAAACCACCCAATAGAGGAGCTGCTTCGGCACTGTAATGAATGCCAAACTGAACTGTACCTCAAACATAACGAAGTATTCTTTTAGCTGCTTTCCAATGACTTTCACGGGGGTTTTTCATGAACCGAGTAACAAGGCCAACAACAAAGGAAAGGTTAAGACGAGTATGGGTTAGATACAAAATTTTTCCTACAAGTTGATGATATAAGGTAGCATCAACTTCAGGAGAAGTACAAGTGACTGAAAGTTTGACTCCATACTGAAAGGGAGAAGGGGCTGGCTTACAGTCTTCCATGTGAAAGTGGCGGAGAATATCACAGGCATACTTGGACTGAGAAAGGGAAATACCTTCCTTGGATTTCAAGACTTGAAGACCGAGAAAATAATGTAAGTGTCCTAAGTCTGTCATTTCAAACTTCCTTTTAAGGCTAGACTTCACATGGTTTATAAGGTTGGGATCACTACCGGTAAGGATAAGATCATCAACATAAAGAACAAGAATGATAAGAGACTTGCCCACTTGCTTGGTGTAGACAGTATTGTCAGAATGACACCTAGAAAAGCCAGATTCTAAAAGAAAGCTATCCATTTTGGCATACCAAGCTTGAGGAGCTTGCTTGAGACCATAAAGAGATTTCTTAAGTCGACATACAAGGCTGGAGTCTGTTTTTATGAAGCCAATGGGTTGTTCCATGTATATTTATTCATGCAAGTCCCCATGCAAGAAGGCAGATTTGATGGACTTCCCATTTGAATGAGGCAGCAAGGGAAAGAACAAGACGGATAGAGTTCATTTTGGCAACAGGGGAGAAGGTTTCAGTGTAGTAAATACCTTCAACCTGTGAAAAACTTTTAGCAACAAGACAAGCTTTATGTTTATCAACTTTCCCATCTGGTCCATACTTGGTTCTGTAAACCCATTTGCATCTAATAAGTTTTCGTCCCTTTGGTAGAGGAACAAGATCCCATGTATCATTTGCCAATAATGAATGATATTCTTCATTCATAGCTGCTTCCCAATCTAGATGGCTTGAAGCTTCTGCAAAGGTGTCAGGATCAGAATTTACTGGAGCTTGAGCCAGTAAAGAAGAGGCTCTGTCAAACTGAGAACGTGTGCGTCGCTGATCTGTAGGATCACCGGCAAGATCACCTGCTGCATCTCGAGTAGCACGAACCCATTTTGGAAGCTGAGGAGCTGAAGGAGGATCCTGAGATGGTGGGGGAGGATTTTCATCCTCACTTCATCATCTGAAGAAGAAATGTTTTCAAAAGTAGAAGAGATAGGAAGAGGTGGCACATCCGCCGGACTAGGCTCGTAGGCCAATATATTTTGATCAAATTTTACATCTCTTCTAATGATAAAATTTTTGTACTTAAATGGAATATGTCTATAGCCTTTGACATCTTCAGAATATCCAAAAAAAGTACATTTTCACTCTTAGGTTCTAAAGCTTTATGCTTTTCATCTGGAATATGGGCCCACGCTTCACTTCCAAAAACACGAAAGTGACTTACATCTGGTTTGATTGAGCTCCATGCTTCTTCTGGAGTGATATTCTTTAAAGCCTTAGTAGGAGTGTGATTTATTATGTAATTTGCATAGTTAATTGCTTCTGCCCAAAAACTAAGACCAAATTCTTTAGATTGTAGCATACAATTAGCCATTTCTTTTAAGGTGCGATTCTTCCTTTCAGCTACACCATTTTGTTGTGGAGTATATGGAACAGTATGTTGCATTTGAATTCCATTCTCAATGAAAAAGTTGATGAATGTGTTTTTAACATATTCTCCACCATTATCAGATCTTAGCTTAAGAATTTGATGTCCAGATTGTTTTTCAACAAAGACCTTGAAGGCCAAAAATGTGTTAAATACTTCACTCTTGAGTTTTAAGAAGTATACCCAAGTGCGTCTGGAGAAATCATCAATGAAAGTTAAGAAATACTTGCAGCCAGAGAATGACACAACTGGAAGTGGACCACATAAATCACTATGCACAAGCTGTAAAGGGGCTGAGGCGTGCCAAGAGGCACGTTTTTCAAAACTGTCCCGATGATGTTTTCCGAGTACACATCCGGAACAAACACCATCTTTGCAAGATACCATAGTAAGACCTGTCACCATATTTTCTTTACATAGATGCTGAAGGGAGCGATAGTTTAAGTGACCAAATCGCTCATGCCAAAGTTTGCTCACTTCATCGTTATGAACAACAAATACTGAGGGAAGATTTGATGGCCCAAAGTTGTGAAACTTATACAACCTTGTAGAATCATCAGCAATGCCAGTAGCTAAAATCTTTTTAGGATCTCTTAGGTCCTTGATTACAACATCATGAGGTGAAAATTCAACGATTTTACCTTCACCTGAATGAGTTATCTGATATATAGATAGAAGGTTGCAGGATAAGGTTGGAACACATAATACATCATTAAACTGACCATTGTCTAGATGAACAGTTCCAGTCCCTACAACACTAAGAGATCTATCATCACCAACATATATATTTCTGGTGTTACAATCATTTAAAGACGAAAACATGGCTTTGTTTTTGGCCATGTGATAAGAAGCTCCAGAATCAATGAGCCACTCATGAGAATGATAAGAAGAAGATACATTTAATGCATAACCAGACCGAGATGATTGACAACCACATGCAGAAAGTGCCAACCCTGAAGACGAGGTTGAAGTTGAAGAATGCTCCACATGGATGTTATGTTTCTTCATTGCTGCTTCTAAGGCTTCCATCTTCTTAAAGCATTTGGATTCTAGGTGGCCATCTCGATTACAAAAGTTGCAATGTTTATCAGTCTTCTTCCATTTGTTTTTATTTGTCTTATCATTTTGTTGAAATGATTTTTCATTTTGAGGCTGAGATTGCTTAGGACCCTTGTTTGGTTTAGGACCATTCTTTTTAGGATATGACTTCTTATGATTCTTTGAATTTGGTTGTTGTTGGGCAGCTAACGCTTTCTTGGAAGAGTTTCCAAGATTAAGAAGACCAAGGTGTAAGAGTTTTTCTTGTTCTCTTATTAAAGAATCATAGAAATAGTCAAAGGAAGGGGACTTGTAGTCTGTTCCTTGAGAAATGAAGGCTTCTCTTGTAGAATGGAAGGTGGAAACAAACACAGAGTAGGCTGGTCCCAACTTAGTAAGAATGGAATAGATAAGGTTACTATCTTCTTTCTTAACCTTAACACCTTCCAAGAGATATCTAAAGGTCTTGAACTTGGACAAGAAATCTTCAATACAGGAGAAATTATTAGGGTCCAACGTAAGCAACTCATTTTCAAGTTGATGGGCTCTAAGTTCATTTTTTATCTCAAAAACTTTATTGATTTGTTTCATTGCTTCATCAGGGGTATCAAGTTCTGAATATGGAATCTAAGATCTGGAGAAATAGACATCCCTATCAATCCACGTGCTTGATCTTGCCTATTTTCCCATTTAGCAGCCTTATCTTCATCCTTCGGTTTCTTTTCTTGGCCTGAGGCTATTCTGTAGAGACCTTTACTTCTAAGTAAATCCTCAATGTAGGACAACCATTGGAAGTAGTTGGTGCTGTCAAGGGTAACTTGGTATTGACTTTCCATTTCAACGGAAACTGAAGCTAAAGATGTTGAAAATAAGTGTTCCAATGGATAGATCTTGAAAAATTAGGCTGGTTTAAAAAAAACGGCTCTGAAAATGGCTTCCGGATGAAGAAGTTAAGGATTTTTGAAAAAAAGTTGATGAAGTTGCCGACGAAGTGCGGGAATGTGCGGAAATGAAAAAGTCTGCCCCCACAAAATGGAGACTTGAACCCAAGACCTCTACTCTCTTAAAATAGCTTTGAACCAATTGAGCTATACAAAAAATTTGAGAGAGAGAGGGAGAGGGGGGGGTGCTTTGGGTTGCGTGCTTGCTTTGCTTGCTTTGAAAAAGCTCTTTTTCCCTACAAAACAAAAAACACAAAACCCAACACGGACATGCAAAGGAAACGAACCTTACGGCTCGAAGTTAGCTTTAGCCGAAAAACTAAATATTTTAAAAAATGAACCTTGTGGCTCAAAGTTAGCTTTAGTCGGAAACTAAATATTTTTCTCAATGTTTCTAGTTTTCCGAGATCACACTAAGGTGCAGGGAAAAGAGCATACGCATGAGAAAAATCCTTCCTTTCTGTTTCTGATTTTCCCAGATCGCACAGAGTCACAGGAAAAAGAGCATATGCAGAAATGAAAGGTATAGATCCAGTAATAAAAAAGGCTAAATAAACTGAAACCGAAATAAACAGAGAGAAAATAACAGTAAACTGCAAATAAACATTGTATACCTCCAGATCTTAAAAATGACACAGCTAGGGTTACCGGAAACCTTTTCGCGTGAAACGAAAGGGGTTCCTCACTGGAACAGATGCTCCCAACACAACAGAGCAGTCCTCTCGGCCCGAAAGTAGTCAGAAACAGTAGATCTAGGAAACGGCAGTTAGATGCAGTTCTACCGGCTTCAGATTTGGATCACCAACGGACGCGGCCCTCAAATAGCTCTGATACCATGTAGGAATTTACAGGGTAAGTTCCTCAGACAGAACACCAAAGGACACCGCTCACAACCAGATCGCAGATCAATACACCAGTATTTTTGACGTGGTTAAAACCCTCAAAGAGGAAAACAGTCCACGGCCTGAGCCAACGCGACCACTTTAGGCAATTTATTAATAAAAGAATGAAAATTTACATATGCTTCTCTCATGCACGGATTACACTACAAATGACCCTCCATGCACTTTAAATAGAAATCATGGACCAATCGGGTGTCAAGCCACGGATCAAGTGTCAGTAATACCGAGGAGAGAATGAACCGTCGGATCACTACATATCGTGACCATCGGATTGTAAGTTACAAAATGTACAACAGTAAAGAAACACACTTTACCTAACTCTATACTAGACCAAGTTGTACTTAACTATTTCCTATGTGTCGAAATATCCTAACAGACTTCAATTGTGGCTTCTAATATTGCTGATTTCTTAGAGACTACTTCTGCAACCCTTGGGTCATCCGTAATTGCATCTAGCTCAAAAATTCCCACCGAACCACCTTTCATTCCCACCATCCCTGTGCAGCCTATTATCTCTGATAAAAAATCTACAGTAGTATCACCTCCATCTACTCCTTCTACTCCTAAAGCATCCAAAATTTCTTCCCCTCCACACACACCTCCTCATATTCCCCATACATCAGCTGCACCCACTCCTCCAACATCCCCAAGACCGATTGCAAATCCACCAAGAGCAATGGTTGCTCGTTTTGCACCCCTCGTGCTGCCCCAAAATTTGGATGACATGCCCGTCGATTATCAAAGTAAAATTCTATTGTTTGACAACACTCCTCACAGTGTTACAACTCAGCAACATGTGGATAGGATGACAAATTTCTTTGACCTCCATGAG